>JAZHRO010000039.1:15850000-17050000 GCA_037157565.1 Thalassia testudinum
GAGAAGAGAAGGAAGGGATGAGAATTTCGTATGGAGGGGGTCTCCTTTTATAGTTGCAAGGAGTGGGGGCAATTTGGTCATTACAACTCTAAAAACATTAATTCTGGACCTTTAGTGACAGATAAAACCGTCGCTAAAGGTCCAAACGTGACCGACGTGGGCGGCGAGCTCGCACCTCTTCGCTTGTTGCGTGCTCAACGCATGCTCACATTCGCTGAATCTCAGCCATTCGATCGTGAGATCAAACGGCTGAGATGCATTCCTCGCCGCGCCTTAACTGTGCCCGCGTCTGATCGAGCATTGAAATGAGTGTTTGATCGCGCATGCGTGATTTGTGCGCTCAGATCACGTCACGTCTCCGCATCTGAACCGTCCGCTCACCATCGGACAGCTCAATTGAGCCTGCTCCATGCCCGCGCCTGATTTAAGGCTCACGGGGGCTCGACCCCGCGACCTCTGCTTCGCCCGAAACATTGTCTTCGCTGCGCTACGCAGTCGAGATGGTCACACGGATTCAATCAGGTGCGCGCATCCACAGCCGTTGGATGCGCATCCAATGGCGGAGAAGCGGCGCTCTGATTGAAGAAGAGAAGGTGCGGGTGGTGCTTTGGCCGATTGGGCAGCTGAGATGACACCACCTGGCGCCATCTGAGCTGTCCATCTTCTGGATGATGTAGATGGTGCCACGGTTGTCGGATTGAGTTGATTTTCTCATCGTTAGGCTACGATCGTCGATCCGAATCCATCTGTGCGGTTGGATTTGTCGTTTAAAGTGCAGATTCACACCATCTTGGCCCTTGATCTTCTAGGGTTCCCCGATCTCTATCTGATGCTATAGATGCCTGATTAGGGCGATCTTGGAGTCGTTGAACTCCAATCGTTGCCCTGTGATAGCCCTAATCACATCTGTATGGTTGGATCCTTGATCTGAGGCTCCAATAAAATGTTTGCCTTATCCCTGAACATAAAAGGAGACAATTAACCTCCATTTTATTCAAACTACTCTAAATGCAAGATGATGCATGTTATGCAATATTTATAGCATGCAATGCAATCCTATGCTTAAGAACATGCATAAATAGACATCTTAAGTAGTGTAAACATGTTTACATCAATAGCTTTACGTTTCTGCACTTTTATGTTCCTGTACCTTGTTACTTTTCTATTGTTGTGGTGGTGATATGTACTGTAGTAGTTTTTACTTCTTTACTGCTATACCTTTTTACTGTTAGTTGCTTAGCATAGTGAATGTGGTTTACTTTCCTACTTTTTAGTTACTTTCTTGTTGGACGACTAGGTCTTAGGATTAGTCGAGTCGGTCCGATCTAGTGTCCTGTAGGGATTCGAGAATCGGGTCGTAATAACATGGTTCCTAACCATGGAATGCCAAGGGCATTTAATATCTCACTACTAGAAAATGGGATATTTGTGACACTTTTAATACGATGATTTATATTAAAATCGTCGTGTAAAATGAGTACCACGATATACGACAGTTTTTATAAAAACTATCATATTATGGACGATGGTCTCATCTTATAACCGTTGTTTAAAATGCATACTTCAATATATATGACGGTTTAACAAAAATCGTCGTATATATTGATTCCAAATTTTGGTTGGGCAATATTTCTTTGCGTCCCACACGACTTTAAATGACGATTTTGACAAAAATCGTCGTGTAAAGTACCTGTGCCCTATGACTAGCACCTGACCGCCTATGCCCTATTCACTCATCCTCTTTGTCAACATCGATCTCCTCCTCCTCCTCCTCCTCCTCCTCCTCCGTCAACCTCTCCTCCTCGTAAGGCTCTCCTCCTCTTCCTTCTCGAACTCCTAGCCGCGCACAGCCCCCTCCTCCCCACACGCTCCTCCTCATCCCCATGTGCACCCCTCCTTTCACGATGCGGCGCCACCCCTCCTCCTCCCATTCGCAACCCCCTCCTCCTCCCCTCCGTAGCCCACCCCCTCCCATGCACCACCTCCGCTCCTCCTCCTCCTCGTATCCGCCGCCACCCCTCCTCCTCCTCCTCATCCCCGTCCGTAGCCCCTCCTCCTCCTCCTCCTCCATTCCAACGCCGCCCCTCCTCTTCTTCCTCCATCCGCAGCCCCCATTAGCCACCCCCTCCTCCCCCTCCCATTACTATCCTCTATCCCAAAATTTTTTGTATTAATTAAATATAAAATTTGGTTAATTTTTTAAATTTATTTTAGTTATTTACTTATAAATATTTGTAATTTGATTTAGTTATCTCACATTATTGGACACCTTCTCTGTGGTTCACGTGCTTTGTTGAGGTATAAAATTAAGTTGTCTTAATTCATTTGTGAGTGAATGTGAAGTGTGCCCACTTAGATTTAGAAAATGAGGTATGCCCACTTAGGTTGTGAATTTTTAATTATGTTTAGAATGTAGGGTGTGCCCACTTAGGTTTAGAATGTGAATTTTTTTTATGATTGTGGAGTGTACTCACTTGATTTAGTAAATTGAATGCGCTTGATTGATTATGGGATGTACCCACTTTTTTGTAACTATTTATTTGATTTTATTATGTATGTTTGATTGATTTAAAAAATTGAATTTGATTTTATTATGTACCCACTTTATGTCTGTTTGATGTTATTATTTTAATGTATTAATTATATATACACACACTTGCACAAATTTAGATGCACTTGAGGTCAAACAATAAGTATTCTAACCCCCAAGATACAGGTTTTGGGAGGGGATAATCATGTCAAAATACTTACCCGTCAACACTTATGATCATGTTATACGGACAATACAAAGTGTTTATCTAACTCACTTACATTCACGAAGCTTTGTCTTTATAGCATGCAATAAAAGTCATCCTTTTTTCAGAGAAGTTCTGAACATAAGAGGTGCTTGAAGATTTGATCACAACTTAGGATTACTTTTTATATGGAACCGATGTCTGGAAGAATTTTGGTAGTATCTTTTCACTCTTCTTCAGTATACCAACTGATCTTATCTACGTTCCTAATTCACTTTTAAATGGGAGTTATTGGGAATGTAGTTAAGGTTAGTCTTGGGGGGTAAACTGGAGAAGTACGATGAGATGCTACCAAAATTTCTCCAGACATCGGTTACATGTAACAAGTAACATTATGATCAAATCTTCAAGGATGGGCTATTAAGTAAAAACCCTAATTAAAATACAAACACTGTTGCGAAATCATATTATAATTATTAGGTGGTTTTATTAAATTTTTGTAATTATCATAGATAAGTCTTTGATTAGTTTGAGGAACTCAGATTACTCTCGATATAAGAATGGAGTGAGAAAGTTCCTTGATTGGACATTTCATGACGATAGGAAGTCATTCAGACAAGGAGACAAGTACGATAGGATATTTGCCCATGCAGGAGATGCTTAAATGGATATTGACATGATAGGAACATTGTATATGAGCACGATTTGCAACGGTTGGTGGCAGTATTATACTAAGTGGATTGCTTAATGAGAGGGTCTTACAGAGGAATTCAGACAATCTCCAATAGATTTCAATGGGACAGCTGTTGATATTAAAGCTGACGACATCAATGA
This sequence comes from Thalassia testudinum, assembly GCA_037157565.1. NCBI lineage: Eukaryota > Viridiplantae > Streptophyta > Magnoliopsida > Alismatales > Hydrocharitaceae > Thalassia > Thalassia testudinum. Next base: position 15,853,570 of record JAZHRO010000039.1, read on the forward strand.
AATACTTGATGAGATGAGAGCAGGAGTTGAAGATCTGGCTAGTAGGGAAACTTGTAATCAGTTTGATGATGCTATTAGGGCAGCTAATGATCCTATTACTCCCGGTATCACGTCCATTTCTAAGTTGTCATACCATGAGACATGAGACATACCATACAAAGCATGCAAGTAACATTTATTTATCAACTACTTTAATTTTTATACTTACTTTAATATGACATTAAATTATTGTAATTTGCAGGGAGAAATGATGACTTAATCAACCCCCTACAAACGTCGCTTTCGGCACTCAGCAACACCCTCCTATGATACTTGATGAGGCTTTTAGGAGCGTCATGCCTCCAGAGCACGGAGGTTTCGCTCATAGTGGGGGTAGGAGTTAGACGATCTCCAGCTGGTATGGGTGGAAGGGGTCAACGACAGCAGTCGTTGTCTAGCAGATGCAGACACAGCTCCCTGATATCACCATACAGCTCCATGATGTCACCTCACAGTTCCACCAGCAAACTCAAGCTTGGCAAGATGCCAAGAAATTCATGGAGGAGCAAAGGAAGGAGATGGAGCAGCAGAGAGTGGAGATGTGAGAGATGATTGCATTATTACGGACCAACGGTCAGGATCACGCTTCCTATCACTACCCGCCACGCAGAGACAACGATGACCTCGGAGGTGGTGGAGTAGGATAGGGGGTAGAAGTTGAGGCATAGGTTTAGATTATTTATCTTTTCGTTAGTTAGGTTTTGTATTTTGCTTATGTATATTTTGACATTATGATATACTCTTTTTATTAGGTTTATATATATATTTGTTGTATGTTGAATGTTTTATATTACATGTTGTTGATGAAATTTTTATATTGTATATTGTATGTTTTGTATGTTACATATGTTTAGCAACATTAGCTAGCGAAAAAAAAGCACATATATACATGACGGTTATATTAGAATCGTTGTTTATATATACACGACAGTTATGTTCCAAATTATCATGTAGTACAGTACACGATGGCTTAACAACCGTGGTGTATGGTTCACGTGTATCATACATGACGGTTATCAAAATCGTCGTTGAATGGTACTTAATGACAATTTGTAATATAATTGTCGTTTGTAAAAGAGAGACGACGGTTTCTAGAATCGTCGTGTAAAATACGACGGTTTCAAATCAAAACCATCATGTATATACTAACGCGACACACACTTTTGCGACGACAGAATACAACGATTTTGACTGAATAGGTGACGGTTTTCAACTGTTGTGAAAAGCAATCGTCCTAGTAGTGTCTTCATCCCACATATCGCTTGATCACACAGAGTGGATAGCACCAGTTTGTGGGACACGCATTGCAGACCTTAAACAGTTGGAGCATCCATTCATGCTTCCACTACATAATGCCTCTTCTCATATTTCCATGTTCTATTCTATGCAGTGTGTAACTTATTGAAGATGACGGATGTAGATCATGAAAGTAATGGGAAGGCGATGTCAACACATGCACTGAAACGTGTGCGTAGGGCTGGTCAACCTCCAGAACGAAGGAAGAGGTCTAGTAGTGAGATTGCAATGTTAACAAGATGGAGGAGTAGCAAGGTATTGATGTTGGTATTGCTGTATTGTTTGTGAATGTTCACTATACATCTATTTATAGCCATTTATATTTGCAGAATTCTACTTTTGGTGAACGTATTGATCATAGAACTGTTGAATCTGCTGCGTATCTGTTGGGGAGGACATTGTTTGGTGGACATCCATTATCATCTCAAGAAAGTGGGATACGTGAGTTCACAAATTTCACATAAGAGAAACTCATTCAATTATGTGCTCTCAGATAATATGGGTGATTATTTTTTTGTTATCGGGGGAATGTGTGTTGCTTTGATTTGGATGTTTTGTTCATTAATGATGACATGGAATGGGAATGCCATTAATTAGATGCTCTTAGTTTCTATTCGAATTTGTTTTGAATGTGTGATGGTAGTGTAATTTTCTTTTTCAGAATTACTTTCTATCTGTGGTGGTGTCATAGGTGTTTCGTTGTGGGTAGTGGACTATGCTATTCTTTTTCGTTGATGAGTTTGTTTGGCTTGTTAGTAGAATGTTGTTTCATGTACTATTGTTCTTACTTGTGATGTATTTTTTCTTTCATTTAGAGGATCAATAATTTGTATTAGAGTTGATGGGTTTGCAATATGTGGGTGTTTTTTAAAGGTTTTGATCATTTTGTAATTTCCAGGATAACGAGCAGCACTGATCATTGGGACCGCAATGTTTTTTTTTCTTTGTATGTAGTGGTTTCGATTGAAATGAGAATGTAGAATCGAGTGTGATGAAGTAATTTGTAATTGATGCTATGCTTGTTTTTATGACTTATGTTTCTATATCAAGTTTCGTGCAAGTGATCTAGTTCGAATCTCTTGTAGCTCATCTATTTTCAAATGTTGTAAATGTCCTTCAAGCTAATATCGACTTCAATATGCATGTTTATGTATATATTGTGAGTTGTGATTGGTTGATGTCTGTTTTGAATATCAACTTCAATATGCTATGAATTTCTAGTTGTTATGTTTTCGATTTTCGTTTGTTCTTGATGATGTGCTTGAGAGTTCCGTGAATGTGTATTGACATATTATGGAGTTTAATTTCTTACTCTATGTATTTTGTTACTATATGGCAGAATCATTACATTAGTGTTATTTGTTACTCGTAAGTGCTATTATAATAGAAATAAAGTTTGAAGCCTTATGCAATGAAGGTTGTCGTGTAATATGGTTGCCTAATGTAGAGATGATACTGTTAATAAGCTTTGTAACGAGAAAAGTTTCATGCAATATTTCTCGACATATTGCCTTCCTAGTTGGGCAGCAATGGTGAGTTCCTTGCCCTTCACTGGTGGAAGAGGGGGCTTGGAGGTGCAGTTGGTGCTGTGCTGAGTAGGTGCAAGCAGTCGTTTCTTTTCTATAGACATGGTAGTAGGTGAACTGAAGGTGCGAGCGTAACGTCCACGTTAGTGTGTAGAGCAAAGGTCGCGTGATGTGGTTCACATCCAGTTAACCGATTTGACATCGTTATAGGGAAGCGACGATTTGAACAGGTACACCTTTTCGACTGTCGCATCATGAATAGCACCAACAACATCAAAATTTGGTGGTGTGGAGGTTTTGTTTCCAAATGTTATTACGTCATTAACATAATGGTTACATTATTAAGGGAAACTTATTACGTGCTTTATTTAAAGGATTCTCCATCCATCTTTTTTCTTTTATTTTTGAACGGATAAAGGATTGTGATACTTAATAGTTGAAAGTGTTGTTAGAGGAGATTGAAATAAAATTGCGACGTTATAAATAACATACCTAGGTAGAACCTTACAGATGAGTAAACCTCGCCTTCGTCAACTTGAGTGCCACCGAATGTGTAGCCCACACAAAGAATGTCATGCACCATTGCACCCTCGCACCCAAGAAGAGAGCCCCCACAAACATAGCTTTCACCCTATCATGTAGCACCCACGACATCCCCTCCCAAACCCCCCCTCCCCACGCATGCACCATAGTGCCTACGCAGAGAGCCCCCACGAACATAGCACCCGCACCCAAACTCTAGGAACACCCACCCCGCACACACTCACACTAGGACACACTCAGAACCTCACATTCATGGATTCCCACCTCTTTGATGATAGGGCAGCCCACTTACGTGCAACCCCTTGCCACCCCCCTTACCCCACCGTGCGCTCCAACACCCGCACACAGCACCTGCACGAGCAGAAAAGGACCTTACACGTACCCCCTCCAGCAAACATACCCAGGGCACCCACGCAAGGTCGAGCAAGCACCCAACACCTCCACCTTTCCTAGCACTCCTAAAGTAGCACACACTTACGTACCTCAGCACACATGGCAAGCACCCAAGACTTACCTTGCATGGGCACACTCACTCAGGTAGACCACCCACACCCCTCCAGAACCTTCGCGTCTGTTTAGGAGCGCTTGATCGATATTAAGAGTGTCACGTTGTAGTATAGTCGAAAAAGCTTTCAAAATAAATACAATTTATTACTCGAATTTTAAAGTTCGAGGTCAAACACATGGAGCAAATTAGGGTTTAGAAATCAAGATCACAACTTGAGAATTTAAAAGAATAGAATATGCAATAAGATCAATGTTATAGTGCAAAAAGATAGGAATAAATGTAAGCACAAAATATTAAAGAAATCAATGTATATATGAATGAAGCTCAAAATTGGACATCTGATTTGTGAATCAGACGCCTTAAAATAATAATGCTATAGTGCTTGATCTCCTTTCTTTCTTCTACTTTTTCTTTCTTCCTCTTCTGATTTTTGTCTCTGACGGCTTGCCTTCAATCTTCTTCTTCTTTCTTTCTCTTCTTTTCTGTTCTCTGGCTTCTGCCTTTCTTCATTTTCTAATTTTTGTCTCTGACGGCTTTTCCTTCCTCTCTTTGGCTTTGGCTTCTTCCTTCTTCTCCTTGGCTTTGGCTTCTGCTGCAGCCCTTAGCTTCCTCTGCCTTCTTCTTCTCCTTCTGATTTTGGCTTCAGCTTTTTTCCTCCTTCTTTCTTCTTCACTGGCTTCCTTGCCTTAGCTTCTCTTCTGCCTTGTCTTCTCCTTCCTCTTCCTTTGTCTTGGCTTCACCTTTCTCTGCAAAGTAAAACCTACCCCTACCCGTGCGAGCTCTCTTCTCTCTTTTCTCTCTTAGGTTCGCTCTCCCAGAGCCACTTCTCAGGTAATCAGGTCAGGTACGTGCCCGGGACCAGGCCCACCGGCGTGCGGTGGTGGGCGAGGTGTGCGGTCGTGTCGGGTCACCAGGTTCGCGGGGAGTGATCACAGATGAGTCATCGGGTCGGGTGAGAGGGGACCTCACCCCATGAGTTGGAGGCGATAAGCTCAATGCAGAAAATCAATTTATGCAGGTGTAGCGCGCCAGAGGTTTTTGAGGTGGGACTATCTTCCCACCCTCTTTCACGCTCGCCGGTAGTAGAGGGGCGTTCGTTGATTGCAGTTGCTGTGATGGCTCTTGGCTTCAATTGGTCACCTGGAGATGTTTGCGAGAGTGCCCCACGTGGCCTGGGACTGTGACCTGGAGAAGCTTGCAAGGAAGCTTCAGATGGTGCGTCAATGGCGGTGAGCCCCTAGACCTGAAATCATACAAACAGCCTCGCGGCTATGTTAAAAAGCTCAGGGAGCTTCACCAAGTGCAACGAATGTGCAGAGGTGGTCAGCGTGGCGTGGGAACGCCTGTGGGAGCATGCCTAGGGCACACTGCAGCTGTGTGTGTGGGTGTGTTCGGGGGTGCTTTTGGGTGAGTGGCAGAGTGTTGTGAGTGGGGGGTTATGATTAGTGAGTCAGGGTGGTGCTTATGGACTGGTCGGCGAGGAGGGAGGTGGTCTGTAGAGGTGGAGCGAACTCGCTGGAGTGGTGGTCGAAGTTGAAGGGGATGATGGTGGTGGAGTACGACAGTGGTTGTTTGAGGGTAATAAAGAGGGGGAGAGGGAGTAGAAGGTGAGAGAACTTATCTAGCAGTGAAGAGACGAAGGGGGAGGCAGGGATGGCATCTGGCTCGTATCGCTGATGTCGGAGACGAAGGTGCTCAGTGAGGGTGGTCGACGAGGATGAAAGGGAGGAAGGAGCATTGGCGAGTGTTGCGTGACACGGACGAGCGTGAGGAAGAGGAACCTGCCACTGGTATTGTGGCTAGGCAATGAGGGAGAGTAGGAGAGGTCTCCAGAGCTTGATGAGCAAGTCGGCCGGAGGAGGAGAGATGAAATTGAGGGAGTACTTCGGCTGATTTCAAGCTTAGGAGATGCGGGGCGAATTGTGATCCCTTAAATAGGCCCTGGAGGTTGGGTTTGTGCTTGGAAGCCAAGCTTCCAAGCAAGGTAAGGTTGCCGGCAATGGTAAATCAAAAGAGACACAAATCTCTCATGTGTTCGCATGAGAGATTGGGTACCAAATAGGGCTTCTAATTGGGTTCACATTGGAGGAGATTTCTCAGAGAATCTCCCTTTCAATTTTGAAGAGGATTCTCTGAGAGATTAGGGAGAAATCACCCTTTCAAGCTTGCTGGAGTAGGATTTCCTCCGCTATAATGGTGGAGAGACCTAATTGCAAAGGATGAAGAAGCGATGGGGTCAATTGTAAGGGTTTTTGAAAGATAAGGGTATAAATGTAATTAGGTAGGACCTATTTGCAAAGTAGGTCAAGATGAGTTTCCGTTAGGTCCAAATTTTTTTGCAAACCTAATTTGGACCTAAGGAAGCCAATGGTGAGGTTAGATTTTGGTTTTGACCACGTTTGACTAGGTAATTTACGTAAAAATCTAATTTAGGGTAAACATTTGTCTGAGACCTCATTCTTGGTCAAAATAGGTTCCAATGGACAAATTCAAGGTTTTAAACCCTAGATAATATTTTTCTATGATTTTTAGAGGTTTAGGTGAATTTTATTCTGACCAGAACCTTGTTTAATCAAGTGGGTCTGTTTTAGGATTACAAGAAGTTATTTAATTCGTAGCATTCACATGAATCCTTTTCTGTCTGATTCAACCCACTTATTATCTTGTTAAGACCATTTGACCTATGTTTAGCCCTTGAGAAAATCCGTTGTTGTACTGCAATGGTAAAATTACAGTTTTACCCCTTATTTCTTGCTTTTCTCTCAGAAAGGTTATTCAGTGAATTAGGACCTCTAGTTGGTTATGTAGGAGCTTTTATTTTCTTTTATGGGTCAAAAAATGAGCTAGTTAGGGCTCATGATGGTGTTCCCATCAGCGTCCAGCACCTTCGCAATCGACACCTACCCCAGCACACAGCACACACATGACGCACCTACACTCACCTTACACGAATGTCTAAGTTGTGGGAAAATGGACTCTCTGGTTGGGGGATGGCTATTTATAGTTGTAGGTGAGCGTGAACTTTTGTGTATTGCTTTGCTTATATATACTATTACTGTTACCTCAATCACTTAGTCAGTTTACTTGTTAAAATCACCTAAAGCAGCATGCATATGCCTCACTTGCTTGGCACTCGACAGTAAAGGGCTTGGAAGGTTGGGATCAGTCACCTCACCACCAACCCAAGTCAGGCGTTGTTGATTAAGAAGGTGAAGCACAGCACAAGGAGCAAGGTGAAGCGAGACTTGAGTCAACCATGCTCTCCAAGGAGAAAGTAATTATTATCGATCTTAATTGCGACCTAAAACCCCCATAAAAGGGATTCCATGTACTCAAGGAAAGATAATCACCCATATTGTACTCCAACAAACAAAGAGAATATTCTAATAGTGAACATTTGAGGATTAGATCGCCTCTCCAAACGTATGTCGTTAAGGTTTCCTTGTTTGCATTATTTGAACTATTACTTCACTTTTCTCTTGATTGGATCCTTGGACATTGATTAGGTGGTGTCGTTTGTGAGAATTTGAATGCTCCACCAATTGAAAGGCTTGGTAGTGCAACTTCGACGCATAGCTCCAAAGATGAAATGTAAGGCTTCCGGTCTAAATAGGAAGATTGAAGATGAGTCCAACCTGCCATCAAAAGACCTAAAGAAGTACTTTAAGGAGTCATCCATGATTGGTTCACTTTGGTGGAGTAATTATCTAATTAACCTAGAATATTTTTGGATCTATATATTATATATAGCTTGCATTAGGAATCAATTAGAGTTTAGAACTTTATTTCCATACTTAACATTTTTTTTTAATTACTTATATGTTTTTGATTTTTCTTATTTTAATTTTATTCGGAAATTTTCTTTCTTTCTCTATTATATCAGGCATTGATCACCTTTTTCTCTCCATTACAAGATCATAGCAAAGCTCCACAGGGAGTAATGGTGCGCGATGCTTGTGCATGGGTGCACATGCCTTGGTCCTCATATGGCGTTTTAGTGCTAGCGAGTGGTACACACTACTGCGTTACCCTCCATTCTCGCTCGGCATCTTCATAACTGCGCACCACCGCGACCGCGATCCACCTTCCCCCATACCGCACTCACAACCACGCCACCTCCAAAGGTCGGTAGTGACAGCACCGAGCTTTGGCTTCACCGCGACACACGCATCTTCTTCCGCAACCTCCCATCACTGTGTGAGACACCACCTTCACCACGTACTCCACACCACCCTTGTTCTCCTCCTCACCGAGGATCCAACAGCACCACCACCACACCTCATGTGCTACACCGTGTCACCGCTACCAATTACCAACGTGCCTCATCCCATTTTCTCCTTGTCCTTCACTATTTTCTTCTTCTTCTTCATTCTCTGTACTTCAAGAGAACCCATCACCACCGCCTCCTGCCACCCTCGTCCAGCCATCTCCAGCCATCGTCTTCACTGCCAACATCACCAACTAGCGTCGGAGTGTACGCCGTCGACCCCCACCACACGCCTCACCTTCCTCGACATCGAAAACACCTCGCCGGTGGTTTAACAGGTCGCACCAGCCACCCACACTACCGGTCTCCTCCACACGCGGCCGTCGTCTCCAGCCACCACCGCTATCGCGACGCCCTCGTCTTAACACATCTTCACTGAGCTCCTCGCAGCCGCCTGCGCCCACCTCCTTCAAGCCCATTCCCTATTTTTGCACGGTACCGAGGCTATTAATTTTCTTTTTTTTAATGCCAAGTACTGTTGAATTATTTTTCTATTTTATTTTATTTCTAACTTTATCTCATGCTCTCTTTACTCTACCTCTAATCCAAGGACCCCACCTAATATCTCTCTTGCCGTTAATGGGATAGGATTAAATACTTGTGCATGGAATTATTTTTCTCTTGTTGAGATGACTTTACCTCTGTTGTTAGAATTAATTTATTTTTGATTAAAAGATTTTTCACATGTAAGAAAAAAATAACGACGATGTATCATTTTTATTACCATGTTATTAAGAGAAAATCCCATTCCATCACTCCACATCCATCGGGGAGGAAGATGTCCCTAAATAGGAAGAAAATAAGGTGAAGTCCCCTAAACTTAAGACACCATGCTAGGAGGACACTAACCCTCTTTGCCAAGTGGAGGAAGATAAAAAGAAGAACCAAACAAGGTTCCAAACCATTGTCGAGGAGGTGCATAAGCTAGCGAAATCGCTTCGAGATGCTCGGGCTCGGAGAGAGGTAGCTCTCAAAGCCAAGGAGAGCCCTGTGAACCAAGTGCCCCCACCTGAAAGGTTAGGTGATGCCCGCATTCGTTAAGTTGAGGTTTGATTAATGCTTGCCTCAAGCAATAACTAGAGGAGCTACGTAAATTGGGCAGGACTTGGAGGAGCTGCCTAGAGTCTCTGAGGTAAACTCAGTCCCCTCTAAATCCATCCCATCGCTGCCTAGATGACGAGGTGCTTGACATTGTTGCAAGTCACTCGGCTAATGAACGGGATCTACAAGAAGTTGCTTGTGACAACATTTCCTTTCACGGAAGAAGTCATAAGCACCCCCTTTCCCCTACAATTTAAACACCATACGCTGCCCCAATATGATGAAATGATTGACCTAATAATTTTTGTCAGCAACTACTAGTAGCACATGTTGATCCATGGCTACCCGAATAATATCATATGCCAGGTATTCCCGTCGCTCTTAACCGACAACGCCCATACGTTGTATAGCGACCTACCGACGGAGTAGATCAAATCCTTCCAAGAGTTCGCAGAGAAATTCTACCAATATTTCAATAGCTAGAAGGAAAGCCAAGACAACCAGAAGAAGTTGGCAGGCATCCACCAATGGAAGGGAGAGACATTTAGGGCCTACCACAACCACTACAAGGCCTAGTATTTTCATTGTGAAAGGCTGCACATCGGATAACCATCTAGTTGTTTAAGCAAGGCCTCCTAGATCGTAACTTTTGGAACAGCATGGAGGATCTCCTACCATGCGACATGGCGGGACTCTAGGACCACGTGAATCATCATGTAGACAAAGATGAGTTATTCCACTCTCACTTGAGGGAGGCTAGCATACTTGACAAACCCTAGGTGGACAACTTGAAGCTTGGTTGACGAGGAGACAATCGAAGAACCGATTTAGTTGAGAAAACCAAGGCTGCCAGGATGACCGGGATGGTAGGTGCCACCATGACCAGTGGAATGACGAACAATAGCAACCGAGGAGAGAGGCATACCAAGAATACACCCTCCTCATTTGCAACAAAGCAGACATTTTAGCAAAGGTCCTCAACACCAACCAAGCTTGCCCCCTCCCCATCCCCACCACTGCATTGACCCCTTGCGAATGACCCCTATAGTATTGCTATCATCGAACAAAAGGCCACATGACTGAGAATTGCATTGGTGCAAAATGCAAAAACAAAATGGGTTTGCACATTGAAGCAAATGAAACCAACAATAGCAGGAGAATATTAATAAAAAAAAGGGAAAAAATCCATGGTGAGAAATCAAACCCTACCCTTGCAAATTGCCACCTCCATTGGTAAGCCTCGACATCCCTTTAGATCTTAGTCCTTCCCTCACAATCAGCTAATCCGGTAACCATCTGAATAGGCAAAATGGATTTGCACAAGTGCAAATGTTTGCACCGATGCAAAATGCAAACACAAAATGGGTTTGCACTTGGAAACAAAACAAATCAACAGCAGTAAGGAGAATATTGAAAAGAAAAAAGGGAAAGAAATACATGGTAATAAATAAGACCTCACTCTTGCAAATCGCTACCTCCATTGCTAAGACCTGACATCCCTTTAGATACACTATTTTGTATCAATGCAAAATAATTTGCATCGATATAAAATACAAAATCAAAATTAGGCTTACACCTACAAACAAAACAAGCCAACAACATTAGGGAGAATATTAAAAAAAAACATAGAAAGGAAAAAAAATCCATGATGGTAAATCAGACCTCACCCTTGCAAGTCCCCATCTCTATTGCTAAGCCCTAACATCCCTCATTTTAAATCGATGCGAAATAAATTTACATCAATATAAAATATAAAAATAAAATGGGTTTACACCGGGAAACAAAATAAACTTAGAGAGAATATTAAAAAATAGAAAGCTAAACAATCTCTTTTGAATCTTGTGTTAGATGTGGATGTGTGATCGTATAAATAATTCAGCATGTAATTTCAAAATATGTAGTTGTGTATTGTATCTTTTCTTTCCTTTATAATTGCTTTTTGTATATTTTTGTTCGTTAATCTGATCTCAATGAGAGGTGGACAGTACTTATGACAAGTTAAAACTTAGATCTATTAGCGATATTGCAAGACACTGACATAGAATAGATCTAATATTACAATTTTTTATTATAGATTTTTCTATATACTAATAGCAAAATATGTCAGCTTATATTAAGAAGAAATTTGGTGTCGTCGACTTTGGCCACGACTTTGTCGACAGGGATTCTATCCATAGGGAACCATTGGTGACATCTGTGCTGACGGATAAAAGCATCGCTGCTGATACAATTGCCAAAGTGTGAAACCCTTGACAATGGTTTTCACCGTTGGGATATCATGTATCAACGTGTCTTAAGACAATGTCCAATCATATTGTCGGAATAGGTCGTTAAATTTATACCTACGGCAACGATATTTTGGACTTACACAAAAAAAAATTGTCCGTGCAGGTGCAGATTGATGTAGTAGGTGGAAGACAAATTAAATGCTCCGCATTTCCTCATTGGCAGGTTTTGATCATCTACTTTATTTCTTTGATTCGTATTAGCATATGCCATAACATGCTATACGGCTCCTATTCAGAAGTCTTCACTTAAGCTTTCTGTGTGGAGAATGGAAATTATGGAATGAGTGTAATTTCGAAGTAATCAAACATACTAATTGATCTCGTTGACAGAAGGTAACCAACATCGGGGATATCCTTTGTTGACATTCTCCAAAAACCCTGTCGTCACTCGTGCATCTCTGAGTCTTCCCAACCATATGTACAATGATTTTCAAAACCAAAAGTACCGAAACGCAGGCAAAATAAGCTTCCGTCCTCGGCAGCAAATACGATGATCATCGAAATGCCAAAAGCTCCAAACCTCAAACCAAACACATCTCTACCATGTTAAGTTCTTGCATACAATTATAAACCCCTAACTAACCTCACCAAGTTAGCATTACCTTTAGCAACGTAATAGAAGGTACAATACCAATATTGAATTTGAATTTTGATTTAATTAATTAGACATTGTTTGAACAGCCTATCAACAGCGAGCATACATGTATGTAACGTTGGCTTGATTGCATGTGCTTGATATGGCTAAACGATGCCCAAGTCTTCCCTGAACCCACCGGCATGAAAAGATATACGTAGTAGTGGGACTAGACTTTCATCTAATACTTACCATGCACAAGAGATTACCAATTGGCACCATAATTTTTATTAATACGTATAGATTACATCATATATGTTTTAAGATCTTATTTAACTACTATTATTGAGATTATTCAGAGAATTATTCAGAGAATATTAATTTTGTTAAATTTATATAGCACGGATGAGCCCATCATACTTGCACTTTGGTTGCAATATTAAACTTGACCTTACCAATTGCGCTACAAGCGTTTTTGTAAAACCATAAGTTATATATTCCTAGAAGCATATGTGCATGTATTGGTTGTATCCTTATTCATTAACTTATCAAACTGAGTCCTTGCATGAGTCCATACCAAATCAGACCTAGATTAACCCTAAGCTACCCTCTACAGTTCCATATGATCATGCACATCTTGATGGATATATATATACATACTTATATATGTATACCTCTCCACTTGCGTGAGCATAGGTGCTAGTCACTCCACCCGGTACCAAAGTGGTGGTGGAGTAAATGGGTTTCGTGAGGCTCCCACAATATTATACGCATAATTGTATGGTGCATGTACATAAGTAGATGCCATGGCTGCCACGTCATTTGTTGCTGTGCCTTGGAAGTAACCTGAACCAAGGAAGTGACAATACGGTGAAGGGTATTTCATTTATCGTCTCTGTATCACGTCTCGACATCAACTCCTTGTTGATTATTCTTATATTTCGACCGCCCACCAAAAAAAAAACAACTATACTTTTTTTTTTTACTCTGTATTCTTCTTCAGCATTTTACTTGGATATGCATATGAGAATGGGGGATACTTCACGAGAAAAACGTATCTCTTCCCAACTCTGGTGGACGTGGATGTACTCCAGGCCTCTTCAGCACCTCTCATGCGTATGTGTTACGAGAAATATAGAAAAAGAAAATAGTTGAAAATTATTAAGAAAATAACCGGAGGAAAGTATAGGACCTATGCCTTTTAAAATGCAACACGTACATGGGGAATTTGGTTTTGAAATTTGGTTCATATTCAACAAGAGCATTTAGCGATTTCATGGGCAAAAGAAATAGGGATTTCATGAATATATAATTTACGTGTACCTTTGGAAGTCAAAAGGCTTGGATTAGTTTAATGGAAGATGCTTCAATTCAGTGGATCCAGAAAAGTGACGTGGAGGTGCACAACTTCATAAATTCAACTTGAAGAAAGCGTGATGCTGATCGAGTCTAACTTAATTATCCTTTCTTCACTTATTAAATATATAGGTGCATGCCAGTAGATTTGCATGCATTAATTATTACCTTTTAAAGAAAAGAAAAAAATTGATTTTGGTAGGATTATAATATTAGGATTGTGATTTAAAAATAAAATAGTTTACATACCTTTTAAAAAGTTTTCTTTTATTTTTTTTGTAAAGGAACTCAGTAGTAAATCCTATTCATCTCCTATTTTTTGAAAGTAGTCAAAAGGATAGGAGGACTAAGCCAAACCTACCGATTCATGAAAGAGAAATCATAAAAGCAAGTCAAATAGAAGGAAGGTAAAAAAGGTTACAATCCTAATCCTAATTAAAGTAAATATGAGATATCTGGATTTGATCTAATTTGATCAGCCTCAAAAAGTGGCACGGAAAATCTGAAGTGTCATGAAATAACTTCCATCGTCTTTCATAACTAAACTTAGCAACCTGATTAGCAAGAACATTTACCATCGGATGCACATAGCAAAGAATCTAAATTTGTTCCTTGAATGAATGGACAAAGTTGAAGTCCCTCCTGGCTTGCCATGCCACCGAAACTTAATTTTCCAATCCACGAACGATATTTATTATATTATCTCGGTGATGTTAGAAGAGCATTGGTGATATATGGTTAATTTAGAATTGAAATGTTCAAATACCACATGTGATATATCAAAAGTATTTAGTTCAAAATTAAAATATTATATGCTCTTACCTAAATATCACCTATTGACTTTAATTCAAAGGGAGGCACTTGAAATTTTATGTTAACATATATTTATACATAATGTTATACTTGGATTCATATGTTTCTCTATTGGCGCCTGTGCGTAAAGGTCAAACCAGAGACTAGAGGATTTAAATTTAGGCCCTTGAGCTTTTATAGCTTTTTTCCGTAGGTTGAAGGAGGTGGTTGACTTTACTAATATAGAAATTAAGGGAAGCAAGATAACCCAGATAAAATAACTAACAGCTGTCTCGAATTTTAATGCGAAGGTCTAGTTACAATCAAAATATCATAGTCCTTGAATAGAACCCGATTAGATAAATAATAATTCCACGGAATCAGAATCTTGTCACATTAGTATTGTTACCTTAATATGAATAATTCGCTTGGAATGGCCTTTTTTATCATGCGTACATACGCGTCTTTCAAAGCGTGATTCCTCATTTAACTTCAAAGCTTTCATATTGGTCGGGTACGTACGCAAACTAGTTGTGTAATGCCTCAAAGATAGCATCATGTTGGAAATTTAGAACCTGATTAATTGATGGTTTAGACTACTGCATAGTAATTTGAACTTAGGCATTTTAAATAGTTGACTTAAATCTACCGTGTCTCTGCACAACACCAGCCATAAAGGTTGATTTTCCTTGATTGGACTGAAATATAGGGATGAGAATCTAAGAAGATATCAGTCGATGGAAGTTTCTTTCAAAGCCGTTTTCTACGCAACTTGTCTCAGCTCTTTCTTTATGGCAAATGCAATATTCCGGTAGTATGCACATTTCCTTTTGAGATTCGTGTCCTGATGACATCCAGACTATCAATAGCCATCAAAAGATTTATAGACGTAGGAAATATTACGTATCAACAACATATTTTATCGTGAAAGGATGTGGTCGAACCTTTTACGCAATTAGAGGGTTCGACCCAATAAGTCATAAGCAATCGCAAAAGAGGTTGAAAGAAGTTGGTGATTCAGTTCTACCGTAAGGGATGTATGTCTGGGGAGAAGATGACATTCCCAACTATGCACTAGTATTAATGAGATTACATGACCTCTTCCCGAATCAGGGTCTCTCATTATTTATAATGTGGAATGATTCTTAGTCTAGTAATTTTTGATACATTTTCTGTTAGACTACTTGTTAGCTATCAAGTTGTAGGTAGTCACTTCTATCTTGTCATAATTTCAGCCTTGGCTGCATCGAATCTTTCGGCAGGTTGGACGGATCCAGGTTCGGGTCTGGCTAGTTGCAGGCGGGTCAAGTGATACCAAATTCGCCTAGTTACTTTGTAATCAGGTAGCTGGATCCTCTGCTGAGTTATATACGAAATTTTGAATCCGAAAGCAATTTTTACCCCTTATCATATCCCTTTTTTTCATGTAAGAGAAGAGACATAAAAAACTTCATCGATTTTAACTTGTGTTGTCACTTTCTCTTCAAAAAATTAATAGTGGTAGTGGTGGTAGAACTGAAACCCAGAAAAATATAATGTATTATAAATGCTAAGATAACAAAATGGATTTTTTATATGAATATTTAGGTAACTTGTTAAAATTACACACATATTACTATTTTTTTATATTTACATATAGTCAACAAATTCATAAATTTTAATGGATCTAGATTAAAATATGTATGTTCTTATAAAGAGACCCATGTAGTTTCTTTATTTGTTTTCTTAATTATGATCTTCTCTTTCCTTTCACCTTCTCCATCCTCCAATCCACCTCCTTTTGTCCCTCTTCAACCTCCTTTCTCTACCTTCCATACCCTCAAGATCTCCCTTAGAGAATCTAACTTGTGCCTTCCTTCATATCTCCACCTATATCGAGGGGGTTGAATCACTTAACTACATTGACTTCATCTTGCTCTGTGAGGTTGAGTTCTCCATATATGGTGTGGAGGGCATGGATGGAGGAGGAGGGATGTCGGAGAGGGAGAAAAGGACAAAAGAGTTGGGTTGGAGGAGGAGGAAGAAGAGAGGAAGAAAATAAGAAATTAAATTAAGAATGTAAATATAAAATTACAATGATCTCCTTACAAAAATACATATATATGTATATTTTAATTCTGATCCATTAATGTTAATAAATTTATTGTTAGAGGGATACAAAGTATAAATTACTTAATATTTTTAGGATACCTATGTAAATAAGAATGAGAGGATGTAGGTGTAATTTCAAAAGATTACATAAATATTTATTTATGTAAAAAATTTTAAGAAAAATAAGATTGAATTAAGCATTTTTTGAATGATTTGCTTGAATATATTCCCTTGCATTCCCATGCTATACCTGTCTAAATCAATTATTTTAATTGAACACATGCATAGGCTCGAGATGTCATAAGTTGGATCCCGCCTTTTACTGGAACACACATATATGCTCGAGATGCATGTCATCAGTTAGATCCCGCCAAGCGCTGATCTCTACGTATCACCAGCCACATTATATAGAGACGGCCCACCATCCTTCGCATGCATGCAATGCGAGGCACTGTTGCCATGTTGGGTACAAGCTGTTAGAAGGATATGGTGTACCATTCTGAATCCAATAGGGTAGCAACTTGCAAGTGGACACGAACATGGACAGCTAGCATTTCACATTTGGGCTTAATTAAGGAGAACCACGACAACGCCTTGACTGTAACTCCAGTACTTATCCATGCAATTTTATCCCTTTTTTTTTTTCTTTCTTTCTGTATATGGTGTTAACAAAATGATCAGATTTAATTGCATTCCAAATTCACATGGGATATTGTTGAGACATTATACGAATAAATAATTACAAACAATCAAACACAAGGCATAAAAATTTATGTGAAAATCTTTTCAATGTAGAGGAAAAAAATCTCGAGCGTGCGCGTGCCCACAGAGAGAGAGAGAGAGAGAGAGAGAGAGATCCTCCGGCGAAGGCGATGCCTCCTTCTCCCGGTGATCTCCTGTACTTCCTCGTTTCTCTCCCTCTTCGTTCCCATCCTCCGTTCTCCTCTTTCCTGCGTAGGGGGGGGGGGGCTTTGTCGAGGACCCACGACCAACCTCTCGCCCACATATTCATGCGACAGGGAATGCAGCACCGACTCCCTCTCACCGGCGTCGACCCCAGTCGACCCCTGCCGTCGTCCGATCGAGCTCGGATGGTCATCTCCAACCGCCTCCCCCTTCCTCTCACCGACACACACACACACAGGCAATCGACATGGGACGAGGAGCCAACCTTCATATCCACGACTCTTTGCTGATTGTCGGCAATGCGTCGGCTTGCTGCATGGCTTCACGTGCACCTTGCCGTTCGTAGTGCCCTACCTCGTTGCTCGTCGCCACTCCCCGCGTAGTTACTACTGCTCGATTCCTTCTCTCTCCCTCCCTCGTATCACCGTCGACGCACTTCAGGAAGAAGGAAGGGAAGAGGAAGTTGGCGTAAGAGTGGGGTCGCGGCGATGGATGTTGGTTGGTGCGAGGGTTTATGTGCGTTAATAAATATGAGGGGTAGAGACAAGTCATTGGACAAGCGGAGGTATTAGGATTAGGAAAATAAATTTATTTATTTATTTTTGTACCTTCCAAGGCACCAACACATCCCGTGAATGGGTCAATTTAGATTCTATTCCCGCAAACCAATGCTTGCGATGGGGTGAAACTAAATGGTATACCAACTTTAGAAAAGTATGACCGCAGGTTAACGAAAGGCACGTATTTTACCAAGTATTCTGACTCGATTACGATAGGCATCGATGGATTTAAAATGACATGATCAGATTCTGAAGCGATTTGATACTCAGATCTTGGGGGCATTAGATAGAAGGAAGGTGAGTTGGCGGAGGAGGAAGAAGAAGGAAAAGAAACCAAAAAATTTAAAAGTAAATAAAGAAATTACATGATTTTCTTTGTAAATAAATATATATATTTAGAAAATAAGTTTTCTACATCCAAACCCAAAATACAACTCAAGTCCTCTCCTAGAGAAAAAAAAAAAAGGACGCTGATCCCCGAACAACGTATGTGGTGTACGATGCCACATGTGCTGTGAAAAGGGATGATTGCGATGGAAGATTTTAGAAAAGGTTTGAAATGGGACTTAGGGAAAATAATATCTTATATATTTTAATCCAAATTCGTTAATGTCAATGGATTAATTGATGGAAATGTACAGTGTATGAATTAGTCAATGTTTTTAAGGGTATCTACGTAAATATGAAAAAGTTGAGATATAAGTGAAAATTTGAAAGATGACAGGGACATTTATGTCCCCTAAAAATAACGAAATAAAAGTTTATGATTGCTTTTCGATAAAACTACGCAAGTTTGTACATTGCACATGATTAGTCATAATACATTTGAGCAAGGCTTAAGAACAACTGCGTAACTAGCTGTTTACTTGACATTTTATATTTAACTTTTTGGGCCCATCGGGGATTTTCCCCCAGAAAAATTGGAGGCCACGAGCCCTAGTGGGTTTGGGCTCTATTCAAAATGGTCGCGACCTAAACTGAGATCCAGACCAATCCCATAAATGTTTTTATGGTTAATGAGTCACACTCGATTGTTACCACCAAAATCAGATGCAGAGTTCCCACTCCATGCGTTGGATTTTTAGTCTGTCATGTGCTAAGTTCGCAAATGCATGGACAAATACTGTAGGTTTTAAAATTCAGGAAGAACGTGGAATCGAAGGACAAGTCCCCTCACCATTCAAATTTGTAGTTTTGATATTGGGGTTCACAATTTTATTTACCAGTTTCCTGAACAATACTCTTCCGAGGTGATCAAATTGCTACATAGTTTGAAGATGTCAAGCTGTGTTAAGCTTAAATTATTGGGATAATCACGTATACCAACATCCCATCTCTATGTTGTTTACACTGATTCATTTATTTTCAACACCACCATCCGTTTTTCATGTTTTTTTCGCGGCAGCCACGGTATTCCCTCTGTCATAAATTTATTTTTTTATATTTTATTTTTCTTGGATACTGTTTAGCGTATGTCTCCATTTCAAATTTTATATCCGTCATTGATCTTTTCATTATGTATTCTTTCGTTAGAGATCAATATTCAGTGCATTCTTACGACACAAAGGAAGCACAGGGTACGTTGGCAACCGGCGGGCGAAGGGGGCTATACCGACGGATTTGATATGAGTTTAGCGACATCTCGGACATCGTTAAAGTCCATACTTAAATTAGAAAATCCTTTTGCCTATATAAATTCCATCCAACCACCCATGGAAGGACATTCAATTCACTTGCGAGTGCTTTACCCCACTCCTAGCCACCATTAGCTCTCTTTGTAATCGTCGAAGCCGACGAGCCGCCGACGAAGCCCCTCTCCACCGCCGTGGCTGCCTCGCCGTCTTCTCTCTCTCTCTCTTTCCCTCTTTATCTTAAGCTTTACTTTACTTGTGTTTAAGCATTTATCTAGTGTTGTAATTGTAAAACCACAGTTGCATGTTAAATGAATTTGTTTCTTATATAGCTACTTGCCCTCTTTTATGTTTAAATTGCATGTTGTGAATGAAAGATTCTAACCCTATACTCTCTCTCTCTCTTTCTCTCTCTCTCACTCGCTTTTCTCCCACGTCTTCTCGCAAGCAAAAACTCGTCATTTCCGTGACATTAAGTGACAAGAAAAATCTGATTTTCACGCCAACCTGAGATCGACACTCGGACTCACATTCATTTCTTCATTTAAAATCGACGTTGCGAGCGCAAGTTATGACTTTTTTAAACATACGCGTCTAACGCACGTCACAGAATGGCACCGCGTTGGTAGGCCGACGTCGGGGAAGAAGATACTCCGGTAGAGGGGGACGGCGACGACGATGGAGAGAGGGCGACGACAGCTGGTATTACACGACGCGGAGGAAGGTGAGGAAGAAGAATCTGCCACTGATATTATGGTCAGATAACTAGAGGAGTCGGAGGGAGTTGCTGGAGCTCGAGGAGCTATTCGGTTGGATGAGGAAAGAAGAAATTGTGGATTTTCCGGCTGAAATTGAGGCTGAGGAACTCGGCCTGATCTGAGGATCCTTTTATAGGGGTTTAGAGGTCGATTTGAGCTTGGAGGTCAAGCTTCCAAGCTTGGAATGTTCGCCGAATAGGATACTCATCTCTTTGAAGAATTCGTATGAGAGATTGGGCAAGTTCTAGAGCTTTAGATTTGGCTAAAAAGGAAGTCAATTCCTTGACGAACTTCCCTTTCAATTTTGAGAGGGATTCATCAAGGAATCATGAAGATATTCCTATATTAAGATCACCAAAGTTGTGGGAATAGGATTTCATGATGGTAGGGACCTATTTGTGAAGAAGTCGACAAAGCTGGGGGGCTATCTGTAAGGATTTCGAAAGTTAAGAGCCTGTGTGTGAGATAAAAGAATCAGACAAGACTAAATTACAAACTAGGTCAAGATGACCTCAACTTAGGCCCAAATTTTGGCACAAACCTAATTTGGACCTAAGGAATCCAATGGCGAAGTTGGATTTTGGTTTTAACCTAGTTTGACTAGATAATTTATGCAAAAATTCAAATTAGGGCAAAAATCTACCTGTGGCTCTGTTTTAGGTTAAGACAGGTTCTGATGGTCAAATTGAAAGTACCAAACCCTAGAGAATATTTTTATATGAATTTTAGAGAGTTTAGGTGAATTTTGTTCTGACCAGAACCTTAGTTATTTAAGCAAGTCAATTTTTAGGATTTTGGAAGTCATTTAATTCTTGAAACGCGTAAAAGTCCATTTCTGTCTATACTAACCTACTTGACACACTTTAAGACCATTTGACCCTTAATTAACCCTTAAGAAAACTCATGCCTGTAATGCAATTGTGATATACTGTTAAAACTGCAGTTTTATCCCTGTTTTCTTGTCTTTCTCTCAGAATGATCATGCAATGAATTAGGGCTCTCTGGCGGTTATGTAGGAACATTTAATGACTTAATCAGGTCAAATTGAGCTAGTTATGGCTCATGATGATGTTCCCATCATACCCCCATGCCTTGCTTTTGCTAGTCCCTCAGCAAAATCTCATGGAATTAACTCAAATTTTAGACCATGCTTTTTATGCTTAGATTTTTGATGTGTACTTTCTTTTGTAGATTAGGTCAGAATGCCAATAGCAGGCCTAGAGGTACTCAAGTACCAACCAAGATCCGGACCTGACCAACACTAGCCTTAGTCTGCCGCGAAGGTTTTTAAGGCCCACAGGAACTAACCTAAGGTTCGTTGAACTCCGCAGTTAAAGCACCCGTGCTTGTAACATTTTTAGTCTCGGTTCAGTTTGCCGTGAGTTTTTGTGAGAAACAGAGGATTTTTTTTGCATTTTTGGAGAGTTTTCACTCTCTTTTCTTTTCTTTATTTCTAGCTTCGGATTGGCTTTACAACACAGTCTATATCGGATTCCTAGCTCCTACTATCAATCCTCGCACTGTCCCTGGCAATCGATGCTTCGAGATAGCACTGCCCATGGCAACCCCCAAAACCCTGGCTTTCAACACTTCGAGATAGTGCCACCCATAGCATTTTGTAGCTAAATTCAAGTCATGGCAATCGACATTTCGGTATAATCCCGTCTATGGCACCTGAATCAGTACAAGGTGCTTACGTGCCCCCGGTAGAATATTTGGATATCCTAGGAGACAGGCACCGAGGAGACAGTATGTTATTGTGCATCTTCGAGGGAAATTTCCCACCTCTCCACACTGGGAGCTCTTTCAAATCAACTTGTGTTGATAAGCTGCTCGTAATCTAGGTAGCGTTTTCAAAAAAGAATTAACGCTTTTACATGATTTTGATAATGAAGCGCACTAAACCAGGCTGTGTATGGATTAGGGTGTTTAGGATACTGAGTCCCGCAAACCAGAGGTCAGTTAACGAGGCTGAATAATCCCTAAGCCTTAGACTTAATACTTAAGCTTCGCATTTTCCTCAACCTCTTGAAGACTATCCAGATCTTAATGAATGCTTGAATTTTTAAGCCTATACACAACTCAAGAGGCCTAAGATCTGTAGATTCGTCCCTAGCAGGAGGGGTGACGTAATAATTGCGGAAATAAAATATAAAACAATCTCACAAAATATCAATCACACGAGTACACAATTATTTTTAGGTGGAAACCTAAATCGGGTAAAAACCACCACCTAACCCTCTTGAGTTAGGATTTTCCGATCGACCAGGTTGATCAAATCCACTAACCGAATCACTTTAAACGATGGTGATTCAACCTTAATTACAACCACGCTACAAGTACGAGGGTAGTGTTCCTCAACCCCTTCTCTCCAGGAGAAGGATTTTGTCCCACGAATGAGACGTGAATTCGTAAAGCGAATACCCAACAAAATAACAAAGATAAAATAACAAATAATCCTATAGAGCCAACAAAGTAATTTTAAACCTAGGCTTCTATAGGAATTAAGAAACTCCCCTTTGCAAGGAGTGCGACGGAGTCACGGATGCGTGAACAACACGACGGCACTACGTCGCTCTCGTGAACTACGGCGGGAGAGCGGGTGCGCGAAGGCTTGATGCTCTCTAGATGAAGAACTAGAGCTTGGAGAGCAAGAGAGACACAAAATGGTTTGAAAGTGTATTGCAAGGTGTGTCTTGTGTATCTTAGGTGTGTGTTAGTGTGCAAGAGGTTCCCCTCTATTTATAGAGGCCTTAGGAAGGCTTTGGATGGCTTAGGAAAGGCTCCATAGTCGTTGGGTGCAAAGCCTAAGTGAATCAACCCGAAATCAGGAATAATCATTGCACTGACAGGGTTATCAGATGTTTGATTTTGGCATCAGACGTCTGGAAGACCACTTTAAGACGTCTGATTTCAAGGTCAGATGTCTGATTTTGGGCGGTTCTCTTCCTGACTTGAATCAGATCTAAACAGGGTTCTAGCGCAAGTCCATCAGACGACATACAGGACGTCTGGCATTATGTCTGGATGTCTGGAAACCTACTTTTTCGTGGGAATGGATTTGCAACGGCTAGAAAATCTCTGAGAAGAGATTTTCGGGTCATTCGAGGAAAAACGGTCAATTATCAGACGTCTGGAAGGGCTTAAGGACGTCTGATAAGGCTCTAACGGTCATATCTTGAGTGTATGTTAAGAGAGCCAACGATCCACTAATTGGACGTCTGGCAAAGTCATCAGACGTCTCCTAAGACGTCTGGTCTAAGGTCTGGACGTCTGATTTCATCAGACAGAACTAACTATATCCAGCCTAAATGTCATCAGACGTCTGAATCAACAGTCAGACGTCTTAAAACACATTATCAGACGTCTGATTTGGGAATTAGACGTCTGGAAGTGCTGTTTGAACCCTATATTGGT
The DNA here is from genome assembly GCA_037157565.1 of Thalassia testudinum. NCBI lineage: Eukaryota > Viridiplantae > Streptophyta > Magnoliopsida > Alismatales > Hydrocharitaceae > Thalassia > Thalassia testudinum. The sequence continues at coordinate 15,877,163 of JAZHRO010000039.1, forward strand.
TTTCTAAGTTCTCTACAGAAAACCTAAGTATCCTAGGGTTGTGCCGGTATTCCTAGGACTACTATTAGGGTACTTTGAGGCTCTTTAACATAATGTTCTTAGAAAATAAAGAGCAAGAAAAAATAAAGACAAGAGTACAAGAAAGAGATAAACAGAAGTCTATCCTATTCTTCTTGTCCTTCCATCTTCAATCTATCGCTCCTCGCGAATCTTCTCTATTCTCCGTCAAGCTCCTCCAATCCGTCCTGGATGCGAGCTCGAATTCCGTCTAATCACGTCTACATTTACAATTGACCTGAAATCTAAGACTTCAAGTGCAAATGTTAAATAACACGTGTTTTGTTATCATCAAAACAAATGATCGTGGTGCTCTAGCACCAACAATCTCCCCCTTTTTTATGATGACAAAATCATAAATAATAATGCAAAAAATCATCCCCCTTTTTGACATTATCAAAAAGGTTTGATTGATTTTAAATTTTCTATAACTCCCCCTTAAAACATGCTCTTCTATAAATTTCTTTTAAAAATAATGTCCTTCCCCTTTTTTTGTAACAACAAGATAGCTATTATTTTTCTCCCCCTTTCTAAAGAAAATTTAGCTACATTATATCTCCCCCTTAAAAATTGACAATTAGCTTATAATTTTTTGCTCCCCCTATCTAAATGCTTATAATAAAAAGATAGGGTAAAGAATTTTTACCTTACCTACCATGGCCAATAACATGGCCCAAATGGTGGTGGTGGACGCCACATTGGATGGGGCTCCCATCCGTAGCTTGGAGGCCCGGGCATTGGCGCCGGTCTCCAATCTAGCGGTCGACGTGCGACGGGTTTGTCATTTGTTCGCTGTCTCGTCGGTCTTCTTGTTCCCCTCCTTGGTCTACTCCTTGGTTCTCCCAACTCGAGTTGACCATCCTTGAGCTTGTAGGTCCAGTCCTTCGTGTTGTAGTTATCTCTGAATCATACAAAACAAGATTCCAAATTTTTCTTCGGTATCAAAGTGAGCTTGGATCTGGATCTGTTAGCAGGTCTCCTTGACGGAGATCCTTTCTCAACCTTAGGGCTATATAGGTTATCTACCCTATTTATCAATTTATTTGATTTCTCCCTAAGATATGCAAGTTCATTTTCTATAATACTCATCTTAGTTTTTAAATCAGAAATTTCTATTTTTAGACTAACATTTTCCTCAATCAATTTATTATTTTCATTGATGAGGTTATGATTTTCTAATAATAAGTTATCATTTTTAGGACTAGCTTCTAGATCCTTAAGTTTTATTTCTAACCTATCATTTTCACTTCTAAGAAAACTAAGATTCTTTTTCATGCTTTTATTTTCTATCTTAAGTGCTTTACTAACTTCAAAAAGTTCATTAAAAGCTTCTTGTAAGTCGTAACTTACCTCGTTGTCTGAGTCACTTCCGCTTTCTCTGTCGCTTCCTCTGGCCATGAAATCGAAGCAAGCGGTTTCTTCTTCTATGGACTTTTCTTCTTCTTCCTCCGAGCTAGAGTCATCCCAAGTGGCTTGGAATGCCTTCTTCTTATATCTCTTTTCCTTTTCCTTCTTCTTTTCCTTTTTGAGAAGAGGGCACTCTGGTCGTAGGTGCCCTTTCTCGTTGCAGTGGTAGCAACATCTCGGACTTTCCTTCTTCTCCTTTTTCTCTTTCTTTAATTCCCTACAAAACTTGGAAAATTTTTTAAGTAAAATTCTAAAGTCTTCGTCGTCGGAACTTACCTCGCTATCCGACGCGGCTCTGAAGGCGAGAGTCTTCTTTGGTTTAGGCTCCGGTGTATCCTTCTTCTTCTGCTTCAACTTAGTCTCGTAAGCCATTAGATTGCCTAGGAGATCTTCCATGTTGAGCTCCTCCACTTCGTTCGCCTCCTCGATGGTTGTGACTTTCTGTTCCAACTCCGGTCCGAGGGAACGAAGAAGCTTCCCTTGAAGCTCCCCCTTGATGAAAGTCCTCCCTAATGCTTTCAAATTATTTACGATGAGAGTGAACCTAGTGTTCATCTCACTCAAAGATTCGTTAGGCTTCATAGAAAAAGATTCAAATTCTTGAGAAAGTAAATTTATTTTAGAAGTTTTTACCTTAGAGGTACCTTCATAAGTTACCTCGAGTGTGTGCCAAATCTCGTATGCGGTGGCGCATTACGAGATTCTGTTGAACTCCTCCGAGCTGAGCGTGCAATACAACGCGTTCATTGTTTTCGCGTTGAGTGAGAGTTCCCGAATCTGCTGCTGCGAGTATCCTTCGGTGGGTTTTTCTGGGATGTCGAAGGGGGTCTCGCACCTGGCCCAGACCGTGAAATCGGTGGCTTGAAGCCAAGTCTTCATCCGCAACTTCCAGTAGGGGTAGTTGCTCCCGTCGAAGAATAGCGGACGGGACGTGGATTGCCCCTCGGAGATTCGGATTGCGGATGTGCTCCCCTGCATGATCTTCTTGCTGGGTGTTACTCCGAATAGCAAGAACCTACTTTGATACCAATTATAGATTCGTCCCTAGCAGGAGGGGTGACGTAATAATTGCGGAAATAAAATATAAAACAATCTCACAAAATATCAATCACACGAGTACACAATTATTTTTAGGTGGAAACCCAAATCGGGTAAAAACCACCACCTAACCCTCTTGAGTTAGGATTTTCCGATCGACCAGGTTGATCAAATCCACTAACCGAATCACTTTAAACGATGGTGATTCAACCTTAATTACAACCACGCTACAAGTACGAGGGTAGTGTTCCTCAACCCCTTCTCTCCACGAGAAGGATTTTGTCCCACGAAGGAGACGGGAATTCGCAAAGCGAATACCCAACCAAATAACAAAGATAAAATAACAAATAATCCTATAGAGCCAACAAAGTAATTTTAAACCTAAGCTTCTATAGGAATTAAGAAACTCCCCTTTGCAAGGAGTGCGTCGGCGACGCGGATGCGTGAACAACATGATGGCGCTACGTCGCTCTCGTGAACTACGGCGGGAGAGTGGGTGCGCGAAGGCTTGATGCTCTCTAGATGAAGAACTAGAGCTTGGAGAGCAAGAGAGACACAAAATGGTTTGAAAGTGTATTGCAAGGTGTGTCTTGTGTATCTTAGGTGTGTGTTAGTGTGCAAGAGGTTCCCCTCTATTTATAGAGGCCTTAGGAAGGCTTTGGATGGCTTAGGAAAGGCTCCATAGCTGTTAGGTGCAAAGCCCAAGTGAATCAACCTGAAATCAGGAATAATCATTGCACTGACAGGGTTATCAGACGTCTAATTCTGGCATCAGACGTCTGTAAGACCACTTTAAGACATCGATTTCAAGGTCAGACGTCTGATTTTGGGCGGTTCTCTTCCTGACTTGAATCAGATCTAAACAGGGTTCTAGCGTAAGTCCATCAAACGACATACAGGACGTCTGGCACTATGTCTGGACGTCTGGAAACCTACTTTTTCGTGGGAATGGATTTGCAACGGCTAGAAAATCTCTGAGAAGAGATTTTCAGGTCAGTCGAGGCAAAACGGTTAATTATCAGACGTCTGGAAGGGCTTAAGGACTTCTGATAAGGCTCTGACGGTCATATCTTGAGTGTATGTTAAGAGAGCCAACGGTCCACTAATTGGACGTCTGTAAAAGTCATCAGACGTCTCCTAAGACGTCTGGTCTAAGGTCTGGACGTCTGATTTCATCAGACAGAACTAATTATGTCCAGCCTAAATGTCATCAGACGTCTGAATCAACAGTCAGACGTCTTAAAACACATTATCAGACGTCTGATTTGGGAATTAGACGTCTGGAAGTGCTGTTTGAACCCTATATTGATTTTCTAAGTTCTCTACAGAAAACCTAAGTATCCTAGGGTTGTGCCGGTGTTCCTAGGACTACTGTTAGGGTATTTTGAGGCTCTTTAACATAATATTCTAAGGAAATAAAGAGCAAGAAAAAATAAAGACAAGAGTACAAGAAAGAGATAAACAGAATTCTATCCTATTCTTCTTGTCCTTCCATCTTCAATCTATCGCTCCTCGCGAATCTTCTCTGTTCTCCGTCAAGCTCCTCCAATCCGTCCTGGATGCGAGCTCGAATTTCGTCTAATCACGTCTACATTTGCAATTGACCTGAAATCTAAGACTTCAAGTGCAAATGTTAAATAACACATGTTTTGTTATCATCAAAACAAATGATCGTGGTGCTCTAGCACCAACACTTTGCCAGACGTCCCGCAAACCAGAGGTCAGTTAACGAGGCCGAATAATCCCTAAGCTTTAAACCTAATACTTAAGCTTCGCATTTTCCTCAACCTCTTGAAGACTATCCAGATCTTAATGAATGCTTGAATTTTTAAGCCTATACACAACTCAAGAGACCTAAGATCAACGTTCATACTAATCTCTTTTGTTTTTTAACACTTTTTGTCTTTTATTTCTTCTTTCTTTTGATTTGGTCTAGAACTATGTAGATTCCTTAATATTTTACCAATGACTAACTCTTTTTGTTCAAATTGTGCTTTTTTTTGACATTTAAAATTACCTCCTCTCTTTTCCTCTTCTCAAGAATGATATGCAATTAATTCCTTCAAATTTTCCTCCCTTCTCCATTTTTTTGTTCTTTTTCAATTTTTTTTTATTTTTTTGATTTTTGGAATATGTATTTTTTTTTAGAACCCTTTTGAACTGTGAATTTTTGTATGTTTGCACCTTAACGCCCCTCCATGCCTAAGTTTTGCAATGTCCTCATTGTAAACGGAGGGTATGAAATAGTTTTAGGTTCATGAATTAGAACAGGATTATCGGGAGGGCGAACGGGTCGGGATGACTGTTTCAGATGATTTCAAGCCCTAATACGAGTACCAGAGGTGAGATCAATTGTTCTAAAATTGAACTCAGAGTATAATAGATGTGAAGTACAAAAGGATAATCGGGAGGATCTCAGATTTTTTGGATGACGGGTTGCCTCCCATTAAGCGCCAAATTCAATGCCTTCAGCCGAGCAGAAATAGTCATGGAGGAGTCAAATCAGACGAGTTTTGTAGAACAAGCACTTTGATCAATAGCCTTGTTGGTCTAAGCAGGTGCTTGTTCAAGTCAGCAGGCTGATGATGTAGCCTAAACCCAATCAATCTGGTGAGTTGATGAATGTGGATCAAAAGATGTGGTACCCACCAGATGCTGTGGAGCTCAAAAGGATGTGGTAGTGTATAGCTAGGGTTTGGCTGAATCGGATCAACCTGATTAGAGTAGGGATCCTCAAATGAAAAAGAGTCAGTGGAGGATGTAAGAACCCTACAGGAGTGATCAGAGAAAGTTAGGGCATGATTTGTAGTCTGATAGATGTCTAAAACCTGATAAAGATGTGGAGGAGAATCATGTGCAACCGATTCATTGAGAGGAGAATCAGAGTAGAAATTGAGTCTAGTTGCGGGTCAGGGTTAAGAACGGGTTTGGGAAGGTTTTGCATGTGTAGAAGAGGTGGCATCAATAAGAATTGTGTATGAGGGCTCTTCTAGGAAGGATTCAAAGGTGGGTTCATCTATAGAGTCCTCATAATAGCCATCAAAATCAAAGGTAAATGCCTGAAGAGTATTTATAGGATCAAGGAAATCTGAGTCAAGAAAAGATTCAAACTCTGGGTTGTAGACACTCTCCACAATTTCTATTTCTGATTCCTGAGGATAAAAAAGAAATGATTCCATCTCAATTGAACCTGATTTTAAATCAATGATCTTGGCATCAGGGACCTCAGAGTCAGAGTCGAAGAATGGATCATGTATGATGAGGTCATAGATTGGCTCATAATCTTCAGAAAACAAGGGTTCTCCAAAATCAGAGTAAGATTCGACATCGTCGGAGAACTTGCGAGAATTAAGTTCTGAATCTGATTCAGGATAAGAGGTTCCATCACAGAATAAATCAAAAGATGTAGACTCAGCAACCTGACTTGGATCTAACCTATTTTCAGATTTCGAGCTCAAAAAGGTGTCCCTATTAGGTTTGAGCTCGGGTTCTTGGCTTGTAGGTGATGAGAACCTCGTCACAAACCCTAAACTAGCACCATTTAACCCTAATTTGCAAGAAAAAGTTCCTACATAACTCTAGAAAGACTTGGCTCAGAGAAATTCTGAGTTTGCAAAGAAAATAGAAATTAAGGGGTAAAAATGCAATTTCACCAATCCAATCTAAAAATAGGGTAGCTCAGGGTCCAAACATAGGTCAAAGCAACCTAATAAGAAGAAAAGTGGGATGAAATGACTCAACAAGGGCTACAGCAACTCCATGGAATTAAAAGACATCTTGTAACCCTAAAAACAAATCCACTTAAATGCACAAGGTTCGAGGCAGAGAAAAAATCAAATAAACCCTCTAAAATTCATAGAAAAATAACCCCTAGGGTTTAGAACCTTCAATTTGGCTTTAGGAACCCATTTTGACCTACATTAAGAACCATGCCCAATTAACAACTTAATTTAGGTTTTTACGTAAATTGACTAGTCAAACAAGGTTTAATCTGGAAATAAAATTCACCATCATAATCCTTAGGTCCCAATTAGTCATGTATAAAAACTTGAGCCTAAGAAGAAACCTTCTTGACCAACTTTACACTTTGGTCCTCATATATTTACTTTTTGGCCCTCAACTTTTGAACCCTCACATTTTTACCCCTAACTCTCCTTCGTTCTTTACGTTCAGGTCCCTCCTGCAAAACCTGACCGGCACCATGCTCCGGCGACCTTGTGCGGAGCATGGCGCCGCGCAGGGTAAGGAGGAGGGCTTGCCAGGTCAAATGGGGGTGCCCTGCGTCGTCAGCCACCGCAGGAGCACCCCCCTGTGCGCTGCGACCACCCATACCGGCCGTACGAATGCACGGACGGTATGGGTAACCTTCCTCTGACGTCCTCCGGTGGGGGAGACACGTCGTCCCCCTCCGCCCTCCTCTCTGGTTCGACCCCTATAAATACCCCCGTCGCTCTGCCGTTCTCCTCAGCTCGGATCTGACGGAGATACCCCCTCACTTCCTCTCTTCCCACTCCGACAGACGCCCCCTTGCTCCGGCGGCTTCTCCTCCTCACCCTCGTCGCTCTGCCGCACTACCAGCAGCAGAGTTGTCCTCCCTCGCTCTTCCCGCGCCGCGCCGCACCCAGCGCGCGCTTCTCCGGCCGTCTCCTCGCCGTCGCTCCTTCCCCTGGGCAGCTTCTTCTCCGGCTACAGTCGAAACGACTGTCGCCTGCTCCGATCCCTCCTCGTCCTGCTAAGTAGGTATAACTTCTCCTCTTCCTCCCCTCTTCCTTTTCCTCACTTTAAACCTTTACTGTCGCCCTCGATTCCGACCAATCACCCTCACCTTCTCCACCTCCGGCCACACTCCGGCGACCCGCTCCCATCACTCCAACAACCCACACGGCTCGCCGACCACCGCAGAACCTTCGCCTCCTCACCCTGATCAACCTCCGCCCTTCCACTTCCCACCAATCATCCTCTGCAGACCCACCGATCAAACCCATCTCCCAACCCGCAGTTTGACCTAGGGGGGGCCTTAGGCTCCGCCCCGCCACCTGCAGACCCTCCGACCACCTTCGCCGTGCTACGGCGAAGGTCCTCCTCGCATCTGATTAGGTCGAGAGGCCGTTTCTCTGTGGGTAGGTACTTCGCTCGTCGCCACCATTAACGAGTGAAAAAGCTCCTTCGACCTGCTGCTCCAGGCGCGCCGCGCCGAGATCAGGCTCCCAGGCTGTGCGGGGCATCTTCGCGAAGTGCCAGGCTGCAGTTGGGGCGAAGCCCTCGCGCGAAGCCTCGACTGCCACTGCTTCCTTCGCACAGGCGCCCAAATCGGGGTGGGACATTTAGTCCCACCTTGGAAACTCACTGAGGCGAACGAGCGCTTAAAGGCAAAAGGTGCCTTAAGCTGTTCGCCTCAGATCACGGGGTGAGGTCCCCTTCACCCGCCCGATTACCCGGCCTCATCCGCGCTCACGCCCCGCGAACCTGGCCTGACCCAACTAAGCCCGACCTGCACTCCTCGCCCACCACCGCACGCCGGTGGGCCTGGACCCAGGCGTGACCCGCGTACCCGATTACCCGGTTGCTCTGGGAGAGTTTGCCGAAGAGCGAATTCTGAGAGAGGGAGACGCGGGGGGAGGGTAGAGTAGGTTTTGCCCTCTGACGAAAACCTTGAAGTGTGCAGGCACAGGTAAAGAAGAAGAAGAAAGCTAAGGAAGACACTGTAGCGGCAGCGGTTTAAGTCGTCTGATTGGAAAATCAGACGACGTCCTGAAGGCAAAAGAAGGACAGAAGAAGAAGAAGAAGAAGGAAAGAAGAAAGAAGGAGAGACGACGTCCTGAAAGCAAAAGAAAAGAAGAAGAAGAGCACGAGAAGAAGATCTGAAGAACAGAAGAAGAAGAAGAGAAAACAAGGAAGAACAGAAGGCAGAAGAGAAGACCACGAGGAGATAGACAAAGAAGAAGAAACCAAGAGCCAAAGAGAAGAGAAGACAAAGAAGAAAGAAGAGAAGAAGAAGAACCCAAATTTTCATATCTCTCTCTCTCTTTATTTTTGTAATTTATACCTCTAGAACACGACTTGCTCCCTGAGTTCCACCTCGGGAGAACTTTATTTTCTGAGTAACAAATATTTGTAAATGTTGGCAATAACTACTGTACTACAACGCTATAACAAAACCTAGTTGTCTCCACCGTTTGCCAGTTGGCGCCGTTGCCGGGGAGCAACGGCTATTCTAGAGGTAAACATTCTTTTTTAAGTTTTTAATAATCTCCTCTCTTTTGTGCAGCTACAGGAAATCAAGAAGACAAGCAACCGCACGACAACCACTTCGAGGACAGGTAATTTTTCTTATCCTCTCGCTATTAACCCCTAAACTCTAAAGAGGAAGAAAAGAAAAGAACAAGCAATATAGGTCCATCCTGTCTTCTATACTTAGTAAAGCATCAAAAGTTGCATGTCTTCAACCCTTTATTTCTGCACACACTATTAAGGGTACTTAAGGGCTAACACCTTCTTGACTGAGCCCTAATTACCCAACAAAGAGCTAACTGGACCAAGTAGAACCAACCTAAGATTCAACATTAGGGGTTTAGAGACACACTCCTTAAGCAAGAATTGAGAAAACCAAATGAAGTGTACCCAAGCCCTTGTCTGAAAATACCTATTCAAAGAAAACCTAAAACAAGTTGGCTCTCTAAAGACACTTGAACCTTAAAAAAATAAGACCTAATAAGCTCTTAACAGAACTAGCAGGTAAAGTTGACCACTTGGGTCAACCAACCTTCAACTTAAGTCACTCTTTTCACTCAAAACACCTAAGAAGTTCAAGTGAAACCTAAGCACCTTGCTCTTGAATTAAAAGTGGTAGACTTAAGAGGTCAAGATCCCCATTCTGGTCTACCTGGAACCGCAGTGAGAAGAGAGGTCGGGTGGGGGAAACCCTGTAACCTGTGGGGATGCTCTACCGTGTAATGGTCTTCGCAGGACTCACCCTCTCTGGCTGCCCAGGTAATTCTCAGGTGGACGATCTTTCTGATCAAGGGGTCCATTTGCCCCGCACCTCTATAGTCACCCAACACATTTTTTGGGTGTCTCGATTGGGTCCAGCACCTTCTGAACTCTTCCACTCCAACAATGCATGAACGGTAGGAGATCCTTAAGACCACCCTTAAGATCTCCTTTAAAAATTCACTCTCGTCAAAGCCCAGCCTTGACTCCCGTGTTTGAACAGCAACCTAACTCCATCATTCTCTCTTCTGATTTTGAATCAAATTCTTCTTCTATCATGGCTCAGCCAGTTGAGGAAGAAAACAATCTGGAGCACCAGCTCCAGCGACTCAACGACCTCTTCCAAAACTTTGTGCACCCACCGCAGTGTCCCATGATGCGGGACCATTATAATCCTACTGCGGTGGCCATCGAGCCTCGAGTCAGAATCCCGACTGGAGGACCTGATTCTGAATTGAAGCCCAACATGATTCATGCCATACCTAAATTCCATGGGCTTAATTCTGAAGATCCCTTCCAGCACATCAAACAACTAAAGCATCTGGCCCAAACTTTTGGGTCAGACACACAAAATCGGGATATTCTTCTCATGAAGATGTTCTCCTTTTCTCTTATGGACAAGGCCGCTCATTGGTATCAAACTCAGACCCGGCCGATCAACAATTGGGAAGAACTTCAGTCTGAGTTCTTGAAAAAGTTCTTCCCTGTTGGTTGGACCAACGCCTTGCGCCATCAGATTATACACTTCACTCAACAAACAGGGGAACCTCTCCATGAGGCATGGGATCGTTTTCAGGATCTCATGAGAAAGTGCCCCCATCACGGAGTTCCTAAATTGGAACAAGTCCAATCTTTTTACCAGGGACTCCGTGAGGACATCCGTCTTTTCGTCAATGCAACCTGCGGAGGAAATATCATGGGTCAACATGAGGACACCGTGTGGGAGATTCTCGAAAACATGTGCGAGAACTCCATCAACAATGACTCCATGGGATTATTCGACAGGACGAATACCCGCACATCGACGAATCTTAGGGGAGCACATGAGACGCAGGGCCTATCTGCATCAGTTGACCTGGAATTAATGGCCAGTCGATTGAACAAGGTCTCGATTATCAAAAAGAAGGTGGATGAGCTGACTCAGCATCTGCAGCGAGCCACCTCTGCGCATAACTCGTTCGCACAGCCTCCCTCCACAAGGGAAACTGTGCAAAACATTCTCCATCGATCTTCTCCTAGGATGGACCCATCATTCGAATCTTTACCCGGAGGTCCTTCCGATTCCTTCTACACCTGCCAGGGGAATTCCATTCCCTCTTTCTCTAACTCTCTGGAGGTTCCTCAGACCTGCGAGGACCTCAACGCCATCTAGAACGACTCGTTCTCCAACACCTATAACCCTGGATGGCGAAACCATCCTAACTTTCAGTGGGCAGGAAATTCCCAAACCCAAAGACCATCCTTCCAACCTCGCCCACAACCTCCTCGTCCTTACCAGCCGCCTCAGCCTCGGCCCAACCCTACTTACCCATTAGGGCCAAATCAAGATCAAATGTCCCTTATCCTTCAGACTCTGGCTGACATTCAAAAGACGAATGCGACTATCCAAAAACAACACAAGGACGAACTTACAGAGGTCCGAAACCAATTGGCCCAGTTGGCAAACTCTCGCCAACCAGGCACTCTTCCTTCCCAGCCTCTGCCTAATCCTAATAACGTGCCAACCCAGCGGTGCGTTATGAACCCAAACCCAGGCCATGCCCACATGATTTATCAGGCCCCCTCTGTTCCTTCACCCGACGGGATGGAGGCCTCCACTTCTTTTGCAGGTTACCAGCAGCAACCTATCTTACCCAATCCTAACCAAAACCAGGCAGGACTTAATTCCGTAACAACCCGTAGTGGCAAGGAAACCCAAGACCCACCTCATCCAAACCACTCCAAGCCTGGTAGTGATCCCAAGCCTAGGACAGTAATCCAGGACGTCCCCACCCCTGTCCCAGATCCACAACCTGGACCTATCCTAGAAGAACCACCCAAGATCCCGTTTCCCGAAGCCTTGACCAAGGGAAAGAAGACTACCAAACCCGTGGCTCCTGAGGAGGACTTGGTCAAGCTCTTTGAGCAGGTCCACATAAACATCCCTTTGATGGATGCAATCCGCCACGTACCGGCTTACGCACGATTTCTAAAGAATATATGTTCACCCCAGCGTAAGCCGCGAACCAAGGGAGGGAGCCCAATTGTTCTGTCAGAGCAAGCCAGCTCTGTAATCCTAGTAGGCTCCCACCCAAGGCAAAAGATCTCGGTACTCCCCTAATTTCCTGCAAGATAGGTGATACCCAATTTGATCTTAAAATGTTCTCCTTGGACTTTAAACAAGAAGTGCGTAGTCCAAGAAGATTAGAAATTAAGCGTAGTCCCTAATAGGCATAGGAAATCTTGGGTAGGATCTCTAAATAAAATCGCTTCAACTTCAATGAGATTTGGAAAAAAAAAAATTCGCAAATAAGGAAACTTGCCTTTTAAATAATAATTACTATGAAAAATAAGGCAGGTGTTTCCTAAGTGATTGTTTCCTTTTTTTGTCTTCCCAAGATTAGGAGGTTGATTAGGGAAGAATAGAGAAGTTACCTGCCCTGAAGTGGTTGATTTGCGTGGAAGATCTCCTCGTGAAGTACCTCGTAAAATCACAATAAAGCAAACAAGGCAAGTTAGTGCTCAAATATAATAATATAGCAAGAGAATAGCAGTGAATTGTACGTTGCTCCCCGGTAACGGCATCAAAATGTTAGCTAACGAAATCGAGGTTATAAATGTTACATCGTAGTATAGGTCGAAATCGCTTGAAAACAGATAAAATTTATATCTCAGATGAAAGTCTGAGGTCGTTCGTTCGGAGCAAATAGGAATTCAATCGCTAATCTTGATTAACAAGTAAATGAGTACAAGAAATAAGCCAATAAATTACTCAAAAATGATAATCGATGTAAAGCATGAGTTTAACAATAAGTATGCAAAGAAAAAACAATGGTGATTTAGATCGCCAATTATTCAATTTAAGCATATATGCATTGAGTTCAAATAATGCAACATTGATATCAACCATTCAAACTTAGGTACTTAAATAACCAAATAAACCCTCTCAATCAGACGGCTAAGTCATTTAATCAGACGACTTAAATAACAGGCGCTACAGTGCTAGGGAAGCACTATTCTTCTTCCCCTTCTCATCTTTCTTTCCTTCTGCTTCTGCTCTTTTTTTCTCTCTTTGGCTTTTATCAAGGCCTTCTTCCTTTCTTCCTCTTCTTTCTTCTTCACGCACAGAGGGAGGCAATCCCTTCAGCGACTAAGTGTCACAGAGAGCAAAACCCCCCTGACCCCCTCTCTCTTTCTTTCTCTCTGGGATCCTCTTCCTCGCCTTCTCAAGGCCCTTCACAGTATCAGGTTATCGGGTTAATGGGCACACGTGCACCTGGGACCAGGCTCACCGGTAATGGGTGGTGAGCGAGGTGTGCTTAGATTAGGCGGGTAATTGGATTAACGCCAGGCCCGCGAGGGACAGGTCACGGGCAACTCGCAGGTGAGGGTGTAATGAGACCTCACCCTGTGGTTGGAGGCGAAGAGCCTAAGGCAGAAAATCAATTTATGCTACTGTGCTTAGTTTCCACTTTCGAGGTGCAACTATTCCATCTCCTTCCTTCTTGCGTGAAGCTGCAGCTTCTGCTTTGTCAATTGGAGCATAAGTGCACCTTGGAAGCTTCAATTTAATGCCCAGGAAGTTTCTTGGGAGTAAGCCGCGCTAGCTGGGCGTGGTATTGGTGAAGAACACAGCTGAAGGAGCTTGAATGGCGTCGAAGATGGAGGCGGCGATGGCGGAGGACGGCGATACCTGAGAATCACAAATACGACCTCACGGCCACATTAGAATAGTTCGTAAGCTTCGTCGGACCACGACGAAGGTAGTAACGGTGGTTTCGTGGCGAATTGGGGTGTGTGGTGGTTGGTCGGAGTTGGGGAAGGAAGCCAATGATGGGTTTGTTCGGTGGCGTGATTGGGTGGACGATGGAGTGCGATAGGTTAGGGATTTTGTGCGGGAGGATAAGGCGAAGGTTATGAGGTGGTCGGCGAGGCAGATGGAGGGGTGTAGTGGGGTATACACCTTGCCGAAGCAGCGGTCGGAGATTGAGAAGACGAGGGTGAGCGGTGTAGTCGAGGGATTGTTTTTAAGGTTTTTGGGTATAAAACTAACCTAAGAATCTAAACTAACTAATCTAACCTATTCTAATCATACGAAAGGGGTAGAACGGCACTGGCGTTGGTAGGCCGGTGCTAGGGAAGAAGATACTCCGGTAGAGGGGGATAGCGACGACGACGGAGAGAGGGCAATGATGGCTGGTATTGCACGACGTTGAGGAAGGTGAGGAAGAAGAATCTACCACTGGTATTGTGGTCAGATGACGAGAGGAGTCGGAGGGAGTCACCGGAGCTTGAGGTGCTATTCAGCCGGATGAGGAAAAAGGAAATTGGGGATTTTTCGGCCGAAATTGAATATGAGGAACTCGACCTGATCTGAGGGTCCTTTTATAGGGGTTTAGAGGTCGATTTGAGCTTAAAAGTTAAGCTTCCAAGCTTGGAATGTTCACCGTAATAGGATACCAATCACTTTGAAGGATTCACATGAGAGATTGGGCGAGATCTAGAGCTTTGGATCTAGTTAAAAAGGAAGACAATTCCTTGATGAACTTCCCTTTCAATTTTGAGAGGGATTCTTAAGGAATCATGAAGATCTTGCCATATTAAAGTTGTCAGAGTTGTAGGAATAGGGTCTCATGGTGGTAGGGACCAATTTGTGAAGACAATGACAAAGCTAGGGGGCTATCTACAATGATTTCAAAAGTTAAGGGCCTGTGTGTGAGATAAAAGTATCAGACAGGATTAAATTGTAAACTAGGTTAAGATTATCTCAGATTGGGCCCAAATTTTGGTACAAACCTAATTTGGACCTAAGAAATCCAATGATGAAGTTAGATTTTGGTTTTGACCTAGTTTAACTGGGTAATTTATGCAAAAATCAAAATCAGGGCAAAAGTCTGCCTACGGCTTTGTTTTAGGTCAAGACGGGTTCTGATTGTCAAATTGAAGGTACAAAACCCTAGAGAATATTTCTATATGAATTTTAGAGAGTTTAGGTGAATTTTATCCTGACCAAAACCTTAGTTATTTAAGCAGGTCAATTTTTCGGATTTCGGAAGTCATTTAATTCCTTAAACGTGCGAAAGCCCATTTCTGTCTGTACTAACCTACTTGTTAGACTTTAAGACCATTTGAACCTTAATTAACCCATAATAAAACCAGTGATTGTGCTGCAATTGAGATATACTGATAAAACTATAGTTTTACCCCTGTTTTATTATCTTTCTCTCAGAATGATCATGCAATGAATTACGGCTCTCTGGCGGTTATGTAGGAGCATTTAATGACTTAATCAGATCAAATTGAGCTAGT
The DNA here is from genome assembly GCA_037157565.1 of Thalassia testudinum. Lineage (NCBI taxonomy): Eukaryota > Viridiplantae > Streptophyta > Magnoliopsida > Alismatales > Hydrocharitaceae > Thalassia > Thalassia testudinum. Next base: position 15,892,163 of record JAZHRO010000039.1, read on the forward strand.
TATGGCTCATGATGGTGTTTCCATCAGCATCCGTCTAATAACAGTCTCTCGAGAATATGACCATCTCTTCTTAAACTAGAGACAATTGTTTGATATCATTGTGATTCTTGATAACTTATCGAAGTTCTCAATCCGAACCATTTGAATCTTTGATACCTATCATCAGTTATATTCAATACGGGTATGGTACATTCTCCCAATTATACTGAGAGACTCAACTAACCACATTAGTGTGTTTATGTGATTTTACATTCAGATCCAAATAAGTGATTAAGTAATTTCACTCAGGTTGACTCGCTAAGGGCACATAATTCCAACATTGACTAGTGCAAGGATAGAAAGTGGGTTCTTGACTACAACACATGGGCGCACATGCCACTGTAGTTTGCTACTTTTTTATGGTTAGAGCCCAATGATGGTTGTTTTGTGGAGACTATGGATAAGCTTTTCTACATTTTCCCACGTGGCATTACAATGATCTGCAAACAATTTCTAGCCATTTATATACTATTTACCAATAAAATTTATATTAATGTTTACCTTATTCCTACTGCTAGGATTGCAACTGCAAAATCCAAGTGAACTTTTCGACTCCCACGCTAGACTCCGCAAGGGTTGAGTTGTACTTTCTATCTTTGAAGTATAATGTTATGGAGCTAGATATGGCATACCTTTCTTGTAGAGGAGAAGCGAATGAGGAGTATGTTGACTACCTCCTTGATAATTAATGTTATAATTAATGAGCACAATAATAAAGATATGCAATGAATAATCAACTCAAAGAAATGTATTCAATAATAATAGTATCTTAAGAAATCAATAAGATAAAAAGAATATCAAATCCTAAAAATCGTGATTTAGATCACCACTTAAATCCCTCAAATTAAGCATAAATCCTAATTCTCAAATAAGCCAAATATTCCAACAGTATCTTGAATCACTAATCCACGTCTGTCACATGAAGCAAATAATTCCATAGTACCAAAGCCAAGGGTATTAAGCACAAGGCCAAGCAACATAGGCCTCACATAATCCCATAGTACTCAGGATCAGACGTCGCAAGTAAGGCTCAGACACCTTAAACCACCAAGGCATAGAGCCTCAGCTAAGGCAACAGCAGCAGCACACCAAGGCACAAGGGCCCCACAAGTCACAGAGCGGCTAAGTGCTGAGACGAGGGGGCACAAATCCCGAGGTGCAAAACCCTCCCCCTCCTCCTCAAATCTCTTTCTTTCTTCTCAAATCAGACCCAGGTATAGGATAGTCAGGTAATCGGGTATAGGGACTAGACCCGTGTGCATGTGGGTCACGGGTGAGGTGTGTATGGCATGTAGGAAAGGGGACCTGATCCCCGTGTCTTGGGCAAGGGGTCGAGATCACAAAAACAACTTATAGGTTTTCAACTAGCTCTATACTCACAATGTGGGACTATGTCTCACATCCCTGCCTGCATGAAGCTGCATCAGTGTCTCCTTTGATTCCAGGCTACAGCTGCTTTGCTTCCTTCAATTGCTATTGCAAGTGAGCTCTCCAGACGATTCCACGTTGATTGCAAGTGGTCTGAAATGGAAGGGTGGCTGGCAGGGGGTGAACACTATCGGAGAAGATGGCAGTGGTGGAGTCGATCCGGTGAAGACCTGCAAGGAGAAGTACGGGCTGATTGCCCCAATTAGAATGTTCAGAAGACTCGCCGTAGTGCGAGGAGTACGGCAGTGGAGTCAATTTGGTGTGTGCGTGCGTGTGTTGGTTTGTCAAAGTCAAAGATGGCTTACGAAAATGGGTATATTCCTTGGAGTCGTAGAGTGGGTGGATGGCAAAATTTCGTGAGGGGTTTTGATGAGGGTGACATAGTGATGCTTATGGGTGTAACGGTGACACATTTGGTGGCGTGAGTTGCCGGTGCGAGCTCACTGGAGCTACGCCAGAGGTGGAGAAGACAAGGGGGAAGGCACGTGGACAGTGGTTGAATCAGGGTTTGAAGGAGTTGAATGGAGTTTAGAGTGAGAGAGGAATAGTTTGACCTATCTAGTGTTGGAGCTAGAGTACCGCGATCGTTTATTTTGATGATAACAAAACACGTGTCATTTAACATTTACACTTGAAGTCGTAGATTTCAGGTTAATTGCAAATGGAGACGTGGTTAGACAAAGTTCGAGCTCGCATCCAGGACGGATTGGAGAAGCTTGATAAAGAAAAAAGGATATTCGCGAGGAGAGATAGCTTGAAGAAGGAAGAAGATGAAGAATATAATAGATTTCCTTTCCTTTGTACTATGTATTTTTGTTTCTTTGTTTTGCTTTCCATTTTTGTCTCTTAGATTCATGTTAAAGAGCCTCAAAGAACCCTAACAGTAGTCCTAGGAACACTTGCACAACCCTAGGATACTTAGGTTTTCTGTAGAGAACTTAGAAAATCAAAATAGGGTTCAGTCAGCCTTATCAGATGTCTAATTTGAAAATCAGACGTCTGATAATGACTTTTAAGATGTTCGACTGTTGACTCAGACGTGCGATAATGTTTAGGCTGGACTTAGTTAGTTCTATATGATGAAATCAGACGTCCAGACCTTAGTCCAGACGTCTTAGTAGACGTCTGATGCCTTTGCCATACGTCCAATTAGTGGAACGTTGGCTGCCTTAATAAACATTGAGGAAATGATCGTTAGCCTTGTATCAGACGTTCGTAGAGGACCCCAGACGTCTGATATATGACCATTTTGCCTCGGTTAACCCAAAATCTCTTCGCAGAGATTTTCTAGCTGTTGCACTCCCTTGGGAATCCATTCCCGCAAAAAAATAGGTTTGTAGACGTCCAGAAATTATGCCAGACGTCCTATGTCGTCTGATGGACTTTCACTGGAACCCTATATCAATCTGATTCAAGTCAGGAAGGAAACCTGCCTAAAATCAGACGTCTGACTTTGTTCCCAGACGTCTTAAACGAGTTTTCTAAACGTCTAACACCAGGACCAGACGTTTGATAACTTTGTCAGAGTCATGATTGATCCTGATTTCGACTTAATTCTCTTAGAGGTTGTGCCCAACAGCTATGGAAGCCTTCCAAGACCTTCCAAAGCCTTCCTAGGGCCTTTATAAATAGAGGAGAACCCTTGCCACTCAAATACAGACCAAGCAACATACTTTCCACTCTTTTGTGTCTAAAAGAAGAAGAAGATCAAATAGAAGAAAGCTCTTGTTCTCCAAGCCTTGTTCTACACCTAGAGAGCTTGACTCCTATTACGCATCCGCTCTCCCTCCGCGATTACGAGAGCGACGAAGCACTATTGCGTGGTTCACGCACCTGCATCGTCACATCGACGCACTTCCACTAAAAGTGAAGTTTCCTAACTCCTATAGAAGCTAGGATTAAATATTTGAGGCTCTATAGGGTTGTTGCACTTTAAATTGTCTTTGGTTGGGTATTCGCTTTTCGAATTCCTGTCTCCTTCGCGAGGCTAATTCCTTCTTGTGAAGAGAAGGGGCTTTGAGGTATGCTACCCTCGTATAAAGTAGCATAGTTGTAATTGAGGTTGTACTACCCTCGTTTAAGTAGTACGTTAGTGGATTTGATCAACTTATTTGATCGGAAAATCCTAACTCGAGAGGGTAAGGTGGTGGTTTTCACCTTGGTTGGGTTTTCACCTAAAAATAATTGTGTACATTGTGTTATTGCTATTTTTGTGAGATTATTATATTTTTAATTCTGCATTTTTTTCGTTACGCTGATCTCACCCCCTCTAAGTAAGGTAGCCAGGAAACTACATCTAGTGGATGAAAGGAGGGAGAATTGGTGTGCCGGTGTGATTGCTGGCACTGGAGAAGGTGAAACCTCTGGAGATGAGGACGACGAGGAAGAAGGAGTCGGAGAGCCTCTGCTTGGTACGGTGAGAAGCGAACAAGGGAAAGGAAGAAGATCCCTCTACCTATCGTACGCGGCAAAGGGCGACAATAGAGGGTTGGGGAGCTCTCCGAAGCTGTGGTCAGAGGCGGCCGAGAATGAAGAAGTTGAAGATTTTTGGCCTAGAACCGAGCTAAGGAGCATGGTAGAAGCTAGAGGAGTTCTTATAGAACTCAAGAATGAGCTCTAATTGAAAGTTAGCTGCACTTAGAGTCAGAATTGGGAATAAGGGATTCCCATAATTTTTTAGATTCGCTGGGGGTCTTTTGCTCAAGATTCGTGACTCAAATTGTGTTCACACAATTCTCTAGAGTGTGAACATCAATCCCACCAAATTTAATAGGATTTGATGTAGCTTTGATGTTGTTTCCAGCATGTCAAAGCTTGTTCGTTGAGGGTTTGACCCAAAAATGGCAACAAGGACCTAACAATGAAGAAGATAAAGAAGTTGGGGATCCATTTGTAATAAAATGAAAAGTTAGGGGTTTGATGGTGAGAAATAGAGATTCTAGGGACTAAATTGTAAATTAGGTCAAGATGGACTTTGATTGGGCCCAAATTTTGGCCTTAACCTAATTTGGATCCAAGGAATCTAATAGTGAACTTGGATTTCAATTTTGACCATATTTGATTAGGTAATTTGCTTAAAACCCCAAACTAGGGTAAAATCCCATTTGAAATTTTGTTCAAGGTCAAAATAGGTTTAAATGATTAAATCAAGGGTACAAAGACTCTTAGAATATTTTTTTATAAATTTTAGGAGGTTTAGATGAATTTTATCCTGATTAGAACCTTTTCAATTCAAGTGGATCTGAAATTAGTGTTTTGTGTGTTGTTTTGGTTCTCGGAATGTGTGAAACCATATTTCTATCTGTGTGGACCCTCTCTTTAGACTTTAATACTCAATAAACCTTCAATTAACCCCTTAAAAACCTTGTGGTTACTCTACGTTTGTGATTTAATGTGAAACCTGCAAAATTAATCTTGTTTTAATGTTCTCTTCTCAAAATGGATTTGTGTGAAATTACGGCTCTTAGGCGATCATGTAGGAGCATTTGTCACTTGATTTCAACTAATTCAAGTTAGTTATGGCTAATGATGGTTTACCATCACTAATGTTAAGGATTTGGAGATGGAACTCGAGTATCTCCATATAGAAAAGCATCTCATGGAGAAAGAACTTGAGGGGTGCCATGCACAAACCATTAAGTTGCAAGAGAGGATAGATGAGCTAAAGGTAAAGGTTGGAGTTTGGGAGGTCAAACTACATTCTGCTCAAGCATCTATTGTGGACAAGATGCAAGATTTGCCATACTAGGAATGCTACCATGCTAGGTTTTTCGATTGCATCCACTCTAGCCCACCTACGTTTTGGACTTAATCGAAACATAATATTTAGCATGTGTAGTTTATGACCTTATAAACGAGGACTTTATGAATCTTGGCATGTATTAAAATAGGTTATATTTGATTGGTGTTGAACATTACAGGGTGTAAGTATTTTCTAGTATGTAATATTAAACTCTATCTTTCTCTTCTAGTTGACTTGTTATTTATGCTTGGCACTATTCACAGGCCCTCCCCTTGACTTCCATGGGCAATGATGAAAGCTTATTATTTGATATTACATATTCTCATGGAGGGTCACATGCTTACATAAATTAAACCATGACATGAGCTATTACTCACTTGGTTTGGATGGGTCAAATTCATCCATGCAACCCCAAGGAGTTGGTTTTTAGTTTGTAAACATGGTATGGTAGGCACCTTTCATGGTTGCTAACCCCTATTGTAGTAGTCCACATGGCAACTTGTGAACTCGATGACATTACTCGATTTTATACTAGTAATCTGAGCCCAAAACCACCACAATCATTGCTTGCTAATCACAATACCACCAAGGAAGATCGATAAAATCAGAAGGCAAGTTACTTGATTATTTAATTACAGACAAGATTACTTTCATTTTTATATACTAATGAATTACTACTCCAATCATTTTAGGCCTACTGCTCTAGTAGAGGATTTGGTCACTTCTCATCATCTTCCCTATAGATAAGTGTTCTGAATCCGTAGTGCTGGCCCACTTCCCAAGCATGGTTAATGACCCTTATGTTATTTAAGATGAAGACTGCTGATATATCATGATCATGTGATAAAATGGATGGTGTCTACTTGTGCTTGTAATTTTCCAGAGGTGTCCCGAACATGCACACTCCTTATTTACTTGGTCATTGTGATGTAAGAAACATCCTAGGAGGTTCGAGCATATTGGGTTGGAACTATTTCTTACAATTCTAACCCAAAAGATAAGTCCTTGATCGGCACGTAATTCGCATTTTAAAAGTTAATTAGTTGTAGTATAGCGCGAAAACACGTCTACAAATAAATTTATAAAACTCCGATGAATACCGAGTTGTTCGCAGGGAGGCAATCTCGATTTTTGCAGAAGATTTTCAATAAAACTTTATCTAAATAGATATTTATAAATGTATATATGTATATGAATCAAATATATGCATTTAGAAGATCAGAATTTTATTGCACTTAAAATAGAGTTTTCACAATAGAGAATGCTACTAGAAACAAATAGATTGATAGAGAGAGAGAGATAGAAAGTGACAGAGAGATGATGCCGCTTGTAGAATGCTTGTACGAGATGCGGCAGCACCTCAAATCCAAAGCTTCGGGGTGAAGGTCAGAGCAGAGTTGCAGAGGGATAAAGAGTTGCAGAGAAGGTGGAAGATGTCTAGAGTTGATGGAAGAGAGATGCTTCAACTGGGGGGCCCTAGCCTTCTTTTATAGCTTTTATGGAGGACAAAAGGGTATTTTAGCCATTAATCTCATGTAACAACTCCAGGCCAATCAGATCCGTTGATCGGGTGATCAACGGATCAGATCTGGCCTCAAGATAACCTCCAACGTGCCTCCATCGCGCGTATCGCACCTTTGGCTGACACGTGGCAGCTTCTCGGCCTTCAAATCTCCATCGGATGGCTCCCGCTCCTCTATGTGCGCCTACTGCAATGAATTTCTCGCCGCGCACGCACTCGCACGACTCTTTTCAATGCCTGACCCTCAGCCATCCGATTGTGACGATCGGACGGCTCACACCCGCACGCCTCACCTTCCTATTTCAAAAATCTTGTGGGTTCTCGCATTTTCCTGCCACGTGCTCTGATCGCACCACGCGGCTGCATCTGCATCTGCATGCGCTGATCGCCATCCGATGGCCAATAGCGCCCGCGCTCATCGCTCCTTCAATTTTACCCAATGCCACTCGAACGCGCGTCACATGCTTCCGCGTGAGCGCATGAGCCAACGCGTTGTGCGAAAGTTCTGTTATGCTTCCTTGTTTGTTTCTATTTATACTCATCTAGCTGGATGGGCGACATGGTGTGCTCATGTCTGTTGGATCGTGGCCGTTGGATGAAGATCCAACGGCCCACAGCGTGCGAGGTGGCCTTCCAAGATGGAGCGGTGGTGAGGGAGCGACTGTGATGGCACTACGTGGCGCCATTGTGGCCGTCCATCTTCTTTTCCTTGTATCTGGTGTTGTAGACCTCTGATCGGGTTGATTTTTCCACCGTTGGACTGCGATCTTCGATCTAGATTCATCCATGTGGTTGGATTCTTAATCTGAGGTCAAATCTTTATCTTTTGATTTTATGATCTTTATTCTTTTATTGACTACATAAGATGCCTTGGTTGTTTGATCAAGACGATTTCAGAAGCGTTGGACTCCCGTCATCGTTCTAATCAGATTTGTCTAATCTGACATCCACGGCTTTGAATCATCTACAATTAAAATCATGTCTCTTTTAGGTTATAAAATGACAATATTATCTATATGACTAATAAACTAGCTATTATGTAAATTACGATGCCTATGAATGCATTATTTCTAAGTTATGCTAGAATCTAGTTTAATTCAGGTGATTTAGGTTGCATGATTGCTGTGCAATCAGTCCTACTCACATATCATGATTCTATTGGCATATCATGATATTTGTGTAGTGCAGTTACATATATGGTTCACCTTACAAGGTGTTCATCTGATATATGTGTAAATAATCAATGACTATTGTCACTCTATTTGCAAATCATCAACTATTGTGTAATACAACTACATATATGGTAAACATGTATGAGTATTCATCTCCTATATCACCTAATCATGAACTGCTATTGTCATTTGATCTCTAACTCATCAATTGTTATCTAATAGAAGTAGAGATATTGTTCATCAAGCCTACTGCATTTGTAATTCTATTTGTAAATCATAAATTGCTATATATTGTGATTTAATCTCTTAATCATCAACTATTTTGTTGATAACTCGAGAAAACATATTAATTTTAGGACTGCTAATATGATATTTTGAAATCATCAAATGCTATTATGATTCAAATGATATTTGTAAATCAACAGCTGCTATTGTGTGCTGGGAGGGATCATCTGAAGATTTTATATTCAATTCTTTTATCTCTACTAGTAGCTAAGTAGATCATGAAGTGGAGTTGGTGTCATGTGGCCTTCTATGTTTTTGGGTGACCTTTACATTAGGTTTACTGAATGTGGTGGAGCCTTGGCGACATATAGCCTTGGACTTTATGTGGTGGATCCCTTGTCCACATTTGTAGGCTCAAACTGCTACTCACACTTCCTCAGACAAGTGGTTCTTTCATATTGCAGCTATACAATTTCCCATGTTGGATAGGTTAATAGCCTGGAGCAGCGTCAATTAATGGATTGAGTTGCAAACAAGGGAATGTCATGCAGGACTTAATGCCTTTGGATGAGAACTCCTTATCAAATGTACTTACATGGCCTACTAGATGAAATTCCAACTGATAACTTAATAATATCAGGCGATTGAGTTGCAAACTGCTCTATGTTGAAGTTGTTCCTAATTGACTTGAATGTTAAATGTATGCATTCTCATTGTATGTGTGAGCTTCCTGTATTTACATATCTGAACTACTACAATGAACCATGCCATATTTGTTGAACGTAACTCATTTGTGAGAGTTTTAGGTTGTTCACATTTAGCAATATGTAAATCACAAATACATTCGATATAAATGAATGACCTTGGTTATTGACATATGTGTAGCCAGTTGGAGTTGTATTACTTTCAATTGCCTTTGTTACAACTCAAGATGGATATATGGTATGCTAAAGGTAGCTTGTGAGCACCCTTGTCATGGATGTGCTGATGGCAATTTTTCCGGCTGGAACCTTAACTTAAAATGGTACTCTATTGAATTCAATTGTCTACTTAATGGGACTGAAAATACATATGGATTACAATCAGGGTCAAATATTCATTTTGGCTACCTTGTATGACATTCGATCCCAGGATGTTGTCCAAAGAATGGGTATCTTCTACCACGTGCTTACATTATTGATCGGATATGTTAATATCAATATATACCCTTTACATAGTTATACAGACATAATATCCCACATTTGATTCAGATATGTGTAAATTAACTTGCGCTATATAGTCAACTTTACTGATGCCATATGTAAATTTTACTTGCACAAATACAGGTCAATGTGACGTGTGAATGAATTTTCAGATAATTGAAATCCAAGAGGATGCGTTGATGAATTTCTCCATTCCACCATATCTTTAATTTCATACATGAATCCAACAAATACCCGTAACTAATGAAAATAAGCTAACCTATCTAAGGGCAAGCAATTTTATAACCACTTTTTTCCCTTGAATTGACCACATAATTGCCTCAAATCCCATAATTTCTTCCTTCAAACAAACACCCAACCTATACCAGACCAAGGATAAGCCCATTCTCTCCCTTGAAAGGAGCTATGGACTAACCAAACCAAAAATATGCTTATCCCCCTCTTATTCGCCATTCCAACACTGCACAAAGTTACCCTTCAAAATTAATTCTGGAAAACAAACAAGAGTATCTGGTTTTTACAAACCATACCTCAAAGCAAATGTGAAGCAGCACTTCTCGTACATCCACGTGCACCTGTTCTGACGCGGATGTGATTACGTGCGAGCCCACGAGGGACCTGGTTTTACGTAGGTGTGATTACGTGAAATATATTTTTACAGTAGTATAATCACGTTAAAATTTTTTAAATTTATTTTAATTGAATTCAAAAAATATGAAGTTAATATTTTTAAAATAAAATTTAAATCATTTGTAAAGAAGTAAATATATTAAAAATTATTTTTTTAAACTAAATTTAAAATTAAACAAATTGAATATCGAGAATGCTACTTTAAACATGTAACGTAATTAAATATTAAAATTAGGAAAGCTGTAACTTGAAAGCAAGTTAAAAAATAACTATTATAATTTTATTGAACATATTAAGAGTTTTGTATATACAAGACTACTAGAATGTTTCTATAAAGAGAAAATTATAATTAGAACAAAGTAATTTCAACTAAAATTAGATTAAGAGAAATGCAGAGTAAGGGTTTCAAAGGCGAAGTCCAGAGCGATGGCGTAGACGTGGATGCGAAGGTGCACCTGCAAGATCACTGAGGGGAGGAAGATGAAGCAGAGGACTAATTCTAGTTTATTGATCTTTTTGGAAGTAGAAAGGAATCCTAAGTAGGCAATCTCGTTCCAAGGGAGGTGGTTAGGTGTATTTATAGGAAATAGAGAGGTTTCCTATTGATTGATTTAGATTACCTAAGATCATTAAGTTGGATGGCTAGAATTAATAGATTAAGGATTAAGAGTTAAGATTAAAGGTTAAGTGATAGGATAATTTAGATTTTTATTTGAAGTAAATGAAAGGCTTAGATTAAATAATAGGGATCGGTAATTAAATAATTGGGTGGAAGGAATGAGTTTGGTGGAGAGATGGGAGCCGTAGGTGGTATTGGTTTGGTGGAGGGTTTGTAGCATGGGATAAGGGGGATATTTGGTGGATAAAAAAAAGAGGTTACGTAGAGGGCAATATTTTGTGGAAGGGATGGAGGCGTTACGTTGGGTGGAGGTTGTCTTGTTGGGTGGTGTACGTGAGTTGTGGGTAATGCATGCATTAATGTGTGGTGGAGTCGGATTGCGCTGTGACGGGTTTGGGTTTTGCCTGGGAGGGGTATAAGAAAGGCTACGTGGAATTTATGTTGCATGGAATAGGGACGTTGGTGGAGGGTTTGCATGGGAAGTGCGTAGGATTTGGTTGCATGGGTTAGTGGGGGAATCGGATGCATGGACGTAGAAGGTTATTTGGCTATGGAGTTAGGTGTTAGGCTAAAAATAATCACACTTTTAAATAGATTAGGATTTTGGTTGCATCAACTAGACTTAGCCACTTTCTAAGTAAGTTCAGATTAGAAAGTGTATTCAGTTTTGTTCCGATTAACCCAAAATTTTATACTTACATATATAAAAATAGACACATCAAAGTATCAGATACAATTGCAGGATAAATTGCATAAAAATCCAAATGTATGCATTATTTATAAAATTATCTAAAATGACTAATATAACCTAACTAATACAATCTAACCTAAATTATCCTTAGACTAACATTAATTAGGCATTAATTATATAAATAAATATGGAAAAATCAGGGCATGGGGAGGGAAGAAAAATTCTCTTATTGGGCCTTGCCAATAAAGCCTATTAAAAGAAATAAACATATCTCAGAATGCCTACACGGACTCAATCCGACAACCTAAAAGGTAGGATCAATCTAACTGATGAGTAGTCCGACTAGGTCCGACTACCTGGAGGCAGGTTTCACCCGACCACCCAATAAGCAGACTCGATCCAACTACCTGGGAAACAAATAGCTGTATGAACTAGTTGGTGAGGCCTTACCCACTTAAGCATACTTGTTGGGTTCCCCTAATGCCTCAACTAGTTAAGCTGCCAGGCACGCCTGCAGACAATGTTCGCCTGAAGGTCCTGGCACGACAAACAGGTAAGAAGATATCGCTTATCCGACTGACTTAGTCAGGCGGCCGATTGACGAATCTAGTTGTCAATAATGATCTGTATTCTCCCATCAAGATACAATAACAAGGCAGCCACTCTAGATGGAACAATTATTTGAGGGACACATCCTCATCATTAATTTAAGGAGATCGTGGTATCATAGCCTTTGACCTACAATCGTTTGCTTAATTGACCACGATCTTCATGTCTGAGGATCTCGTAACTTTTATAAGCTAAGATTGTTCAAATGAAAATGATTACGTAATTTGAGAGAACAAAAAAAGAAAGCACTCTGTTGTATCTTGTACTCATCAAAGAAATAGTGAATTTTGAGAATTAATACTGTCCTATACATATATCGGTTAAAGTGAAATTAGGTTACCAATTCTCTTATATTTTTCTTATGTGATTGTTGTTGAGTCAAATCATCAGCTTTTAAGTGAGTCGTTCAAGGCCCATTGTTTTTACAAGAGGGAGGCATCAATTGATGCGTATATTTGACTTTGATGAAACATTTATAAACAAACAATCCCTGAGTAAGATCTGCATGTGTCTGGTTGTTGAAAAATGCTTCAAAGGCGTAATTTAAAAATGGCAAGCATTCCTAAAAAAGTACAAAAGGATGGAAGGCATTTTGCGTGTTATGCGCATAAATCGTCAGAAACAATTCAATTCCTGAGAAAGGAATCCAATAGAACGCACGCTGACATCATTTTTCTATGTTCTTTGAGTTAATGGTAACATCACACCATACTCCCCCCTACCGAGAGGACGTGCAGAATTTCTTACAGCCCCCATATGGATCCTCATGTTATTTTTACTTTTGGAGTTAAGGGATATAAGTTTCATTTTGATTTGAATTTGATACAATCAGATCTTAGAAATATTTAGGTATGGAAATATATGAATATAAATTTATAATTAATTATCCTATCTGAATATCCAAATGAAATTTTCATTTATTCAAGATATATAGGTATCACTTAAGTCTCCTGTTCCTGATTTTGAAAGTTGAAAATGCTTCTGAAGTTTCAAAGGAACATTTATTTCGAAGATAAAGATTTTTTGTTTGATAGGTATTCATATTTATTCTTTTTTGTATTTTTATTTTTGATATATTTCTCTTGAAGGATTTTTTTTTATAATAATTTTAATGGATACCAATAAAATTGGAGTACCACGAACTCTTATGTTTAAATTTTGTTAAAAATAAATAATTAATAAATTATATTATAGATTTTTCTTCTTCTTTAGGTTTAATTTAGTATAATTTGATTGTAAGATAAATTTATAAATAAATATCTGATGGGTGGGTAGATAAATATAGATATGTATTTAAATTTTTATACCTGATAAATAAATAGATAGAATATAGATATACATTTTGTAAATAAATATGAATATAAATTCAGCAAAATCCAACCCAAATCGATCCCATTTGCACCCTATTTGAAACTCTGGTTCTCCCTGCACAGATAAGCAAAGACAAAGTACAGGACAACAATGTAGTAATTGCATTATTATTTCTATATTTTCATGAGAAACTTATTAATACCAATCTTATAAATGCGATTTTCCTTATCATCACTTGGATTATATCGGCCGACTCATTTGGAAGTAGGTCAGTTGATCTCCTCGAGTGGAGTTCACTATTTAGATCTGTTAAATTTAATGTGGCCTCTAGGAAGGAAGCTTTCCTTTAACTATTTACATTCAAGTAGAATCCGTTTTTTTACTTCATCTCGAAACTAACGTGCGAGATTTAGACAATATTAGCTTAAGCAATTTTGCACCGTAAGTTGTTGTAAGCTGGTTCGATCCATGATCTAATTACGAGTTCATTGTCCGATCCAATGGGACAACAAAAACATTTGGCTATAGATCTGGGCCGGTTCAATGGATTATGTTGACTTGTGTTCTCTTGATGAGGTACTTGTGTTCATACGCATTTCTTACCAAGTACTGACGTTGAGGTCAATGGTGAAGACCACCGCATGTGAACCATAACTCCATATATATGTTGCACACTCAAAACAGGCTTAATCTGGATCTTCTTTCAAACACCTGAAGACAGAAGCTTAAATATGGGAAGGTTAAGAGCTTCTTCACTTGCTTAACAATCTATTTACATTACATGCATGTAATTAAATTAAAATTTATTTTATAAAACCCCAAAAAAAAAAAAAAATGTAAAAGTCTATGAAGTTCAAACCAATCCGAAGGACGCATGTAATTGGTTACAGCTAGTGAAGCATTTATCGATCTTCCTCCGCCAATCCATTTCCATGCAAGACACAAGGCGCAGGAACGGCTAAAATTACTGCCAGAAGCTATAGATCTTCGAAAACAAGCAGGGGCTTTATATGGCAAAGTCTTTCTGATCCATTAGACCACGGTAGATTGTCATCCGGCCTGTACGAACAAGAATCCATCTGTCGACACTGTTGCCTTTGCCATCAACAGCAATCTGCAGTGAAATCCTGCGGATCTAGTGTTTAATATAGACACGACTGCTCATCTGTGCCTTATATATATGGCTCCTGCAGCATAGACATAGGAGTTGATGCCATCTACGCTCAGAAGGAAGTAGGCATGCAAAAAAGCATGGAAAACAACGACACCATACTTTCATGAATCTCGACGTTCAAGTTTACTAACGTCAACGATTAATTAATGCGTGAAGTTTTTTATTATGTTACTAAAAGCCTTAATTTTACATATAGGCTAGGCGGAATTTGGTCTTCAGTACAGGTCAAATTGTAGTTTAGCTTCCGGAACGAAGAAGAGATGATAGAAGCATGTTAAACTAAATTTCGACGAGACTAGAAGCAATTAAGAGGACAAAGCAGCCAGATTTCAAGGAAGTTTCTTTCATTTTCTCGTGGGGATCGGATTGGGAGATCGATATATGTTAAATATTATAAGCTCCACTTGCTATCAGATTAAGACTCGAAACATTCTGCCATTGGCAAATGTAGTGAATAATATTTTTGGATCAGGAGTGGTTTTCGATGGGTGAGAAAGAGTGGCGTGAGGGCACATGATAGCTATAAATTTATTTGCTGATCATGGCTCGCGTCAATGTCTCTCTCTACGTGCATTACATCAAACATCGCTAACTATTGCGTCACAAGCCTACGACTTTCTCAACTTAATTGACATTTCCTAAAACTTATCCAGTATTAGAACTTAATCTCCATCTAAACGCAGCCATGGCACGAGTATATTTAACTAAAATATGGAAAAAAAAATAGAAGTATCCGTACTCAATATTTATTTATTGTACTACTAAGGACAAGTCCTTTTAAGCATGATTTATTTTGGGGATTAATTCCTCGGAAATCCAAGTATATAAATATGTGAGATCATTAATCCCTTTATTCAATAAACATTACAAGCAAACCCATAGGTTAACCGCAATTTAACTCACATATTAACCATCCCACAAAGTAAATACAAATAGATATTAGATCCAAGGAATTTCTAATCTAGATTTTCTAACCTCAGCCTGAGCTTACCCTTGTAGGTAGGCATTATTTTTATGATTAGTTTACTTCGGGGGTTAGAAAATTAGTATTAAAAAATATAAAATCAATTTTAATCTTTATTTATATTTTCTTGTAAAGTGATATTAACATTAATTTTTATTTACTTAAACTAGTGTTAAATTATGAGTTTTTTTTTTTTTTTTAAGAAAGTAGGACCCAATTTTTATTCATCCCCTCGTCCCTAGAGGCCATAGAAAAGGGGGAAACCAAACCTACCTCATACAAGAAAAAGGATCACCATTCGTGGCTTGGTACAAAAAGCAAGCCTAAAACAAGATAAAAGACAAAGCAACAAGAACAAAACCCACAACAAAGCTCACTCCAAGCTGTGAATATAGGCAATTTGGAGCTTGTCCAGCATTAAATTATGGTATTAACCCTTGTAGTATTTAATTGAACTAGTGTTAACATCAATTTTACAAAATAAAGTTTAATTGTGAGAGAATTACGAAGTTAACACCCATTTTGCTAACATCCTTTGAAACTGGTGTTAGTAAAACAGATGTTCACCCCTCAAAAGTAGGTGTTAAAATTATGTAAGTTAACCCATCAAATAAATGAAAATTAACCCCACAAATAAATTAACTCTTAGATTTCAACTACGTTCATAGTTATTAGAAAAAAATGTCATAAGCTTTCTATTGAAAATACTTTTTGCAACCACCCCCTTTATTTTCCATGGCATCTACTTCTCAGGAGCTCAAATTTGTATTAAAAAAAAAAAAAAAAAGGCATATATTCTCACAGGCATCCTCTCTCTCATCTTGCAGCTAGTGCAACGATATATTTTGGGAAAAAAATGTCATTTTAGACTTGCCAAAACGAAGATGGGACGAGAATGGCGCACCATTATCCTTACGAATATTGAACAATATTGATATCCAACTATATATGCACCAAGACAAAAATATAACGAGGTTTGAGATATACGGTTGATTGACACGTTTGGAGATCGAACCATCGTGTGATCTCAGTTATGGAACAGCGGAAGGGACGTAGATTTCCACCAAAGCACCAAACTGCGACTTAACAAAGACACAAATATTACACGCGTATAAGGTGATAAGTACACGTAGGCCGTAGAAAACACCGGATCTTCCACTGAAAGCTCACAAGTCATAATGGCAATGATAAGCTTTTCGCTCTTTACTGACGAGGTCAAAAAAGAGATCGAGAATACGACAAAGGGTTCTTCCACGCCAATATGCGAGCCCCCACACCCACCACCCCCATGCGCCAATCCAAACAGCAAACAACAGCATGCAGCAACCAAAGTAAAACAATGCTTGCAGGATTTGAGGAAACAGTTAATTAAGGGTTAGAACGAACTCTTGACTCACCATTAAGTACTGCACCGTAGGATGGCCATTAGGGCTGTGTCAGAGTTGCTTTTGGAAGCCCATGTTGAGGGGAATGAAGCCTGGTCCGAGGCCACCCTTCCTCTGTAAGAACTTTGAAAGGGACCTCGTGCCATACAACATTCCCCTCAACCGTGAAGCTTCCGGCAGTATTGCATTCTGTCTGAGAGAGAGAGAGAGACGGGAAGATCGGAGGAATGATTGCTTGTGGACACGTTTGAGGAGGGACGAGAGAATCACATGAGACGGGGAGGAAACACGGGAGCGTGGGGACAAAATAAGAGCGTAAGGGAACGGTTTGTGGGGCCACCTGAGGTGGCTACATCTGGATCACTGTCTTGGGCCAATATCTTTTTGGGATTGGTTGCTTCAGAACACCAAGGTGGGTGGCTCAGCTCCAACGTTTAAGATGAAAGGGACTAGATTGGAAATGTTCCATTCCTCCCATGGTAAGAGCAATTAGCGGGTGCCAAGTGGTGCTGTTTCCTTCGTTTCGGTGATGGGGAGTCCTAAGCATCATTCATTTATGATCTAGAATTTGGAGTTAATTCAGGGGCAATGCAGACTATGCAAGATTCTCCCAATTTCTCGAGGGTTAATTTATATTGCGGAATGTGTTTTACATGATAAAAATTTGTAAAGAAATGATATCCTATGCTGCTGTTTACATGAAAAAGAAGGATAAGGTGAGAATAAGGTATTGATAGAAAATTAAGATATTTACTTAAAAATAAAGGATAAAAAGAGGGATAAGTTCTCAAAGGATAATTATATTCTTAGATCGGTAGTTATGTTGGTTAGTGGATTTTTTTTTTTTGAAGATAAAGGGGAAGGGGAGGGTAAATGTCAAAATGGAACTGCAAGGTGTGAGAGAGGAAGTTGCAAGGGATTAAGAAATGAGATAAATCATCCCTCACCCATATCTAAGTTTGAGGAAACATGCATGAGTTTAAGTTAAAATACGGGTTCACTCATTTTCCTTCGTAAGCACAAGACATCTCACGACCCACAACGTAAACGGACCCTAAGTAGGAACCTCTCTGATTCCCTCTTCTCGTGGACTCCTCTTATAAGTTTGACAGGAATACTTTCCTATAAGGTTACTCTTGTAATTATGTTAGGTTACCAAGGATTTGAAAGACCTCTCACTTTCATACAATTGGGATATATGCTAGTTTTCATCGAAAGAGGAATAAGTAAGTAAAATGAACTTTTATACCATCTATGTATTCCACCCCAATATTTGGAATAATTTTATCTAGGAATTAAAGATGGCTATTCCGGTGTAATTTTAACTCAACATGACTCTTGCCAAACAAGGAGTAACTTCACTTAATGCTCAAAAACAATCGGTGACTGAGGCAATTGATAGTTGGGCTTGGGCACATGGCACCTTTCCTATCAGATCGACTTGTAAATTTTTGTGCACCTCGATGAAGGAAAGAGATCAACATTTGTTTAAAGAATATTACAAGCTAGCATTCCCTTAAAAGTAAAGATTTTCAGCTGTATGGTGAGAAGGAACAGACTAATGACAAAGTCTTATAGAAGAAATTAAGTTTTCCCCTGTGGTTCTTTATGTGAAAGTGAGGACAAAACTGCATGTCATTTTTCCTTTGGCTGCCAACTTCCTTTGGAAATTTGGAGTTTGCTTGGGCTATATTGGGTTGTTGTGGACTCTTAGGAGAGCTTTTCGGAGTCTAGCTAGGCATCGAGGCACTTTTAGATCAAGGAACGAGTGGGCGAGCGTTTTGCTGTTTTGTGGGAAATTTCGCTTCAAAGAAATGGGGGGGTGATCTTTCAAAATGAAAGGAGCATTTGATGAAAACGTCCTCAAAGAAATTTCTACGCTTTTACGTCTCTAAGATGTTCTATAATTTATCTCTATTTCTTTTCTTAAGTAATCGCTAAGTTCATGTCATCATCCTTTTTCCTTAAATAAATAAATAAATAAATAAATAAAAATTTATTCCTCAGAACCAATGATGCTTAAAGATAGCTAGCCTTCCTCACTTCTTTGGTTAAAGATTGATGTGGAGAGAGAGATTTTTGGTTTTGTATACACACAACTTTTGGACATATTCCATGCATTTTGGAGGGCATTTAACTTATTGCTAAGTGGTGCTTTAGAGATAATTCGTCTACTGGATCTTGGTTGCAAAACGACCTTCTAGCCTCCGCTAGAATCAATGAGTTGCCTTATGCATTCTAATTCCAATTGTTAGGGACCTCCTTAGAAGTAACCAATTGACAAGTCACTTAGCTAGTGGAACTAACACCACGACCACTTTAGGTGCCTTCAATCTAAGGAGTCAATCTTTCCTATTTGGATGTGCTCCTCATTTGGCAATAAGATTAATGCTGACCTCTAGTACCAATGCCATTTTCAATCCCTCAGTGATTCACGTGCCTCTATTCCTCTATGGCAAGGATTTTGGAGAGTGCACCTATATTCAATCCCACTTTTTGCCAGTCTTCTTTGCAGGCTTGAGCATCCACCAGCGAAGATTACATTTACTTCACCTTAGAATTTCCACCAAACCTCATCGATCTCTGATTCAGCCACATGACTTTCTCCTCTATCTCTGATTCAACAGCATGGCATCTTCCCTTGATGTCTTGGAAGCTAAGCTAGAAAGACATATGATATATATGAAGGCTTTCTCCACCTACAAATTTGATTATTGTCAATACTTTGCAAAGTGGATGTCTTTCAAAAGTCCATAGTAATGTTCACAAACTGTTCTATGAATGCACATTCTTAAAAAAATGTTATAGATTTCAAATACTAATATTTGATTACTGCCATGTCAGTTGTAATTAGTGATTATTTCATTGTTCCATATCTTAAAGCTATTTCAACCATTTTGTGCAATTGTCCATTCATATTAATCTATCCTATTTCAAAAATAGATGCTTTATAAGAAGTATAGCTAGATAATGATTTGTGACAGTTGCAGCCCGGTCTAGCGTATAGGAAGAAGTAATGATTCATATGTGAGGAACATGCCTGAGCCAGCTTGAAGGGAAGGATGCCGTGTCATTGCATTTAATAGTTGTGGGTGTGGAGATGGTCATGTAACTACACCGCAATAATGCAATTACTAGAATAGGTGTGCTTTGCGACAATTACGAAATCGTTGCCAAATGTGGTCATCTGAGATGATTTTTCATGTAACCATTGTCTAAAGTGGCATGGAAACCCATGCTCACAATGGCATCGAGAATGCAATATCTAGATGAAAGCATAAATGCACTACTAGAATAGGTGCGTTTTGCGACGGTTATGAAACCATTGCCAAATGTGATCATCTATGATAGCTTTTCATGTAAACGTTGTCTAAAGTGGCATGGAAACCCACACTCACAATGGCATCGAGAGTGAAATATCATGAAATCAGCGACAATTACGAAATCATTGTATAAAATTGATGACACTTCTGAGATTCCCGTTGTGGAATAATGTCTCGAAATTTGAGTTCACGCTCAAGGGAAAATTTTTTTTGATGAAATCTGCGACGGAATTATTAAAATCGTCGCTAATCTTGAAATCTAATTAACTTTATAATACATTTGTGTGACGATTTTCTTGAAACTACCACCAATTGTGAAATATTAGGGTGCAGCAAGCTTGCTATAGCGACTCATCTCCTGTTGCTATGGTTTCATCGAATGTTAAGAAATGTACGCTTTGTAGTATAATTGACAAAATCACACAATAGATATTTAAATTTATAAACTCAGATTCTAAAGAGAGTCTGAGGTCGTTCGCAGAAAACAAATGTGGAATTCATGCATTAATCTTCATTTAAAATAGATGAGCAAAATCAATTGATTACAATATCAGATATTCAATGAATGAAATTGATCAGGTTGATATTCAAAAGATTATGAGACAAAAAGAATAGAAAGATAAAATAATGTTGATTTGAATCACCAATTATTTATCTTAATTAAGCATATATCTCATACTCAAATCATTCAAACAATTCAACAATACCTTCAATCAATTAATCAATGTTAACTAAGGTACTTAAATAATTCAACAGTACTTAGAACCAAATCAGATGTCTTAACAGATCAACAGAACTCACGGCTCTCTCAGGAGCCCTTCTTCTTCTTCTTCAAAGCCTTCCCTTCCTCAAGCCTTCAAGCACAGGCCTTTCTCTTTAGAGGCTAAATGTGGAGAGCCTCTCTTCCTCAGCACAAGACCAAGGCACACGTAGCAAATCTCTCCTCTTCTAACAAATCTCTCCTTTCCTTCTCTTCTCTTAGACCCGGGCCTAATCGGGTTCAAAGTTGAGTTATCGAATCCCAGAGATTGGCTAGACCCGCGGGCGTTTGTTACAGGTGAAGCGTGAGGGCAAGTGAAGCAAGGACCCGACCCCCAGTGACTTGGGCAAAGAGGCCTGTTCACTCTTTCGTATTATACCACTTCAGTGGGTCATGCATTTTCGAGGTGGGACTATGTCCCTACCTCCCTTTGCGAGCTACAGCAGCAGGTGAAGCCAGGTAAAATTGAAGGTGGTGCTATGCTTCTCGTCTCAATTGGAGCTTCAGATGATCTTGTGGCTTACTTCCGTAGCACCAGGAAGTGGAATGACAGCCAATGGTGGTTGGAGAACTGCAAGCGAAGGTGGAGGTGGACGACGTATGCAACGGCTTCGGTGAGGGTACCTGCAAGCATGAATATGGGCTAAAAGCCCTGGTTAAAAAGCTCAAAAGCTTCGTTGAAGCATGACGAAGGTGGTGGTGGTGTTCGTGTGTCGTGGGAGTGCATGTAGTGGCCTAGCGAAGTCAGGGAAGAGGTGCGGCGATGGGTTTATTCAACGAGTGATTTGGGTGATCAATCCCCTCAATTTCTTGAGGGGTTTTAGTCGTGGAGGTTCAGCGAAGGTTGTGGAGGTGTTGCGGTAATGTTTGGTGGCTTGTGGAGTGCAGGTGGCTTCACCGGAGTTCGGCCGGAGTGAAGGAAGATGGAGGGGTGAAGGGCATTTTTGGGGTCGAACCTAAGATCTAAATAGATAGGGGTAAAGTAGAGAGGGAGAGGAAGAGAGGGAACCTAAGATAGGGGTGAAAGGAGTAGGAATTGGTGCTGGCTCTGATTGGTCGGTGTCGGAGATGATGAATCCTTCGGTGAGGGATCAACGAGGAAGAAGAGGTTTTGGATGCTCATAATTTGACCATCGAGGAGTGGAAGAAGGAGATGAAGACGATCTCTCTGCCTATGGTACATGGAAGAGGGAGACAAAGGGGGTTATAGGAGACTCACTGAAGTTGTGGCAGAGGCAGACAGAGAGAGGAATGTTTGAAGAATTGAGGCCTGAACCGAGCTATGAAGCTAGGCAATGTGATGGAGAAGCTTTTATAGGGCTTGGGGCAAGCTTTGGACAAGGAAACAAGCCTAATTGGCTTCATTAGGAATCAAAAAGAACCCAAGGAATCTGTGCAATCGCACAACCTTTCTGGGGCAAATCAAGTGCCAAAATCCATCCCAATCTCTTATTCATTGTGTGAACATCAATTCCATCAAATTTAGTAAGATTTAATGAAAATTCAAGTAGGTTTAGGATTGACCAAAGCCAGCCTGGAGGTCAGTTGACCACAAATGGCGGAAGGGACCCTTTTGTGAAGAAGATAACAAAGTTGGGGGGCTATTTGTAATTAATTCAAAAGTTAGGGGCTTGGATGTGAGGAATAGAATTTAAAAAGACTAGATTACAAACTAAGTCGAGATAAACTCTGATTGGACCCAAATTTTGGTACATCCCTAATTTGGACCTAAGGAATCTTGTGGTGAAGTCGGAATTGAGTTTTGATCAAGTTTGACTAGGCAATTTACATAGAAACCTAAATTAGGATAGAACTCTATCTGTGACTCTATTTAAGGTCAAGGTAGGTTCCAAAGGTCAAATCGAGGTTATTAAACCTTAAGGAATATTTTTATATGAATTTTAGGAGATTATAAATTTTATCCTGACCGAAACCTCTGTAATTCAAGCAGGTCTGAAATTAGGATTTTGGGTGCTGTATTGATTCTCGTAATGCATGAAAACTTGTTTCTATCTGTGTGGACCCTCTTATTAGACTTTAATGCTCATTGTACCTTAGATTAACCCCTAGAAAATCACGTGGTTACTCGGCATTTATGATATGCTGTTAAAACTACAGAATTAACCCTATTTTAATGTATTCCTGTTAGAATGGATGTGCAGGGAATTACGACTCTCAGGAGATTATGTAAGAGCATTTGTCACTTGATTCTGATTAATTAAAGTTAGCTATAGCTCATCATGATATTATCATCATCTCCTTCCTCAATCCCCCCCTTCCCCCTGAGTGCACACCCGGTCCTCCCCTCCTCACTGCCCGGTCCTCTCCTCCTCCTCACCGTTGCACCTCCGATCATCCTCGAGGTACCGCCCTCTCCCCCTCCTCCTCCTCCTCGACTTCCTCCTCTCCACCACCCCTCTTCTCCCCCCCCCCCCAATCCTCCTCCCCACAAAACCCCTTTGGCCCCCATCTCCTCCTTACAGCCCCTGTCCTCCTTCTCCCCCTCCTCTAGCCCTCATCCTCCACCTCCCCCTGCAGGCCACAACCCCCTCCATTACCTTTATTTTTTTTCAAATTTAATTAAATGTATTAGTTATAAATGAGTACATTTATTTAAATGTATTAGCGTAGATTCAAATGGTAGATAGTGATCTATTGAGTCTATAATTATCACATAAGCTTTTATCAAAAAGTTGATCAATTGGTGCTTTTCAAATTATAGGTTGTTCACGATAGTGACTCGAAGTCTTTGGAGGTAACATTTAAATTTATTAAGTTATCTTTGTTATATTTTAGATCATGTTAGATGTGGGGTGTGCCCACATATTATATTATGTTGAATTGATGGTAGGGTGTGCCCACTTATATCTATTTTGAAAATAATTTTAGGATTTCATTAGATGTGGGCTGTGCCCACATACTGTATTTTAATAGAATGAATGGCAAAGTGTGCCTGCATATATATATATATATATATATATATATATATATATATATATATATATATATATATATATATATATATATATATGTTCTTATGCATTTTGTCAAATCTGTTTGTTATATTTTTAATGTGGGGTGTGCCCACTTCTATTTTTGCATGTGCTTTGGTATTTTGAAATACAGATTTATGGGAAAATTTTATATTTTAAGAGGAAACTCTGCCAAAATTTTTTAAAATTCATTGATGTTCAATATATTGGTTGGTTGATGGTTTATTAGGTTATGGTTAATTTATATTAAGATTTGGGTAGGATGATGCGTAGGATTGAGATGGAGTTGGGTGATGGGTGGGATGTTGGGTTTTGGCTTAAGGTTAGGCTTGGGTTGAATGATGTTTGGTTTGTGTTGGGTTGGGTTTTAGTCGATTAGGTTGGGCTAGGGTTTAGGGATTGGGTTGGGCAAGGGTTAAGGTTTAAGGATTGTGTTGTGGTAGGTTAAAGTTGATTGGGTTGGGTTAGGGTTTAGGAATTAGGTTGTGGTAGGTTTATGTTGATTAGGTTGTGTTAAGGTTTAGGAATTTGGTTGTCGTAAGTTTAGTTGATTGGGTTGTGTTTGGGTTTAGGATTAGGGTTGTGATGATTTAAGTCCATTGGGTTCTATTAAGGTTTAGGAATGGGCTAGGTTGGTTATGATGTTAGTGATTTAATTAAATTTGTAATTAGAACATAATTTATTATAATTGTTAGATATACATACTTGCACAATTTTAGATGCACATGAGGCTAAACTTTAGGTATTCTAACCCATAGGATAAAAGTTTTTGAAGTCAAATTGTATCAAAATACTTGCCCATCGAAACTTATGATCATGTTATACGAACAATGCAGAGTATGTGTATACCTCACTTACATGCACAATGTTAATTTGATCTTTATAGCATGCCATAAGTGTCGATTGTCTTTAGTTCAATGAAGATCCTGAGCTAAAGGAGGTCCTTGAAGATTTGATCACAACTTAGGGTTACTTGTTACATGGAACGGATGTCTGAAGGAATTTCGGTAGCATCTTTTCGCTCTTTTCCGGTATACCAACTAATTTTATCTACGTTCCTAAAGCATCCTTAAATGGGAGATATTGGAAATGCAGTTAAGGTTAGTCTTGAGGGGTATATTGGAGAAGTGTGAGGAGATACTGCTGAAATTTCTCCAGACACGACCAGTTACATGTAACAAGTAAAGTTGTAATCAAATCTTCAAGGATGAGCTATCAAGTGATTACCTTCATTAAAATACACACATCATCCTTACATTCATTTCTAAATTTCCCATGGTTTATTGTTAATTGTAGGTTACCATGGATGAGTCATGGATTGCTTTGAGGACCTTGGATTACACTCGATATAAGAGTGGAGCCTTTCATTCTTAGATTGGGCCTTCCATGAGGATGGGAAATAAGACATGGAGAACATTTGGAGAAGATATTTTGTCTGTGTAGGAAGTGTTTAAATGGATTCGTTCAGGATAGAAACACTTTGTTTGAACACGTGATCTGCAATGGTTGGTGACAGCATTATATGAAGCGGACAACGCATGGAGAGGAACCGACTGAGGAGGTCACAAGGAATGTAATGGAATTTGATGACTCCGATGATGATGTTGAAGGGAATCAAATTGATGAGATGTTTAATGAGATGAGAGTGGGTGATGTTGAGATTGGAAACGAGGAAGAAACATTGAGAGGCTGTAATTAGTCTTATGAAGCAATAAAGGCAGCAGAAGAACCAATTGCACACAGAATTAGTTCCATGACCAAGTTATCGTTCCTATTGAAGTTATTTCAGATGAAAGTTATGAATAGAGCTACGATGAAATTAATGTCAGAGGTACTTGAATTCATACGGGAGTTGTTGGATATTCATGGTGGTTTTCCTGAGTCATGGTATGAAGCGAAGAAGTAGATTTGAGGACTGGATTTGAATTGTGAGAAGATTCATACATGTTCGAATGACTGTGTCTTATACAAAAAAGAGTATGTAGCATTGAGTTCCTTCCTAGACTATGGCGAGGAAAGATATAGAGGAGATAAGAAACAAGGAAGAAAGGTTCTTCGTTACTTTCCGTAAAGGCCAAGGTTTCAACAACTATTTATGCAGAGTAAAATAACAACGTGAATGCCATGGCATGCTGTTTGTAACGCTTTGTCGTATTTTAAATTAGTCTCGTTGCAGCATAGTCGAAAAAGCGTTATAAACAAATAAGAAGTTTTTTTTACTCGATGACCTAAGTATCCGAGGTCGAACACAGGGAGCACATGGAATTCATACTAACCTCAATAAATGTAATTTGAACACTTGAATACTCAAAATCTAATTTAAAATATAAAGCATGAATTTATGAATATTAACATGTAGCAATAAAAGAGAAATTGAGAAGAATTGGATAAGAAATTGTTCTCTTTTTCTTCCATTCTCTGCCTTCTCTTTCCTTGTGAATCAGGTGTCTTAACTTTCGATTGTTAAAGTGCTTCAACTTTGATTCTCTGATCTCTGTCTTTCTCTTCAGCCGAGCCTTCTTCTTTCTTCCTTCTCCTTGGCTTCTTCTTCTTCTCTACATGCTTGCCTTTTCTTTCTCTGCTTCTGCTCTGCTTGGCCACACTTCTGCTTCCTTCTTTCCTTCTGCACTTAGCTTTTCTCAGCTCCTGCCTTCTCTTGCCTTTTCCCTTGGTCTTCTTCTTCTTCCTTCTTTCCTCTTTTGTAGCTAAGTCCTTCAGCCACTACCTTCTTCCTTCACTTCTTTGCTGGGCCTCCTCCTTAGCTCCTTCTTTCCTGCACAACACCATGCAGCAAAACCTACCCCTACCCTCCCAGACGTTGTTCTCTCCCTCTCTATTTCTCTCTTAGGAATGCTCTCCCAGAGCTAATCGGGTACTCGGGTCGGGTCAAGCGCACCCAGTCCAGGCGCACCTGCGTGGGTGGTGCGCGAGGAGTGTAGGGAAAACGGGTTAGCCAAGTCCACATAGCGTGGGTCGCGGACGAGGTAGGTATACGGGAGAGGGGACCTCACCCCGTGTTTGGAGGCAACCAGGCTAAAACACAAATTCAATTTAAGCCGCTCACCTGCGTTGAAAACTTCCGAGGTGGGAGTAAAGTCCCACCCGCTTCCTCGCTCGCCTGCAGGGAGGTGCCTTACTCAAATGCTACTGCTACGGTCTATTGCCAAGCCAATCCCTTGGCTGTATGAGTTCGCGCACTCATCCACTTCACCTGGGACCCTGATGCATGGGCCACGCGACCTGGAGTGCTGCAACAAGCTCCTTGCTTCAGCGGCAATGGCGGAATGGGGGGTCGACCTGAAATCACTCAATACGGCCTTGCAGCCCATTAAAACATACGAGGAGCTTTGCCATGTCTTGGCGAAGGTGAGACGGTGGGTGGCAGGCTGCGGGGCGACCCAGGCGTGCGTGCCTAGGTTGCTCTGTAGCCGTGTTTGTGGGTTTGTTCGGTGGGCGTGTGTAGAGGTGTTGGTGGTCAGTGGAGGGTTGAATGATGATCAGTGGGTGATGGCAAATGTTCTGAGGTCGGTGGCGAGGCGTGTGGATGGGTGGAGTGACGGGAGTGCCTTCGTCGGTGGTCGGCCGGAGATGGAACGATGGTGGTGGACTGTGGCGTTGAGGGGATAAAAATAGCAATAAATATAAGGGAAATAAAAAGGGGATAGAGAGGAATAATTCTAACCTAGCTGAGCGAACGAAGGGGGTAGGAGGTGGATGACTCATTCTTGCCATCGCCGGAGACGAAGATGTCTAGGGGAGGGGTGACGGTGATGACGACGGGGCTAAAGGCACGTGCGCGGGTGTTGCACGACGCGAAGGAAGGGGTTAAGGTTGGTCTACCACTGGTATTGTGGCAGAGCGACGAAAAAGAGGAGGACTCGCCGGAGCTCGCTGGACTCCTAACCGGAGGAGGAGGAGACGAAATTGGGGGAATTCTTCGGCCAAATCGAGCTTGCCAAAAGCAACTGGACCTGGAGTTTCTCTTATAGGCACCGACAGAGGGTCAAATGCTTGGAGGGCGAGCAAAATCCCTCATCAGAGGTATGGCCGAAATTGATACCCATACCTCTTGAGTGTTCGCACGAGCGGTATGGGGCGATTCGAGGCATTGGGAGCTGCTCATGCGGTAGGAGGTTTCGCAGAGAGCTCCCCTTTTAAATCTAGGAGCAGCTCTTTGGGGAAACGAGGAGAAAACTGCCTCAAAACCTCACCGGAGGTATGGGTCCCTACTGCAATGGCAGAGGGACCTAAATGAAGAAAGTGACGAAAAGTTGAGGGGGATTTTGCAAGGGTTTCCAAAAGTTAAGGGTCAGAATGTAATTTGGTGGATCATTTTGTAAAGTAGGTCAAGATGACCTTCCCTTAGGTCCAAATTTTGGTAAAAACCTAATTTGGACCTAAGGAATCTAATGGTGAAGTTGGACTTTAGGTTTGACCACGTTTGACTGAACACTTTGCACAAAAACCTAAGTTAGGTCAAATATTGAGCTTGGACCCCAATCTAGGTCAAAACAGGTTTCAAAGGCCAAATTGAAGGTTCTAAACCCTAGGGGATATTTTTTCATGAATTTTAAAGAATTTAGTTGATTTTTATCCTTCCTGGAACCTTGTGAATTTAAGTGGGTTTGTTTTAGGGTTACAGAATATCATTTAATTATTAAATTTCACAATAACCCTTTTCTGACTGAACCATCCCACTTTTTCCTCTTATTAAGTCCAATTGACCTATGTCTAGATCCTGAGAAATCCCGTTGATGAACTGCACTGGTAAAATTGTAGATCAGTAATCCCTTGAATTAGGCCTTCCTTTAGGTTATGTAGGAGCTTTTGTTCATTTGATTAGATCAAAATAAGCTAGTTAGGACTCATGATGAGGTTCTCATCATACCCCCATGCCTAGCTTTTGCTAGTCCCTTAGCAAAATTTTAAGGTTTTAACTTCTGTTCTAGACCATGAGTTTCTTTCACTAATTATGATAAGTGCTTTTTCTTCTTTTTCCTCTGTGATTAGGCCAAAATGCCGACATTGGGCTTAAAGGTACTCTAGTACCAACTAAGATCTGGACTTGACCAGCTTTAGCCTTGATCCTCCACGAAGGTTTTTAAGACCCGCAGGAGTTATCCTAAGGTTCATTGGACTCCGTGGTTAAAGCACCCGTGCTTGAGACATATTTAGCCTTGGTTCAGTTTGCAGTGCGTTTTTGTAAGAGAGAGACAGAGGATTTATTTGTTTGGAGAGTTTTCTCTCTCTTTTCTTTTTAGTTGTAGCTTCGGATTGGCTTCTCAACATGATCTGTATTGGATTCCCCGTCCACATCATCAATCCTCAAAGGTTCCTGGCATCGCCCAAGGCAACCCCCAGAACCCTGGTGTTAAGACCCGTGTTGTCTGAGCCTTTTAAGATGGCTAGAACTTGGGTCAGACGTTTGGACACCTTCCCAGACGAACTCACGTCTGCAGGGCCGTTGCAGCCACTTCCAGTGCCAGAGTGGAAGTGGGAGAGCATCACCATGGACTTGGTGGTGGGCTTGCCCATTACCCAGCGAGGACACGACGCAGTCTGGGTGATTATAGACAGATTGACAAAGACGTCACGTTTCTTGCCGATCCGAGTCACCTTGGGACTAGCACAGTTGGCAGAGAGGTATATCCGTGACATGGTATGTCTGCACGAAGTTCCGTGGGAGATTGTATCCGACCGGGATACCCATTTTACGTCCCAATTTTGGGCTGAGTTTCAGCAGGCGTTGGGGACACGGTTGAGGTTCAGCACGGCATACCACCCTTAGACAAACGGACAGTCGGAGCGCACGATATAAACGCTTGAGGACCTTTTGTGTGCCTGTGTACTGGACTGGAGGGGCTCTTGGGAGGAGCACTTGCACCTAGCAGAGTTTGCATATAATAACAGCTATCACTCGAGCATTGGCATGGCACCCTACGAGGCTCTGTACAAACGGAGGTGTAGTGCACCCTTAAGTTGGGTTGAGGTGGGGACCAAATGGGAGGTTGGCCCCAAGCTAATCCGGCAGAGTCAGGCGGTGATTGAGTAGATACACAGACGACTTTGCACTGTCAGGAGCAGACAGAAGAGCTATACCGATCGGAAGCGTAGAGAGGTGCAGTTTGAGGTTGGGGATCACGTCTTCCTTCGTGTTTTGCCCATGAAGGGCCTGCAGCGTTTTGGGGTGAGAGGGAAGCTCGCGTCGAGGTTTGTTGGGCCCTTTGAGGTCCTGAAGCAGGTTGGACCCGTTGCTTTGCATGCTTGCCCTTCCTCCCCAGCTTTCCGATGTGCACGACATGTTCCACGTGCCCAACCTCAAGAAGTACATTGCCGATCCCAGTCACATTCGGAGCCACGAGAGTGTCGAGGTGAGTGACGACCTGACCTACCTCGAGCGACCAGTACAGATACTAGACAGAGCCGTCTAGAGTCTGAGATGGAAGCAGGTACCCCTGGTGAAGGTCTTATGGAGGAGCCAGAGGTACAAGGAGGCTACCTGGGAGCCTGAGGCGGCGATGCGAGAGCGGTACCTAGAGCTTTTTGAGGGTACGTCTTTTCGGACCGGCTTCAGTTCTCTTTGAGTTTGTTATGCGTATGTTGTTCTTTTTCCGCACCCTAGCTAGCTCAAGTTTCGGGGATGAAACTTCCTTTGAGTTTGTTATGATGTTAAGACCCATGCTGTCTGAGCCTTTGAAGACGTCTGGAACTTGGGTCAGACGTTTGGACACCTTCCCAGACATCTGGAAATCAAAAATTTTGTGTACGAACTCACGTCTGCGCGTGTGCTGCGTGCAGACAGTGCATCCCCCTCGTTTCTCCTTCTCTCTCTCCTTCCACCCGACAAAAACCCTAACCCTACGCCCTTATTAGCCCCCTCCTCTCCCTCACACCACCCCCACTTACAACCACTTTCCTCCTTCCTCTAACGAGAGCAACGAGCGAGAACGGCGGAGAGAAGGAGCGACGTGAGAGGAGAGGAGTAGCGTGAGGAAGAGAGGAGAGCAAGCTTGCGAGCTCGCATGGGAGCTCACCGGTGAGCTCACGGCTGGTCGGCACGTGAGCAATGCAGAGGAGTGCGTCGGGGAGGTCCTCCCGGACACTGCTGCAGCCGGAGCAGCAGGCGAGCGGGCGCAGCGCGGCCACGCGCGGCGCGAGAGGGTGGAATTAGGTTCTAGTTCTAGGTTTTTCCTAGAATCAGACATCTGGAGAGACTTCCAAACAACGTAGCCGATGTCTGGAGGAGGTTCCAGACGACTGAGAGGTAGGCTTCGCGAAGGTGCATCTTCTTTGCGAATACGACCATGCAGGCCGTTCCACCGAGGTGCTATCTCTTGCCTTTTTGATGGAAGATTCAGTTGATTTGTGCAGGTGTTACTTTGGGAAGGCGCGGGACACGCCCTCCCATGCACTTCAGACATCTGAGTGAGGCACCAGACAATGGGAAGCGCTTCCAGGCGTCCGGAGAGGTGATTGGACATTTGGAACTGGGTCTAGATGGTCCAGCGGAGTTCCTAGACGTCTGAGGAGTAGTGTAAGATTTGAGGAATGACTCTGAACTCTTTTAAGATGTCTGGAAGTTGTTCCAGACATCTTATTTGAGTCAGAATCACTGTTTCTGACCTGTTTAAGGTCCGTTTGAAGTCTGATTTCCGCAATTAAGTTACCGATGTTTCCCATATGATTTCCCCTACTTGTTGGAATACTTTCTATACTGTTCTGAGTATTCTCTTGTGATCGATCCTTGTGATAAGACCTTGTTCCGTTGCTGGGTTGGGGTTTGCTGAGGCACGTGGACCTGCCGATCAAGCCCCCACTACTCCTGAGTTTACGGGTAGAGTGGTTTCCCCTTAATTTAATTGAAACTAAAATGCATGTATGGAATGAATGATTAGAACCTAGGATATGTCATGAATCCTAGGACAAGAAACACTTGAAATATCTGTAATGGATGATTGAATTGCAGTCTTGAATGAGTAGATATTGCCTGTGAACAAACAACAGCTGCCTGTGAAATGTAAAGGACTTGTACTAGCAAACTGTTGCATGTAAAACCCTATTGTATACGTTAAATGAGATAATACGAGCTCCATGTATATAAATTGAGAATGGTAATGTGAATGATGGAAACACGAGCTACCTGTGTATAACTCGTGTACGGAAATGTGAACAATAGAAATACAAGTTGCATATGTATAACATGAGAATGGAAATAGAAATGATGAAACTTGGTATGGCATGGTCTGAGGAATGTGGTTTCCTTTCCTGCTTTTTGGTTACTTTCTCGTTGGATGACTGGGTCTTGGGTTCAGTCGAGTCGGTCCGGTCTCGTGTCCTGTAGGGATTCAGGAACCGGGTCGTAACACCTGGTTTTCGAGATTTCGAGATAATCCTGCCCATGGCGTTCCGTGGCCGAATCCAGACCCTGGCAATCAGTATTTCGTGATAATGCCACCCATGGTATCTGAATTAGCAGAGTGCTTACATGCCCCCGGTAGGATATGTAAATATCCTAAGAGACAAGCACCTAGGAGACGATATGTTGTTACGCATATTCGAGGGGAATTTCCTACCTCTTCACGTCAAGAACTCAACCAAATCAACTTGTGTTGATCAGCCGCTCCTAAACTAGGCAACATTTTCAGAACATTAAAATGCTTTTTGCATGATTTTGATTGTTATGCGTACTAAATCAGACTGTGTGTGGATTGGGGTGCTTAGGTTACCGAGTCCCGCAAACCGAAGGTCAGTTAATGAGACTGAATACTCCCTAAGCCTTAGACCTAATACTTAAGCTTTGCATTTTCCTCAACCTCTTAAGGATTATCCAAATCTTAGCGGGTACTAAGAGTCTAGCTAAAAAGGCCTAAGGTCAGCATTCCTATTAATCTCTTTGTGTCTCTTTAGCACTTTACTTTTCTTGATGTGGTCTAGAACTTCGGTTAGTCCCTTAATTTCTTACTAATTACTATCTCTTTCTTTTTTCATTTTGTGCTCCTTTTTTTGTCATTTTGCTTTTTTTCCTCCTCCTGTTTTGTATAGCCCAAAAATTTTCTCTCCCCCTACTTAGTTTTTTTTTTTTTGGTGTTTTTAACATATGTGATTTTTTTGTGAGAATCTTCTGACTTTTCTTAATTTTTGTATGTTTGCACTTTACCACCCCCCCATGCCTAAGTTTTGCAATGTCCTCATTGTAAATGGTGGGTATGAAATAGTGTTGGTTCCAAGGACTTAGAACAGGATTTCAGGTGGGTGAATGGTTTAGGAATGACTGTTGCGGACAATTTCAAGCTCTGGCACCTGTACCAGAGGTGGAGTTGGTTGTTCTAATGAATCCTAAAGTGCAATATGAATTCAGCATAGAAATGTCAAGAAAGGTTTCGAGTTTTTCAAAGGATGACGGGTTGCCTCCTGTTAAGCGCTAAATTCGACGCCTTCAACCGAGCGAGAAATGGTATGGAGAGGGAGTGGTCAAATCAGCAGAGTTTTGTAAGGCAAGCACCTGGATTAAGAGCCTGGTTGGTCCAACCAGGTGCTAGTTGAGATCAGTAGGCTGATGATGCAGCCCAAACCCAATCAATCTGGTGGGTTGATAAATGTTGATCAAGAGGTGTGGAACCCACCAAATGCTATATGGCTCGGATGGATATGGAAGTGAAAACTCGGGTCTTGGCTGGGTCGAATCAGCCTGATTAGAGTAGGGATCCGTAAAGTAATCAATGAATGACGCGGAAACCCTACAGGGGTGATCAGAGAATGATGGAGCATGGTCTTCAGTCTGATCAATGTCCGAAACTCGGTATAGATGTGGAGTTGAATCGTCTGCAATCGACTCAGTGAGAGGGGAATCAGAATAGAAATTGAGTCCGGTTGCGGGTCGAGGTTGAAAACGGGTTTTGATCGGTTCTGTATGTGTGGAAGAGGTGGCTTCAATGAGAATTGTGTATGAGGGCTCTTCTAGAAATGAATGGCAGGTGGTCTCCTGTAGAGAGTCCTCTAGGTAATTATCAAATGCAAAAGTGAATGCCTGAAGAGTGTCTATAGGATGAAGGAAATCTGAATCAAGAAAAGATTCGAATTCTGAGTTACAATCACTCTCAGCATTTTCTGGTTTTGGTTCCTGAGTATTGAAAAGAAATTATTCCATGTCACTGGAACCTGAACTTAAATCAGTGATCTTGGGAATTGGGACCTCAGAGTCAGAGTCGAAGAATGAGTTACGTGAGCTGAGGTCATAGATTGGCTTGGTGTGTTCAGGAAGCAGAGTCTCTCTGAAATCATAGTCAGATTCGAAATCGTCGGAGAGTTTGCGAAAATCAAGTTCTGAATGAGATTCAAGATCATGAATTCCACCACAGAATAAATCACATGATGTGGATTCAGCAGCCTGACTGGGGTCTAGCCTATATGTCAATTCTGAGCTTAAAAAGGTGTTCTTACTAGGCTCAAGCTCCAAGCTGGTAGGACAGACCCAATTGAAACCCCACTCGTCCAACTCTTCCGTTTCTGTATCATAAATTGGCATGACTTCCAAAAAATCGATCTGATTTCCTGAGGAAGTTGGAGAGGAATATTCATCAAATAGAGGCCTAAAATCATACTCTTTATTGAAAATTTGATCTTCATCATACAGGGCCTCGTAATCTTCCCAATAAGTTTCAGATCCAAATTCTAGGCTTAGGATGTGGGTTGAATTACTAGAATCTAAGTCCGAATAACCTTCGAGGGTCACCTTATCAGAATAAAGGGCGGGATTTACACCTTCAAGTGGTTCAATTCTAATCTCATTATTGCAGGAGTCTTGGAATTCTAAGCTTGGTGATTCATGGTCTAGGGTTGGCTCAACATTGTGTTCTCCTGCAATTTCCCAACCTAATTCAATATCAGGCATGTTGTCTTCTATCTGGGTTGGGAATTCACAACCACTCTGTGCCTCAATCCTGAGATCTGAGAAACTGGATTGATCCTCAATACTACCCCAAGATGGTTCATCCTTTATTTGTGGCCTATACAGGTAGTTCTGGTCAATAATTTGTTTTAATAATCTCATCATTTCCTCCCATTTTTCAAGATCATCTTGGTGTTGCTCCCATAGTATAGGATTTGTCATGCATTAAAGGTATTCAGAATTGTATAGTTTTTCTATCTCAATGTATCCTGTTATGAGCATGTCTCGGGTTGATCCTTTTGTGGCTTTTGTTAATAATATTTGGACACGGTTTATGATGAAGGTAGTGGTTGTTGGGACATCAACCTGAATGTCTTCTATTGGTGTTGAGGTTTTGTATTCAATTTCATAGAATTCAAGAGCATCCTCAACCATCTTTTCTCTCATGGATCTCTATGATTCAGGTTTTTTGAAAGGTAGTCCTAAGTAGTTTGGCTGCATATTTGGATCAGGTGGTGGAATCAAGATGTAGAATTAGAATTTTGATGTAGAATCAAGTTGTAAAGCGAATAGATCTAAATAGAGAGTTCCACTGAAAATGTATGTGTGTGCTCTAAAAAGAAGAGATGAGGGACTGGATGTTTTTGACCCAATCAAGGCACCCAAGGATGTTTGGATGACTATGGAGGTTCGGGGCAGATGATACCCCTGGATCAGAAGATCGTCCACCTGAGAATTACCCGGGCAACCAGAGAGGGAGAGTCCCGCAATGACCCCTACACGGTAGAGCATCCCCACGGGTTACAGGGTTTCCCCCACCCGACCTCTCTTGTCACTGAGATTCCAGGTAGACCAGAATGGGGACCTTGACCTCTTAAGTCTACCACTTTTAAGATCAAAGATGCTT
The DNA here is from genome assembly GCA_037157565.1 of Thalassia testudinum. Classification (NCBI taxonomy): domain Eukaryota; kingdom Viridiplantae; phylum Streptophyta; class Magnoliopsida; order Alismatales; family Hydrocharitaceae; genus Thalassia; species Thalassia testudinum. Next base: position 15,927,748 of record JAZHRO010000039.1, read on the forward strand.
AGGGTTTTCACTTGAACTTTAGATGTTTTAATTTTGTGACCTAATTTGGAGATTGGTTGACCCAAGGGGTCAACTTCACCTAACTTGCCCTAAGGATGGCAGAATGACTCTAGGTCAAGACCTAGAAATCACCCTGATTTGACTCCCAGGTTATTAGGTCCAATGTTTTTAAGATTCAAGTGATTTTAGAGCTCAATTTTTAGGGTTTGTCTTGCTTAGATTTTTTTCAATCAAGGGCTTGGGTAGCACACTGATGCGAGTGGGTTTGTTTCCTTTTATGCAAGCATGTGTGCCCTGGCACTCCAAAACTCTACTGTTGAAACCCTAATTTGGTTCTATTTCCAATCCTCTTTGTCTTTCACAACAGTTCTCTTTGGACTTAAAAAACAAGAAGTGTGTAGTCCACGGAGATTCAGAAATTAAGTGTGATCTCTACTAGGCACAGGAATTTGTGGGGTAGGATCTCTAAAAATTGCTTCAACTTCAATAAGCTTTGAAAAAAAAATTTCGCAAAATCAGGAAACCTTGCCTTTAAAATGGTAATTACTATGAAAAGAAGGCAAGCGATTCCTAATTTGATTATTTCTTTCTTTTTGTCTTCCCAAGATTAGGAGATGGATTAGGAAAGGAAAGAGAATTTACCTACCCTGGAGTGGTTGATTTGCGCGGGAGATTTCCTCATGAAATACCTGCAAATTACAACGAAACAAATAGGGCAAGTTAGTGCTCAAATATAATCACAAATAATGCAGAGATTAGTGATAAATTGAGCGTTGCTCCCCGACAACGGCGCCAAAATATTTGTAACGCTTTATCGTGTTTTAAATTAGTCTCGTTGCAGCATAGTCGAAAAAGCGTTATAAACAAATAAGAAGTTTTTATTACTCGAAGGCCTAAGTATCCGAGGTCGAACATAGGGAGCAAATGAAATTCATACTAACCTCAATAAATGTAATTTGAACACTTGAATTACTCAAAATCTAATTTAAAATATAAAGCATGAATTTATGAATATTAACATGTAGCAATAAAAGAGAAATTGAGAAAAATTGGATAAAAAATTATTCTCCTTTTCTTCCATTCTCTGCCTTCTCTTTCCTTGTGAATCAGACGTCTTAACTTTCTATTGCTACAGTGCTTCAACTTTGATTCTCTGATCTCTGTCTTTCTCTTCAGCCGAGCCTTCTTCTTCTTTCTTCCTTCTCCTTGGCTTCTTCTTCTTCTTCTCTGCGTGCTTGCCTTTTCTTTCTCTGCTTCTACTCTGCTTGGTCGCATTTATGCTTCCTTCTTTCCTTCTGCACTTAGCTTTCCTCAGCTCCTGCCTTCTCCTGGCTTTGCCCTTAGTCTTCTTCTTCCTTCTTTCCTCTTCTGCAGCTAAGTCCTTCAGCCGCTACCTTCTTTCTTCACTTCTTTGCTGCGCCTCCTCCCTAGCTCCTTCTTTCCTGCACAACACCATGCAGTAAAACCTACCACTACCCTCCCCCGCGTCGCTCTCTCTCTATCTCTCTTAGGAATGCTCTCCCAGAGCCAATCGAGTACTCGGGTCAGGTCAAGTGCACCTGGGTCCAGGAGCGCCGGCGTGGGTGGTGCGCAAGGCATGTAGGGTAAACGAGTCAGCCAAGTCCGCGTAGCGTGGGTCACGAACGAGGCGGGTATATGGGCGAGGGGACCTCACCTCTTGTTCGGAGGTAACCAGGCTAAAACACAAATTCAATTTAAGCCACTCACCTGCGTTGAAAACTTCCGAGATGGGACTAAAGTCCCACTCGCTTCTTCGTGTGCCCGCAAGGAGGTGCCTTGCTCAAATGCTACTGCTGCGGTCGATTGCCAAGCCATCTCTTGGCTGTATGAGTTCGCGCACTCATACCACTTCACCTGGGACCCTGATGCCTGGGGCATGCGACCTGGAGCGCTGCTGCAAGCTCCTTGCTTTAGCGGCAATGGCGGAATGGGGAGTCGACCTGAAATCACTCAATACGGCCTTGCGGCCCCATTAAAACATACGAGGAGCTTCGTCGTGTCTTGGAGAAGGTGAGACGGTGGGTGGCAGGCCGCGGGGCGACCTAGGTCGCTCTGTGGCTGTGTTTATGGGTTTGTTCGGTGGGTGTGTGTGGAGGTGTTGGTGGTCAGTGGAGGGTTGAATGATGATCAGTGGGTGATGGAAAATGTTCTGAGGTCGGTGGCGAGGCATATGGATGGGTGGAGCGACGGGAGCGCCTTCGCCGGTGGTCGGCCGGAGATGGGAACGATGGTGGTGGATTGCGGTGTTGAGAGGATAAAAATAGTAATAAAGTTAGGGGAAATAAAGAGGGGAGAGAGAGGAATAATTCTAACCTAGCTGAGCAGACGAAGGGGGGAAGGAGGTGGACGACTCGTTCCTGCCGTCGCCGGAGATGAAGATGTCCAGGGGAGGGGTGACGGCGACGACGACAGGGCTAGAGGCGCATGCGTGGGTGTTGCACGATCGGAGGAAGGTGGTGAAGGCGGCTCTGCCACTAGTATTGTGGCAGAGCGACGAAAAAGAGGAGGAGGACTCGTCGGAGCTCACTGGACTCCTGACCGGAGGAGGAGACGAAATTGGGGGAATTCTTCTGCCAAGTCGAGCTTGCCAGAAGCAGGTGGACCTGGAGTTTCTCTTATAGGCACCGACAGAGGGTCAAATGCTTGGAGGGCGAGCAAAATCCCTCGCTGGAGGTATGGCCGGAATTGATACCCATACCTCTCAAGCATTTGCACGAGAGGTATGGGGCGATTCAGGGCATGGGGAGCTGCTCATGTGATAGGGGGTTTCGCAGAGAGCTCCTCTTTCAAATCTAGGAGCAGCTCCCTGGGGAAACGAGGAGAAAATCGCCTCAAAACCTTGCCGGAGGTATGGGTCCCTATTGCAATGGCAGAGGGACCTAAATGAAGAAAGTGATGAGAAGTTGAGGGGGTTTTTGCAAGGGTTTCCAAAAGTTAAGGCCCAGAATGTAATTAGGTGGACCATTTTGCAAAATAGGTCAAGATGACCTTCCCTTAGGTCCAAATTTTGGTAAAACCCTAATTTGGACCTAAGGAATCCAATGGTAAAGTTGGATTTTAGGTTTGACCACGTTTGAATGGATATTTTGCACAAAAAACCCAAGTTAAGTCAATTATTGAGCTTGGACCCCAATCTAGGTCAAAATAGGTTCCAAAGGCCAAATTGAAGGTTCTAAACCCTAGGGGATATTTTTTCATGAATTTTAGAGGATTTATTTGATTTTTATCCTTCCTAGAACCTTATGAATTTAAGTGGATTTATTTTAGGGTTACAAAATGTCATTTAATTGTTAAATTTCATAATAACTCTTTTCTGACTGAACTATCCTACTTTTTCTCTTATTAAGTCCAACTGACCTATGTCTAGACCCTGAGAAATCCCGTTGATGAACTGCACTGGTAAAATTACAGTTTTACCCTTTGTTTTATGTATTCTTTTCATATCAGTAATCCCCTGAATTAGGCCTTCCTTTAGGTTATGCAAGAGCTTTTGTTTATTTTATTAGATCAAAATAAGCTAGTTAGGGCTCATGATGAGATTCTCATCATACCCCCATGCCTAGCTTTTGCTAGTCCCTTAGCAGAATTTCAAGGTTTTAACTTCTGCTCTAGACGATGAGTTTCTTTCACCAATTATGATAAGTGCTTTTTCTTCTTTTTCCTCTACGATTAGGTCAGAATGCCAACAATGGGCCTAAAGGTACTCTAGTATCAACCAAGATCCGGACCTGACTAGCTATAGCCTCGGTCCTCCGCGAAGGTTTTTAAGGCCCACAGGAACTATCCTAAGGTTCATTGGACTCCGTGGTTAAAGCACCCATGCTTGAGACATATTTAGCCTTGGTTCAGTTGGCAGTGCATTTTTGTAAGAGAGAGACAGAAGATTTATTTATTTGGAGAGTTTTCTCTCTCTTTTCTTTTTAATTCTAGCTTCGGATTGGCTTCTCAACACGATCAGTATCGGATTCCTCGTCCCCATCATCAATCCTTAAAGGTTCCTGGCAATCGATGCTTCGTGATAGCACTGCCCAAGGCAACCCCCAAAACCCTGGTTTTCGAGATTTCAAGATAATCCCGCCCATGGCATTCCGTGGCCGAATCCAGACCCTGGCAATCAACATTTTGTGATAATGCCACCCATGGTTTCTGAGCCAGCAGAGTGCTTACATGCCCCAGGTAGGATATGTAAATATCCTAAGAGATAGGCACCGAGGAGATGATATGTTGTTACGCATCTTCGAGGGGAATTTCCCGCCTCTCCACATCAGGAACTCGTCCAAATCAACTTGTGTTGATCGGCCGCTCCTAAACTAGGCAACATTTTCAGAACATTAAAACGCTCTTTCCATGATTTTGATTATTATGCGTACTAAACCAGACTGTGTGTGGATTGGGGTGCTTAGGTTACCGAGTCCTGCAAATCCAAGGTCAGTTAACAAGGCCAAATACTCCCTAAGCCTTAGACCTAATTCTTAACCTTTGCATTTTCCGCAACCTTTTGAGGATTATCCAGATCTTAGCGAGTACTAAGAGTCTATCCAAAAAGGCCTAAGGTCAGCGTTCCTATTAATCTCTTTGTGTCTCTTTAGCACTTTTCTTTACATTTCTTGATGTGGTCTAGAAGTTCGGTTAATCTCTTAATTTCTTACTAATTACTATCTCTTTCTTTTTTCATTTTGTGCTCCTTTTTTTGTCATTTTGCTCTTTTTCCTCCTCCTGTTTTGTTTAGCCCAAAAATCTTCTCTCCCCCTTCTTAGTTTTTTTTTTATTTGGTGTTTTTAACATATGTGATTTTGTTGTGAGAATCTTTCTGACTTTTCTTGATTTCTGTATGTTTGCACTTTACCACCTCCCATGCCTAAGTTTTACAATATCTTCATTGTAAACGGAGGGTATGAAACATTGTTGGGTCCAGGAACCTAGAACAGGATTTCGGGTGGGTGAATGGTTTGGGAATGACTGTTGCGAACGATTTCAAGATCTGGCACGTGTACCAGAGGTGGAGTCGACTGTTCTAATGAACCCTAAAGTGCAATATGAATTCAGCATAGAAATGTCAAGAAAGGTTTCGGGTTTTTCAAAGAATGACGGGTTGCTTCCCGTTAAGCGCTAAATTCGACGCCTTCAGTCGAGCGGGAAATGGTATGGAGAGGGAGTGGTTAAATCAGCAGAGTTTTGTAAGGTAAGCACTTATATTAAGAGCCTAGTTGGTCCAACCAGGTGCTAGTTGAGATCAGCAGGCTGATGATGTTGCCCAAACCCAATCAATCTGGTGGGTTGATAAATGTAGATCAAGAGGTGTGGAACCCACCAAATGCTATATGGCTCGGATGGATATGGAAGTGAAAACACAAGTCTTGGCTAGGTTGAATCAGTCTAGTCAGAGTAGGGATCCGTAAAGTAATCAATGAATGACGCGGAAACCCTACAGGGGTGATCAGAGATGGAGCATGGTCTTCAGTCTGATCAATGTCCGAAACTCGGTATAGATGTGGAGTTGAATCGTCTGTAATCAGCTCAGTGAGAAGGGAATCAGAATAGAAATTGAGTCCGATTGTGGGTCGGGGTTGAAAACGGGTTTTGATTGGTTCTGTATGTGTGGAAGAGGTGGCTTCAATGAGAATTGTGTATGAGGACTCTTCTAGAAATGAATGACAGGTGGTCTCCTGTAGAGAGTCCTCTGGGTAATTATCAAATGCAAAAGTGAATGCCTGAAGAGTGTCTATAGGATGAAGGAAATCTGAATCGAGAAAAGATTCGAATTCTGGGTTACAATCACTCTCGGCATTTTCTAGTTTTGGTTCCTGAGGATCGAAAAGAAATGATTCCATGTCACTGGAACCTGAACTTAAATCAGTGATCTCGGGAGCCAGGACCTCAGAGTTGGAGATCGCATAATGTTCAGTTGCGATTTGCAAGCGACAGATTTAATCCTTTCAAGAACATATACCCATCGTATTCCATTTGGTCAATCGTGTTGGTTACTTATAACTTACCTCCCTGGCTTTGTATACAATCCTCATTTATGATGATAACACTTCTCATCCCAGGTTAAAAGCAACCGGGAAATGAGATTGACGTGTATTTAATTACAGACTAAAACAATTATGGCATGATGGCATTCAAACTTGCGACGCACACATGAAAGAATTTTTTAAGATGTACACAGCACTAGTGCTGGTAAATAATTTGTTCATCTTTTATTTCAAATTTACATTTATTGAAATTATAATTTAATTAACTTGTATTTTATTTAATGATAACATGATATAATTTGTTTTCAGGTAAGAAAACAAGGGGTCCAACTTGGAATCTGGACCTAGATAGATTACCAACTAGCACTAGGATCCCAGTCAAGATTAATCATTCAGGGGAAGCAAGGAAGTACCCGAAGTTCATTAGTCGACTGGTGATGATTACGAGGTCAATAGTGCCCTTTTATGCTTCGATTGGAGGAAAGTGTCAAAGGATTTGAAGGTGGCACTTATTTACGAGCTGCAGGTAAATGCATTTCCAACGAACCAAATCTTAATTAAATTTTTTATATATAAGATTTATAATTATTTTATATATAATTGTAAGGGATATTTGATTGGAGGCCCGATCCAAACACGCCCAAGTATATGCTGAAGCATGTAGGCAAGATCAACCGTGGTTGGATGGAGGAGGTAAAGAGTACAATAAGATATTTAACGATTTAAAATTACAACATTTATAATACTTCTTTAAAAAGTTGGTAACAATTTATATAAATATTTCAGCACTTTAGGAATAGGCCACTTGAGAAGGCATTGAGGAATGTGACTCCAATGGTTACGCCCAACATTTAGAGGAAGGCATGCAAGCATTGGAGTGCTCTTACTATAGAGGTAAATAATTATTTGTTTATATTGTTTACTTTAAATTATTATATTATCATTTAATATTGATAATTTATTGTAGGAGTAAGGTAAAAAAATAAGGCCAATAGGAGTCAAGTTCCACCACAGATCCATTGCTTGGGTCGAATGAGTATTAATTCTTTAAGAGTCAAATATGTAATTATTTACATTCAATATATCTATAAGAATGTATGTAACATAATAGTTTATCATTTATTAATATTTTCAGGCTAATACACATGAGGGTGCTGAGTTGGATCGAGTGGGAATTTATGAGCACACTCATAGTAAGCAGACACTCGATGGCCCCCGTGTATGAATTCATGAGACATACCAAGAGAGACATATAAGTAGCACTAAGTTTTACACTACTAATTTACTGAAGTTATTTACATATTGAAATAATTACAAATGCATTTACAGACTTGTATGATAGACTTGATCCATCCTCCTGAGGTCATGTACGAGAACTCCACTATCGTCCCCTAGGTGTCTCCGATGGCACTATAGGAGGCATTTAGGACCGTGATGCCTTTGGAGCACAGAGGCTTTGTTCATAGTAGGGGTAGGAGTACAACTATCTCTTCCTGGTATAGGAGGAAAGGATTGGCGTCGTCCACATCCCATTTGGACAACCTAAATAAGAAGATGGAGACAATGGAATGTCGAGAGGTGGAAAGGGAGAAGAGATTGAAGGATATGACCTCGCGACTGTAGGCAGCCACTTATAGGATAAAGCGACAGGACGAGTTACTAGAGCGGCAATGCCAGCAGTTGAGGGAGCTAATGGCATTCCTCCGAGGATCTAGACCAGACCATTCGACGTTTCACGCACCTCTGTGACTGGACAATGATGATAAGGGTGAATGAGGTGCTAGTGGCATAAGTACCCCAGTGTAATGTATATATTATATATATCTTTTGTAATAATTGAACTCTTTTATATATAAATGATTTTCATTTTTATTGCATTTGATTTACATTTAAATTTTTATTATGATATGATTTACTATTATAATTGGTTGATATGCATAGATATAAACCTTAACTGAAAATCATTTAATATATATATAGCGACAATTGTTATTAAAATCGTCATTAAAATAGTTACCACTACCATTACATAACTCTCGCCTAATCTCTAATTTTGGTGCCCCAACTCTCATCCCACCAATTATTAAATTATTGCAAAACGTAAATCCCAATATTTTCTCACCACCCGACATTCACGCCAAATTAAGGTATTCAGCAACGATATGTGACTATACGGTGATGGTTGTGAAACGTCACTAAAGGATTTCAATTCCCACGTGAATAATTTTTGTACTGACATTTAGCAATGGCAGGTTCAAGAATCATTGCCAAATGAAATTGGGGATGGTCAATAACCACTGCAAATTATCGTGACCCTCAGACTTGGCATCGGGACAAATAGCATCCGTACATCATTTTAACCGTCGCTAAATACATGTAGCAATGAACTATTTCGCAATAGAATATGGCGACAGTTTTAAGCCAATTGGCGACGATTTTGAACCGATGCAAAATGTGCCTTTTCCTGTAGTGTGAATTGTTGGCACCTATAACATGCATTTATTATAAGATGAAGCTTCACTTTGCCTCTCTTGATTCTTCATTCTTGTGAATTTCACCGATAAATTGTAAAAACCAAAAAACTTAAATGCTAGAATATAGAACTATTTTAAGAAAAAGTGTACACTTACTCCCATCAGCACAAACCAACGTGCACATCCTACATGGCATCCTACGTGTTCTACTACATGTGCGTCTTCCATGTCCACACGTTGCGTACCGCTATTCCCACATTCCCATGCGTCATTCTAACATTGTCTTTGTCAGATAGAGGCAAGTGCACCAGGATGCAAGCCAACATTAGGCCTGTTACATGAATGTGGAGTGGGGCTACTGCGTTGCAGTTCTGTGGCAGATCAAGATACTCCATTTTAACGTTAAACATGCTATCGTCTGCAGGTTAGCTTCATATGCCACCGGTAGGTATGTGACAGATCATCCTATGTATACAGTGATGCTAATGGCAGGTGTAAATGTGGTCGTGTATATATACTGATGCCAACAGCATGTGTAGATGCGGTCGTGTATACATAGTGATGCCAATAGAGGGTCTACGCAGGAGAGTGTTGTTGATGCTGGCTGGACACAGTCATTCCATGCATTCCCAACATATCCTAGCACCATCTACTGAATTCTAAATTTGACAGATAGTTATCTCCTTGGAATCCATCGTAACATTATGTTGTATCATGACAATTCAGCACTTTAATATGTAATGTTAATGTAATCCATGTGCTACTGATAGCATTTACAAGAATTTTTTTCTCGATTTTCATGTTTTAGTTGGCAACATTTTCGTAACAGTCAAGTTCATGCTTACAAGTTATTAAGGCAGCTACGCTTATGGACTTCCCAAGTATACATGGCACCCACAATCCACCCATTGATTGATCCATACCTGCCACACACATAACATGGCTTGCCATCGGTAGGTCCTTTCCTGCCACCCACAAAAGTCTAACTCCACACATTCCCTGCCATACTTGTAAATGATTCATGTCTTGCCATACTTATAGATGATTCTCTCCTTTCCATGAACATGTTTAATGTCTTCGCTTTCTTCATACATTCTCGTTGCCTTGTATTGACATTGATCTCTTTAAACCTTCAGCACTCTTATTGCTGCCAATAGCAGGTTAGACTACGAATGTAGATCTCTTTCATCTTAACGCAACATTGCTACCAACAGCAAGTTAACATGTATTTTATCTCTTGCATCATAACACTATGAAGTTCTTAAGAATACTACCAGCAGCAATACGAATTTGTTAACAATGCTACTAATAGCACTACGAATTTCATAATGTTGTCAGTATTTTGGTTGGTGCCTCTAACTAAAGTAACATAGTCCTTTTAACACTACATTTTGCTGTCAAAGGCAGGTGAACTTACATTGCTAACTACAGGTGTGTAGCAGGTCCTCTTAACGCTGCCAACCTGCCAATGGCAATTTATGACATATTAACCTGCTGTTGGCATCAATAAAATAATCCTAGTGGTGGTGTTGTTGACACAAGTCATCTTAAGGTATATGCTTCTCATTTCTTCTTAATGTAAGGGACAAAACACCTTCTTTAGAGTGTTTAAGAAGGGAAGATTGTACTTGAGGTATGTGAACCTACACTAACGCAATCCCTTTAGAATCATAAATTGCAAAGTAAAACAGGTGCAAACAGCAAGTGAATGAATTTCATTCCAATCCAAACAGATACATTAGCTCACGTCTATCTATGATCATTCCTTCAACCATCAAGTTTTGTATATTTAACCTGTACCTTGATAGAGATTGATCATGAAATACTTCATTTAGTTAACAATCTCAAAAAGCGCTATGAATTTCTTAACAATGTTGTCATTGTTAAAGAATACAACAATCTTATATAGTTAAAAAATGCTGGCAACAACACAATGAAGTTATTAACATTGCCGCTAGCAGCACTATGAATTTGTTAACAATGTTGCCACCAGTACTAGAATACTTCATTCAATTAACGGTCTCAAGAAGTCTTATAAATTTCTTAACAATGTTGTCATTGTTAGAGAGTACAACAATCTTATGTATATAAAGAATGCTGGCAGCACCACTATGAAGTTCTTAACCTTACTACCAATAGCACTACGAATTTATTAACAATGTTGCCAGCAACACTAGAATACTTTATTCAGTTAACGGCCTCAAGAAATATTATTAATTTCTTAATAGTGTTGTCATTGTTAGAGTATAAGAACTTTATGCAAATAAAGAATGCTGGTAGCAGCAATATAAAGTTCTTAATATTGTTGCTAGAAGCACTACGAATTTGTTAACAATGCTACCAACACCAAAAAAAATCTCCTTTGCCAAGACCTTATCTGTGCATGTTAACAACCTGCCAATGGCAATGAGGGGACTCACCAAAAAAACTTGGCATGTTCACATATACAACAAAAAATTTGGTCAAGGTCGCCGTCCAAGTTGCCTCCGAGGTTGAGTTCACCGCCGAGGTCATCATCGAGGTTGAGCTCGAGGTCGAGGTCACCTTCCAGGTTGATGTCGAGGTCGCCTTCGAGGTCAAGGTCGATGTCAAGGTCGCCTTCGAGATCACCACCGTCGAGGTCAAGGTCACCGTCGAGGTCGTTGTCGACGTCAAGGTCGTCGTCAAGGTTGAGGACACCGTCGAGCTCACTACTGAGGTCAAGGTCATCTGGCTGGAGGTTGAGGTCAAGTTCGCCACCGAGGTCACCTCTAAGGTCGACCTACCCGTCGAGGTTGCCGCTGATGTTGAGGTCGAGGTCACCGCCATTGAAGTCGAGACCGCCAATGTGAGGTCGTTGTCAACATTGAGGTCGACGTTGAGGTCGCCGTCGAGGTTGAAGTCACCGTCAAGTTCACAGCCACCTTCAATTACTTCGCACCTCTTGTAAGCGATACCTATTGCAAGCAATGTTCTCCCGTAATAGTGTCTAGTGGGATGTGCTGGGTGGGAGGGGGTGCTCATTCTTTTATAGGAAAATTTTTTATTTGAATTTGCAGGTCCTACCCTCCTCCTGTTGTCCCTACCACTAGCTACGCTAGGCCATGGGGGGTAGGGGGTGAGGGGAATGAGGGGCTGTACACATAAAATGGATCCACTAGTAGATATATAGAAGAGTATTTATATCATTACTCTTATTTTAATGATTGCCAGCTACTCTTTAGATACATAGCTTCAATCGTCTTTGACTTTTTATGCATAAAAAGCTCTCCATATTTTTCACAACGATAAATACAATTTTGCACAAATATAAAGGTTGAAAAAGTTACGTCGTTGAGCTTCTCTTCACTCATTCAATCAACCCCTTAATTTTACAAAATCACAATTTATATTTAAATTTTATCTTCACCTTAGCTTGTTTGAATGGAATATATTTTGTTTAAGGTATTTAAAGTGAAAGGAAGACTCCCAACAAGGAAATGCAAAAGAATGAAACTAACGATGCTTGTTCTTAATACTCAAAAGTTATTTTACTTGAAAATTAAGTTTCTCAATTTTTATCAAAGATGCAATTTTTATCTGGTTAGCATTTAGGTTAACATACATCTAGCAAAAATCAGTGATTTTCTCTTTATGGATCTCACATTAGGGATCGCTAATCATTTTCTTTTAAAATATTTACAAAAAAAATAATAATTACATAATGAATTGCTTTTACATTTTACATTATCATATAAGTTATGTTTTTTGTTTGGGACTTTGCATTAATTATTAATTTAGGAACATTTTTGTATAGACTAATGAAATAATCTTCGCAACATAGTGCAGGTGCTCTAGGACTAATAATATACAAAGATCTACAATTACTTCAAACCGATTGCAAAACATCGCCACAGTTGCCCCACCACCTCCAGCTCCACCCAATTACCTCCATCGCTACCGATCACCTCTATCCCAAAACAAAGATGCTAAGGAGTATGAGCACCGGCAACTACGACAAAGGAGAGGGCATCGGGAAACAATGCTTTAAAAAATATGAGGTGTATCAAGGCAATTTTGTATTATTGTGGCCAAGCGTAAGCCACAAGGATGTTAAGGCATGAACCTTACATTTTAGCAGAAATATTACACTTGGATGTAATGTATACATAAAATAAAAATTTTTAGAACTTAAACAATTACCATTCGTATATCTCCAATAGGACACATAAAATGCAAGAAGAATAGCCTAAATGGAGCAACATAAGGGTAAGATTATTTAGAACCTTGACCATTGCAACTATGAATTATCATATTTATTATATTAATAAATAAATATTATTCCTTCCATGAGAATAGTAAATATAAGAATGAAGAATCTGATCCTCGTGTGAACTTACCCGAGGCCAAATCATATTTATAACTTAGATTGATATATCTATCATTATTTATATCAATCTATAAACATACTAATAACTTAACGCGTAAAATGAAGTAATATATAAAATCATTTATAATTATGATCGTCTCGACAACAAAGATTTTTTTTTTCTCTCGTTGATAATCTTTGAATTACGTCACATTTTTTAGCCTATTAACTTGTATGAATAAGATAATAATATCTCAAATATATGAATCAACATTTTATTTTTAGTGTATTTTTTGTACTCTAGTTATTAGTACAAGAGTTAAACTTAAATTCAATGATCACATATGATTTGGTAAGATAAATGTAATTTAAATATTTAATTCATCACAAAATTTATGGATTATTAATCTCTTACTACTCCAATTAAGCCATGAAGATGTGTACAAGAAAACAAAATCTATCAGAAAAACTTATTTTAGAAATCAATAATGTAACATGAGAGTCGAAACTAACTCAAAGCCACTTGTCATGGTTTTCACCGAAGGCAGCATATTGGTATCGCCTCACCACCTCGAGGTTGCCTTGCAAGGTTGAGCCCTACGCCTCACAAAGATAATCTGAGGCTATTGTTATAATGACCTACGTTTGTATAGAATTTTTCTTTTCCTAAAGATTTATATTCATCGATTCTTGCAACGTAAAATATTATGTACAATGACTTAACAATAGTCAAAAGTAAAGTTCCAGTGAGTATAAATTTAAACAAAGATCACATATCACTATTCGTATAATTGAATTGGTACACCATAGGAAAAAAATCTAAATCTTGCAAGGAACCTTCGGTGCCTGATTCCGTAGGGTTTCAAATGAAACCTATGAGTTGTGAAACTCATCAATCATAGGGACTAACATTAAAAAAAATAATTAATGATCCAAAACCTTTAACATAATTAAATAACATGATCTTATAATTCCAATAGATATCTTGCTATATCAAATTGTACATTATCAAAAATAATGACCATCTCTCATCCGAACTTAATTTCCATTACACAAAAGGCATGAGTCATAATGCTACTTTACGCTAATTACATGTCATTTTTTTTCTATATTGCACTGTTATCTTAAACTTCTATGAAGCAAAAGATAACACATAGTACACGAACGACATTATTTCATAAATAATTCTTTTATAATAACACAAGCAATATGTCACCATCAATGTCATAATTCATGTAATCGTTCAATCATTCAATATTATAAACTTATACCCTTCAAAAGATTACTTAATATAAGAAATCCATAACATTTCCCTTATAAAAATTTGAGTAATTGTACTTCATTTTCTATACCAACAATATTCCAAGGATCATGTTGCATGCATAAAAATATTCCATAACCTTATCCATGATTTCACAACCACATTCAAAGGAAATTCATCCCATAACACGTGCCATGGCATTTATATGCCAGTATTTGTTTTCAATGATTTATTGCATAGCATTCAATAACAATTACGCGGCAATGGTTTACTTTATTAAATCATTTTACATATAAACATTTACTTTAATCACACATTGCATTTCATAACAATTTCATGGAAATGATGTACTTTATTAAACCATTCCTTGCATAGAAACATTTGCCTTAGTTCACATATCATTAGGTGGCTTTGATGGCTTAACCGCCGGCACAAGCGGTCCATGAAACAATAACATGCATGCTAGTGTAGCTACAACTAAGGTGGGCTTAACTTTTGCCACTATGGTTCATAGAACCATACATCCCCGGAAGGTGTTGCCCCTTTTAAGGCCCATGAGACTCCTTTGAGTCATTGCCTTAACATATTCATGAATTATAATTCCATACTTTCAGGAAAAGCTTTTTTTTTAGTTTCAATTATCTTGGTACGTTATAAATACTAATTTCATCATTTTCTTTTTTGTATACCATATTCAAATGTACACACATCTTTAATCTTAATTCATTTCTTTACATTGAAATCTTATATATCGTATAACTTACACATATATATTCAGAAAAGAAGCATATTACATAGTCATTAGTTTTCATGTCTTAGTTCGTCATCACACATTTCAAGGGACATATTCATAATCATTCAACTAATACATACATAAAGAAGTCAATATTCAATATTATTTTGACTTATAAAATCTTATAATAAAATTAGTACTATTATAAAGTTAGGAAAACTTACATTCAAGCACATGCAATTACCTAATTCTCTCATTCATGAACTTATAAGTGTCACCGTCATACGTTAATAACAATTAATTAGAATAAGATTAAACATAAATCATTTAAGGTCAAGAAAGAGATTTCTATATATACCAGGTAATTATTCGCAAGCATAAAATAAATATGTAAAGCACGATTTATTTACATATGTCAACTATTGTCGCATGTTAAAGAAATTACAAAACATCTTTGAGTTATTATTTATTATATTAAATTAGCTACGATGTAAGAATGAAAAAGGGGTTGCATATTTGGCTTTCTTAATTTACTTATACTTAACTATGGGACATAAGAGGACATGTTACTAACATTTCTTTTCATATTGATACTCCTAATAATCCAACGTTGGAATTAGGTCTAACCATGCATATTAATAACAATTGTCGTTTTACGTTAGCATTTTTGTTGTTTACTCACATAAAAGAAAGTATAAATGTAAGTTAACGCTTATACATTCATTCTTACTAATTAGAGACAAAAGAAGAAATAGATCATGACATGATTGAAGATGGATGTAATGTATTTATCACATTTGAAATATATAATTCATAAAATTAAAAGAAAATGTATCAATAAACTCTTAAAGAAATCTTCCATGGTTCTTTAAGAAATATTTGAAATTTTCTGCATGAGTATAAAAATTGCTCACTTATAGGGAATATAATTGGCATAGTATTTGTTTATAGTACCAAAGTCATCTTTCTCTACATATCAATGCAAAGACAGAATATGGGAGGAATATGTTACAATAACTATAGGTTACAAGATTTATTCCTGCTTACCTCCTAATGGGGTTGAAAATAATGGATTAATAACATTGATATATCTTACTGCAAACGACAACCATCACTTCGATTAGCATCAAATCTAGATTCAACCTTCACATGGGTGCGAAATTGGTAGCATGTTGGTAGCCTGGATGGAAAAGGCCTTGCATGGAGGCCATGTTTGCTTTTGAAACGACCCGTCACCTTCTGGTAGCTTAAGACGTCTGAAGTGTTCACCAGACGTCTGTCTAGACGATTGGAGGGAGAGCTAGACGTCTGAAAGTACCTTTCTTTTCCGCACGTACTGTATGCACGCCACGCCTTTCCCCTCACCGCCTCTACCCTCCCTGCGATGCCTACTCCGCACCACTCCCTCACCCATGCCCTTCCCCTCACCTCCTCTCCCTTTAAATGCCCCCATCCTCCTCTTCATCTCACACCATCATAGCTGAGCCAGAGAGGGAGAGGGAGCGAGTGGAGAGTAGATCGTGGGTCTGAGCGCGAGAGCGGAGGGCGTCATGCTGCTCTGCTGCAGTTTCCGCGACAAGGGAAGCCTAGAGCGATTCCGCGGAAGTCATTTTTCGAGGAATCAGACGTCCGAAGTGATCTCCAGACGTCGAGGCGGACGTCCGAAGGTGGGATGAGACGTCTAGTAGAGATTTATTTCTCCAGTATTTTCTCTGCCAAGTCCTGACAATGCACGAGCATGTGTCAGAGGTTGGGAGGTGTGTCGGAGAGAGGACTAAGACAGTTTCAGACGTCCAGGAGCATCTCCAGACGTCTGACGGAACCCTTAGACGTCGGCACTACATTCCAGACTTCCGATAGAGGCGCCCTGAGAAAGGTATGCCTACGAGTTAGTTTAAGACATCTGGGACCTCTCCTAGACGTTTGATTTATGTCAGACCTCTTATTTTTAGGCTCGTACAAGGCCTAAACGATGTCGATTTTTCGTAAACGAAATGTCTTTGTTTCCCATACGTTTTTCTACATGTAATGGTACCTTGTCTATAGCATTTTGAACCCTTTTGACCTATCAATCCATGTCTTAGGTCTCCCATCCGTCGAGTGTACGGGACCTGCGGAGACGTCGGGAGCTACTGTACGAGCCCCCATTCCACCCGGTTATCCTAGTAGAGTAGTTCTGACTATAAATCTCCAAGTTAATAAAATGTATGCAATTAGTTAAAACCTAGGATGTGAGATGAATCCTAGGAAGAAATAAACGTATGCTCTAGAATACATCTACTCAATTGAATCCTAGGTTGTGACATGAACACTAGGGTTAGAAAAAAATGCATGTGAATGATTGAGTAAATCATGAGTTGTCTGTATTATCTAGAATAAACAACATTATGAACAAACCTGTACTGTGATTGAGCTGCCTGTTCTGTATATATCAAACTGGATATAGAGAAATTCATGTACAAACCCTACGAGGAATGTAGAACGAGACAAGAATACCGTAGCACGGAGAATCGAATGGTTCTGGAATTTCCGCCCACGGATGGCCATTAAGAGAAGTGAGCTAACCTTCGTGTACGCAGTACTGAAGAGAGCAACTATCCCTTGTAGTGTAGAGGGGAGCTTACTGCACATGGGTTGAGACCCGGGGTGAGTTCGGCCACTCTACGTCGACTCCTGTTGGCCCTCGCGTATGCGGTACCGAGGTGAGCTACTTAGCGTAGGGGGGAGCTAGCCACCCCAGGGGACCCAAGGTTAGGCATGGCCACCCTACACCAACTCTTGTTAGCCTGTTGGGCAAACCAAGATAGTCGGTCAAGGGTACGTGGATTGTGGAGGGGCGAGACCCCTGTTCTATTCTAAGAGGGCAACGCCTTGTGCCATTCCGTACTGTACGTTTGGGCGTACCCGCTAGCGGAAAGGACTGACCGCGTGCCAGTGCGGGGTAGCTACCCACGAGCTTATCACGTGTGCCGTAGTCACCGCTATGTCACGACCATGACCTCCAGGTGGTAGACCGGGTGTAGGACTACCACAGAGGGACTCTCCCGGCCTGAAGAGTGCCACGTATGCATCCTACATCATGGGAAAACTGCAAGCGAAATCGTTCCTTTAGGGAATAAGAAGATTAAGTAATGTAATGGATCCTGATTAGAGATCTCTACACAGCAAACCATTATGAGATATTGGAATCGGAAAGTTATATGTTAAGCTACTTGTTAAATGCATTTTATGTTTTAACCACCACTCTACTCAACATTAGCTAACTCCAAATGTACAACCTCGTACAGGTCAGGAATTTGAGCAGCCCAAGTCACCGGCTGCTGAGGACGATGGGCCTAGTCGAGCCCAGCTGTAGTTTCTGCTGCTAGTGAGTTTCTGTAGTTACACTTTCGAGTACTTTTCTGTTGTACTCTATCATCTATGTACTAGTTTTTTGTTGTGATGGCTGTATTTCTGCTCTTGAAGGCATGTAATATTTTAGTATTACTATTCTGTTTCTCCTTTGCTGCCAATGTCTTTCTACTTAGTTACACTACTTGCGTAGCTGTGGATTGATGCATGTTATTTGGTTATTTTTCGTTGGACGACTGGGTCTTGGGATTAGTCGAGGCGAGTCGATCTCGGGTCCTATAGGGATCTGGGATCGGGTCGTGACAAGATTGTATCAGAGCAAGGTCATCCCGAAAAATGAACCAAATAGTTCGAAAATCACCACACTTGTACATGTAGCTAGGATAGCCATCACAACGTTTTATCTTGATTGTCATTTCTGAGTCTTATGTTTCCTCTATAATCAAACAATCACCGACAATCCCGTTTCTTTTCGATCTTCATGCAGGAGATACCGCACCAGGGAGATCTTGAGGCAGGCCGCGGACGTGGTCGTGGCTGAGGGCGTGGTCACAAGGGAGGGCGGGCGATGTCCGAGAACAAGGCTGCTCCACCTCTCCTTCTGGGCATCTAGGCCCCGGACCTCGCCCAGCTGATCCAGGATCTCATACGGGAGGAGCTCCATCAGCCTCCTCTTCCAGGGGATGCGAAAGGGGAGTCCTCCGTGGGGCAAGCGAGCTGCTACGGCGCTGGACGAGTTGGAGGGGAGGGGGTGATCCTCCACCACCCCCACCTCCTTCAGACACTGTAAAGACCCGTTCTGTTCTGAGCCTTTTAAGACGTCTGGAGTGCCAGTTAGACGTCTGGCCAGACATCTGTACCCCTTCCTAGATGTCTGGAAATTGAAAAATCTGTATGCACATTTGCTTTCTACGTGCAGGCAATGCGCAGACCTCCGTTTCTCTCATCTCTTCTTCTTTTTCCCCCGCTGAACCCTAAACCCCTCGCCTATAAGAAGCACCCCCCTTGCTCTCCTCTCCACTCCACCACCACCACCTTCCTCCCCACTCCACTGCTATGAGTGAGGCATGCGAGAGAGAGGGAGCGAGAGCGAGGAGGAGGAGAGGGCCAAGGTCGCGAGCTCGTGGAGGCTCGCCGGAGGTTTGCACGACCACCGCGGTGCGTGCGGGAGGAGGGGAGCATTGGGGCGTCGTCTCCGACCTTCTGCAATAGTTGGAGCTGCAGCGGAGCAAGAGGAGCCACGACGGAGCGTGGTGAGAGAAGCGGGAGCACGGTCTGATACTGGAGTTTTTCCAGTATCAGACATCCGAAGTGTCTTCCGGATGACTGGCTGGACGTCTGCCATCGACACTTGCGGTTACAGCCATGCAGGCTGCACCGTAGAGGTGATCTGCTTGGCTAAAAATGGTACGCTGCTCTGTCATGCGGAGGAGCAGCTTTGGGAAGGCGTGCGACATGCCCTCCCACGCTTTTCGGACGTCTGGACAGCTTACTAGACGGCCGAAGACGTTTCCAGACGACCGGAGACGTTCCCAAACGACTAGAGGACTGCTTAGACGTCTGGAACTGCTTCCAGACGATCACGGCGGAGTCTTGGACGTCTGAGATCATCATAGGAGCTTGAGGTGAGTCTCTGTGACTTTTAAGACGTCTGGACTTATTTCCAGACGTCTGATTTGGGTCTGCAGACACATTTTTGACCTGTTTAGGGTCTGATCGGGATCCGTTTTACGCAAACAAAGTATTTGTGATTTCCTTGTAAATTCCTCTACATATTAGAAACCTTTATACACTATTCTAAATCTTCCATTGTGGTGTGTTCCTTGGTATAGGACTTCAACCTGTTGCGTGTCTGGGGCTTGCAGAGGCACATGGGCCTACAGTTCGAGCCCCTAGTACTCCCGAATTGTCTGGTAGAGTGGTCCACCCCTGTTATATTTAATAAATATGAATGCATATATGAAAACTAGTCAACTGGAAACCTAGGATGTGGCATGAACCCTAGGACAAAGAAATGGTTGAACCAATCATTCTACATAATTGTAATTGTATATACATGAATGAGCTAAATGGTTAGCAATTGCCTGTAAATAAATATGAGCTGCCTGAGATAACTAAATAGTTACCTGTGATATCACTTGTTGCATGTATTAAATTATGGAAATACAAGCTGCCTGTGTATAATGAGAAATGAATGGTGAATGATGAAACCTGGATTGGAATAATATGGTGAACATGAACATGAACCCTACAGGGAATTAGAAGTAGAACTCCTGTGGTTGGTTGAAAATCAGGAATGGTAGACGAGAAGTGTGCTGGTCCTTGTGTACATGGTACCAAGGAGGGAAACTGTTCCCCTTAGTGTAGAGTAGAGCTAGCCTCCCTTGGGTTGTCACCCGGGGTTAGGATTGGCCACTCTACATCGACTCCTGTTGACCGTCGCGTACGTAGTACCGAAGTGAGCTACTAGTGTAGGGAGGGACCTAGCCACCCCACGGGACCCGGGGTTAAGCTATCCAACCTACACTGACTTCTTTAGCCCTTTGGGCAAACCGAGGTAGTAAGACGAGAGTACGCGGACTGTGGAAGGGCAAGACCCCTGTTTCCAAGAGGGCTAGGCCCTATACTATTTCGTGCTGTACTGTGGGCGTACCCGCTAGCGGAAACGACTGACCGCATGTTAGTGCGCTACCGATGCGCTTATCACGTGTGCCATAGTCACCGCTACATCTAGACAGTGACCTCGGGGTAGTTGACTGGGTGTAGGACTACCACAGGGAACTCTCCCGGCCAGGAGAGCACCATATGTGCCTTCTACTCTTCAAAAAAGACTGCAATCAAGATCGTTCCCACGAGAAACATGCAAGATCAAGAAAGAAATCTGAAAGTAAACCCATGGGGTGAAAGGAAATTACTTGTAAAATAAATAACTGGAAAGGATAAATTTACCTGCTAGCTTTTACTGCTTTAGATAATCTGGTTATCACTCTACTCAGCGTTCGCTGACTCCATTTTCTCATAACACTGTTCAGGTCTAGGAGTTGAGCAGCCCGAGCTACCAGCTACAGAGGGTGCTGGCCCCAGTCGAGCCCAGCCGTAATTTTTCATACTATTGTTGTACTCTCTTTCTACTATAGTGAGTTCAGACTTTTGTTTACTATTCCTGTTACTGTACTTTTGTTCTTCTTTCCTGTTATTTATGGTGGTGTGTACTAATTAGCAGCTTTTACTTTCCTTTACTGCTCGTACGACTTTATTATTAATTAAATTGCATAGTGAATGTGGTTTATTTTCCTGCTTTTTGATTATTTATTGTTGGACAACTGGGTCTTGGGATTAGTCGAGTCAAGCCGGTCTCGGGTCCTGTAGGGATTCGAGAACTGGGTCGTAACAGACACTTCGGGCATGAGTCCTCCTTGCCTAGAGGTGCACCCATTCCCCCATTGCGGTTGCACCACGAGGTCTTCAGCCAGTTCAGGAAGCTGAAGCCCCTTCTTTCAAGGGGGAGGAGAGCCCGTCTGAGGCAGAGGATTGGCTGGAGCAGATGGAGAAGATCTTTGACACCCTCTATCCTCCTGCGGAGTACCGCGTGGCCTTCGCCACGTATCACCACGTATCTACTTCCTCCGGAGCTTGCTTCCCAAATCAAAATTTCCCAGCCCATATCCTCCTCATTCAGAATGTCAAATTCCAGGACCTCCTAAATATTAATTACCCCGTCTGAAATTTCCAAGTCTAAAAGATGTGATTGAATCAAAATTGACTTGGGTTTAATTATCGCAAAAACAGAATTGTCAGTAAGCTCAATGGGGTGTAACTGACAATTAGGGCATTGAATTGGATCCTTCAGAAAATGCGATTCTGAATCCGTCATGTGAGCTCCAATAAGATCAATTTCCTCATCTATTGGGCTATCAAATGATTTAATCGATTTCGCAAGCCCAATCATCTCACAGAAATCGTATTCTATAAACTCACGTGAGACTTCGCAAATTGATTCTTCACCCTCAGACTCAAAGAAATCTAAATATGTATTAATGTATGTCCCAAAATCATCCATCACTTTCTTATCCATGGAGACATACGTTTCCTCGTACCCCGGCTCATGGATCTCAGGTGAAGAAATCAGATCATCCTTAATTGGTTACTCTAAATCAATCTGGTCAGCCTCGTAACACATATCCCCCCCAACAAGTGCCTGAGCGGGTTCTGACATTGGCTCTCCTGAAGGGGGTTCATCCTGGGAA
This sequence comes from Thalassia testudinum, assembly GCA_037157565.1. Taxonomy (NCBI): domain Eukaryota; kingdom Viridiplantae; phylum Streptophyta; class Magnoliopsida; order Alismatales; family Hydrocharitaceae; genus Thalassia; species Thalassia testudinum. The sequence goes on from JAZHRO010000039.1 coordinate 15,950,137, forward strand.
TCATCCTATGATTGAACTAAAGCAACCACAAATCTCATTTTCAATTTTGCTAACTTCCCAAGTAAAAACTCACCCGAGTTCTTATCCTTAACATCCTGGAGTCAATCCAACAAATACTTATTCAAATCATTAATCATGTCAATCAGGGGCTCCAATTTTTCAATGCAAGGTATTGGCTGAACTTCTAAAGATTGTATGGTATTCCTCAAGTTAGCCAAAACCTTATCTTGAACCTAGTTAACCTGAACCAAATGACTTGGTTCAGTGTTGGGCGGGTTTGGGATCAGTGCAAAGGAGTTAACAAATTGAGATTCGTGATACCCTTCCTGATAATAGGTCATTTTGGATTGTTCAAAAGGTGGTGATGACCTAAAGGCAGTGTATTCAAGGTATGGGTAAGGATCAATGCATCCTTCTTGATTGTAGATCGTATTAGGTTGTCCATGAAAGGGTGGCGATCTATAATCGATGTGGCTCAAAGAAGGATAGAAATCACAATTATGGTGTTCAAGGTTTGACCCCGAACATAGAGGTTTGGAACTGTATCCCCAATCCGAGTTATCCCAACTAAGAGATGGTTGATTACAATACGAGTTGGGAAAATCGTCATGTTGAGGATAAGTCATAACAGGAGGGAAAGAGCGAGAATGCGTATGAAATGTGGAAAGATTCATGATAGATAGGAGGAAGAAAGGTGTCCTGCAATACAAACAATCAAACATGTCCTTAAGTGGGCTAGCCTAACGACCTACAGACTCCCAGAACCCGTTTTGAGATAAAGAAGTGATCTGATCTACTTTCCATTCAATCCAACTAGTTAGAGGGAGGGACTGGGGAGAAGGTTCTTCCTTCGGCTTGTGCCTCCGATTCCTAGTGTACCCCCCAGCCGCGATCGTTTGATTATGCTCCCTTAGTGATGAGAGCCTCATCATGAGCCCTAACTAGCTCATTTTGACCTAAGAAAGAGAATAAAAGCTCCTACATAACCTAGAGAAGGGCCTAATTCAAGGAATAAGTGTTCTGAGAAGAAAACATGAAATAAAGGGTAAAACTGCAATTTTACCATTGCAGTACATCAATGGAATTTCTCAGAAGCTAAACATAAGTCAAATGGTCTTAAGAAGATGAAAAGTGGGTTGGTTCAGTCAGAAATTGGTTCATGTGCAATTTAGGAATTAAATGACATCTTCTAACCCTAAAACAGACTTAATTAAACAAGGTTCTGGTCAGGATAAAAATCAATTAAACCCTCTAAAAGTTATGGAAAAATATCCCCTAGGGTTTAGAGCCTTCAAATTACCCTTTGGAACCCATTTTGACCTAAGTAGGGGTCCTAGCTAGATATTTGACCTAATTTGGGTTTTTGTGTAAAATATCTAGTCAAACGTGGTCAAACCTAAAATCCAACTTCACCATTGGATTCCTTAGGTCCAAATTAGATTTGTACCAAAATTTGGACCTAAGGGGAGGTCATCTTGACCTACTTTACAAAATAGTCCACCCAATTACATTCTGGCCCCTAACATTTGAAAACTCTTGCGCAGACCCCCCTGGTTCGTCGCCTTTGTTGATGTGGTTATTATAGTCATTGTGGTATATAACAAAAACGGTCACCAGTCTAATACAATTTATTACTCGGAATGAAAAGTTTCTCGAGGTCGAACTCAGGGAGCAAATTAAAATTCCAGAAGCATATAAATTCACAATATATATAAGGTTTTACAAAAAATTAAGAGAGAGAGAGAAAGAGAGATAGGGTAATTGGCTTTTTCTTCTTCTCTTTCTTCAGTTGGCTCTTCTCTTCAGCTTGTTTTCTTCTTCATTCTTCTTTTCTTCTTCTCTGCTTCCTTCTTCTTCAGCCTGTCTTCTTCTTTCTTCTTTCTTTTCTTCTTCTCTTGCTGCTGACTCTCCTTTTTCGCCAACGTCTGATTCGGTGCTCAGACGACTTAACTGCTCGGTTGCTACGGTGCAGCTCCACCTTTTTTCCTTCAGCTTCTTTCCTTCCTTTCTTCTTCTCTTTCTTCTTTGTTCTCTTGCTTCTTCCTTCTTCTTCCTTCTTCCCTGCGGCTAAGTCCTGGTTGCTGCTTCTCTTCGTCTTTCTTCTCTCCTGCGCACACACGCAAATATCAGCGCAAAACCTACCCTACCCCTTCCCCGCATCTCTCTCTCTCTCTAGATCTCTCTTTAGTAAGCTCTCCCAGAGTCGAGTAATCGGGTCGGGTCGCGTGCCCGGGTCCAGGCGTACCGGCGTGGGTGGTGCACGAGGAGTGCACAGGAGGGTGTCAGGTCGGGTCAGATCCGCGTGGGTGTGCCGCGGACGAGACCCGGTGATAGGTGAGGGACCTCACCCCGTGTGTATTCGGAGGCGAAGAGCCTATAATACTTTTTCAATTTAAGTGTGGGTGCTCGCCTATACACTTACGAGGTGGGACTAAAGTCCCACCTCCGCTCCGCTCGCCCGCAGGCGAGAAGCAGCTGGCAATTGGGCAGCACCGAAGGCTTCGCGCTCCCAATTGAGAACCTGGGTGCCTTTGCGAATGTGCCATGTGTTGCTTGGAGCCCACGCTTGGCGTCGAAGAGACTTGGAGCTGCCTGTGAAGCAACTCCTGCTGCTCGTCAATGGCGGCGAGGAGGGTGAACCCTGAAATCACGAAGATGGCCTCACGGCCACGTCAGACAACACAAGGAGCTTCGCCAGAGTGTGGCGAAGGCGGTGCGAGGGGCGGCGTGCTGTGAGAGTGCCTGTGGTCGTGCACCTAGGGCAACCTACGTGCGTGGAAGTGGGTGTGTTCGGGGGGTGCTCAGAGTGTGTAGGGTGGTGAATGGAGTAGGGGAAACGCTAGAGTGGAGTGAGGGGGAGCTTCTGGCTTGTCAGCGAGGGGTGGAAAGGTCTATGGAAGTGGAACAATCTCGCCGGAGATGGTGGCCGGAGGTGGAGCAGATGAAGGTGGTCGTGGCAGTCGAGGAGTTTAAAATACTAATTTAAGAAGGGAAAAGTGAGAGGAGAGTAAGGAGAAAGTTCCTACCTACTTAACCAATGAAGAGAGAGGAAGACTGCCCGGTGCGTGCCTGCAGGAGCTGAGGATGAAGGTGCCCAAAGGAGGAGTGACGGTGACGAGGAAGAGATCTGAGGACGCCAGCTGGTGCGGCCTGACGTGGGACGCCGAGGCAGAGTGGGTTCTGCTGCAGGTATGGCAGTAGAGTGATGAGGAGGAGGAGGAGAGTTCGCCGGAAGCTAGGGCAGTCTGACTGAAGAGAGAGAGGAGACGAAAGAGGGGGGTTTTCTCGGCCAGAAATAGCTTGGAGTGGACGGCAGCCCCTACCGCGCCTTATAAAGGTGCTGGCAAGGAGAGTGGCCTGAGGGAGCGATGTGGGGAGCTCGCCGGAGATGGCCGAAGATGGAGACCCATGCCTTTCGTACATTCGCACGAGAGGCATGGGCAACCGCAGGTCACAGGGGAGGGTCCCTGTGACAAAGGACAACGCAGGGAACCCCCGTTCATTACTGAGAATGGGTGCCATACCCTGCGCGATGCCATCCTCCGCGCAAGGTCGCCGATGGTATGGCACCTGCGCAGAGTGGCAGGGTGGACCGTTCTGCAAAGAATGACGGGAAAGATAGGGGCTATGTGTAAGAATTTCAAAAGATAAGGGTCAAAAAAGTAATTCAAGAGGACCAATTTGTAAAGTTGGTCAAGATGATCTTCTCTTAGGCCCAAATTTTTGTACCAGCCTAATTTGAATCTAAGAAATTTAATGGTAAAATTTAATTTTAGGTTTGACCACGTTTGACCAGTCAATTTGCGCAAAAACCCAAATTAGGTCATAAATTGGGCATGGTTCTCATTTTAGGTCAAAATAGGTTGCAAAGGCCAAATTGAAGGTTCTAAACCCTAGGGAATATTTTTCCATGAATTTTAGAGGGTTTAGTTGATTTTTATCTTTCCTCAAACCTCATGAATTAAAGTAGATTTGTTTTAGGGTTACAAAATGTCATTTAATTCTTAGAAGTTACTATAACCCTTTTCAGATCAGATCATCCCACTTCCTTCCTCATTAAGCTTATTTTACCTGTGTTTAGACCCTTAATTACCCTGTTTGTGTACTGCATTGGTAAAATTACAGTTTTACCCCTTATGATTTGTTTTACTCTTCAATTCAGAATTCTTTGAGTTAAGTTTCTCTTTAGGTTTTGTAGGAGCTTCTTCATACTTATTTAGATTAAATTATGCTAGTTAGGGTTTATGATGAGGCTCTCATCACCCCCTATCTTCCTCGCCACTCTTACAATTAGGTCCCTCCACCATTAAAGCGGAGGAATACTACTCCAGCGAGGATCCAAGGAGGATTGCTCCCTGATTCCTCAGAGATCTCCAAGATTTAGAAGGGAGATTCTCTGAGGAATTTCCTTCCATCTGAACGCAATTACAAGGTCTAATTTGCACCCAATCTCTCGTGCTAACGCACGAGAGATTTGGGTATCTTCCACATTCCTTCTCCGGCGAGGACTTGTGCACTTGGAAGCTTGTCTTCCAATCACAAGAGCCCCTGCCAGCACCTATAAAAAAACCACCACCTTCGGCTGCACATTTTCAGCTTGGCTTGGCCGGAGAACCACCTCCAATTTCATCCCTTCTCCTCCGGCCAAGTGTCCAACAGGCTATGGCGATCCTTCCTCCTCCTTCTCGTCGCTCTGCCACAATACCATTGGTAGAGCTGTCTTCATCTCCTTCCTCCGCATCGCGCCATACCTGCGCACGCGCCTCTAGCCCCTTCGTCATCTCCACTCTCCCTCCACTGGAATCTTCTTCTCCGGCAACGGTAGGTATGAGCCGTCCGCCTCCTCCCTCCCTTCGTCTACTTAATTAGATTAGAACTCTTCCGCTCCCTCTCCTCGTTATTTCCCCTCTCTTTCTGTTCACTTTAAACCCCTCGACGCCGCAAACCACCTCCATTGTCTCCACCTCCGACCGACCACTGGCAAAGGTGCTTCCACCGCTCCACACTTCCACACACCTTGCCAGACCCCTCATCACCTCCACCATCATCCACTAATCGTCATCCGCCCCTCCACTGACCGCCATACCCTTCACAAGCATCCCCCGACCAAACCTACCTTCACGGCCACAGAGCGACCTAGGCACGCATGTCTTGGCTGCCCCACGGCCAGCCAACCACCACAGCACTTTCGCCGTGCCATGGCAAAGCCCTCTATGTGGTTTAACGAGGCCGATAAACCGTATTGAGTGAAGTGCAGGTCTGACCCCTGCCGCCATTAACGACGACTCAAAGTCTCCAGGTCTAGAAGGCGTGGGTTGGTCTTGTGCATACATCCGTCTAGGCAATTGGCTCTATGAGGCGTCTAGCTGCATCAATTGAGAGCAGAACCTCACCTACGGGCGTGAGCAAAGCGGGTGGGACTTTTAGTCCCACCTCAGAAACTCAAGAGTGAAGTGCATGCTTTAAAATGATTTTGTGCTTTTATCTCGTCGCCTCAAGTACACGAGGTGAGGTCCCTTACCCACGCCTCGTCCGCGACCTATGCCCCCACGGACCTGGCTAACCGACCCGATTAACCCTTGCACTCATCGCGCACCACACCCACACCGGTGCGCCTGGACCTGGGCATGCGAAACCCGACTCGATTACCCAGCTCTGGGAGAGCAGATCGAAGAGAGAAATAGAGAGAGAGTGACGCGGGGGAGGGTAGGGGTAGGTTTTGCTCTTCAGTGTGCAGGGAAAGAAGAAGAAGGAAGAGGAAGGTGAAGCTACAAGCAAAGAAGAGAAAGGAAGGAAGAGGCTAAAGTAGAAGCCAAGGCCAAGGAAGGAAGAAAGGAAAAGGAAGGAAGCCAAAGGCAAAGAGGCTAAGGAAGGAAGAAGAAGGACTTACGGCCAAGCAGAGAAGGAAGAAGAGGCAGAAGCAAGGAAGGCAAAAGCCAAGGGAAAGAGAAGGCACTGTAGCAGAAAGGAGGCACGGCTGAAGAAAAGAGCTGAAGGCAGAAGCTTAAGGAAATAACTAAGGAGGAGGAAGAAAGAAGAAAGAAAGAAGTCAAATAGAAGGAAAGAAGACCAAAGAACAGAAGAAGAAGAAGAAGAAGAAGAAAGGTAGAGAATTACCAAGGCAAGAGAAGAGAAAGAAAAGCTAAGGCAGAGAAGAAGGAAAAGAGAAAGAGAAGACCCAAAGAAGAAGAATCATATATTTTTACCTCTGATTCAATTTCTCTATTCTATTTTGCTACATTTCAATTCATAGACTCATGCATTATATTATGAATTAGGTTTTGAGTAACTTTAAGTGTTCAAATTATATTATTGAGATTAGTGAATAAATTTCATTTGCTCCCTGTGTTCGACCTCGGATACTTAGGTTTTCGAGTAATAAAAACTTTTTATTTGTTTTCAACACTTGATCCCCTATACTACTACGCGACGCAACATCTTTTATCTTTAAAACCCTGATCGAGCGGTGTTAACATTTTGGCGCCGTTGCTAGGGATAAATTCGATCAAGTGTTGAATAACACCTAGCTAGACATCAGACTAAACAGTAGAAACAGACTAATCGAAAATAATCCCATTCTGGGCTCCGAAGAGCGAGTCGAATCCTTACGGCCAACGTCTACTCTGTTTTAATTAGGGTTAAGTTTGAATGTGCTTTGGAATGTGATGGGCCCTTTTATCTAGGTTGTGCCCTTAATGATTGATTGATGTGTGTGTGCATGCACAACCAGTGGTTTTCAAGAAAGATTATTTTTGATGCAGTAAATTTTAAGGTTCAAATCTTGCTTAGTAGCTTTTAGGATTCAACTTTAGGTATTTTCGATCAAATTTTGTTGGCACACCAAGTTTTGAAAGCACAGGTGAAAATATTTCCCTTTAAAGCTTAAAAGAATGTGGAGTGCCTGGTAAATCACTAAGAGTTGAACCTATGTGGTAGCTACTTAATGAGTTGATTTTGGTTGAAGTGGTGCGGCCCAATCAACTCAAATAATCGGTCTGTTGCACCACTTAATTAGGCACACAAGTGATTATCTAATCTGATTTCTACTCGATTATGTGTTTGGGTGTGTGTAGCGGTTCCAAAGATCGGTTTACTGGTTGAGAGTGAAAATCAGATGAGGTTGTGTACCTCTGTGAGATTTTTTTTAATTTTTCTTTTTAAATGCAGAGGGTAAGGCGGGTGTTGGTGTCAAACAAACAATCAAAACTAACCTTAGGGTTTATAAGAACACCTAGGTTGATTTATGTTTGTGTTATTATGTGGTGGAATGAAATCTAATGGGTAGGAGGTGGAGGTAAACTTACAGAACCTTCAATAACACTTTGCTCCAATCTACCGCTTTTGCTTGTCTCAAAAGAGTACCTGCAATCACAATAAGAAAGGAGAGAAGTGAGGTAAACAATTCGTAAGTCAGAAAATGCGAAGAATCAAAGAGCATTGTCTCCCCGGCAACAGCGCCAAAATATTGAAGGCAGAAAACTACACGTTCGCAATTGGATTTGAAAACCCGTCGTTGTAGTTCGAGTCGTGAAGAGATCCATTCAACAAATAAAATTTATATCGAAAAGTCGTAAAGAAGTTCCAAGTCGAACATAGGGAGGCGGACGTTTGATTAAAAATATGCATTTGTTTTGTTTGTCACGAAATAGAACAGCTGGTCGAAAACTTGCCATCTATTTAACAAATAATAAATAGAAGGGAGAGAGAGAGAATATTACAAATAAAAGCAAAAGGGATGTAGAATAAACATGGATTTCATTATAAAAAATTGTTCATTACATTACCCATTATGACTAGAAAGCGGGAAATCTATACTAGAAAGCAGTAAATCTACTTTAGAAAGTAGTAAAGAGAATGAAGAGAGAGATATCCTCCTCGACGATCGCTTGGAAGACGAGCCGGATGGGACGACGCCTGGAAGACGGGGAACGGAGCAGGAAGAAGGAGGATGAAGCGGGAGAAACGGGAACGAAGCAGCACGTCGTCATCGTTGCGGGATCCGCTTCTCGAATGCAGAGAGAGGACAACCGCAGGATGCTCCACGAAGGGGGACGAAGGTGGAAAAATTAAGATTTCTACTCTAGAAGAGCATCCTGGGTGTGGGACAAGCTCTTAAAGCTTTGGAAGGGGTGAGAGAAGAGAAGAAGGGATGAGAAGTTAGTAGGGTAGGGGTCTCCTTTTATAGTTGCAAAGAGTGGGGGCATTTTGGACATTTCAACATCAAAAGCATTAATTCATGACCTTTAGTGACGGATTTATCCGTCACTAAAGGCCTGAACGTGGCCGGGTAGGGGTCTCCTTTTATAGTTGCAAAGAGTGGGGGCATTTTGGACATTTCAACATCAAAAGCATTAATTCATGACCTTTAGTGACGGATTTATCCGTCACTAAAGGCCTGAACGTGGCCGACGTGCACGCACCACGTGCGCCTGCTCACCTTCAGTGCCTTAAACGCTTGCGCACATTCACACACGCTCATCCATCCGATCAAGATATTGGACGGCTTAAACCTCTTCTCGCCAACGCCGCGCACCCGCATGCGATCGAACGTCCACGCTATGCATCTGATTGCTCGTGGGCGATATCGGCTGATCCACGCTGCTCGATGCCAATCTCACGGCTGCGATGGAGCACCCGCACGCGAGGAGGGGACGCCACCCTTGTGAATCGAACCCTCGCCTCCTACCTTCTCAGCGCCTTAACCGCTACGCGTGTGATTGGAACGCGTTGATGATTTTCTGCACGGCCGATCTCAGCCATTGGATTTTCATCCGACGGTTGAGATCAAGCGTTGCTTATGCTTTCAGATGAGGAGAGGAGTTGAATGGGCGGCGACGTGGCGCATTCTCAGTTGTTGGATGGGCATCCAACAGTAGAGACTTGTCAAGTGAGTGAAGAAGAAGAGCTGTGGCCGATGCTGGGCGGCAATGATGGTGCCACGTGGTGCCATCTAGGTCGTCCATCTTCTGAGTGTTGTAAATGGTGCCACAGGTGTCAGATTAGATCGATTTTCATGCCGTTAGGTTGCGATTGTCGATTCAAACCCATTCGTGCGGTTGGATTTGTCGTCTGAGGTGCAAATTAACACCATCTTGGCTCTTGATCTTCAAGGTTCCTCGATCTCTATCTGGTGCTATGGATGTCCGATCAAGGCGATCTTGGAGTCATTGAACTCCAATCGTCACCCTAATCAGATCCGTACGGTTGGATCTTCGATCCGAGGCCCCAATTAACAAGTTGCCCTGTCCCTGGCCTTAAAATGAGATAATTAGCCTACATTTTATTCAAACTAACCTAAATGCAAGATGATACATGTTATGCAATATTTATAGTATGTGATGCAATTCTATGCTTAAGAACATGCATAAATAGACAATTTTTGTGATATAAACATGTTTACATCAATGAAAGTGGGCAGTTTACACGACCAATCTGGCCTGCAGTGAAGCAACTCAAGTCTTATGACCTGTAGTGAGGCATTTGACCTCCAAATGAGGTCCTGAATCATCTCAGTAGATGATTCCGCACCTAATGGTGAAAGCTAGGAGTGTTAAGAGGCTTCAGGAAGAAGAAGCTCAAAAGCTTCTTACAAGGGCTTCAGAGCTCCAATTTGAGCTTTGACTAGCTTGACAGAAAGCTAAAGAACAGTAGCACCCAATCAAACAACCTCTAAAGGTTGTAAAGATTCCAGCTGGGCAACAATTGCATTTGAATCTCATCAGAAATGCACTGAAGTCAGTTTTGGGTTCAAATGAACCCAAACTGAACAGAATTTGAATTTACATGAAATCCTAAATAAAACTTATTCAAATCAAATCTAAATCATTTGAAATCATTGTAGGAATCATTTTAATTCATCAATTAACCTAATTGATGTCCCAATCATCCAATCTGACCTGAGGTTGACCATTAAGTCTCAAAATTTGACTCTCTTCATTAGGCTATTTTAGATGAAATTAAATTCATAGATCAACTCTATTTCACCTCAGGAACAGATTCAGGGTCTCATGAAGAGATTTCAACCAAGAATTCTAGGGTTTCAGGTCTGTCGCCTGAGATCCTAAATGAGTTTATTCGACAGAACAAACTACAGCTTTTCTAAGTGATTGATTCACAGGTTTGACCTCAGAGCATCTTCCTGATCTTCTAGACCTATTACATCAAGCTAAACCTTAACAAACAGTCTTCTCCAACTCTGTCGGAGTTGGAGAAGACAGAGGCCTATATGGAGCTCCAGACTTCAAAACATCAAAATAAACCTCAAAACAGAATCCTTAGATCATTCATAATCAGTCTAGAGCTCCGCATGAAGTTCTATGGGCTGAAGACTGTTTTTGACTCGCCGAAGCTCACCGGAGCATCGGTGAGTCCAGACAATGGCTATAAATGTGTAAAAATCATTAAAATAGGCCATTAAAGATCCGAAAAGCTTCCTGAGGTCATAAGGAACCTCAAGAGCTCATTAATTCACTCAATTGATGATTAAAATAGAAGATATGCATTGAATTCATAGAGAGTGTGATTCTGAGTTCGCTGGAACTCAGGTCAAATTCTCTCACTCAATTGAGTAGAGAGAAAGTCAATGGGGTGTGGTGATGGTGTACAGATGATTAATTAGATGGAGAAACTCCTCCTGAGCCGCCATTGACAGTGACCTCAGGAAGTTGAGTGAAATTTAGGCATTTTAGATGTAGATGATTTTTTATCAAATTAATGTGAAAATCGGGGCCCTTAGATGATGACTAGGTGATGGAGGGCCCCAGTGCAAGTGAATTGCCCTCGGTGACCTCTGCTATGGACGGCGGCGGAAGCAACCGGTGAAGGTGGAGGTGGATTAGGCATATAAGTGATAAAATTAAGAAATTAATGTGCCAGAAATGATCATGGAAGATTATAGAAGGTGATTAGTGGTTCAAAAAGATAAAAAGATGCTCCAGCCAAGCTCAAAGAGCTCACCGGAGTTGAGGAAGACGATAGAAAGAACTATCATTAATCCTAATTAAACTACCTAATTAACTACTCTAATTACTCTATCCTACCTGTCCTACTTTACCTGGATGAAGGGGGCAGAGAAATCTCCATCGAAGGTCCTTAATGGAGGAAATCAGAGGGTGTTGGAAAGAGCTCCGTCAAGAAGTTGAAAGCGGCAAGGAAGAAGAATTAGTGCTCCAAGGTCCTATCACAACCATCCGGAGAGGAAGAGGAGGTGAGAGAGATGAGTTCCTCGTGCGAAGGAGCTCCGAAGGAGAGGTGAGAGGTCGCTAGAGGTAGTTGACGAATAGCCTATCTGTTAGCTCAGTAGGGGGAAGAGGGAAGGGAGCTAACTTCTTGAAATTAGAGAGATGGAGGGGTATTTATAGGTTGCGGCGGCTGAGAAGGAGGATGAATCTAGATAGTGTAGTGTCCAGGTGCAAGGTAACCACCAGCGTCTTCTCCGACACCGGTGAGGTTATCTTCAAACCCTAATTAGGATTACAGCTTCATCTAGACTGATGGATGAAAAGGTGGCGATGGGTGCAAGCTCCAGGAGCTTGGCATAGGTGGACGAGCATCAGATGAACGGTGATCGGCAAGTGAAAGCACCTCCTACCGTCAGCCGTCAAAATGGCTGAAGAAATGAAGAAGAAGAAGAAGTATATAGGGACCTGAATGTGAGGAAAGCTAATGAAATGACTCGTTGCCTTTTTAGTCGGATAAGACGTCTGAAGTTTCGGTCAGATGTCTGTCCAGACATCTGGACATAGGCCTAAACATCTGAAAGTGGGAAATTTCGTACGTTCCTCTGCATTCTACGCGTGGGTGGCGCACAGAACTTCTCTCTCCTCCACACCCCTCACCCCTTAAACCCTAAACCCATCCTATTTAAACCCCCCTTCTCTTCTTCTCGCCACCCTCACACCACTCTCCAGCCACCACCACCTCCAGCATCTCCCTCTTGCAGCCATGGCGAGGGAGAACGAGAGTGACGAGAGAGGGGGCGAGCGAGGGAGAACGAGAGAGAGGGAGAGGGAGAGAAAGGAGGAAGAGCGTGAAGGTCAGAGGACCTTCAGGAGCTTGATGGAGCTCGCACGGCTGGCGGCTGGCGCGCGTGCAAGAAGGAAGGGCTCGGGGGGGCAGCCTCCTAGCCCTCTATAGCTGCTGAAGCCGCTGCGGTGCGCTGCGGGCGGCGTTGCAAGGAGAGGAGCATCACAGAGGGGGTTCTGGTACTGGAAGTTTTCCAGTATCAGACGTTTGGAGTATCGTCCAAACGGCTGGCGAGGCATCAGGACATCCGGAGCTGAAGCCGGATGTCTGAAAGCACAATATCACGCAAGGTACGTATCTTCCTAAGCTACTTCCCGCCATGCAGATTGTAGCACAGGAGATGTCGGGCTGAGATTGGGTCTACGGGTTTTCGTATCCAGGTGAGTGCTTTGGAAAGGCGTGAGATGCGCTTTTCCAAGTACTTTTGGATGTCTAATCATGTCGCCAGACGACTGGAGGCCTTGTCCGACGTCTAGAGCTGCCCCCAGACGATTGCAGAGGGAGTCTAGACGTCTGAGGCAGCCGCAGGAAGTGTAAGGTGAGATCTGACATCTTTTAAGACGTCTGAGACTAGTCCCAGACATCTGATTTTGGGTAGTAACCGTGTTTTTGGCCCGTTTAGGGCCCAAACGGTATCGGATTTTCGCAAACGAAGTACCGTTGTTTTCCACTCGAGTTCCTCTACGTGTTCGTATTAAGTATCTACTATTTTGAACTCATCTAATGTAAATTAGTCGCTGTTACAGGTTACCAGCCGGTGGCATGTTCAAGGCCTGCGGAGACGACGAGATCTGCGTTGCAGGCCTCCATTCCTCCCGTGATACCCAGTAGAGTGGTTTAATTCAGTTGTTAATATTTAAACAAGAATGTACTTGGTTGGAATAATCGAATCGAACTCTAGGATGTGAAATGAACCCTAGGGTAGAAATGTATGAGCCTATTTGAGCTGTATTGTTTACTTGAGTGGATGTTAAAATAAATTGCTAGCAAATGACATTAGTGTAATTATGAGATGCATGTTAAAATACGAATTGCCTGTATATGAATGAGGAAGTGAACTGTGAAACCACAAGTTGCATGTATATGATTGAGAATTAAATTGTGAAAACACGAGCTGCCTATATACGGATGAGAAACGAGTTATGAAACATGAGATATGAATATGGATAAATGAGATGAATATGAGCATGAATCCTACGGGGAATTAGGAGGAAAACTCCTAGATATGGAAAGGAATTCCGTGTGTAGATGGAAGTGGGTTGGCCCTTGCGTATGTGGTACCAAGGAGCACCATGGTTCTTTTAGTATAAAGCGGAGCTAGCCATCCTTGAGTTGAGACCCGAGGTTAGGATTGGCTACTCTACACTGACTCTTGTTGGCCCTCTCGTAAGTGGTACCGAGGCGTGCCACTAGTGTACGCAGACCTTGTTAGGCCTACTGGGCAAACTGGGGTAGTCGGACGAGGGTACGCAGACTGTGGAGGGGTGAGACCCCTGTTTGGTTCTAAGGGGCGAAATCCCTATTTTGAGAGGGCAAGGCCTTATACTGTTCCGTGCTATACTTTAGGCGTACTAATGGGAACACCATCATGAGCCCTAACTAGCTCATTTTGACCCAAGGAAGTGAGTAAATGCTCCTACATAACCAACTGAAGGTCATAATTCATTACATAACCTTTCTGAGAGAAAATAAGAAACAAGGGGTGAAACTGTAATTTTACCAATGCAGTACAACCACGGGTTTCTCAAGAACTAAACAAAGGTCCAATGGTCATAATAAGATGACAAGTGGGTTGGATTTGACAGAAAAGGATTTGTGTGTTCTGTGAATTAAATGACTTCTTGAAATCCTAAAAATAGACCCACTTGATTAACCAAGGTTATGGTTAGAATAAAATTCACTTAAACCCTCTAAAAATCATAGAAAAATATTCTCTAGGATTTAGTACCTTCAATTTGGCCATTAGAACCTATCTTGACCTAGAATGGGGTATTAGACAGATATTTGCCCTAATTTGGATTTTTGCATAAATTTTTCAGTCAAACATGGTAAAACCCAAAATCCAACTTATCATTGGATTCCTTAGGTCCAAATTAAGTTTGTACCAAAATTTGGACCCAAGATGAGTTTCCCTTGACCTAGTTTGCAAAAAGGTCCAGTCTGATTACATTTCTACCCCTAACTTTCAAAAACCCTTGCTAACAGCCCCCTATCTTTCTCGTCATCTTCACAAGTAGGTCCCTCCTCCACTAACACGGAGGAAATTTACTCTGGTGACCTTTAACTTGGAAGTTCTCCTTGATTGCTTGGAGGATCTCTTCCAAAATTGGAAGGAAGATCCTCTAAGAAATTCCCGTCAATATGAACCCATCTTTGAGATCTGATTCCCTCCCAATCTCTCATGGGAGCGCATGAGAGATGTGGGTATCCTAATAGTTCCCATCTCCGACGATCTTCCAAGCTTGGGAAGTTTGCTTCCCAAGCCCTAACCGACCTCCAAAGCTCTATTTAAAGAAGCCCAGATCGCCTCGACTCCTCCACGCTCGATTTCGGCCGCGAATACCTCAAATTCTTCTCTTCTTCTCACGGCCGTAGGCTCCTCAACATCTGACGACCTTCCCTGCTCCTTCTCGTCATCCGACCGCCATACCTACGACGGATTCCTCCTCCTTGCTCTCGTCCGCGTCTCGCCGAACCAGCAGGCGCTACTCCCTCTTCGTCCTCGCCAATCCCACCTCACCGAAGCTGCCTTCGTCTCTGACGTCGGCCATACCAGACCCGACCCCCTCACTCACCCCATTCATCCCTTAATGCCCTAGCTAAGTTCCTTGTCTCCTCTATTTACTTCCCCTCTCTTTATTTCTCAAAATCCGCCACTGCCACCCCTCGCACCTTCATCTCCGACCACTAAATCCAGCGAGGCCATCCCACCTCCACAGGCCACCAAAACCCTCGTCGACAAGCCCATAACCTTCGCCTCACTTCACTGATCACTTCTCCCCACTCCACTTGCCGCGCCACCCACCCACATCACTCCCCGAACACACCCACTCACTCGCACACAGTGTGCCCTAGGAACGCACTCACAGGCACTGCAACGCCACGCCACCACTCCCAGCACATCCGCCATGCTCCAGCGAACCTCCCTGAACGATTTAACGTGGTCGCGAGGCCATTCTTGTGTTTTCAGGCTCAGGCCCCATCCACCATTGGCGAACGAGCTTGAAGCTCGCTTGAAGCCGCTCTAGGTGCTGCTGTCCCAGGCTGCATGGAATTCCCTCGCACACACATCCAGGCTCTCAATTCCAGTCGAAGGCCTCCATAACTGCTACAATTGGAAGCCTTATCTGTTGCTGCGGTGTGCAAAAGGAAGGTGGGACATTTAGTCCCACCTCGGAAAAGGAAAGGGCACCTTCATGTGCTTAAATTGAAAAAGTGAAAGAGGTTGTTCACCTCCAACACTATGGGTGACGTCCTCCTCCCCCTACATCGGGCTCGTCCGCGGCACTGCCCACGCAGACCTAGCCAACCCGACTACTTGCCTAGCTTCACTCCTCACTCACCACACACACCGGTGAGCCTGGACCTGGGTATGCGATAGGTCCGATTACCTGACCAGCTGAGGCTCTAGGAGAGCGAGACTGAAATAGAAAGAGAGAAGGAAAAAGGAGAGTTGCGCGGGGTTAGGGAGGTTTTTGCTCTGAGAGGATTGGCTCCAACACTTAGCCAATTCAGAGGAAGAAGAGGAGGTCAGGCAGAAAAAAAGAAGAAGAAAAAGAGAAGGACCTTAGAGAAGGAAAAGGAAAAGGCAGAGAAAGAAGAAGAGAAGGCCAAAGGAAGAAGCTGAAGAGAAAAAGAAGGATCGAAGAAGAAGAAGAAGAAGAAGAAGAAGAAGAAGAAGAAGAAGAAAGAGAAGAAGCAAAGGTAGAGAAAGAGAAGGAAGGATCAGACACTTTAAGTTGTCTGATTCCTTCATCAGACGACAGATCATAGCTTACATTGCATATTCATATATTAAGTTCCTTGGTGATATTGTAGGAGTATTTGGTGATCTACGTCACCATTTTACTCCCATATTTTTGCTCTTTGATATTGATATTATTGCATATTCTTTTAATTCTGAATTGTGATCTTAATTTTTAAATACCAATTTACTCCGTGTGTTCGACCTCAAAAATCTTTTCGAGTAATAAAATTATATCTATTTTGAACGTTATTTCGGCTGTACTACAACGTAACACTTTTTAAATCCCGACTAAGCAGTGCAAACACACGTACCCGCTAGCGAAAATGACTGACCGCGTGTCAATGCGGGGTAGCTACCCGTGCGCTTATCACGCGTGCCGTAGTCACTACTACCTCTCGACAGTGACCTTGGGGTGGTTGACTAGATGTAGGACTATCGCAGGGGACTCTCCCGGCCAGGACAGCACCACGTGTACCTTCTACTCCATGGAAAAGACTGCAATCAAGATCGTTCCCACGAGGAATAAGAAAGATCAAGAAATACTTAGATATTTTGTGAAATAGATGAACCAGAAATACATAGATGAGATAAAAAGAAATGAGAATAAAAACTGCTTGTTTGTTTCTACTTTACTGCACATAAATAATATAAACACCACTCTACTCAACATTTGCTGATTCTGTCTTTTCGTAACCCTATTCAAGACCAGGAGTTGAGCAGCCCGAGTTTCCAACTGCAGAGGGAGCTAGGCCCAACCGAGCCCAGACGTAGAAGTTTCTTTCCAGTTCTTTGTTTATGTTGTAGTTGTGAGTACTGGACTTTAAGATTACTGTTCTTGTTACTTTCTATTTTCTATTGTTGTTGTGGTGGCATGTACTACTATTTTGAGATAGTTGTTCTACTTTCCTTTATTGCTTCGTTCTTTCCTTCTTCTTAGTTATATTGCATGTGTGAATGTAGTTTATTTTCATGCTTTTGGTTATTTCTCGTTGGACATCTACGTCTTGAGATTAGTCGAGGTGAGCCAGTCTCGGGTCTTGTAGGGATCTGAAAACTGGGTCGTAACAGCTAAGGACCTAAAGGAAGGAAAAGGACTCGATTGAAATAAAACTAAGGTTTTCAAGGCTTATTTTAATTTAAATCTATTCCAACTTTTTATATATGATTATAAATTAGAAAAACATTATATTTAAACCTTGGATTTATGTTTTTGAAATTTTTAGCTTAATTTATTTAATTAAGTAAAGTTACTTAAGTTATTACATACTTAGTTATAAATTATGCTTAAGTTAATTAACACATTAATTAGGTAAATAATTAATGACATTTCGAGTGCATTTATTAATTAAATTATTAATAATATTAATTGACTAATAATTTATCATTTTTAACTTATTTTCAGGTTCTTTAATGATTTATCCCTTATTCTATACCTGCGCGCTTATCAAGTGTGCCGTAGTCACCGCTACATCGCGACCATGACCTCCAGGTGGTAGACCGGGTGTAGGACTACCACGGAGGGACTCTCCCAGCCAGGAGAGTGTCACGTGTGCATCCTACATCAAGGGAAAACTGCAAGCAAGATCGTTCCTTTAGGGAACAAGAAGATTAAGTAATGTAATGGATCCTGATTAAAGATCTCTACACAGCAAACCGTTATGAGATATTGGAATCGAAAAGTAATATGTTAAGCTACATGTTAAATGCCTTTTATGTTTTAGCCGCCACTCTACTCAGTGTTAGCTGACTCCAGATGTATAACCTTGTACAGGTCAGGAATTTGAGCTGCCCAAGTCACCGGCTGCTTAGGGCGCTAGGCCTAGTCGAGCCCAGCTGTAGTTTCTGCTACTAGTGAGTTTCTGTAGTTACACTTTCCAATACTTTTCTGCTGTACTCTCTATCATCTATGTACTAGTTTTTGGTTGTGATGGTTGTATTTCTGTTCTTGAACGCATGTATTATTGTAGTATTACTGTTCTGTTTCTCCTTTGTTGCCAATGTCTTTCTGCTTAGTTACATTACTTGTGTGGTTGTGGATTGATGCATGTTGTTTGGTTATGTTTCGTTGGACGACTGGGTCTTAGGATTGTAGGTTTGAGGCCCTACGAGGAGGGGTGACGTAATAAATGCGGAAATAAAATATACAATCTCACAAAATGAACAAACACACAAGTACACAGGAATTTTTAGGTGGAAACCCAAACCGGGTGAAAACCACCACCTAACCCTCTCGAGTTAGGATTTTCCGATCAACCTAGTTGATCAAATCCACTAACCGAATCACTTTAAAACGTGGGTGATTCAACCTCAGTACAACCACGCTACAAGTACGAGGGTAGCGTTCCTCAACCCCTTCTCTCCACGAGAAGGATTTTGTCCCACGAAGGAGACGGGAATTCGCAAAGCGAATACCCAACAAAATAACAAAGATAAAAGAAACAACAAGTCCTATAGAGCCAACAAAGTAATTATAAACCTATCTTCTATAGGAATTAGGAAACTCCCCTTTGCAAGGAGTGCGTCGAGTTGATGATGCGGTGCGTGTGCCACGCAACGACGCAATGTCGCTCTCGTGAACAACGGCGGGAGAGCGGGTGTGCGAAGGTTTGATGCTCTCAAGATGTACAACTTGAGCTTAGAGAGCACGAGCTTCTTAGACACAAGAGTGTGAGAGTGTATTACAAGGTGTCTCTTGGTGTATCCTTGTGTATCAAAGGCTCCCCTCTATTTATAGAGGCCTTAGGAAGGCTTTGGAAGGCTTAGGAAAGGTTCTATAGCCGTTGGGAACAAAGCCCAAGAGAATCAGGCCGAAATCAGGACAATGATTACATTTGACAGGGTTATCAGACGTCTAACTCTTGCATCAGACGTCTGGAAGGCCACTTTAAGACGTCTGATTTAAATGTCAGACGTTTGATTCTATGCGGGTTTCCTCCTGACTTGAATCAAATCTAAACAGGGTTTTTGCGCAAGTCCATCAGACGACATACAGGATGTCTGGCACTATGTATGGACGTCTGGAAACCTACTTTTATTGTGGGAATTGATTTCCAAACGTTGCAACGGCTAGAAAATCTCTGAGAAGAGATTTTGGGTCAGCCGAGGCAAAACGGTCAATTATCAGACGTCTGGTAAGTCCTATGGACGTCTGATAAGGCTCTAACGGTCATATTCTGCAGTGTCTGCTAAGCTAGCCAACGGTCCACTATCTGGACGTCTGGCAAGTCCATCAGACGTCTTCTAAGATGCCTGGACTAAGGTCTGGACGTCTGATTTCATCAGACAGAATACTAACTCCAGCCTAATAGTTATCAGACGTCTGAAACAACAGTCAGACGTCTTAAAATACATTATCAGACGTCTGATTTAGGAATTAGACATCTGGAAGTGCTGTTTGAACCCTATGTTGGTTTTCTAAGTATTCTACAGAAAACCTAAGTATCCTAGGGTTGTGCCGGTGTTCCTAGGACTACTGTTAGGGTACTTTGAGGCTCTTTAACATAATATTCTAAGGAAAATAAGAGAAAGAAAATAAAGACACAAGATACAAGAAAGGATTAAAAAGAATCTATCCTATTCTTCTTGTCTTCTATCTTCAATCTGTCGCTCCACGCGAACCTCCTCTGTTTTCCGTCAAGCTCCTCCAATCCGTATTGGATGCGAGCTCGAACTCCGTCTAAACACGTCCACATTTGCAATTGACCTGAAATCTAGGACTCAAATTGCAAATGTTAAATAACATGCGTTTTGTTATCATCAAAACAAATGATCGTGGTGCTCTAGCACCAACAATCTCCCCCTTTTTGATGATGACAAAATCGTAAATAATAATGCATAAAAATCCTCCCCCTTTTTGACATTATCAAAAAGGTTTGATTGGTTTTAAATTTCATATAACTCCCCCTTAAGACATGCTCTTCTATGAATTTATTTTAACAAAGGTGATATTCTCCTTCTTTTTGTAACAACAAGATAGCTATTATTTTTCTCCCCCTTACTAAAGGAAATTTAGCTAACTTGTATCTCCCCCTTAAAAATTGACAATTAGCTCATCATTTTTTTTTTAACTCCCCCTATCTAAATGCTTATGATAAAAAGATAGGGTAAAGAATTTTACCTCACCTACCATGGCCAATAAAATGGCCCGAATGGTGGTGGTGGATGCCACATCGGATGGGGCTCCCATCCGTAGCTTGGAGGCCCGGACATTGAAGCCGGTCTCCAATCTGGTGGTCGACGTGCGGCGGGTCCGTTGTTTCTTCGCCGTCTCATCGGTCTTCTTGTTCTCCTCCTTGGTCTACTCCTTGGTTCTCCCAACTTGAGTTGACCAGCTTGAGTTTGTAGGTCCAGTCCTTTGTATTGTAATTATCCCTGAATCCTACAAACAAAGATTCTAATTCTTTCTTCGGTATCCAAGTGGGCTTGGATCCGGATCTGTTAGCGGGTCTCCTTGATGGAGATCCTTTCCCAACCTTAGGGCTATATAAATCATCTACTTTGTTGATTAGTTTGTTAGAGTTTTCCCTAAGATATGCAATTTCTTTTTCTATAATATCCATCTTAGTCTTTAAATTAGAGATTTCTAACTTTAGACTATCATTTTCCTCAATCAATTTATTATTTTCATTGATGAGGTTATTATTTTCTAATAATAGGCTATCCTTTTTAGGACTAGCTTCTAAATCCTTAAGTTTTATTTCTAACCTATCATTTTCAGATTTAAGAAAGCTAAGATTCTTTTTCATGCTTTTGTTTTCTATTTTAAGTGATTTACTAATCTCAAATAGTTCATTAAAAGCATCTTGTAAATCGAAATTTACCTCATTGTCGCTGTCGTCGCTTCCGCTTTCGCTGTCGCTGTTACTTCCTCTGGCCATGAAACCAAAGCAAGCGGTTTCTTCCTTTTCTTCTTCTTCTTCCTCCGAGCTAGAATCGTCCCAAGTGGCTTGGAACGCCTTCTTCTTAGATTTTTCCTTTTCCTTTTTCTTCTCCTTTTTGAGAAGAGGGCACTCTGGTCGTAGGTGCCCTTTCTCGTTGCAGTGGTAGCAACGTCTCGGGCTTTCCTTCTCCTTTTTCTCTTTCTTTAATTCCTTACAAAACTTGGAAAAATTTTTAAGTAAAATTCTAAAGTCTTCGTCGTCGGAACTTACTTCGCTATCCGACGCGGCTCTGAAGGCGAGAGTCTTCTTCAGTTTTGGCTCCGGTGTATCCTTCTTCTTCTGCTTTAACTTTGTCTCGTAGGCTATTAGATTGCCTAGGAGATCTTCCATGTTGAGCTCCTCTACTTCGTTCGCCTCCTCGATGGCGGTGACTTTCTGTTCCCACTCCGGTCCAAGGGAACGAAGAAGCTTCTCTTGAAGCTCGCCCTTGATGAAGGTCTTCCCTAAAGTTTTTAAATTGTTTACTATGAGAGTGAACCTAGTGTTCATCTCACTTAAAGTTTCGTTAGATTTCATAGAAAAAGCCTCAAATTCTTGTGAAAGTAAATTGAGTTTAGAAGTTTTTACCTTAGAGGTACCTTCGTGAGTTACCTTAAGTGTGTGCCAGATCTCGTATGCGGTGGCGCATTGCGAGATTCTGTTGAACTCCTCCGAGCTGAGCGCGCAATACAACGCGTTCATTGTTTTCGCGTTGAGAGAGAGCTCCCGGATCTGCTGCTGCGAGTATCCTCCGGCGGGTTTCTCTGGGATGTCGAAGGGGGTCTCGCACCTGGCCCAGACTGTGAAATCGGTGGCTTGAAGCCACGTCTTCATCCACAGCTCCAGTAAGGGTAGTTGCTCCCGTCGAAGAACGGCGGACGAGTCGTAGACTGACCCTCGGAAATCCTACCCGCGGAACTGCTTCCCTCCATAGATCTTCTTGCTTGGTTGTTACGCCGAAACAGCAAGACCTGCTCTGATACCAAATGTAGGTTTGAGGCCCTACGAGGAGGGGTGACGTAATAAATGCGAAAATAAAATATACAATCTCACAAAATGAACAAACACACAAGTACATAGGAATTTTTAGGTGGAAACCCAAACCGGGTAAAAACCACCACCTAACCCTCTCGAGTTAGGATTTTCCGATCAACCTAGTTGATCAAATCCACTAACCGAATCACTTTAAAACGAGGGTGATTCAACCTCAGTACAACCACGCTACAAGTACGAGGGTAGCGTTCCTCAACCCCTTCTCTCCACGAGAAGGATTTTGTCCCACGAAGGAGACGGGAATTTGCAAAGCGAATACCCAACAAAATAACAAAGATAAAAGAAACAACAAGTCCTATAGAGCCAACAAAGTAATTATAAACCTAGCTTCTATAGGAATTAGGAAACTCTCCTTTGCAAGGAGTGCGTCGAGTTGATGACGCGGTGCGTGTGCCACGCAACGACGTAATGTCGCTCTCGTGAACAACGGCGGGAGAGCGGGTGCGCGAAGGTTTGATGCTCTCAAGATGTAGAACTTGAGCTTAGAGAGCAAGAGCTTCTTGGACACAAGAGTGTGAGAGTGCATTACAAGGTGTCTCTTGGTGTATCCTTGTGTATCAAAGGCTCCCCTCTATTTATAGAGGCCTTAGGAAGGCTTTGGAAGGCTTAGGAAAGGTTCTATAGCCGTTGGGAACAAAGCCCAAGAGAATCAGGCCGAAATCAGGACAATGATTACATTTGACAGGGTTATCAGACGTCTAACTCTTGCATCAGACGTCTGGAAGGCCACTTTAAGACGTCTGATTTAAATGTCAGACGTCTGATTCTATGCGGGTTTCCTCCTGACTTGAATCAGATCTAAACAGGGTTTTTGCGCAAGTCTATCAGACAACATACAGGATGTCTGGCACTATGTATGGACGTCTGGAAACCTACTTTTACTGTGGGAATTGATTTCCAAACGTTGCAACGGCTAGAAAATCTCTGAGAAGAGATTTTGGGTCAGCCAAGGCAAAACGGTCAATTATCAGACGTCTGGTAAGTCCTATGGACGTCTGATAAGGCTCTAACGGTCATATTCTGCAGTGTCTGCTAAGCTAGCCAATGGTCCACTATCTGGACGTCTGGCAAGTCCATCAGACGTCTTCTAAGACGTCTGGACTAAGGTCTGGACGTCTGATTTCATCAGACAGAATACTAACTCCAGCCTAATAGTTATCAGACATCTGAAACAACAGTCAGACGTCTTAAAATACTTTATCAGACGTCTGATTTGGGAATTAGACGTCTGGAAGTGCTGTTTGAACCCTATATTGGTTTTCTAAGTATTTTACAGAAAACCTAAGTATCCTAGGGTTGTGCCGGTGTTCCTAGGACTACTGTTAGGGTACTTTGAGGCTCTTTAACATAATATTCTAAGGAAAATAAGAGCAAGAAAATAAAGACAGGAGATACAAGAAAGGATTAAAAAGAATCTATCCTATTCTTCTTGTCTTCTATCTTCAATCTGTCACTCCACGCGAACCTCCTCTGTTTTCCGTCAAGCTCCTCCAATCCGTCCTGGATGCGAGCTCGAACTCCGTCTAAACACGTCCACATTTGCAATTGACCTGAAATCTAGGACTCAAATTGCAAATGTTAAATAACACGTGTTTTGTTATCATCAAAACAAATGATCGTGGTGCTCTAGCACCAACAAGGATTAGTCGAGGCGAGCCGGTCTCGGGTCCTACAGGGATCTGGGATGAGGTCGTGACAAGATGGTATCAGAGCAAGGTTGTCCCGAGAAATGAACCAAATAGTCGAAAATCACCACTTGTACATGTAGCTAGGATAGCCATCACAATGTTTTATCTTGATTGTCATTTCCGAGTCTTACGTCTCCTCTGTAATCAAACAGTCACCGACAATCCCCTTTCTTTTCGATCTCCGTGCAGGAGATGCCTCGCTAGGGAGCTCTTAAGGCAGGCCACAGACGTGGTCGTGGCTGAGGACGAGGCTGCTCCACCTCTCCTTCCGAGCATTGAGGCCCCAGACCTCACCCAATTGATCTGGGATCTCATACGAAAGGAGGTCCATCAGCCTCCTCTTCCTGGGGATGCGGAAGGGGAGTCCTCCGTGGGGCAGGCGAGCCACCACGGCACTGGACGAGCTGGAAGGGGAGGGGGTGATCCTCCACCGCCCCCACCTCCTTTATACACTTCGGGGCACGAGTCCTCCTTGCCTGGAGGTGCACCCATTCCCCTGTTGCGGCTACACCACAAGGTCTTCAGCCAGTTCAGGAAGCTGAAGCCCCCTTCCTTCAAGGGGGAGGAGAGCCCGTCTGAGGCAGAGGATT
This sequence comes from Thalassia testudinum, assembly GCA_037157565.1. NCBI lineage: Eukaryota > Viridiplantae > Streptophyta > Magnoliopsida > Alismatales > Hydrocharitaceae > Thalassia > Thalassia testudinum. The sequence goes on from JAZHRO010000039.1 coordinate 15,974,378, forward strand.
GGTTGGAGCAGATGGAGAAGATCTTTGACACCCCCTTCCTTCAGCTGGAGAGTGCAGCTCACAGGTGGTGGAGGGCAGTCAGAGGACAGGAGGGAGAGATGGCATGGGATCAGTTTGTGGCGCTCTTCTGTGAACAGTACTTCCCACAAGATTGGCAGGATTAGAGGAGGCGGGAGTTTCACACTCTCCGCCAGGGGTCGATGACGGTTAGCGCGTACCATATGCATTTCCTGGAGCTATTGCGCTTCACCCCGACAGTCGTGTCTACCGAGGAGGAGCACCTGTGGAGGTTCACCGAGGGCCTCCGACCCGCCATTCGAGGGTATGTAAAGCCCCTGAAGCTACCTACCTTCCCCTGCGTAGTCGAGGCTGCCATGACCCATGAGGAGACCAACCCGTCCGTGCAAGACACCGATGGAGGAGGACGGAAGAGGCCCTACCCGCAGGAGCACTCACAGGGCTGATGTGGGTGGGACGCGTGTGTTTAGAAGAGTCGTTATAGCTTGCGCTCACAATGTCAGTTTTAAAATGAAGAAACGGATGTGAGTCCGAGTGTCGATCACAAGGAGGCGTGAAAATCAGATTTTTCTTATCACTTAATGTCACGAAAATCGTGGGGTTTTGCTTGCAAAAAGGCACGGGTGAAAAGCGAGTGAGAGAGGGGGGGAGAGAGAGAGAGAATAGGGTTAGAATTTCTTCATTCACAGCATGCAATTCAAACATAAAAGAGAGTAAGAATTGAATAGAAAATAACTTCATTAGACATGCAACTTTAGTTCATAATTACAACACTAGATAAATGCTTGAACATAAGTAAAGTAAAGCTTAACATAAAGAGGGAAAGAGAGAGAGAGAGAGAGAGAAGACGGTGAGGCAGCCACGGCGGTGGAGGGGGCTCTGTTGGCGGCTTGTCGTCTCCAGCGATTACAAAGAGAGCTAATGGTAGTTAGGTGGGGGTAGAACACTTGCAAGTGGAGTGAATGCTTCCCATGGGTGGTTGGAAGGGATTTAAATAGGAAGAAGGGTTTTCCAAATGAAGAAGGGGTTTTAGCTACATCCGGGACGTCGCTAAAACCCTTCCCAAAACGTCGGTGAAGGCCCCTGCCCACTGGTCGCCAGTGCGCATCTGTTCTTCTTCGCACCTGATCTACGCACGCGTGTCATAAGCCATCCGATCGAAGATCGGATGGCTGAGCTTCCGCGCGGGGCGCTAGTGAGGATCGCGCTGAGGCACGCGCGTCTGCCGCGTCATCGTGCGCGTGAGCTTCCACGTGCATCCATTGCGCCGCGCAGCTCCATCTTCACCATCCGCTGCTGATCATGCGGTCGAATTTATGCGGTGCGTGCCTTCGCCTTTGCATTTCAGAGCAGCGCGATTCGAACCCGTGTCGCATGAGAGCGGGTGAGCGCTTCGACCGCTGTGCCACCCAGCGTGGATGGTTGCGGTTGTGCGTTGATGCTCGGCTGCTGCCAACTGTTGGATGGAGATCCGACGATCGTGATCTGCTGCGAGCGAGGAGTGTAGTGATGGTGCAAGCGATGGTGCGATGTTCTCAGCCGTTCGATCGAAGATTGGATGGCTCAGATCGTTCTGCGGTTGATGGAGGGGGCTGGGCGAGGCGTGTGGGCACTAACCGGGTGCCACATGGTGCCTTGTGAGCCGTTGATCGTCAGATCAACAGCCATAACTTCCTGGGTTAATTGCGGGAGCTCCAGATGTCGGATTTGGTTGATTTTGAGTCCGTTGGACTCCGTTCGTCGCTTTGAATCCATCTGTGTGGTCTGATTACTCATCTGAGGCATGTTTTGACAAGTACTCATACAAATGGCCATTAATACTATTATATAAGAAATCTTTATGTGTGATGCATGTAATGCTTCCATTCCTATTTATGATGTGTTATCTGTTCATTTTGTTCTTAAGATAAACCCCAATTGACAGAATTATCTTCTCATGATGTAGTGTTATCAAGGGCCGTCAAGAGAGGAGGCACTAAGCACCATTAGAGGAGCTATCCCATTCTGTGGGTCCACCAGGGACCTTTGGGGGTCCCCGACAAGGACCAATCTACTGCAGTAGACCCCCGCCCATTCACCAACAGGGATAGCAAACAGAGGGAGGAGGTGGCATACCCCTCTCCTATCAGTGTAGCTAGCCAGGCCACATATGGAGGAATTGTCCATCTAGGATCGGAGCGCAACCGACGCTCCCAGCATCGAGCACTGGAGGCCAATCTGGCAGCCACGATTACTAGGCCCGAGGTGGAGGACAGCAGTCATGAGGAGGGCACTGGCCCCCAGCCTCCCGCTCGACCCTGAGCACGGCTGCTTCCTCTGCACTGAGGGCTGAGGGGCGTGTTAACGCCCTAATCTCGGAGATGCTAGAGCTTCAAGCTCTGTAGTGGCAGGTATGATTACTCTTTCTGACAGGCTCATTTACACGCTTTTCGATTCCGGTGCCACACATTCGTTTGTTTCTGCAGATTTTGCTGTCAGCATGGGGTCGAGCAGTATACTTTTAGAGGAGCCCTTCCTAATTAAAGGACCAAGTGGGCAGGTGTTCGTTGACGAGGAGGTTTTCACTGACTGTGAGGTCACGATAGGGGGACACAGTCTTCTGATAGACCTGATCATGACCTGATAGAGAATTTTGGTGTGATCTTGGGGATGGACTGGTTAGCCGCGTATCATGCCCTTGTAGACTACTTCGAGAGAAAGATTGTTTGATCCATACCACGGTTGCTTCCATTCGAGTTCCATGACCAGCCAGTAGACGAAGGATTTAGATGCATCTCCGCGCTTCAAGCAGGGAAGCTTTTGAGCCAAGGGTGCGAGGGCTTCCTTGCTTGTGTCCTAGAAGAGCCCGACCCCGTGGTCAGCTTACAGAGTATTCTGATGGTCCAAGAGTACCTCGACATCTTTCCAGAGGAGCTGCCAGGACTGCCACCTGAGCGGGAGATAGAGTTTAAGATCTTACTAGTAGCGAGGACTGGCCCCATTTCTACTACATCGTACCGGATGGCCCCGCTTGAGCTGCGAGAGCTCAAGTCACAACTACAGGACCTGCTAGAGAAGAGCTTCGTGAGGCCAAGTGCCTTCCTATGGGGAGCCCTCATTTTGTTTGTGAGAAAGGATAGTACTCTTCAGCTATGCATCGACTACAGACAGCTGAACCGGGTCACCGTCAAGAATAAGTACCCGTTGCTGCACATAGATGACCTCTTCGAGCAGCTGAGAGATGCCATGGTATTCTCCAAGATAGATATGAGATTGAGCTACCATCATCTGAGGATTAGGGAGACCGACGTCTCCAAGACAGCCTTTCGTACGCGGTATGGTCACTACGAGTTCTTAGTCATGCCGTTTGAGCTGACCAACGCCCCTGCCGCTTTCATGGATCTAATGAACTACATCTTTCGGTGGTATCTGGATCAGTTCGTAGTGGTTTTCATTGACGATGTACTCATTTACTCTCGAGATCAGGCACAGCATGAGCAGCATCTCCACATGGTCTTGGATGCTTTGCGACGACACAGGCTGTACACCAAGTACAGCAAGTGCGAGTTCTGGTTGAGACAGGTCACCTTCTTAGGCAATGTGATCCTAGGGGATGGATTGGCTGTGGATAGAGCCAAACTAGAGGCAGTACTCAGGTGGGAGAGGCCACGTATGGTGATAGAGATTTGCAGTTTCCCGGGACTGGCTGGTTACTACAGACGGTTTATACGAGGATTCTTGCAGATTGCATGTCCTCTGACTCAGTTGACCCAAAATGACGTACCCTTCACTTGGACAAACGAGTGTGAGTCTTGCTTTTAGGAGCTGAAGGGGAGGCTGGCCTCAGCTCCTGTACTCACCATCCCTGACAGTGGTGGTGGATTTGTCGTCTACACAGATGCCTCGTTGCAGGGGTTGGGGGGTGTGCTCATGCAACGGGGTCACGTTGTCACCTACGTTTCGCAACAACTGAAGCCCCATGAGCATAACTACCCCACCCATGACTAGGAGTTGGCGGCAGTTGTCCTCGCACTAAAGACATGGAAGCACTACTTGTACGGAGAGACGTTCGAGATTTTCACTGACCATAAGAGCCTCAGATATCGGTTTGACCAGAAGGAGCTCAACATGAGGCAGAGACGTTGGTTGGAGCTCCTGAAGGACTACGATTGCAGCATCTCCTACCACCCAGGTGATGTAAACATGTTCACACTACATAAGATGTCTATTTATGCATGTTCTTAAGCATAGAATTGCATTGCATACTATAAATATTGCATTGCATGCATCATCTTGCATTTAGATTAGTTTGAATAAAATGGAGGTTAATTGTCTCCTTTTATGTTCAGGGACAGGGAAAATTTGTATCGGGGTCTCAGATCGAAGATCCAACCATACAGATTTGATCAGGGCGACGATTGGAGTTCAACGACTCCAAGATCACACTAATTAGACATCTGTAGCATCAGATAGAGATCGGGGAACCCTAGAAGATCAAGGGCCAAGATGTTGTGAATCCATACTTCAAACGACAAATCCGACCGCACGGATGGATTTGGATCGACGATCGCAGGCTAACAGCACGAAAATCAACTCAATCAGACATCCGTGGCACCATCTACATCATCCAGAAGATGGACAGCCAAGATGGTGCCATGTGGCGCCATCTCGACCGCCCAACCGACGCACCCATTCTCTGAAGCCTCATCTAAAGAGTCGCCTTGACCGTTGGATCTTAATCCAACGGTCTTGATCGTGCGCGCACGAAATCTTTCCGTGACATAAACATCGTTGTAGCACAGCGGGAGAGAGCGCTCGACAGAACATGCGGCGCGCGTTCGATTCTTCGCGAGAGGTAGCTGAGGCGCGTCGAGCGGGCGTGATTGACCGCTCGATCGTGATCGAGCGGTCGCGAGGGCCCAATAGCGCCCATGCGCTATCGCACGCTCTTGCGTGACGTGCCATCAAATGCAAGCGTTGCGGCTTGAAGCGGCGCGGCGAGGGCGCATCTCAGCCTTTTGATCTCACGATTGAACGGCCGAGACTTGATGGACATGGGTGGCGCAGAAGGTGAGCGGGCAACACACGTCGCCCACAACTGGGGCTTTAGCGACGGTTTTATCTGTCACTAAAGACCGCTTATTTAATGCTTTGAAATTGTAAAGACCAAATTGCCCTCACTCGTTGCAACTATAAAATGAGACCCCCTCCATACGAACTTGGCATCCCTTCCTTCTCTTCTCTCCCTCTCCAAATCTCAAGAGAAGCTTATCCCACACCCGGGATGCTTCTCAAGAGATAGTCAAATTTTCGTCCCCCTTTCGGAAGTGGATCCCACGACGACAATGATGTGCTGCCCCGTTCCCGTTCTTCCTGCTTCATCCTGCTTCGTTCCCCATCTTCTAGGCATCATCCCATCCAGCTCGTCCTCCAAGCGACCGTCGAGGAGGATATTTCTCTCTCCATTCTTTTTAATGCTTTGCAGAGTAGATTTACTGCTTTCTAGAGTAGAATTTTCCTACTTTCTAGTGTAATCATTTTATGTTTTCTAGTCGTAATGAGTAGTGTAACGAACAATCTCTTTCATAATGAATTCCATGTTCATTCTACATCTCTTTTTGGTTTCTGTTTGTAATATTCTCTCACTCTCTTATTTATTGTAAATAGATAGATAGTTTCTAATCAATTATTCTGCTTCATGACAAATAAAACAAACGCGTATTTGTAATCAAATGTCCGCCTCCCTGAGTTCGACCCGGGATTTCTATTCCGGTATAAATTTTATTTGTTGAACACAAGTTATTCTCTTTCAAACTACAACGACAGGTTTTTCAAAACCAAATACGTTGGCATAGTAACTCATAGTTTCAACACCAGGGAAGGCCAATGTGGTGGATGACACCTTGAGCCAAGAGGCACCCGCCCACTTAGCTTGCTTACGAGCACAGGTTGGAGACTCATGGAGAAGTTGAGCAGCTGGTGACCCCAGAAGTCATAGGAGTACTGCGGGGCAGTGATAGTGGCGAGGCCGACACGACCAGAGCTGATGGATCGCATCGTGATTGGACAGATGACGGACCCATACCTACAGACATAGCAAGACCGAGTATTGGCAGGGAGCCCAGGATAGTTCTCATTCACTGACGAAGTCCTGCATATGAGGGGACGCTTGTGAGTTCCTAGAGACGATGAGTTATTGAGGGAGCTCTTGACTGAGGCACACAGATCCAGATTTACCATACATCCCGGGAACATGAAGATGTATCACGACCTACGACGTGATTTCTGGTGGAGGGGCATGAAGCAGGATGTGGGTCTTTTCGTTCAGCAATCTCTGATATGCCAGCAGGTGAAGACCAAGCACCAGAGGCTTACAGGGCCGTTGCAGCCACTTCCCGTGCTAGAATGGAAGTGGGAGAGTGTCACTATGGACCTGGTATTGGGGTTACCTGTGACACAGTAGGGACACAATGCAACCGGGTGGTTGTAGATAGATTGACAAAAATGGCATGTTTTCTACCAATCCGAGTCACTTTTGGACTAGCACAGTTGGCGGAGCGATACATCAGAGACGTAGCACGCCTTCATGGGGTCCCCCACGAGATTATTTTAGACAGGGACATTCGTTTCACTTCCTAGTTCTGAGTGGAGTTTCAACGAGCTTTGGGGACTTATCTGAGATTCAGTACAACTTATCACCCCCAGACAGATGGACAGTCAGAGTGCACCATTCAGACCCTTGAGGACCTTCTACGTGCCGGCGTACTAGACTGGAGGGGCTCCTGGGAGGAGCATTTTCCCCTGGCAGAGTTTGCATACAACAACAATTATCACTAGAGCATCGGCATGGCACCATATGAGGCTTTGTATAGGAGGATGTGTACGGCTCCCTTGAGTTGGGTTGAGGTGGGGACCAAGTGGGAGGTTGGTCCCCGGCTGATACGCTAGAGTCAGGAGGTGATCGAGCAGATCCATCGACGACTACGTACTGTCAGGAGCAAGCAGAAGAGCTGCGCTGATCTGAAGCGTAGAGAGGTACAATTTAAGGTTGGGGATCACATCTTCCTCTGTGTTTGGCCCATAAAGGGCTTGCACCAGTTTGGGGTGAGAGGGAAGCTTGCACCGAGATTTGTGGGGCCTTTTGAGGTCTTAGAATGGATTGAACATGTCGCTTACCGACTTGCCCTTCCTCCCCAGCTCTCTGGAGTGCATGGCGTATTTCACGTTTCCAACCTCAGGAGATATATCGTCGATCCCAGTCATGTCCTTAGCCACGAGAGCATCTAGGTGGGAAACGACTTAATGATTGCGAAATACACGTGATTTGTAAAAGCGGGTTTTTAACGTCGTTGTAACACGCGAATCCACTTTCGCTTTTAAATTTATATCCTAGATAGGGGAGTATCTAGGGTCGTCCAAGGAGGCAAAAATTGTAAAATTAATCCTCTTGCTTACAGATAGATCTCAACTTTCTTTTTGATATTTTTCAATATGTAATTTTTTTTGTATTTTGAAAAGATGAGGGCAAACTGCAGATTGTAGCGAAAAGAACTAACACCTACAAATGATTAACTAAAATCTAAAAGATAGAAATATCTTCTTCCTAAGCTCACTCTAGGCAAGTGGAGGCCTAGGGTAATTAGGAAGAAGAGGTGAAACAAGTGCTAGAACCAAAAACAACTGCAATAAAAAGCTAAAAGAAGGCAATTTGATTGAGTAGAATGAGTGTTCTTTTCAAGGACAAGTAGAGGAATGCTTCTACTAGAATTAAACAATCTAAAAGCAAGAAAAGAAACACAAATCCTCTTGAGAAAATGGTGAAGAAGGGAGTCTTCTTGCTCCAAGCCTAGCTGCTCCTTGGCTTGAAAAGAGAGCCTCCTTCTTCTCCTTCCTTGAGAACTCCTCCAAGGTGGAAGCTTCCACCTTCAATGCTCTCTCCAAGGGGTGGGCGTGCACCACCCTCAAGAACTCCTCCAAGGTGGCGTGGACCACCTTCAAGATCTCCTCCAAGATCTTCCTTGCCTGGCTTCTCCTTTGGCTGGCGTGACCCAAGAGAGAAGGGAAGAGGGGAAGGCACCAAGGGGACAGAATATCCCCTTAATCTTCTTCTTCTTCTTCTCTCTTGGACATGGGCTTCTTGGTGGAATATGAGAGTGAAATTTCTAGCCAAGGATGACTTGAATGGTGGTGGGTAGTGGTCTTTTTATAGGGTAGGATGGGGGGTTAAGGTGCCCCTTGAAATGGAGGGCTAGGATGGAAGAATGGAGGTGGTTGGTGATCCTATGGCTAAGGAGAGTTGGCGCCAACTCAAGGGGTGTTAAAGGGGGTAGTTATGGTGGTGTTGGTGTCTTTTGGTGGTGGAGAGACACCACCATGTTGGCGCCAACATGGGGTCTTCTAGAAGGGGGGTTAGGTGGATGGTGGAGATGGGTTCAAGGGGGATTGTGTGGTGGAGATGAGGGGAGATTTTGGAGGGAAAAGTGGCGCCACTAAGGGGTGGTTATGGGTAGTTTTTGGCACCACTTTTAGGTGTCTTTTGGAGGTGGTGGGTAGGTTAGGTTGGTGCCAAGTAGGTTAGCTTATGTGGAGCTTAGGTGGAGCTAGTTGGGTGGAGTTGGTAGGTGGGTTTTTGGGGTGGTACAAGCCAAGGAAGTTGGAGCATAGCTAAGCTAAGATAAGCTAAGTTAAGCTAAGCTAGCTTAGCTAATGGAGGAGTAGAGGAGAAGGTGATGGAGCTAGGGTTTGGAGGAAGGAGCTGAGGAGGAGAAATCTGGAGCTAGAGCTGGAGCTGGCTGCTACTGAAGAGGCTGGCATGGGGCCACTCTAGCTGGCTTAGCTTGCTAGTTCTTTGCTAGTTGCTAAGCCAAGCTAAAGTGAGCTAGCTTCTACAAAAATGAGCTGAGGTGAGCTAGGTCTGGTGCTCCCGGGGAGAATCAAGCTGGTTGAGGCAACTAAGGTAGCTTAGCTCAACTGAGTTGAGCTAAGCTGAGTCCCCGGGAGCTGGACTTGAGCTTCCTGAGCTGGGATGAGTTCTTCTTCAACTGGCTAGAGCTGAGTGGAGCTGGATGTTGCTAGATCTGAGCTGGGGTGAACTCCTGTCAACTTAGCTGAGCTAGCTAGAGCTCCCTGTGGACTAGTGGGAGCTGAGATGAGCTAGACTCAGCTAAGTTGAGCTGGATCCGAGCTGACTTGAGCTAGGGTGAGCTAAGGTGAACTCTCTTGAGCTGCCATCCAGCTGAGATTAGCTGAATGGAGCTGGGATGAGCTAACCCAAGTTCAAGTAAGCTAGGTTCCAGCTGCGGTGAGCTGGATCAAGCTGAGGTGAGCTGGATCAAGCTTAGGTGAGCTGGATTAGGCTGAGTTCCAGCTAGTCTGGGCTTCTCCTTCGCCATTTGCCTTCTTGAGTGCTAGGGTTTTAGGGATCTATATATCTGTACATCCCTAACACTCACAAAAACATATTAAAAAGATAATAAAAAATGCAATACATGCCTAACCTATTTTATGCCTAAATGCAGCCCAAAAACCTGTTTGCGGAGTAAAATCCTAAGAGCTAGGTTTGTTTTAATGCATAAGAATGATGATAAACTAGCGTTTATCACACCCCCATGCTTATCTTTTGCTAGTCTCTTAGCAAAACTTAAAACGGAATTTTTGGGAAATCTAATTTTTTCGACTTTTGAGGAGAAAAAGAGATTAATGGACCTTGGTAGATTAAAACATTGGAGGTACGGGATTTGTTGAAGATAAACATCAGGATTTGTTTTTGGATCCAACCATTAGACAGAACGGGATCAATATATCTTCCAGAAAATTCACAAATTAACCCCTTGTTAATTCAGATGACTTGAAATGTTTGTTTTTAGGATTTTTCTGGCTCGTGAATCTGATTCTCAACTTGCAAAATCCTTTAAAACCTTATGTCTGTTCTTGTGAAAAGCCAACATTTATAAGGACGTGTTATTATTATTATTATTATTTTCTCCCCCATGCTTATTTTTAGCTTAGTCTTACAATAGATGTGTCGGGATCATCATTCCCGTTACCATTCCTCGAGGAGGCTCTAGTACCAGTACTTCGGGATAGCACTGTCCAAGACACCACCCAGGAGCTCACAACCCCAAAATACGATGCGGTGAAAAGGGGCGCTCCAAGCAAACTCAAGCTCTTGCTCCAACGCTATAGGTAGAGCACCGTCCAAGACACTTGAGCTGCTAAAATGCGCTTTAATGCTCCGTCTAAAGATATGAAATATAGATATAGAGTAGCGCCAAGGCGGTAACATGTTGACATCGCGTCCTCAAAGAAGGTATTTTCCTTCTTCTCGGCGGTGGGAACTCAAACCAATGATCTGCTTCAGACTTTTACTAAATTTAAACACAGGAGTTTTTCGAAAAAAATTTTAATTATTTTTAAGTGTTGGCTTGTGTGTGAAAATAGACATAAGAAGTTTCTTAAGATATGCAAGTTTTTGAATCAGAAACTAAGTCAAATACTTTCCGTATTACAAAATAGGATCAAGTCACCTGAACTATCATGAGTTCAGGTGGAATTTTAGAGAAGGATATCTGATCTAATCTAAAATAGACCCTGGAATTCTAATGATCAGATCTATATCCTTATCCCTAGTTTGTTAAAGATTAAATCCCATTGTACCAAAAGTGAAATTTTCGACCTTAGTCCCGATTTCAAAATTTTCCCTCAAAAAGTTTTCAACATTTTTATTTTTTTTTTGGGTATGCAAGCAGGAAATAAAGAAAATTATATGTTTTTAGGTTTTGAACATCCTAAATCGATCGTAAAAATTTAAAAACACCCCCCCATGCTTAAGAAATTCCATGTCCTCATGCATTAGGAGGGAAAAGGGATCACCTTAGTGAAGAACGGTCGGGTTTAGGATGAACAAAACCTGGAAGAAAAGAAAAAAAAAAGCAAGAAAAAAATTGATGGGTTACCTCCCATCCAGTGCTATCTTTTACGCCATTCAGCCGGGCGTGATGTACACTAGTGATCAAGGGTGGCTGGCTCAGTAAAATTAAAAGATTCAGATGGAATTCTAGGCGTATGGTCAAAATAGGGCTTTAAACGCTGGCCATTGACTTGAAATGTCGAATTAGTTTTTGGATCAAAAAGGTCAACAACGCCATATGGATATGTTTTATGGACAATAAAGGGGCCGGTCCATTTAGATTTTAAATTGCCAGGAAAAAGACGTAATCTCGCATCGAAAAGCCAAACACGTTGATTAACGTCAAAGTGTTTCCGAACAATATATTTATCGTGAAATTTCTTTGTTCGGTCTTTATAAATCCTCGCATTTTCATAGGAAAAATTACGTAATTCTTCCAATTCAGTTAATTGTAATTTTCTATGGTTACCGGCGTCAGATAAATCCATATTGAGTTGTTTTATTGCCCAAAAAGCCCTATATTCTAATTCTACCGGGAGATGGCATGCCTTCCCAAAAATCAGACGAAAGGGAGACATGCCAAGTGGAGTTTTAAAAGCGGTACGGTAGGCCCATAAAGCGTCGTCCAATTTGGTGGACCAATCTTTACGGTCGGGCCTAACCGTCTTTTGTAAAATATTTTTAATTTCCCGGTTAGAAACTTCAGCCTGGCCATTAGTTTGGGGGTGATATGGTGTGGAAATTTTATGATTAACCCCGTATTTAGAAAGGAGGTGACGGAATTGTGAGTCGGTGAAATGTGAGCCTCCGTCACTGATAATGGCTTTTGGTATGCCGAATCTTGAGAAAATATTTTTCTTAAGAAATTCGACAACCACACGGTGATCACTAGTACGGGTGGGTATTGCTTCTATCAATTTAGAAACATAGTCGACTGCAACTAATATATACAAATACCCACCAGAGTTGATGAATGGTCCCATGAAGTCGATGCCCCAAACATCGAAAATTTCAACTTCTAAAATAGGATTAAGGGGCATCATATCCATTCGAGTCATGTTGCCAATGCTCTGGCAACGCACACAGGACCGAACGAAGTCATGAGCATCTTTGTGCAAGCTGGGCCAATAAAATCCCACATTAAGGATTTTAGCTGTAGTTTTCTTGCCCGAAAAATGTCCGCCACAGGCCATTGAGTGACAATGTGTTAAGATATCATGGATTTCAGAATTGGGGACACATCGTCGAATGACCTGATCGGCACAAATGTGGAAAAGGTCGGGCTCCTCCCAAAAATAATATTTAATATCAGCAAAGAACTTATCCCGTTTTGTTTTTGGCCAATCAGTGGGGATTTGTTCTGTTGCTAAGTAGTTTGCGATGGGCGCAAACCAAGGGAGGGTTGTAGCAGCTAAAATACTTTCATCAGGGAACTGATCTGGCGGGGTCATTATGTCATTCGTCATAAGATGAGAGAGATGGTCGGCCACTACATTGTGTAATCCCGCCTTATCCTTGATTTCCAGGTCAAATTCTTGGAGCAGCAGAATCCAACGGATAAGGCGGGGTTTCGCATCTTTCTTTGTCAACAAATATTTAATTGCTGAGTGGTCTGTATAAACAGTGACACGTGACCCCAACAGATAAGATCTAAATTTTTCTAAGGCAAATACAATGGCAAGAAGTTCCTTTTCAGTAACCGTGTAATTCCGTTGTGCATCATCAAGGGTTTTGCTAGCATAATAGATCACAACGGGCTTCTTGCCAATTCTTTGCCCTAGAACAGCCCCTACAGCAAAATCTGAGGCATCTGTCATTAATTCAAAGGGACTATTCCAATCAGGTCCCTGCAATATTGGCGCCTCAGTAACCTCTTTCTTCAACCTCAAAAAACTCTCCAAGCACTTATTATTAAAATCAAATGGCTGGTCTTTAGTAAGAAGCTGACTTAAAGGCTTGGAGATTTGGGAAAAGTTTTGTATGAATCGACGGTAGAAACCCACATGACCCAAAAAGGATCTGATTTGTTTGACAGTAGTAGGCGGTGGGAGCTTAGATATAGCATCTATTTTTGCTTTATCTACCGCGATTCCTTGTTTAGAAATAACATGGCCCAAGACAATACCTTCTCGGACCATGAAATGACTTTTTTCCCAGCTGAGGACCAAATTAACTTCTATGCACTTTTGGAGGGTTCTTTCAAGATTTTTGAGGCAATGGTCAAAAGAATCCCAAAAAACAGAGAAGTCATCCATAAAAACTTCTAAACATTCACCTACCAGGTCTGAAAAAATTGCAAGCATGCACCTTTAAAAAGTCGCAGGTGCGTTGCAAAGATCGAAGGGCATTCTTCGGAAAGCAAAGGTTCCGAAGGGGCAAGTGAAAGTTGTTTTGTCCTGGTCCTCAGGATGAACCGCCACTTGATTATAGCCAGAATAATCGTCCAAAAAATAGTAAAATTCCTGTCCGGCTAACCGCTCCAAGATTTGATCAATAAAAGGGAGCGGGAAATGATCCTTCTTGGTGGCGGTGTTTAATTTTCGATAATCTATACACACGCGCCAAGAAGAAGCGATTCGAGTGGCTATATTTTCCCCGTTTTCATTTGTGACAACTGTTAGTCCAACCTTTTTGGGGACAACTTGAGTTGGACTAACCCAGGAGCTGTCAGAAATGGGGTAGATGATATCAACATCCAGCCACTTAATAAGCTCCTTTTTTACCACCTCCTACATACTAGGATTCAAGTGCCTTTGTGGTTGGCGGGAGGGGCGAGAATCGTCCTCTAAATATATACGATGCGTACAATAGGACGGATGAATGCCTTTAAGACCAGAAAGGGTCTAGCCAATAGCTTTTCGATATTTACTCAAAACCTGGAGAAGTTTGTGCTCTTGTGCCCCGGTGAGTCCAGAATTTATAATCAGGGGCAGGGTCTGATTTGGACCCAGGAAGACATATTTAAGGGAATCGGGCAAAGGTTTTAATTCCAATTGTAGGCTCAGTTCTGAAAGAGTTTCTGCTTTGTGGGTTAAAGGTGAGGTGAGAGTGAAAGGGTCAGCTGGAATGTTAGCTGATCGTGTGGTTGAGGTGGAAGGGTGAGACAAAGTAAATTGTTCAGGAACCGTATTTACAGCAAAACAGGAACCTAATTGGGAAATCTGCAATATTTCCTCCACAATGTTTTCTATTTCTGAATCCGAATCATCAAAGAAATCTGGTTCCTGGAACCGCCTAGAGGCTTGAAAAATGTCTAGGGTTACAGATTCACCGCCACACATGATCTTCATCTTTCCAGAATCACAATCAATATTGGCGCGGGCGATGGCTAAGAATGGTCTTCCAAGAATAATGGGGGCAAACTTAAGTGCTTCAGGTACCTCTATGTCTAGGACTAAAAAGTCTACTGCGAATAGACAATCTTTGACTCGGACAAGAACATCTTCAACAATTCCCCTTGGTTTAATCGTAGATCGGTCGGCTAATTGGAGAGTAACCTCAACAGGCTTCAATTCACCGATCTTAAATTCCTCAAAAATAACTGTGGGGATAAGATTAATTGAGACACCAAGATCCAACAGAGCGCGATCAAATGAGGTATCATTAATGATAACTTGGATTAGGGGGGCGCCGGGATCTTTTCTCTTAAGAGGCAGTCGGCTCTGCACAACTGAGCTGACTGTCTCTGGAAGAATTACCTTTCCTAAATTCTTGGGCTGCTTTTTTGGAGTACATAAATCTTTTAGGAATTTTGCATAGGCAGGGATATACTTAATGGCATCTAGGATAGGGATATTAATTTCTACTTGCCCAAATAAATCCATTAATTCCTTCTCAGTGGGCTCGGATTTTGTCTTTTTCTTTTTAGAAGAGTGGAGGGCTTGTGGAAATGGGGCAGGGTTGCCCTGTTTTGCATGAATTGGTTCCTGAACAATAGGAGGGGAAGAGTTAATCTGTGTGTCATTAGAGCGGGTTTCTTTAACAGGCAGGGTATTGTGAGTGGTTTTCCCATTCCTCAAGGTAACTGCATTCGCAGTCTGGTTGTTTCTAGGATGAGGACGGGGGGCCTGGCTGTTATTGAAACCCGGCGGATCCTGAGGTGCTGGCTGAATAGGTTGACTGTGATATCCACCTTGAAATTGATTCCTTTGATTGTTTGGGTTGGGCATGGGTTGGGATGGTAAATTCCCAATAGATCGATGATCAGGAGTAACCTTAACTTGGTGTTGTAAATTGGTAATCATACGGGTTACTTCTGTCATTTGAGTCTGCATTCCTTGCAGAGTTTTCATGACCTGATTATTAATATCATCCTGGGATGGTCCAGGTTGATACAAAGGTTGCCCATAATTCCCAAAATAGTTTTGTTTGGGAAAAGGAATCGAATTCGGGTTTTTCCAGGAGTGATTCGGGTTAGTCCTCCAATTTTGATTGGAAGTGTTGGAGGGGTTTCTAAATTGCTCCTGGAGAGCATAAATATTTTCCGAGGTGAAATCAAAAATATTTTGGTCAAAATTCCCGGTTAAATCTTGCGGGAAATCAGCCGGGATTTGCTGGCCAGCAGATGTGGCATCGATATTGTGTAGATTTTCTCTTCGGAGAATGTGTGGGGGGTTAGTGTGTGGAGAGTGGACGTGTGGATCTTGTTTGTTTGTGAGCTTTTCTTCCATTTTCTTTTGGTGAATTTGCATCTGGTCCAGTCGTTGAGCTAACATATATAAATCATCTTGTGTGACTAGAATAGAGGTGGTTTTGGAGTCAATTTCATGGACTCCATGTCTGGGGTTTTGTGATCTGCCAAAAGTATCCATTGAAGTCATGTTAAATGAGTTTTCACTCATTTCTTCAAAGAGAAGATAGGCACTTTCGGCGTCTTTGTTAAGAAAATTGCCCCCACATGAGGCATCCACAAATCGTTTTAATTGATAGAAGATCTGCACTAGCTGCCATTGTGGAATTTCATGGTGGGGACAACTTCTTAGAAGTTCCTGAAACCTTTCCCAGGCTTCGTGGAGGGGTTCACCAATTTTTTGTTGAAAGGTCGTTATAAATCTTCTTAATGCATTTGTTCGACCGATCGGAAAATTTTTTTTAAGAAAAGCACTTTTTAATTAGGGCCAAGTGGTAATAGGATGTCCAACTGTTCTAAACCAATGTGATGCTTTGTCTTTAAGAGAGAGAGGAAAGAGTCTCATTAACCACATGTCTTCCTGCACATTGCGGGAACGAGTGGTTTGAGCGAGGACAGTTAATTCCTCGAGATGACAAAAAGGGTCCTCTCTTGGAAGACCATGAAAATGCTTGATAAGGTTTAGAATGGCAGGTTTGATTTCGAAATCCCCTTGTGGTATGACCACCCCTGGTCTTTCCTCATAATTGGAAGGATCATAGAAATCCTTAAGAGGAACGACAGGCTGTTGTCGGGGTGGTGGATTTTGTCCTTGATTAGCTAGGTTCGTGACAGTCCTAGCTAGATCTTCTTGATTTTGTTGTAGTCGAGCCAAATGGTCGACCAATAATGCAAAGGGATTTGTATTATGGGTTATAATTGGAGGGCCACCTGGCCCTGCTAGTATTTCTGGTTGCTCCAAGTTAGGAAGGTGAGGGAGGGTGGAGTCAGCTTGTGGGTCGGCTGACGGGTTAGAAGTGGAAGCAGAATTTTTTTGACGGCTTCCTGGGTTTTCCATTTTTTTAGAAGACGAGGGGGAAGAAAACAATGATTTCTTGCTGTGGGGGGCGAAATTAGATGGTCCCTCGAGCTGTGGCTTTTGGGACCGTTGCCCGTGCATACACTACTTGGAAGATTTGGAGGGGAGGAGAAGAGATAGAGATGAGAGAAAGTGTGCAAATCAAACAAACAAGACTAGACCTAACTTAAATGTGACTCCCTAATAACCTAAGACTTGGTCTATATAGGAAATAAGTAGTCAATAGTGAATACCCGTTCTGTCAACAAATCTAGCCAAGTTGCTTAAGGGGAGGTTTGGGCCCAAACGTTTCCCAGGGAAGACCCAAGGTGCTTGTACAAACCCGCGCCTGGTCGTTTGACACAGCCCCTCAGCCTGAACACCAGATACAGATGACAGAATTGGTATTAAATAAAGAGAACTTAAGACCTAAATATCAAGCCTAAGTTGGTAAAGCCTTAGGGGTCAAGTTGCTACAAATTTTAATTAGGTCTAGGATGCTATAGTGCACATGGAATGTGGAGGGCGTTTATTGGGTTGTTGCCCTGTTATTTGATTTTTTGTGTGTGTGTAGGAATTGGAGAGTGGCTCCAATGAAAATCAAGTTGTCACACAATTTTCTTGTATTTATGTCTTTTAGGATTTAATTTAATTAAATATGTTTTAGGGTTTTTCTAATTAAATTTTCAAACAAGTTTGAAAATCCACAATCAAAGGAAAACAAGTTGTATGGGTGATTGTATATTTCCTTTTAATTGAGTCTCTAAAAAGAAAGAAGAAACCCTAAGCCAATTATCCCTAAGACAGAAGTTTTACTACCAATGAATTATTTTTAGGCTTTCAGAATTAAGTAGTGGTCCAAACAAGTCAAACAACACCACTACTTTGAAGAAAATCAAACAAGGATTCCAAAAAAGATTTTTGTAAGATTTTAAGAATTTGTTTGATAATTATTTTAAATTTTTAATTGTACTGGTGTCAAAGTCCAGAAATGATACCCGTGGGTATTGTGGACTTTTCAGTATTACTACTGACCTCAGAAAATTTTTGTAATTTTATATGATGTGTAAAATTTCACAAGGATTCCAGAAAATTAAAATTCACAAAAATTGGATGAGTATAAAAATTCTAAAAATTCGTGGACAGTAGCAAAATAGGAAGATTAAAGGGTGTGACCCCTCTGCAATCCACGAATTTTAAAAAATTAAATACAAATCTAATTGATCTGAAATTTGGAACAGATGTTCCAAACCTAATTGGGGATCACTCTATGAAATTTTATGATTTTAGGAGGCCTGTGGTGTTAGAAATCGATTTTTCAATTCCAGACAGAAATCTGGACCTGAAAAATAGAACACCAATACTTGCAATGGAGTGGTGTTAAAGAAGCATACAAGCAAACAATGGATTTTATAATGCACCACTCCACTTAATTAAGTTGTTTGGGATCCTGAAAGCCAAGTTTAATATATTTTGGTAGTTTTAATTAATTATGTGACCAGAAAGAGGAACCAACCTGAATTTCGCGGGAAGAAAAGGAACTTTGAGCTCTCGCTTCCAGATTCCCACCTTCCCGCTGTAGTTGCTGCACACACAAAAGAAAGAAAGAGAAGGGGATGAGATCCACTTTAAGCAAGAGAAAATTAATTAAAGCAAAGCCGTGCCTCCCCGGCAATGGCACCAAAAAGTGATTGCGAAATACGCGTGATTTGTAAAAGCGGGTTTTTAACGTCGTTGTAACACGCGAATCCACTTTCGCTTTTAAATTTATATCCTAGATAGGGGAGTATCTAGGGTCGTCCAAGGAGGCAAAAATTGTAAAATTAATCCTCTTGCTTACAGATAGATCTCAACTTTCTTTTTGATATTTTTCAATATATAATTTTTTTTTGTATTTTGAAAAGATGAGGGCAAACTGCAGATTGTAGCGAAAAGAACTAACACCTACAAATGATTAACTAAAATATAAAAGATAGAAATATCTTCTTCCTAAGCTCACTCTAGGCAAGTGGAGGCCTAGGGTAATTAGGAAGAAGAGGTGAAACAAGTGCTAGAACCAAAAACAACTGCAATAAAAAGCTAAAAGAAGGCAATTTGATTGAGTAGAATGAGTGTTCTTTTCAAGGACAAGTAGAGGAATGCTTCTACTAGAATTAAACAATCTAAAAGCAAGAAAAGAAACACAAATCCTCTTGAGAAAATGGTGAAGAAGGGAGTCTTCTTGCTCCAAGCCTAGCTGCTCCTTGGCTTGAAAAGAGAGCCTCCTTCTTCTCCTTCCTTGAGAGCTCCTCCAAGGTGGAAGCTTCCACCTTCAATGCTCTCTCCAAGGGGTGGGCGTGCACCACCCTCAAGAACTCCTCCAAGGTGGCGTGGACCACCTTCAAGATCTCCTCCAAGATCTTCCTTGCCTGGCTTCTCCTTTGGCTGGCGTGACCCAAGAGAGAAGGGAAGAGGGGAAGGCACCACGGGGACAGAATATCCCCTTAATCTTCTTCTTCTTCTTCTCTCTTGGACGTGGGCTTCTTGGTGGAATATGAGAGTGAAATTTCTAGCCAAGGATGACTTGAATGGTGGTGGGTAGTGGTCTTTTTATAGGGTAGGATGGGGGGTTAAGGTGCCCCTTGAAATGGAGGGCTAGGATGGAAGAATGGAGGTGGTTGGTGATCCTATGGCTAAGGAGAGTTGGCGCCAACTCAAGGGGTGTTAAAGGGGGTAGTGATGAGAGCCTCATCATGAGCCATAACTAGCTCATTTTGACCCAATAAAGAAGATAAAAGCTCCTACATAACCTAGAAGAAGGCCTAACTGAAGGAACAAGTGCTCTGAGAAGAAAACATGAAATAAAGGTTAAAACTGCAATTTTACCATTGCAGTACATAAACGGGATTTCTCAGAAGCAAAACATAGGTCAAATGGTCCAAATAAGATAAAAAGTGGGTTGAGTTAATCAGAAATGGGTTTATGTGCAATCTAAGAACTAAATGACACGTGGTAACCCTAAAACAGACCCGCTTAAATTAACAAGGTTCTGGTCAGAATAAAAATCAAGTAAACCCTCTAAAAATCATAGAAAAACATCCTCTAGGGTTTAGAACACTTAATTTGGCCTTTGGAACCTAGTCTGACCTAGATCAGGGTCCTAGCTCCTCAATTAACCTAATTTAGGTTTTTACGCAAAATGTCCAGTCAAACGAGGTCAAACCTAAAATCCAACTTCACCATTGGATTCCTTAGGTCCAAATTAGGTTTTTACCAAAATTTGGACCTAAGGGGAGGTCATCTTGACCTACTTTGCAATTTAGTACACCCAAATCACAAATTGGTCCCTATCTTTTGAATACCTTTGCAGAGAGCCCCCTAGGTTCTTCGCCTCCTTTGCAAACCGGTCCTACCGCCATTGCTAGGGCAAAACCGAGCTCCGGCGAAGTTTCGAGAGAGATTGCTCTCTAATTCCTCAAAGATTCTCTCCCAGAAATGGAAGGGGGATTCTCTGAGGAATTCCCTTCCTTATAAAGTCAATTACAATCGCTGGTGTGAACCCAATCTCTCGTGCGAACGCACGAGAGATTTGGGTATCCACCTTCCTTCCAACTCCAGCGAGCCGGCAGACCTAATTGCGCGCTCTCCACGCGCTGACAGGAGCGGCCAGCACCTATAAAACACCCCCCAGACCCTGCCGCAGGACCCGAGCTTGATTTGGCCGAGTGTCCACCCCCAATTCGTCTCTTCCTGCCCGGCCAAAAGTCCCAGCAAGCTCCTGCGAGCCCCCCTCCCCTCCCTCTTCGCTCTGCCACAAAACCAGTGGCAGAGTTAGCTTCCTGACTTCCCTCCGCGTCGCACAGTACCCGCGCACGCCGCCTCAGCCCCGTCTTCGTCGTCGTTCTCCCCCACTGGGCATCATCTTCTCCGGCGACAGTAGGTACTGCTGTCCTCCTTCCATCCCCTTTCGTCCTTACAATTAGGTTAGAACTCCTCTCTATCCTCTCCTCTCTCTTTTCCCCCTGTTATCTCATTTGATTACCCCTCGACCGACACTGACCACCCTCATCTTCCACATCACCGACCGACCTCCGACGAGCCGCTTCCACCATTCCAGCCCCTCACACGGCTCGCCAACCACTTCGAGAGCTCCGCCTCACCACCAGGAACTCGCTCCACCCCACAACTGCCACTCCAGACCTCCATAATCACCCCCCGAACAACCCACCATCTCCGGCCACAGGTTGACCTAGGCACGCACGCCTAGGCCGACCTGCGGCCTGCAGCATCGTCCATCGCGTTCGCCGTGCCACGGCGAAGGTCTCTAGCTGATCTGATTGGGCTGAGAGGCTTGTTTTGTGCATGACAGTGTTTGATCTCCTACCGCCATGGACGCCCTCTAATGAAGCTCCAACGAAGCTCCAGGCACCTGGTCTCCCAGGCTACAGGTGCTGCATACTCGCGCGAGTGTCGCGAGGTGAGTGAGTCTAGCAAGGAGCACCAGCAGAGTCAACAGCTTGGGCAATCGAGCGACAAAACTCTGCGGGCGCTCGTGAAGGCGAGACCAGATAGTCCCACATCATGGGATTGCAACACTCAGGTACCATATAAATTGAATTTGTGCTTTATTCTCATTGCCTTCGTAAGCACAGGGGTGAGGTCCCTCACTGCCCTCACCCGCCTCGTCCGCGGCTTGACCACGCGGGCCTGGCGGATCCGACCCAACCTAAACCTACGCACTCCTCGCGCATCACACCACCTGCAGGTGCGCTTGGTCCCGGGTACGATCCGACCCGATTATGGCTGTGGCTCTGGGAGAGCGTCCGAGTGAACTGCTTGAGAGAGAGAGACGCATGGGTAGAGGGAGAATGGGTAGGTTTTGTTCTGTGTAGGCACAGGCTGAACGTTGAGGAAGAAGGACTCGGTCGCGACAAGGAAAAGAAAGAAGGAAGAAAGGAAAGGCAGGAAGAACAGAGAAGAAGAAGGAAGAAAGGAAAGGCAGGAAGAACAGAGAAGAAGAAGAAAGAAAGAAGCCTTCACAGGAGAAGGAGCAAGACAGAGAAGAAACAAGGCAGAGAAGAAGAAGAAAGAGAAGAAAAGAAAGCAAACACAGCAGCAGAAAAAGAAGAAACAGAGAGACTGCTGAGGAAGAAGAATAATCAAGAAGAAAAGGGAACCTACTTTTAAGACGTCTGATCACAAGATCAGACGTCCAATTTCATTTCTTTTTGTCTTAACTACTTTTAATCGCATACATTCATAGTTGAATTGATATTTTGAGTAAATTAGAGTGTTCAATTACATTTTGACTAGTAGTAAATTCCATTTGCTCCCTGTGATCGACCTCGGATACTCCGGTCTTCGAGTAATAAAATTCTTTATATATGTTTAAACGTTTTGTCGGTTGTGCTACAACGTGATATACTTTAAACCCGCACAAAATCGTTGACAACAGGTAGTTATGGTGGTGTTGGTGTCATTTGGTGGTGGAGAGACACCACCATGTTGGCGCCAACATGGGGTCTTCTAGAAGGGGGTTAGGTGGATGGTGGAGATGGGTTCAAGGGGGATTGTGTGGTGGAGATGAGGGGAGATTTTGGAGGGAAAAGTGGCGCCATTAAGGGGTGGTTATGGGTAGTTTTTGGCGCCACTTTTAGGTGTCTTTTGGAGGTGGTGGGTAGGTTAGGTTGGTGCCAAGTAGGTTAGCTTATGTGGAGCTTAGGTGGAGCTAGTTGGGTGGAGTTGGTAGGTGGGTTTTTGGGGTGGTACAAGCCAAGGAAGTTGGAGCATAGCTAAGCTAAGCTAAGCTAAGTTAAGCTAAGCTAGCTTAGCTAATGGAGGAGTAGAGGAGAAGGTGATGGAGCTAGGGTTTGGAGGAAGGAGCTGAGGAGGAGAAATCTGGAGCTAGAGCTGGAGCTGACTGCTGCTGAAGAGGCTGGCATGGGGCCACTCTAGCTGGCTTAGCTTGCTAGTTCTTTGCTAGTTGCTAAGCCAAGCTAAAGTGAGCTAGCTTCTACCAAAATGAGCTGAGGTGAGCTAGGTCTGGTGCTCCCGGGGAGAATCAAGCTGGTTGAGGCAACTAAGGTAGCTTAGCTCAACTGAGTTGAGCTAAGCTGAGTCCCCGGGAGCTGGACTTGAGCTTCCTGAGCTGGGATGAGTTCTTCTTCAGCTGGCTGGAGCTGAGTGGAGCTGGATGTAGCTGGATCTGAGCTGGGGTGAACTCCTGTCAACTTAGCTGAGCTAGCTAGAGCTCCCTGTGGACTAGTGGGAGCTGAGATGAGCTAGACTCAGCTAAGTTGAGCTGGATCCGAGCTGACTTGAGCTAGGGTGAGCTAAGGTGAACTCTCTTGAGCTGCCATCCAGCTGAGATTAGCTGAATGGAGCTGGGATGAGCTAACCCTAGTTCAAGTAAGCTAGGTTCCAGCTGCGGTGAGCTGGATCAAGCTGAGGTGAGCTGGATCAAGCTGAGGTGAGCTTGATTAAGCTGAGTTCCAGCTAGTCTGGGCTTCTCCTTCACCATTTGCCTTCTTGAGTGCTAGGGTTTTAGGGATCTATATATCTGTACATCCCTAACACTCACAAAAATATATTAAAAAGACAATAAAAAATGCAATGCATGCCTAACCTATTTTATGCCTAAATGCAGCCCAAAAACCCGTTTGCGAAGTAAAATCCTAAGAGCTAGGTTTCTTTTAATGCATAAGAATGATGATAAACTGGCGTTTATCACTTAACCTATCCCGAGAAGCCGGTATAGATACTAGACAAAGCCGTCAGGAGTCTAAGATGGAAGGAGGTACCCCTGGTAAAAGTCCTGTGGAAAAGCCAGCGGTACGAGGAGGCGACTTGGGATCCTGAGGCGGCAATGCGAGAGCAGTACCCGGAGCTTTTTGAGGGTATGTCTCTTCAGACCTACTTCGGTCCTCTTTAAGTTTGTCATACACTACTACGGTATTTGCCGCACCCTAGTTAGCACAAGTTTTGGGAACGAAACTTCCTTTAAGTTGTTATGTTGAATTGACTCGTCACCTTCTAATAGCTTAAGACGTCTGGAATGTTCACTAGACGTTTGTCCAGACGTTTGGAGAGAGAGCCAGATGTCTGAAAGTACCTTTTTTTTCTGCACGTACCATACGCACGCCATGCCTTCCCCTCACTGCCTCTCCCCTCCCTACGACGCCCACTCCGCACCACTCCCTCGCCCATGCCCTTCCCCTCACCTCCTCTCCCTTTAAGAGCCCCCCTCCTCCTCCTCTTCGTCTCACACCATCGCAGCTGAGACAGAGAGGGAGAGAGAGAGAGCGGAGAGCAAATCGTGGGTCTGAGTGCAAGAGTGGAGGGCGCCGTGCTGCTCTGCTGCAGTTTCTACAGTGAGGGAAGCCCAGAGCGGTTCCGCGGAAGTCATTTTTTGTGGAATCGGACGTCCAGAGTGATCTCTAGACGTCGAAGCGAACGTCCGAAGGTGGGATGAGACGTCTGGTAGAGATTTATTTTTCCTGTATTTTCTCTGCCAAGTTCTAACAATGCATGTACATGTGTCAGAGGTTGTGAGGCGCGTGGGAGCAAGGATCGAGGCAGTTTCAGATGTCTAGGAGCATCTCCAGACATCTGACGGAACCCTCAGACGTCGACACTGCGTTCCAGACATCTGATAGAGGCGCCCCGAGAGAGGTATGCATGCGAGTTAGTTTAAGACGTCTGGGACCTATCCCAGATGTCTACTTTCTGTTAGACCTCATGTTTTTAGGCCCGTACAAGGCCCAAATGATGTCAATTTTCCATAAACGAAACGTCTTTGTTTCCCATACGTTTTTCTCCATGTAATGATACCTTGTCTGTAGCATTTTGAACCCTTTTGACCTATCAATCCAAATCTTAGGTCTCCCATTCATCGAGTATACGAGACCTGCAGAGACGTTGGGAGCTACTATACGAGCCCCCATTCCACCTGGTTATCCTAGTAGAGTGGTTCTAACCATAAATCTCCAAGTTAATAAAATGTATGCAATTAGTTAAAACCTAGGATATGAGATGAATCCTAGGAAGAAATAAACGTATGCTCTAGAATACATCTACTCAATTGAATCCTAGGTTGTGACATGAACACTAGGGCTAGAAAAAAATGCATGTGAATGATTGAGTAAACCATGAGCTGTCTGTATTATCTGGAATGGACCACATTATGAACAAGCTTGTACTGTGATTGAGCTGCCTATTCTGTATATATCAAATCGAATATAGAGAAATTCATATACAAACCCTACGGGGAATGTAGAACGAGACAAGAATACCGTAGCACGGAGAATCGGATGGTTCTGGAATTTTCGTCCACAGGCGACCGTTAAGGGAAGTGAGCTGACCTTCATGTAGTGTAGAGGGGAGCATGCTGCCCCCGGGTCACAGTCGACCGAAGAGAGCAACTATCCCTTGTAGTGTAGAGGGGAGCATGTCACCCTTGGGTTGAGACCCGGGGTGAGTTTGGCCACTCTACGTCGACTCCTGTTGGCCCTCGCGTACGTGGTACCGAGGTGAGCTACTTAGTGTAGGGGGGAGTTAACCGCCCCAGTGCTGAGTAGCTACTCAGACACTTATCACGTATGCCGTAGTCACCGCTACGTCGCGACCATTACCTCGGGGTGGTGACCGGGTGTAGGACTACCACGGAGGGACTCTCCCAGCCAGGAGAGTGCCACATGTGCATCCTACATCACGGAAAAACTACAAGCAAGATTGTTCCTTTAGGGAATAAGAGGATTAAGTAATGTAATGGATCCTGATTAGAGATCTCTACACAGCAAACTGTTATGAGATATTGGAATCGGAAAGTAATATGTTAAGCTACTTTTTAAATGCATTTTATGTTTTAACCACCACTCTACTCAGCGTTAGCTGACTCCAGATGTATAACCTTGTACAGGTCCGGAATTTGAGTAGCCCAAGTCACCGGCTGCTGAGGACGCTGGGCCTAGTCGAGCCCAGCTGTAGTTTCTGCTGCTAGTGAGTTTCTGTAGTTACACTTTCTAGTACTTTTCCACTGTACTCTTTATCATCTATGTCACGACCTAGGCATCAAGAGTCGTTTAAGACGTCTGGGAACTGGTCTAGATGTCTGGAAGCCTTCCCAGACGTCTGGTATTCAATTCTTCGGCGTACGGGTTCGCGTCTGCGCTCGTGCGCGCGCAAACTGAACCCGCCGCCTTCGTTCTTCATTTTCTCTCCCTCCCTACAGATGACGTAGCCTTCCTCTCTCTCTCCCTACGCTGCCTACAAATACGTTTCCCCTCTCCCTCACCCTCACTCCACCGCCTTCTTCTTCTCCTTCTCCCTGCCAGCGAGAGCACGAGTGAGCGAGAGCAGCAGCAGCGGCTGCTGCGAGCGTGCGAGAAGGAGGGGTTGTTGCGAGAGGAAGTAGAAGATCGACCGCGTGGGTACAAGCTTGCCAGGGCAACTAGAGCTGGTCGGTGGGAGAGCAGCGAGCGTGGGGTGTCGTAGAGGAACTGCTGCAGCTCAGGCAGTAGGCGGACGCAGCGGGGCCGTGCGTTGCGGGCGGAGAGCGAAAAGGGTCCTGATTCTGGGAAAATTTCCCAGAATCAGACATCTGGACTTACGTCCAGACGACGCAGAAGACGTCTGGAGGAAGGTCCAGACGTCTGACAGGTACAATATTTACTTTCTTCTCCTTCTTTCGCATGTACGGCCATGCAGTCATCCGCCGAGTGTTTCTGCACCTTTTCGTGATGAGAGCGACCATGTGTGTGTGCAGGAGTTGTTCGGGAGGGCTCGAGGGCTCGTCATCCCACACCGATCAGACATCTGGGCACAGTACCAGACGACAGAGAGGACCTCTAGACGTCTGGAAACTAAGTCCAGACGATCCAGCGGCCTTCTGAACGTCTGAAGGACTGCGTAGACCAAGGTAAGGCATGATTGACCTTTTAAGATGTCTGGAAGAAGTTCCATAAGTCTGATTTTGGGCAGACTCGTCGTTTTTGACCCGTTTAGGATCCGTTCGGAGTCCGTTTTCCGCATTTCAAGTTTCATTCCTTCCAGATTTATTTCCTCTACCTGTTTACAGTAATTGTATACTATTCTGAGTAGCTCCTTGTCTTTGATCCTTGTATTAGGATCCCGTTCAGTTGCGGCTCTGGGGGTTGCGAAGGCGTGCGGGATTGCCGACCACGCCCCCAATACTCCCGATTTTGCAGGTAGAGTGGTCTTTTCAATTATCTATCAAAAATTATGAAATTGTGAAATAATTAATAGAGTCTAGGGCATTGTATGAACCCTAGGGCTGAAAAACTAGATTGAATGATAGATCCTTGGGTATTGCATGAATCCTAGGACTGGAAAACTAGATTGAATGATAGATCCTAGGGTATGGCATGAATCCTAGGATTGGAAAACTAGTTGAATATATATATTGCAATCTTGGAAAAGTAGAAAGGAAATGATAACTGCCTGCAAATTGGTTAACAACTGCCTGCTTAAGAATGAATAATCACTGTTGAGAACATGGGTTATATGGGTATAAAGCTGGAACGGTGAAACCTAAATTGGCTGAGTTAAAAGAGCATGAACCCTACGAGGAATTAGGAGTAAAACTCCTGGAAAGTGAATGGAATAGAATTGGGGAAGTGAGCTAGCCCTTGAGTACGGAGTACCAAGGAGAGCAACTATTCCCCTGTTTAGTGCAGAGCGGAGCCAGCCGCCCCAGGGACCCGGGGTTAGGACTGGCCACATTGTGCCGACTTTTGGCCCTCGTGTACACAGTACCGAGGAGAGCTACTAGTGTAGGGAGAGCACTAGCTACCCCACGGGCCCCGGGGTTCTGCTAGCTCTCCTACACAGACTTGTTAGGCCCACTAGGAAAACCAAGGTAGTCAGGCGAGGGTGCGCGGACTGTGGAGGGGCAAGACCCCTATTTGGTTACTGTGGAGGGGCTGGACCCCTGTTACTGAGAGGGCTCTGCCCTATACTGGTTCTGTGCTGTGATTTGGGCGCACCCATTAACGAAAATGACTGACCGCGTGCCAGTGCGGGGTAGCTACCTGTGCGTTTATCGCACGTGCCGTAGTCACCGTTACGTCTGTCAGTGACCTTGGGGTGGTTGACTGAGGGTAGGACCACCAGGGGGACTCTCCCGACCAGGAGAGCACCACGTGTCACTTCTACTTTTCGGAAAAGACTGCAATCAAGATCGTTCCCACGAGGAACATTCAAGATCAGGAGAAGGATCTGAGAAATAAATCAATAGTGAATAAATGGAAAAATATAATGAAAGTAAAAATATAACAGCTACTGTCCACTCTACTGCTTCTTCTAGCTTTTCGTTGCCACTCTACTCAGTGTTTCGCTGACGTGTCACCCTTGTTACTTTTCAGGAGCAGGTGTTGAGCAGCAAGAGTCGGCGGCTGCAGGAGTGCTGGGCCTAGTAGAGCCTAGTAGCGTTACTAGTAGTACCCACTGTACTTTTCTTTCCGTTGTAGTGAGTAGTTTCTGTTACCCCCTGTACTCTCTTTATTGTAAGCTTCATGTTTATGTATATCTTTATTCTCTACTGTTGTAGTGGTGTATACTGTAGTATTTCTTTTCTCTACTGCTGTATTTTGTTACTGCTAGTTATATACATGCTGAATGTGGTTTATTTTACTGCTCTTTTGGTTACTTTCTCGTTGGACGACTGGGTCTTGGGATTAGTCGAGTCGGTCCGATTCTCGTGTCTCGTAGGGATTTGTGAATCAGGTCGTTACAAGATTGTATCAGAGCAAGGTCGTCCCGAGAAGTGAACCAACTGACTGGAAAATAACCAATTCACGTGTCTATGACTAGAGTAGCCACCACAACGTTTCTTTTGACATGAGCTCTTAGACTTCTTTGTTGGATATCGTTCCATATTGACGTGTTTCCGTTCTGTTTCGCATCTCCTTGTAGGAGATGCCTCGACGAGGGACTAGCGAGGCGGGCTGTGGGCACGGCCGAGGATGAGGTCGGCGAGGTGGGCGTGTTGCGGTCGACGTCTCAATGGACCAGCCACTGCTCCCGGGCATTCAGGCCCAGGACCTCGCTCAGCTGATACGGGACATAGTGCGAGAGGAGCTCCACCCACCGCCTCGAGCGCCTCTCCCTGGGGCTGCAGAGGGGGAGTCCTCTGTGGGACAACGCGACGGACGCGGCGCTGGACGTGGGGGAGGGGATGGGCCGCCACCGCCCCCACCTTCCTTCGACACTTCTGTGAATGAGGCTTCCTTACCTGGAGGTACACCAGCATCCCCACTACAGCGCCACTTCGAGCTTTTCAAGCAGTTCCAGAAGCTAAAGCCCCCCTCCTTCATGGGGGATGAGGACCCGACCGAGGCGGAGGACTAGCTCGAGTAGATCGAGAAGGTTTTCGACACCTTTCGCCCCCCGGTGTAGTGCCGCATGGCCTTTGCCACGTACCAGCTGGAGAGCGTGGCACACAGGTGGTGGAGGGCGGTCAGGGGACAGGAGAGGGATGAGCCGACCTGGGATCGGTTCGTCACCCTCTTCTGCGAGCAGTACTTTCCCTAGACGTGGCAGGACCAGAGCAAGCGGGAGTTCCACACTCTCTGCCAGGGGACGATGACCGTGAGCGCGTACCGCACACATTTTCTGGAGCTGTCCTACTTAGCAGCGACAGCAGTAGCCACTGAGGAGGAGCGCCTTTGGAGGTTCACCGAGGGTCTCCGGCCTACGATTCGGGGGTATGTCAAACCCCTGAAGCTGCCTACGTTCTCGAGGGTGGTGGAGGCAGCTATGACCTACAAGGAGACCAACCCGTCTGCGCGAGATACTGACAGCGGGCGGAAGAGGCCCAACCAGCCAGACTTTTCACAGGGCCGGTGAGAGAGGAGACACGTGACATCCGCAGGAGAGCCATCACATTTCACAGGGCCATCAGTGGCCTTTGGGGGCCCTCAACAGGGGCCAGTTGCTAGCACCGGACCCCCGCCCAGCCGACAACAGGGACCCACTGAGGGCGGGAGTCGGGTTCCCCTCTGCTACCAGTGTGGCCAGCCGGGTCACATCAGGAGGGACTGCCCGTCTAGGGCAGGAGGTCAGTAGATGCTTCCCGCACCGAGCACTGGAGGGCGAGCAGGAGGCTGCGGTTTCCAGGCGCGAGGAGGAGGACAGTAGTACGAGGTGGGTACCGACCAGCAGCTACCCGTCCGACGCAGAGTGTGGCTGCTTCGTCCGCACCTAGGGCTGAGGGGCGTATCAACGCCCTGACTCACAGGGATGCCAGAGCTTCGGGATCAGTGGTGGCAGGTATAGTTTCAGTTTCCGACAGACTCGTTTACACACTTTTCGATTCCGGCGCTATGCACTCATTTTTCACAGCCAGTTTCGCAGTTAATTTGGGCCAGGATTATATGTTGTTAGAGGATCCGTTCGTGATCAGAGGTCCGAGTGGTCAGCTTTTTGTAGCTGAGAAGGTATACACGGGTTGTGAGGTCAGTATTGGGGGACATAGCCTTCCCGTTGACCTGATTACGATACAGATGGAGGACATTGGCGTAATTCTGGGGATGGACTGGCTGTTCGCTTACCACGCTTTGGTGGACTATTTTGAGAGGAAGATCGTCTTCTCCATACCGGAGTTTCCTTCTTTCGAGTTCCACGGTCAGCCAGTGGACGGAGGCTTCAGGTGCATTTCTGCACTTCGGGAGGCGAGACTTTTGAGCCAGGGGTGTGAGGGCTTCCTAGCTTGTGTGGTGGCAGAGCCCAGCCCTGTGGCAGACTTCTAGAGTATCCCGGTGGTCAGAGAGTACCCCGACGTGTTCCCAGACGAGTTGCCAGGACTATCGCCCGAGCGTGAGATTGAGTTTGAGATCTCACTAGTACCAGGGACCAGCCCCATTTCCACCGCACCATACAGGATGGCACCACTTGACCTGCAAGAGATCAAGTCCCAATTGCAGGATATTTTGGAGAAGGGCTTTGTGAGGCCCAGTGCGTCTCCCTGGGGAGCCCCGGTACTGTTTGTAAAGAAGAAGGATGGTACCCTACGCCTTTGTGTAGACTACCGACAGCTAAATAGGGTCACCATCAAGAACAGATATCCGTTGTCGAGGATCGATGACTTGTTTGACCAGCTGCGAGGTGCCACGGTATTCTCCAAGATTAACTTGAGGTTTGGATACCACCAGTTGAGAATCAAGGAGGCAGACGTCTCCAAGATAGCTTTCCGCACCCGGTACGGACACTACGAGTTTCTGGTCATGCCGTTTGGGCTAACCAATGCCCCCGCTGCCTTCATGGACTTGATGAACCAGGTGTTTAGACCGTACTTGGACCAGTTTGTGGTAGTATTCATTGTTGATGTGCTCATCTATTCGCGAGATCAAACGCAGCACGAACAACACTTGCAAATGATTTTGGACACAATGAGACCACGTAGGCTGTACGCCAAATACAGCAAGTGCGAGTTCTGGTTGAGGGAGATGACCTTCTTAGGTCATGTGATCTCTGGAGATGGCTTGGCAGTGGACCCAACCAAGGTCGAGGCAGTGCTTAGGTGGGAGAGACCGCGTACGGTTACTGAGATTCGCAGTTTCCTGGGACTGGCAGGCTACTACAGATGGTTTATCAGGGGCTTTTCACAGATTGCACATCCTATGACACAGTTGACTCGGAAGAACGTGCCCTTCACTTGGACAGATGCCTATGAGGCGTGTTTTCAGGAGCTGAAGGAGAGGCTGACTTCGGCTCCCGTGCTCACCATCCCTGACAGTAGTGGCGGGTTCGTTGTGTAGACAGATGCCTCCTTTCGGGGGTTAGGGGATGTACTCATGCAGAGGGGTCACGTTGTCGCTTACGCTTCGTGACAACTGAAGCCCCATGAGCATAGCAACCTTACCCACGACCTAGAGCTGGCAGCTGTTGTCTTCGTGATGAAGACTTGGAGGCACTACTTGTACGGTGAGACCTTCGAGATTTTCACAGATCACAAGAGCCTCAGATACCTATTTGATTAGAAGGAGCTCAACATGAGATAGAGACGTTGGTTGGAGCTCCTGAAGGACTATGACTGCAGCATTTCCTACCACCCGGGAAAGGCCAAAGTGGTGGCTGACGCCTTGAGCCGGAAGGCACCCGCACACTTAGCCAGTTTACAGGTGCAGAGTTGGAGCCTTTTAGAGGAGATGGGCAGTTGGCGACCCCTAGAGTTATGGGGGCACTGTGGGGTAGTGACTGTGACACGACAGATGAGGCCAGAGCTGATATATCGCATCATCATAGGATAGATGGCTGACCCGTACTTGCAGTCCTTGCGCGACAGAGTACTGTCAGGAGGCCCGGGGGACTTTTCTTTCACAGACCAGGTGCTACGCCTGAGGGGACGTTTGTGCATTCCCAGAGACGAGGAGCTGTTGAGAGAGCTCCTGACTGAGGCACACAGTTCCAGATTCACCATACATCCCGGAAACACGAAGATGTACCATGACTTGAGACATGAGTTTTGGTGGAGGGGAATGAAACGGGATGTGGGTGAATTCGTGCAGCAGTGTTTAGAGTGCCAGCAGGTGAAAGCCGAGCATCAGAGGCCTGCAGGGCCACTACAGCCACTTCCAGTGACAGAGTGGAAGTGGGAGAGCATCACCATGGACTTGGTGGTGGGCTTACCTGTTACCCAGCGAGAACACGACGCAGTCTGAGTAATCGTTGATAGATTGACGAAGATGGTGCATTTCTTGCTGATCCGAGTCACCTTGGGACCAGCACAGTTGGCAGAGACATATATCCGCGACTTGGTACGTCTACACGAAGTTCCACGAGAGATCGTATCCGACCGAGATACCCACTTTACGTCCCAGTTTTGGGTTGAGTTTCAGCAGGCCCTAAGGACACGGTTGAGGTTCAGTACAGCTTACCACCCCCAAATGGATAGGCAGTCTGAGCGCATGATACAGACACTTAAGGACCTTTTGTGTGCCTGTGTACTGGACTGGAGGGTCTCTTTGGAGGAGCACTTGCCCCTGGAAGAGTTTGCATACAACAACAGTTATCACTCGAGCATCGGCATGGCACCCTACGAGGCTCTGTACGGACGGAGGTGTACGACAGCCTTGAGCTGGGTCGAGGTGGGGACCAAGTGGGAGGTTGGCCCCAGGCTAATCATGTAGAGTCAGGAGGTAGTCGAGCAGATTCACAGGAACTCCACACTATCAGGAGCAGGCAGAAGATCTACGCGGATCGGAAACGCAGAGAGGTGAAGTTTGAGGTTGGGGACCACGTCTTCCTTCGTGTTTCGCCTATGAAGGGCCTATAGTGGTTTAGGGTGAGAGGGAAGCTCATGCTGAGGTTTATGGGGCCCTTTGAGGTCTTGGAGCGGGTTGGACCCGTTGCTTACAGGCTTGCCCTCCCTCCTCAGCTTTCTAGTGTGCACGACGTGTTCCACGTGTCCAACCTTAGGAAGTATGTCGCAGATCCCAGTCACGTCCTGAGCCACAAGAGCGTCGAGGTGGGCGACAACCTGACCTACCCTGATCGGCCAGTGCAGATTCTTGACAGCGCCGTCCGCAGTCTGAGACGAAAGCAAGTACCCCTGGTGAAGGTCTTGTGGAGGAGCCAACGGTATGAGGAGGCTACTTGGGAGCCTGAGGCGGTGATGCGGGAGCGGTACCCGGAGCTTTTCGCAGGTATGTCTTTTCGGACCGGCTTCGGTCCTCTTTGAGTTTGTTATGTATATATTGTTCTTTCTCGCACCCTAGTTAGCACAAGTTTTGGGGACGAAACTTCCTTTGAGTTTATTATATTGTCACGACCTAGGCATCAAGAGTCGTTTAAGATGTTTGGGAACTGGCCCAAACGTCTGGCCAGACGTCTGGAAGCCTTCCCAGACATCTAGTATTAAATTTTTTCGGCGTACGGGTTCGCGTCTGTGCGCGTGCGCGAGCAGACTGAACCCGCCGCCTTCGTTCTTCCTTTTCTCTCCCTCCCTGCAGATGATGCAGCCTTCCTCTCTCTCTCTCTCCCTGCGCTGCCTACAAATACGTTTCCCCTCTCCCTCACCCTCACTCCACCGCCTTCTTCTCCTTCTCCCTGCCAGCGAGAGCGCGAGCGAGCAAGAGTGGCAGCAGCGGCTACTGCGAGTGTGCGGGAAGGAGGGGTTGTTGTGAGAGGATGTAGAAGCTCGACCGCGAGGGTACGAGCTTGCCGGGGCAACTAGAGCCGGTCGGTGGGAGAGCAGCGAGCGTGGGGTGTCGCGGAGGAGCTGCTGCAGCTCAGGCAGCAGACGGACGCGGCGCGGCCGTGCACTGCAAGCGGAGAGCGAAAAGGGTCCTGATTTTGGGAAAATTTCCCAGAATCAGACGTCTTTACTTACGTCCAGACGACGCAGAAGACGTCTGGAGGAAGGTCCAGACGTCTGACAGGTACAATATTTGTTTTCTTCTCCTTTCGCATGTACGGCCATGCAGCCGTCCGCCGAGTGTTTCTGCACCTTTTCGTGATGAGAGCGACCGTGTGTGTGTGCAGGAGTTGTTCGGGAGGGTGCGAGGGCTCGCCATCCCACACCGATCAGACATCTGGGCACAGTACCAGACGACGGAGAGGACCTCCAGACGTCCGGGGTGACAATCGGACGTCTGGAAACTAAGTCCAGATGATCCAGCAGGCTTCTGGACGTCTGAAGGACTGCGCAGACCAAGGTATGGCATGATCGACCTTTTAAGACGTCTGGAAGAAGTTCCAGACGTCTGATTTTGGGCAGACTCGTTGTTTTTGACCAGTTTAGGATCCGTTCGGAGTCCGTTTTCCACTTTTCAAGTTTCGTTTCTTCCAGATTTATTTCCTCTACCTGTTTAAAGTAATTGTATACTATTCTGAGTATCTCCTTGTCTTTGATCCTTGTATTAGGATCCCATTCCGTTGCTGCTCTGGGGGTTGCGGAGGCGCGCGGTGTAACGAACGCGTGCTTCAGACGTCTTTTAAGATGTCTGGGAGGTGGCCCAGACGTTTGACCAGACATCTGGAACCACTTCCAGACGTCTGGGAATCGATTATTTTTGGCACGCGTGATTCGTCTGCGCGCCTTTGCGCGCAGACCTGCGTACGCTCTCTCTCCCTCTCTTTTTCCCTCTCTCCTGCGACCGCAGGCTACCCTCTGTCGTGCTCTCTCTCTCCTCCTCACGCGACCTTAAAAGGGCACGCCCCCTCCCTCACTCTCATCACCTCCGCCCCCTTCCTCTTCTCCTTCCAGCCGGTGCGCGTAGTGAACGCGAGTGAGGCGGCGGCAGCGACAGCCGCGGTGAGCGTGGGAGGAGGTGCTGCGTGTAGGAAGAAGCGCTCGGCCATGAGGGCTAGCTCACCGGGGCTGCTAGGGCCAGCCGGCGGGGGGTGCAGCGGGCGCGGAGCGACGCGGGAGGACTGCTGCAGCTCGAGCAGCTGGCGGACGAGGCGTGGCCGGGCGTCGCGAGCGGAGGGCGAGTTGCGCCCTGGTTCTGGAAACTTTTCCAGAATCAGACGTCTGGGATTATAGCCAGACGACGGGAACGACGTCTGGAAGACTGTCTAGGCATCTGAAAGGTGAGTTATTTTCGTACCTTCTTCCTTTCCTACAACCGTCCGTACTGAGAGAGAGAAATGGGTACGCGCAGGTTCGGGGATTCTTATCCAACGCGAATCAGACGTCTGGCTGCAGTGCCAGGCGACGGGAACGACTTCCAGACGTCCTGGGTGACCATCGGACGTCTGGGAAGTAGACCAGACACCCCTGCAGGCTTCTGGACGTCTGAGAGACCACGCAGAGCAAGGTAACCCCTGATCCACTTTTTAAGACGTCTGGAACTTATTCCAAACGTCTGATTTTGCACTGTTTCGTTGTTTTTCGACCTGTTTAGGGCCCGTTCGGGTTCCATTTTCCGCATTTTGAGTTGTGTTCCTTTCTGAATTAAATACTCTACCTGTCTACAGTAGCTATATACTGTTTTGAGAAATTCCTTGTGTTTGATCCTTGTGATAGGACCCCGTTCCGTTGCAGTCTCGGGGGTTGCGGAGACACGCGGGATTCCCGACCACGCCCCCAGTTCTCCCGTTGTAACCGGTAGAGTGGCTTTAAGTATAATCTGTTAAATTATGAAACCATAAATAGAACCTAGGACATTGCATGAATCCTAGGAATGAGAAATAGATTGAATGGTAGATCCTAGGGTGTTGCATGAATCCTAGGACTGGAAAACTAGATTGTATGATAGATCCTAGGATATGGCATGAATCCTAGGACGGGAAAACTAGTGGAATCATGAATACTGCAGTCTTGGAAAATGTGGAAAGGAAATAATAGCTGCCTGTGAATTGAATTAACAGCTGCCTGTTATGAATAAATAAACGTGATTGAGAATATGGATTGTAAGAACGTGAAACTGGAAAGTGAAACCTGGATATTCTGAGTTAACAGAGCTGGAACCCTACGGGGAATTAGGAGTAGAACTCCTGGAAAGTGAATGGAATAGAATTGGGGAAGTGAGCTGGCCCTTGAGTACGGAGTACCAAGGAGAGCGACTGTCCCCCTGTTTAGTGCAGAGCGGAGCCAGCCGCCCCAGGGACTCGGGGTTAAAACTGGCCACTCTGTACCGACTTGCTGGCCCTCGTGTACGTAGTACCGAGGAGAGCTACTAGTGTAGGGAGGTACTAGCTACCCCACGGGCCTCGGGGTTCTGCTAGCCTCCTACACCGACTTGTTAGGCCCACTGGGGCAAACCAGGGTAGTCAGGCGAAGGTGCATGGACTGTGGAGGGGCAAGGCCCTTGTTTGGTTACTGTGGAGGGGTTGGACCCCTGTTACTGAGAGGGCTTTGCCCTGTACTGGTTTCGTGCTGTGCTTTGGGCGCACCCGTTAATGGAAACGACTGACTGCGTGCCAGTGCGGGTTAGCTACCCGTGCATTTACCGCGCGTGCCGTAGTCACCGTTACGTCTGTCAGTGACCTTGGGGTGGTTGACTGAGAGTAGGATCACCACGGGGGACTCTCCCGGCCAAGAGAGCACCATGTGCTACTTCTACTATTCGGAAAAGACAGCAATCAAGATCGTTCCCACGAGGAACATTCGAGATCAAGTGAAGGATCTGAGAAATAGATAAATTGTGAAACAATAGAAAGACATAAATAAAGGAAGAAAGAAAATTAAAACAGCTACTGTACACTTTTCTGTTGCTTTAGTTTAGCTGCCACTCTACTCAGCGTTTTGCTGACGTGTTACACTCGTTACCTTTCAGGACCAGGTGTTGAGCAGCCAGGGTCAGCGGCTGCAGAGGACGCTGGGCTGAGTAGGGTCCAGTAGAGTTACCACTGTTCTCTTGTACCTCTTTTTGGTTCCACTGTAGTGAGTAGTTCTTGTTTCCGCTGTACTTTTCTTTACCTGTAGTTCATATTATGTTATGAATGTTGTTCTACTGTTGTGGTGGTACATACTGTAGTAGTTTCTTTCCTTACTGCTGTATTTTCTTACTGTTAGTTATATTCATGTTGAATGTGGTTTATTTTACTGCTCTTTTGGTTACTTCCTCGTTGGACGACCAGATCTTGGGTTTAGTCGAGTCGGTCCGGTTCTCGTGTCTCGTAGGGACTCGGGAATCGGGTCATTACAAGATGGTACATAATGTAGTAGTTTCCTTCCTTACTGCTGTATTTTCTTACTGTTAGTTATATTCATGTTAAATGTGGCTTATTTTACTGCTCTTTTGGTTACTTCCTCGTTCGACGACCAGGTCTTGGGTTTAGTCGAGTCGGTCCGGTTCTTGCGTCTCGTAGGGACTCGGGAATCGGGTCGTTACACGCGGGATTGCTGACCACGCCCCCAATACTCCCGATTTTGCGAGTAGAGTGGCCTTTTCAATTATTTATCAAAAATTATGAAATTGTGAAATAATTAATAGAGTCTAAGGCATTGCATGAACCCTAGGGCTGAAAAACTAGATTGAATGATAGATCCTTGGGTATTGCATGAATCCTAGGACTGGAAAACTAGATTGAATGATAGATCCTAGGGTATGGCATGAATCCTAGGATTGGAAAACTAGTTGAATATATATATTGCAGTCTTGGAAAAGTAGAAAGGAAACGATAACTGCCTGCAAATTGGTTAATAGCTGCCTGTTTAAGAATGAATAATCACTGTTGAGAACATGGGTTATATGGGTATAAAGCTGGAACGGTGAAACCTAAATTGGCTGAGTTAAAAGAGCATGAACCCTACGGGGAATTAGGAGTAAAACTCCTGGAAAGTGAATGGAATAGAATTGGGGAAGTGAGCTAGCCCTTGAGTACGGAGTACCAAGGAGAGCAACTATTCCCCTGTTTAGTGCATAGCAGAGCCAGCCGCCCCAGGGACCCGGGGTTAGGACTGGCCACTTTGTGCCGACTTTTGGCCCTCGTGTACACAGTACCGAGGAGAGCTACTAGTGTAGGGAGAGCACTAGCTACCCCACGAGCCTCGGGGTTCTGTTAGCTCTCCTACACCGACTTGTTAGGCCCACTGGGCAAACCAGGGTAGTCAGGCGAGGGTGCGCAGACTGTGGAGGGGCAAGACCCCTGTTTGGTTACTGTGGAGGGGCTAGACCCCTGTTACTGAGAGGGCTCTGCCCTATACTGGTTCCGTGCTATGCTTTGGGCTCACCCGTTAACGAAAACGACTGACTGCGTGCCAGTGCGGGATAGCTACCCGTGCATTTATCGCGCGTGCCGTAGTCACTGTTACGTCTGTCAGCAACCTTGGGGTGGTTGACTGAGGGTAGGACCACCATGGGGGACTCTCCCGGCCAGGAGAGCACCACGTGTCACTTCTACTTTTCGGAAAAGACTGCAATCAAGATCATTCCCACGAGAAACATTCAAGATCAGAAGGATCTGAGAAATAAATCAATAATGAATAAATGGAAAAATATAAAGAAAGAAAGTAAAAATACAACAGCTACTGTCCACTCTACTACTTCTTCTAGCTTTTCGTTGCCACTCTACTCAGCGTTTCGCTGACGTGTCACCCTTGTTACTTTTCAGGACCAGGTGTTGAGCAGCCAGAGTCGGCGGCTGCAGAGGGCGCTGGGCCTAGTAGAGCCCAGTAGCACTACTTGTAGTACCCACTGTACTTTTCTTTCCGTTGTAGTGAGTAGTTTCTGTTACCCCCTGTACTCTTTTTATTGTAAGCTTCATGTTTATATATATGTTTATTCTCTACTGTTGTGGTGGTGTATACTGTAGTATTTCTTTTCTCTACTGCTGTATTTTGTTACTGCTAGTTATATACATGCCGAATGTGGTTTATTTTACTGCTCTTTTGGTTACTTTCTCATTGGACGACTGGGTCTTGGGATCAATTGAGTCGGTCCGATTCTCGTGTCTCGTAGGGATTCGGGAATCGGGTCGTTACAATCTATGTACTAGTTTTTGGTTATGATGGATATATTTCTGCTCTTGAAGGCATGTAATATTTTAGTATTACTATTCTGTTTCTCCTTTGTTGCCAATGTCTTTCTTTTTAGTTACATTACTTGTGCGGTTGTGGACTGATGCACGTTATTTGGTTATTTTTCGTTGGACGACTGGGTCTTGGGATTAGTCGAGGCGAGCCGGTCTCGGGTCCTGTAGGGATCTAGGATCGGGTTATGACAAGATGAAATCAGAGTAAGGTCGTCCCAAGAAATGAACCAAATAGTTCGAAAATCACCACACTTGTACATGTAGCTAGGATAGCCATCACAACGTTTTATCTTGATTGTCATTTCCGACTCTTACGTTTCCTCTGTAATCAAACAATCACCGACAATCCTGTTTCTTTTCGATCTCCGTGCAGGAGATGCCTCGCCAGGGAGCTCTTGAGGCAGGCCACGAACGTGGTCGTGGCAGAGGGCGTGGTCGCAAGGGAGGGCGAGCGATGGCCGAGGACAAGGCCGGTCCA
The DNA here is from genome assembly GCA_037157565.1 of Thalassia testudinum. NCBI lineage: Eukaryota > Viridiplantae > Streptophyta > Magnoliopsida > Alismatales > Hydrocharitaceae > Thalassia > Thalassia testudinum. Next base: position 16,013,865 of record JAZHRO010000039.1, read on the forward strand.
CCTCTCCTTTCGGGCATCCAGGTCTCGAACCTCGCCCAACTGATCCAAGATCTCATACGAGAGGAGCTCCATCAGCCTCCTCCTCTGCCTCCTCTTCCTGGGGATACGGAAGGGCAGTCCTCCGTGGAGCAGGTGAGCCACCACGGCGTTGGACAAGCTGGAGGGGGAGGGAGTGATCCTCCATCGCCCCCACCTCCTTCAGCCACTTCGGGTCACGAGTCCTCCTTGCCTAGATGTGCACCCATTCCCCCATTGCGGCTGCACCACAAGGTCTTCATCCAGTTCAGGAAGCTGAAGCCCCATTCCTTCGAGGGGGAGGAGAGCCCGTCTGAGGCAGAGGATTGGCTGGAGCAGATGGAGAAGATCTTTGACACCCTCTGTCCTCCTGTGGAGTGCCGAGTGGCCTTCGCCACGTATCAGCTGGAGAGTGCAGCTCACAGGTGGTGGAGGGCGGTCAGAGGACAGGATGAGGGAGAGCTGGTGTGGGATCGGTTTGTGGCGCTCTTCTGTGAGAAGTACTACCCATAGACTTGGTAGGATCAAAGGAGGCGGGAGTTTCACTATTACGACCCGATTCCCGAATCCCTATAGGACCTGAGACCGACTCAACTCGACTAATCCCAAGACCCAGTTGTCCAACAAGAAATAACCGAAAAGTAGGAAAATAAACCTCATTGACTATGCAATGTAACTTACAGTAAAAGCGTACAAGTAGTAAAGGAAAGTAAAAGCTGCTAATCAGTATATACCACCACAAACAATAGGAAAGTAGAACAAAAGTACAGTAACAGGAACAGTAAACAAAAGCCTGATCTCACTAGCAGAAAAGAGAGTACAACAACAGCACGAAAACTATTGCTGGGCTCGATTGGACCCAGCACCCTCGGCAGCCGGTAACTCGAGCTGCTCAACTCCTGGACCTGTAAAGGGTTATTGATAGTGGTGGTATGACTAGGTTTTGTTGTTTGTTATAGAAATGGCGTTATAGTACAGATAGTCATTGCCACTATTACAATTTTACTCGGAAATAAGAGGTTTCCCGAGGTCGAACTCAGGGAGCAAACTATAATTCTAGAAGTACAATATTTTTATTACAAAAATAAGAGAGAGAGAGAGAGGTAGATTGGTCTCTTGGCTTTTTCTTCTTCTCTTCTTTCTCTCTTGCCTTTGTCTTCTTCTTCTTTCTCTTCTCTTCTCTTTGCTTGATCGTCCTTAGTTTTTCTTCTTCTTTACCTTCTTCCTTTTTCTTTCCTTCTTCTTTCTTTGATCTTCTTCAGCTCTTTATCTTCTGTTCTTCTTCTTTTCTTTCTTTTTGCTTTCAGTTGCGGCGCCTATTCTTCTTTCCTTCTTTTCTTTTCCTTCAGAGCGTCATCTGATTTCTCAATCAGACGACTTAAGTAGCACCTGCTACAGTGCTTCCTCGGTGCTCCTTCTTCTGCTTCTTTCTTCTTCTCCTCCTTCCTCTTCTTCTTGCAGTCCTTCTTCTTCTTATTTGCTTCGAGCAGCCTTGGCTGCTTCTTCCTTCTTTTTCTTCTCCTTCCTCTTCTACGGTCTGTTCTTCTTTCCTTCTCCTTATTTTGCCTGCACACTCACATAGCCTAGTCAGAGCAAAACCTAACCCTACCCTCCCTCGCGTCTCTCTCTCTCAGATTTCGCTCGTAGGATCTCTCTCCCAGAGCCGGGTATTCGGGTACGGGTTCGCACCCGGGTCCAGGCCCACCGGTGTGTGGTGGAGGGCGAGGAGTGCAGGTCGGGTATACGGGTCGGGCCAGGTCCGCGGGGGGTGGTCGCGGACGAGGCCAGGTGAAGCGGGTGAGAGGGACCTCACCCCGTGGTCAGGAGGCGAAAAGGCTAAGGCACTTTTCCAATTTATGCGCAGGCGACGTTTCGAAATCCCACAATGTGGGACTATCTTCAGTGCTGTCTTCGCGCGCGCCCGCAGGATGACTCCACCTCGCCCTCTGATCGACTGCAGCCGATGTCGGTGCCCATTGAAGAGGCAGAAGCCTTCGCGGACTTCGCCCCAACCTACAGCACCTGGGAACCTGGGGCTGCAGGGTCTGGAGCTCGCCCCGAAGCTGCTTCAGTCGTTGTTAATGGCGGCTAGAGTAGCGAACCTGTTAGACAGAAACATGGCCATTCGGCCTAATCAAACTAGCGGGGGACCTTTGCCATGGCACGGCGAAGGTGGCACGGGGTGTAGCACGTCGTGGGGCGGCGTCTAGCGGCGGGGCTAGGTCGAACAGCGACCGGAGAAATGGGTCTGTTCGGGGGAGTGTGGTGGGGGTGTGGAGCAGTAATGGGTGAGCGGAGGTTGCTCAGGGTGATGAGGCGGAGGTTCTGTGAGGGTTGGCGAGGCGTGTGGGGCTATGGAGCGATGGGGGCGTCTCACCGGAGGGTAGCCGGAGACGAAGGGGGTGACGGTGGACAGGAGTGGTCGAGGGCTTAATTGAATGTAAAATAGTGAGGAAAAGAAAGAAGGGGAGGTGGGGAGAAGTTCTGACCTAGTTATAAGGACGAACGGGGCCGGAGTAGGGCGGCAGTCGTATCGACTGTCGCCAGAGAAGAAGATGCCCAGAGGGAGAGGGAGGCGGAGAGGAGAGAGCGGGAGGGCGCGCGCTGGGTACGGCGCGACGCGGGAAGAGCGGGCGAGGGTGGCTCTGCTGCTGGTATTGCGGCAGAGCGACGAGGAGGAGGAAGAACCGCCGGAGCTGGAGGGCTTCTGCCGGAGTGGGAAGAGAGGAAAGATGGGGGTGTTTCTCCGTCAGGACCGAGCTGCTCTCTTCTGCAGGCGGAGGCGGCTTTTATAGAGGTGAAAGCGGAGAGGTGGGCGGAGGGAGGCGACATGCCTCCCTCGCCGAAGGACGGTCGGAGTAGGGACCCATACCTTCCGCGCGTTCGCACGGAAGGTATGGGCTGCTGCAGAGATCATGGAGGTGTCCCTGCGACAACAGACGTCGTAGGGAACACCCCGTTGAAAGGGCAGAGGTCCTCCCTCACCCTGTGCGGTGCCATGCTCCGCGAAAAGTCCCCGGAGCATGGCGCTGCTCAGGGTTTTGCAGGGAGGACCTAAATGCAAATAACAATGAAGATTTAGGGGCCAAAATGCGAGGGTTTCAAAAGTTGAGGGTCAAAAAGTAATAGATGAGGACCAAAATGCAAAGTCGGTCAAGAAGGTCTCTTCTTAGGCTCAAGATTTTATACATGACTAAATAGGACCTAAGGATTCTAATGGTGAATTTTATTTCTAGATCAGACCTTTTTTGATCGGTCAATTTACGTAAAAATCTAAATTAAATCATTAATTGGGCATGGTTCTCAATGTAGGTCAAAATGGGTTCCCAGGGCCAAATTGAAGGTTCTAAACCCTAGAGATTATTTTTCGATGAATTTTAGAGGGTTTATTCAATTTTTACTTTACCTTGAACCTCGTGAATTGAAGTGGGTTTGTTTTAGGGTTATAGGATGTCATTTAATTCCTTGGAGTTGCTGTAGCCCTTGTTGGATCAAATCATCCCACTTTCCTTCTTATTAGGTTAGTTTGACCTATGTTTGGACCTTGAGTTAACCTGTTTACTGATTGTGTTGGTGAAATTACATTTTTACCCCTTAGCTCCTGTTTTCTTCACAAACTCAGAATTCTCTGAGTCAAGCCTTTCTATAAGTTATGTAGGAGCTTTTTCTCGTAAATCTAGGTTAGATGATGCTAGTTTAGGGTTTATGACGAGGTCCTCATCAGTTATGTAAAAATGGAGTCAGTGAACGCTCAGTAGAGTGATAACCAGACTAGCTAAAGCAGTAAAAACTAGTAGGTAAATTTACCTTTTCCAGTTATTTATTTTACAAGTAGTTTCCTTTCACCCCATTGGTTTACTTTCAAATTTCTTTCTTGATCTCGCATGTTCCTCGTGAGAACGATCTTGATTGCAATCTTTTCCGAAGAGTAGAAGGTACACGTGGTGCTCTCCTGGCCGGGAGAGTCCCCCGTGGCAGTCCTATACCTAGTCAATCACCCTGAGGTCACAGACAGACATAGCGATGACTACGGCACGCGCGATAAGCGCACGGGTAGCTACCTCGCACTGGCACGTGATCAGTCATTTTCGCTAGCGGGTACACCCAAAGTACAGCATGGAACAATATAGGGCCTAGCCCTCTCAGAAATAGGGGTCTAGCCCCTTAAAAACAAATAGGGGTCTCACCCCTCCACAGTCTACGCACCCTCGTCTACTACCCCGGTTTGCCTAGAGGGCCTAACAAGTCGGTGTAGGGTGTGGCTAGCTGAACCCCAGGCCCCGTGGGGTGGCTAGTTCCCTCCTTACACTAGTAGCTCTCCCCGGTACCATGTACGCGAGGGGCAACCGAAGTCGGTATAGAGTGGCCAATCCTAACCTCGGGTCCCAACCCAAGGGTGGCTAGCTCCGCTCTACACTAAAAAGGAGACAGTCACTCTCCTTGGTACCACATATTCAAGGGCTAGCACACTTCCCATCCATATTCCAAGCTTTTCCATCTAACCACCGGAGCTCTACTCCTAACTTCCCGTAGGGTTCATGCTCATGTTCACCATATTATTCCAATCCAAGTTTCATCATTCACGATTCGGTTCTTGTTTATACACATGCAACTCGTATTTTCACAATTTAACACATGCAATAAGTGATATCACAGGTAACTGTTTAATTATCTCAGGCTGCTCATATTCTATCATGCAACTCGTATTCATTAACAGACAGTTGCTAATAATTTAGCTCATTCATTCATAAATAGCAGTTCAACCATTTCTCGTCCTAGGGTTCATGCAACATCCTAGGTTTCCAGTTATCTAATTTTCATAGATGCATTCATATTTTATAAGTAGAACAGGGGGAAACTACTCTACCAGACAATCCAGGAGTACTGGAGGCTCGAACTGTAGGCCCACATACCTCTGCAAGCCCCAAACAAGCAACAGGTCGAAGTACTGTACCAAGGAACACACCATAACAGAAGATTCAGAATAGTGTATAAAGGTTTCTAATATGTAGAGGAATTCACAAGGAAACCACAGATACTTCGTTTGCGTAAAATGGATCCCGATCGGACCCTAAACGTGTCTGCAGACCCAATTCAGACGTTTGGCAACAAGTCCAGACGTCTTAAAAGCATCAGAGACTCATCTCAAGTTCTTGTGATGATCTCAGACGTCCAGGACTCTGCCGCAGCCGTCTGGAAGTAGTTCCAAACGTCAGATCAGTCCTCTGGTCATCTGGGGATGTCTCCGGTCGTATGGTAAGCTATCCAGACGTCTGAAAATCGTGGGAGGGCATTGACAACGGTTTGGCTGTCCAGTTAGCTTGTTTGTGTTTGTTATATGTCAAGTTATAGTCGTTGTAGTAATAAGACAGCTACCATGTTATCATTACAAATTTTCTACTCGGAAATGGTTTTCCCGAGGTCGAACTCAGGGAGCTACTGGAATTCTAGAAATATAAAGGTTCTCTATTAGATTACAAAAATAAGGGAGAGAGAGAGAGAAAGAGAGAGAGGGAGCTTGTCTTAGCTTCTTCTTCTCTTCTCCTTTTCCTTCTCCTTCTTTCAGCTGCTCTTCTTTTCTTCTTCTTTTTCTCTGCTCACGGCTGTGTCTCTTCTTTTCTTCTGCAGAGTTCTTCTTCTATTCTTTCTTTGTTCTTCTCTTTCTTTCTTTTTCTTCTCTTCTTTTGCGGCTGTGACAATCTTCTTCTTCTTCTGACTTCTTTTTCTTCCTCCTTCTTCTTCTTTCTTCTCTTGCTTTATCTCTTCTGGCCGCTGCTCAACCGTCGTCTGATACAGCGATCAGACGACTTAACTGTAGGTTTGCTACAGTGCTTCTCTTCTTCTGTTTCTTCTCTCTTGCTTCTTCTTCTTCCTCTCTGCCCTGAGCGGCTAAGGCTTCGGCCGCCTTCCTTCCTCTTCTTTCCTTTCGGAGCAGGCGGGGGTGGAAGTCGTGTGCGGTGAGGCGAAAAGACAAATTGAGAGAGGGAAAATGTAAGGGAGGAGGAGAGGAAGCTAATTACCTAGGTTTTGGACGAAGGGGGAGGGTGGAGCCACCGGCTCGTACTTGCCGGAGTTGGGGAAGAAAGGACACTGGAGGAGGAGTGCGGCGACGAGGAAGCAGGCAGAGGGTGCCGGCGGGTGCAGCACGGCGCAGACGAGAGGGCTAGGAGAACCCTACTGGAGGTAAGGCGGCAGAGCGACGAGGAGGAAGAGGAGGAGGTCGCCGGAAGCTGCGGGCCATCTGACGGAGGAGGAGGAGATGAAGTGGGGGGTTGTTCTCCATCAAAGAGAGCTTCGCGGAACCGGCAGGGGGTGCCGGTCCTTAAAAAGGGGCTGGCGCAGAGGGAGGCGTGGGCTAGCGACGTGCCAGCCTTGCCGAAACGTAGCCGGAGAGGGGACCCATGCCTTCAGTGCATTCTCACGGAAGGTATGGGGGCCGACAGAGAGCATGGCCGGGTCCCTGCGATAGAGGACGTCGCAGGGAACCCCGCGTCTTCTTTGCAGGGCGGTCACCCCTCTCTGCACGACGCCATGCTCCGCACAAAGTTGCCGGAGCATGGTGCTGCGCAGAGTTTTGCAGAAGGGACCGTTCTATAAAGAATGACGAAAAAGATAGGGGCCAAAATGCAAGGGTTTCGAAAGATAAGGGTCAAAAAGTAAATGAAGAGGACTAAATTGTAAAGTCGGTCAAGGAGGTCTCCTCTTAGGCTCAAGTTTTTATACAAGACTAATTTGAACCTAAGGATTTTAATGGTGAATTTTATTTCTAGGTTAGATCATGTTTGACTGGATAATTTGCGTAAAAACCCAGATTAAGTCATTAATTTGGTAAAGTTCTCTTTGTAGGTCAAAATGGGTTTCTAAAGCTGAATTGAAGGTTCTAAACCCTAGAGATTATTTTATATGAATTTTAGAGGGTTTAGTTGATTTTTATCCTGCCTCGAATCTCGTGAATTGAAGTGGGTTTGTTTTAGGGTTACAGAATGTCATTTAATTTCCTAAAGTTACTATAACCCTTTTTAGATCTGACCATCTCACTTCCCTTCTAATTAGGCTTGTTTGACCTGTGTTTGGACCCTTAATTACCCTGTTTGCAAAATGCATTGGTGAAATTGCAGTTTTACCCCTTATGATTTATTTTCTTCTTAAACTCAGAATTCTCTGAGTTAAGCCTTTCTTTGGGTTATGTAGGAGCTTTTTCTTACATATCTGGGTTAGATTGTGCTAGTTAGGGTTCATGATGAGGTTCTCATCATACCCCCATGCCTAGCTTTTGCTAGTCCCTTAGCAAAAACTTAAGGTTTCAACCTTTGTTTTAGACCATGAAGTTTTTAATGATTTCAGATAAGTGCTTTTTCATCTGAAACCTAGATTAGGTTAGAATGCTAACCATAGGCCTAAAAGGTACTCTAGTGCCAACCAAGATCTGGATCTGTCTAGCCTCAGTCTCAGTTTTTAGCAAAGGTTTTTAAGGCCTACAAGAACTAACCTAAGGTTTATTGGACTTTGTGGTTAAAGCACTAGTGCTTGAAATAATTTTAGCCCTGGCTCAGTTCGCAGTGCGTTTTGTAAGAAAGAGAGGTAGAAGATTTATCTGTTTGGAGAGTTTTCTCTCTCTTTTTCTTTTTAATTCTAGCTTAGGATTGGCTTTTCAACATGATCTATATCAGATTCCTTGTCCCCATCATCAATCCTCAAGGGTTCCTGGCAGTCGATGCTTCGAGATAGCACCACCCATGGTAACCCCCGGAACCCTAGCTATTAAGATTTCAAGATAATCCCATCCATGGTGTTTTGAGGCCGAATTCAGACCCTGGCAATTGACATTTCGCGATAATGCCATCCATGGAATCTGAACTAGCAGAGTGCTTACATGCCCCTGGTAGGATATGTAAATATCCTAAGAGACAAGCACCGAGGAGATGATATTTTTTTACGCATTTTCGAGGGGAATTTTCCACCTCTCCGCGCTGGGAACTCGTCCAAATCAACTTGTGTTGATCGGCCGCTCCTACTCTACGTGTTATTTTCAGAATTTTGCGACGCTTCTGTGTGATTTTGATTTTTACGCTTACTGAACCAGGCTATGTGTGAGGTTAGGGTGCTTAGGTTACTGAGTCCCATAAACCAAAAGTTAGTTAATAAGGCCAAATACTTCCTAAGCCTTGGACCTAATACTTAAGCCTTTCATTTTCCTCAACCTCTTGAGGAATGTCTAGATCTTAATGGGTACTAAGAGTCTATCCAAGAATGCCTAAGGTTTGCATTCTTACTAATCTCACTGTGCACTTTTCAGTTCTTTTCTTGAATGAGGTCTAGAACTTAGGTTAATTCCTTAGTTTCTTACTAATGACTATCACTTTTCTCTCATTTTTGTGCTCCTTTTTCATTTTGTTTCTTTTTCCTTCCTCCACAAAATTTCTTTCCTCCTCTTATTTTATTATGATTTTTTTTATCAAAAATTTTTTAATTTTTATGGTGTTTTTGGCATATGTGAATTTTTTGTTTAAAACCTTTTCTTACAAGTTTTGCACTTTCATACCCCCCATGCCTAAGATTTGCAATGTCCTCATTGTGACTTAGGGGGTTTTTATTCAACTTAGTTCATTCCTTAGGACAGATATTTTGGTGAGTGAATGGGTCGGGATGACTGTTGCAGATGATTTCTAATCTCAGATGCAAGCACCTGAGGTAGAGTTGGTTGTCTTAAAGGGTGAACCTTAAGTGCACAAAAGTGTCAAAAAAGGTTTCAGGTTTTCCAAGAGAATGACAGGCTGCCTCCCTTTGAGCGCTGAGTTTTACGCCATCGACTGGGTGCAATAAGCTCATGGGGAATGGAGGATATAAGATGATTCAGCCAAATTAGTAGAAGTTACATCAATGAACGGTTTGAGTCTCTGACCGTTCACGATGAAAGGTTCGGAATCATGACTGAGTGGGCTGATCTCGATGGCTCCATTTCCAAAAACCTGTCGGACCAAGTATGGTCCGCCCCACTTGGATCGCAGCTTCCCAGGGAAAAGTTTGAGTTGGGCATCAAAGAGTAGGACCTTCTGACCAGGATAAAAGATCTTTCTAGAGATATGCTTGTCATGGAAGGCTTTAACCCGCTCCTTGTAGATTCACGAGTTCTTGTACGTATCGAGACGTAGCTCATCGATCTCGCTGATTTGAAGCTTTCTGTGGGTTTCAACCTTCGAAAGATCTAGATTACAGTTCCGTACTGCCCAATAGGCTTTGTGCTCCAGTTCGACGGGAAGGTGACATGCCTTCCCGTACACCAATCTAAAGGGATACATGCCTAATTGGATTTTGTGGGCAGTCCTATAGGCCCACAAGGCTTCCGGAAGTCGGGACGACCAGTTCTTCCTGTCAGGCCGAACAGTGACCTACAAGATTTTCTTGATCTCTCGATTTGACAGCTTAGCTAGACCATTAGTCTGGGGGTGATAAGGAGTAGAGATTTGGTGAGACACCCTGTATCTGGTCATCAGTGACCTAAACTGAGCATTCGTGAAATGGGTCCCCCCATCTGAGATGATAGCACGAGGAATCCCGAACCGTGAGAAGATATTGTGATGAATGAATTTGATAATGATTTTGTGATCACAGGTTCAGGTCGGTATGGCTTCGATCCATTTGGACACGTAGTCCACAGCCAGCAGAATGTATTCGAAACCATTCGAAATAAGAAAGGGGCCCATAAAATCAATCCCCCAAACATCAAAGATTTCGCATACGAGAATCGGCTGCAAAGGCATCATGTCGCGATGGCTCATGTTGCCCATAGTTTGGCAACGACTGCATGCCTTACAGTGACTGTATGAGTCTTTGAATAGTTTGGACCAGTAGAAACCACACTGGAGGATTTTCGATGTGGTTTTGTGCCCAGAGAAATGGCCACCGCATGCCTGGTCATGGCAGAAGGAAAGAATATCATTGACTTCATCTTCCGGGACACATCTCCGAATGATTTGGTCAGCACCTATGCGGAAGAGGTACGGATCTTCCCAAATGTAATACTTGGCATCAGAGCGCAATTTGTCTTTCTTGGCCTTCGGCCAATCAGACGGGATCTGATGAGATGCCAAGTAGTTTACTATATCAGCAAACCATGGAAGTTTCGTACCAATAGTCAGTAGGTGCTCATCAGGGAAATGCTCCGTGATGGGTCCGGAAGGGTTGATAATCTCAGAAGGAAGGCAGGACAAATGGTCAGCTACCACATTTTGTCTTCCCGCCTTGTCGTGAATCTCGAGATCGAATTCTTGCAACAGCAAGATCCATCAGATTAGTCGAGGCTTCGCGTCCTTCTTGGCAAGGAGATGCCTCACAGCCGTGTGATCCGAGTAGATGATGATGTGGGAACCCAGGAGATAAGATCGGAATTTTTCAAGGGCAAATACTACGGCTAGCAGCTCTTTCTCCGTAACTGTATAGTTACGTTGAGCCTCGTCAAGTGTCTTACTAGCGTAGTAGATGACCACGGGCTTTCCATCAACTTTCTGCCCCAGAACCGCTCCTACGGCGAAATCAGACGCATCGCACATGATCTCAAAGGGTTGAGACCAGTCAGGGGATTGTAGGATTGGTGCCTGGGTGACTCGTTCACGAAGGTTTTCAAATGTTTGAGTGCATTCCTTGGAGATTTCAAAGGGTACATCCTTAGAGAGGAGAGTCGTCAGGGGTGTTGGTGCTAGAGCACCACGATCATTTGTTTTGATGACAAAACACGTGTTATTTAACATTTGCACTTGAAGTCTTAGATTTTAGGTCAATTGCAAATGAAGACGTGATTAGAATGAATTCGAGCTCGCATCCAGGATGGATTGAAGGAGCTTGATGGAGAACAGAGGGGATTCGCGAGGAGCGATAGATTGAAGATGGAAGGACAAGAAGAATAGGATAGAATTCCATTTTATTCCTTTCATGTACTTTTGTCGTTATTTTCTTGCTCTTTATTTCCTTAGAACATTATGTTAAAGAGCCTCAAAGTACCCTAACAGTAGTCCTAGGAACACCCGCACAACCCTAGGATACTTAGGTTTTCTGTAGAGAACTTAGAAAACCAATATAGGGTTCAAACATAATTTCCAGACGTCTAATTCCAAAATCAGACGTCTGATAATGTATTTTAAGACGTCTGACTGTTGATTCAGACGTCTGATAACATTTAGACTAGACATAGTTAGTTCTGTCTGATGAAATCAGACGTCCAGACCTTAGACCAGACGTCTTAGGAGATGTCTGATGACTTTGCCAGACGTCCAATTAGTGGACCGTTGGCTCTCTTAGCATACACTCAAGGATATGACCGTTAGAGCCTTATCAGACGTTTTTAAACCCTTCCAGACGTTTGAAAATTGACCGTTTTGCTTCGACTGACCCGAAAATCTCTTCTCAGAGATTTTCTAGCCGTTGCAAATCCATTCCCACGAAAAAGTAGGTTTCCAGATGTCCAGATATAGTGTCAGACGTCCTGTATGTCGTCTAATGGACTTGCGCTAGAACCCTGTTTAGATTTGATTCAAGTCAGGAAGAGACCCGCCCAAAATCAGACGTCTGACCTTATTTTCAGACGTCTTAAAGTGGTCTTCCAGACGTCTGATGCCAGAATTAGACGTCTGATTACCCTGTCAATGCAATCATTGTCCCTGATTTCGGCCTGATTCTCTTGGGCTTTGCACCCAACGGCTATGGAAGCTTTCCTAAGCCTTCCAAAGCCTTCCTAAGGCCTCTATAAATAGAGAGGAGCCTTTGCACACTAAGATACACCTAAGCAACATACTTTCTACTCTTTTGTGTCCAAGAAAAGCTCTTGCACTCCAAGCTTAAGTTCCATCATCCAGAGAGCTAAATTCCCTTTGCGCACCCACTCTCCCGCCGTAATTCACGAAGAGTGACGTTGCGTGGCTCACGCACCCGCGTCATCGATCCGACACACTCCTTGCAAAGGGGAGTTTCCTAATTCCTATAGAAGCTAGGTTTAAATTACTTTGTTGGCTCTATAGGATTGTTGTTATTTTATCTTTGCTATTTGGTTGGGTATTCGCTTTGCGAATTCCCGTCTCCTTCGAGGGACAAAATCCTTCTCGTGAAGAGAAGGGGTTTGAGGTACGCTACCCTCGTATAAAGTAGCGTGGTTGTAATTGAGGTTGAATCACCCTCGTTTAAGTGATCCGGTTAGTGGATTTGATCAACTTGGTTGATCGGAAAATCCTAACTCGAGAGGGTTAGGTGATGGTTTTCACCCGGTTTGGGTTTCCACCTAAAAATTATTGTGTACTTTGTGCGATTGATTTTATTTTGTGAGATTGCTTTATTTATTTCCGCTATTATTACGTCACCCCCTCCTAGTAGGGACGAATCTGCAATTGGTATCAGAGCAGGTCTTGTTGTTTCGGCGTAACAACCAAGCAAGAAGATCTATGGAGGGGAGCAGTTCCGCGGGCAGGATTTCCGAGGGGCAGTCCACCGTCCGACCACCCTATTTCGACAGAAGCAACTACCCCTACTGGAAGTTGCAGATGAGGACGTGGCTTCAAGCCACCGATTTCACAATATGGGTCAGGTGCGAGACCCCCTTCGACATCCCAGAAAAACCCACCAGAGGATACTCGCAGCAGCATATTCGTGAGCTCTCTTTAAACGCAAAGACCATGAATGCCCTTTACTGCGCACTTAGCTCGGAGGAGTTCAATAGAATCTCGCAATGTGCTACCGCATACGAGATCTGGCACACACTCGAGGTAACTCATGAAGGTACCTCTAAGCTAAAAACTTCTAAACTAAATTTACTTTCACAAGAGTTTGAGGCTTTTTCCATGAAATCTAATGAATCCTTAAGTGAGATGAACACTAGGTTCACTCTCATTGTAAATAACTTGAAAGCATTAGGGAAGACTTTCATCAAGGGGGAGCTTCAAGGGAAGCTTCTTCGTTCCCTCGGACCGGAGTGGGAACAGAAAGTCACCGCCATCGAGGAGGCAAACGAAGTGGAGGAGCTCAACATGGAAGATCTCCTAGGTAATCTAATGGCCTACGAGACAAAGTTGAAGCAGAAGAAGAAGGATACACCAGAGCCTAAACCGAAGAAGACTCTCGCCTTCAAAGCCATGTCGGATAGCGAGGTAAGTTCCGACGACGAAGACTTTAGAATTTTACTTAAAAAATTTTCCAAATTTTGTAGGGAATCAAAGAAAGAGAAAAAGGAGAAGAAGGAAAACCCGAGACGTTGCTATCACTGTAACGAGAAAGGGCACCTACGACCAAAGTGCCCTCTTCTCAAAAAGGAGAAGAAGAAGGAAAAGGAGAAGTCTAAGAAGAAGGCGTTTCAAGCCACTTGGGATGATTCGAGCTCGGAGGAAGAAGAAGAAGAAAAAGAAGAAAACGCTTACTTTGGTTTCATGGCCAGAGGAAGCGACAGCGAAAGCGAAAGCGACTCAGACAACGAGGTAAATTCTGATTTACAAGATGCTTTTAATGAGTTGTATGAGCTTAGTAAATCACTAAAAATAGAAAATAAAAGCATGAAAAAGAATCTTAGTTTTCTTAAATATGAAAATGATAGGTTAGAAATAAAACTTAAGGATCTAGAAGCTAGTCCTAAAAATGATAACCTATTACTAGAAAATCATAACCTCATCATTGAAAATAATAAATTGATTGAGGAAAATGTTAGTCTAAAAATAGAAATTTCTGATTTAAAAACTAAGATGAATATTATAGAAAAAGAAATTGCATGTCTTAGGGAAAATCCAACAAATTAATCAACAAAGTAGATAATTTTTATAACCCTAAGGTTGAGATAGGATCTCCATCAAGGAGACCCGCTAACAGATCCGGATCAAAGCCCACTTGGATACCGAAAAAAGAATTGCAATCTTGTTTTGTAAGTTTCAGAGATAACTACAACACAAAGGACTGGACCTACAAACTCAAGGCTGGTCAACTCGAGTTGGGAAAACCAAGGAGTAGATCAAGGAGGAGAACAAGAAGACCGACGAGACGACGAACAAACGACAGACCAGCCACACGTCGACCGCCAGATTGGAGATCGGCGCCAATGCCCGGGCCTCCAAGCTACGGATGGGAATCCCATTCGATGTGGCATCCACCACCACCATTTGGGCCATTTTATTGGCCATGGTAGGTGAGGTAAAAATTATTCACCCTATCTTTTTATCACTAGCATTTAGATAGGGGGAGTTAAAAAGATTTATGAGCTACTTGTCAATTTTTAAGGAGGAGATGCAAGTTAGCTAAATTTCCTTTAGTAAGGGGGAGAAAAATAATAGCTATCTTCTTGTTACAAAAAGGGGGAGGACATTACCTTTGTTAAAAGAAATTTATAGAAGAGTATGTTTTAAGGGGGAGTTATAGAAAATTTAAAATCAATCAAACCTTTTTGATAATGTCAAAAAGGGAGAGGATTTTTTGCATTATTATTTATGGTTTTGTCATCATCAAAAAGGAGGAGATTGTTGGTGCTAGAGCACCACGATCATTTATTTTGATGATAACAAAACACGTGTTATTTAACATTTGCACGTGAAGTCTTAGATTTCAGGTCAATTGCAAATGGAGACATGATTAGACAGAATTCGAGCTCGCATCCAGGATGGATTGGAGGAGCTTGATGGAGAACAGAGGGGATTCGCGAGGAGCAATAGATTGAAGATGGAAGGACAAGAAGAATAGGATAGAATTCCATTTTATTCCCTTCATGTACTTTTGTCGTTATTTTCTTACTCTTTATTTCCTTAGAACATTATGTTAAAGAGCCTCAAAGTATCCTAACAGTAGTCCTAGGAATACCCGCACAACCCTAGGATACTTAGGTTTTCTATAGAGAACTTAGAAAACCAATATAGGGTTCGAATAGAATTTCCAGACGTCTAATTCCAAAATCAGACGTCTGATAATGTGTTTTAAGACGTTTGACTGTTGATTCAGACGTCTGATAACATTTAGGCTAAACATAGTTAGTTCTGTCTGATGAAATCAGACGTCCAAACCTTAGACCAGACGTCTTAGGAGACGTCTGATGACTTTGCCAGACGTCCAATTAGTGGACCGTTGGCTCTCTTAGCATACACTCAAGGATATGACCGTTAGAGCCTTATCAGACGTCCTTAAGCCCTTCCAGACGTCTGAAAATTGACCGTTTTGCTTCGACTGACCCAAAAATCTCTTCTCAGAGATTTTCTAGCCGTTGCAAATCCATTCCCACGAAAAAGTAGGTTTCCAGACGTCCAGACATAGTGCCAGACGTCCTGTATGTCGTCTGATGGACTTGCGCTAGAACCCTATTTAGATCTGATTCAAGTCAGGAAGAGACCCGTCCAAAATCAGACGTCTGACCTTATTTTCATATGTCTTAAAGTGGTCTTCCAAACGTCTGATGCCAGAATTAGACGTCTGATTACCCTGTCAATGCAATCATTGTCCCTGATTTTGGCCTGATTCTCTTGGGCTTTGCACCCAACGGCTATGGAAGCTTTCCTAAGCCTTCCTAAGGCCTCTATAAATAGAGAGGAGCCTTTGCACACTAAGATACACTTAAGCAACATACTTTCTACTCTTTTGTGTCCAAGAAAAGCTCTTGCTCTCCAAGCTTAAGTTCCATCATCCAGAGAGCTAAATTCCCTTTGCGCACCCACTCTCCCGCCGTAATTCACGAAGAGCGACGTTGCGTGGCTCACGCACCCGCGTCATCGATCCAACGCACTCCTTGCAAAGGGGAGTTTCCTAATTCCTATAGAAGCTAGGTTTAAATTACTTTGTTGGCTCTATAGGATTGTTGTTATTTTATCTTTGCTATTTGGTTGGGTATTCGCTTTGCGAATTCCCGTCTTCTTCGTGGGACAAAATCCTTCTCGTGAAGAGAAGGAGTTTGAGGTATGCTACCCTCGTATAAAGTAGCGTTGTTGTAATTGAAGTTGAATCACCCTCGTTTAAGTGATTCGATTAGTAGATTTGATCAACTTGGTTGATCGGAAAATCCTAACTCGAGAGGGTTAGGTGGTGGTTTTCACCCGGTTTGGGTTTCCACCTAAAAATTATTGTGTACTTTGTGCGATTGATTTTATTTTGTGAGATTGCTTTATTTTATTTTCGCTATTATTACGTCACCCCCTCCTAGTAGGGACGAATCTACAAGGGGGCGTGCGATTTTCGAGAAATCAAGAATGAAACGACGGTAAAAATCGACGTGCCCCAGAAAAGAACGAATGTCCCTGATCGAGCTAGGCATAGGAAGGAGAGAGATTAGATCAACCTTAGCTCGATCCACCTGAATGCCCTTCTCAGAAATCAGATGTCCTAGGACGATCCCCTCAAGCACCATAAAGTGGCTCTTTTCCCAACAAAGAACCAAATTAATGTTGATGCAGCACCTGAGTATATGAACCAAGTGCTGGAGGCAATCATCAAATGATGCCCCAAAAACTGAAAAGTCATCCATGAAGACTTTCAGATAATCACCTACCATATCAGGGAATATGGCAAGCATGCACCGCTGAAAAGTTGCAGGTGCATTGCAGAGACCGAACGTCATCCTTCGGAATGCGTACGTTTCGAAGGGGTAGGTGAACATGGTTTTCTCTTGGTCTTCAGGATGAATAGCTACTTGGTTATAACTGGAGTACCCGTCAAGGAAGCAGAAGAATCAATTTCCCGCTAATTTCTCGAGAATCTGATCAATGAAAGGTAGTGGGAAATGATCCTTCTTCGTGAAGGAATTAAGTCGTCGGTAATCTATGCAGACTCTCCACGAGTTGGCTAATCGGGTAGGTATGACTTCTCCGGTTTCAGTCGTTATGGTGGTGAGCCCTGCCTTTTTAGGCACAACCTAGATTGGGCTCACCCAACGACTATCGGAGATCGGGTAGATGATCCCTGCATCTAACCACTTGATGATCTCCTTTTTCACGACCTCCTGCAGATTGGGATTCAAACGTCTATGCATTTCATGAGAAGGTCGTGCGCCCTCTTCTGAGTAAATATGGTGTGTGCAATAAGAGGGACTTATTCCAGTCAAATCATCGAGAGTCCATCCAATGGCTCTGCGATGTTGCTGGAGAACAGCAATCAGACGGGATTCCTGTTCGGGATTAAGCTTGGAATTAATAATCACAGGAAGGGTCTGATTAGAACCTAGAAAGATGTATTTCAAATGATCGGGAAGGGGTTTCAGTTCAAGGATGGGGTTCTCAGCAGCAGCGGATGGTTCAAGGTAAATGTGAGGTTCAAGGGTTGGAGTTATGGGTCTGTCTAAATCTGGTTTTGACTCCTCTGATTGCGGTTCAAAATCTTTTTTTGGTTGATGAGGTATAATCAGGTCATTCTCAAAATACGTTTCATCAACCAAAGTCCTGATATCACAAATCTGTTCGATGACACCGTAATTGATTCCTCGTTGGGCCTTGAATATATCAATTTTTAGGGTTTGATTTCCAAATTTGAGCTCTATTTGGCCCTCCTCACAGCTGATGTTGGCTCTAGCAGTAGCCAAGAAAGGTCTCCCTAGAATGATCGGTGTATCCCTAGGGTTTTCAGGTGCATCCATGTCTAAGACTACAAAGTCTACAGGAAAGTAGAAATCCCGCACTCTTACAATAACATCCTCAAGAATCCCTTTTGGTGACTTTATAGATCGATCTGCTAATTGTAATGTCACCTCAGTCGATTTTAGCTCAGATTCTTCTAGGTGGTTAAGTAAGGATGTGGGTATCAGATTTATGGAAGCACCCAAGTCTAGCAATGCTCTATCGAATTGGGTATCACCTATCTTGCAGGAAATCAGGGGAGTACCAGGATCTTTAGCCTTGGGTGGGAGTCTGCTTAGGATTACAGAGTTGGCTTGCTCTGACAGTACAATTGGACTCCCACTCTTGGTTCGCAGCTTACGCTGGGGTGTACACACATTCTTTAGGAATCGTGCGTAAGCCGGTACGTGGCGAATTGCATCCATCAAGGGGATGTTTATTTGGACCTGCTCAAAGAGCTTGACCAGGTCCTCCTCAGGTGCCACGGGCTTGGTGGTCTTCTTTCCCTTGGTCAAGGCCTCGGGAAACGGAACCTTGGTTGGTTCTTCTAGGATAGGTCCAGGTCTTTGATCTGGGATAGGGATAAGAACGTCCTGGATTACTGTCCTAGGGTTGGGATTACTACCAGGATTGGAGTGGTCTGGATAGGGTGGATCTTAGGTTTCCTTACCACTACGGGTTGTTACAGAGTTTAGCCCTGCCTAGTTTTGGTTAGGGTTGGGTAAGATGGGTTGCTGCTGATAGCCCGCATAGGAAGTGGAAGCCTCCATCCCGTCGGGTGAAGGAACAGAGGGGGCCTGATAAATCATGTGTGCTTGGCCTGGATTTGGGTTCATAACGCGCCGCTGGGTTGACACGTTATTCGGGTTAGGAAGAGGTTGGGAAGGAAGTGTGCCTGGTTGGCGAGAATTTGCCAACTGGGCTAGTTGATTTCGAACCTCTGTAAGTTCGTCCTTGTGTTGGTTCTGAATAGCCGCATTCGTTCTTCGAATGTCAACCAGAGTTTGAAGGATAAGAGGCATTTGGTCCTGATTTGGCCCTGATGGATAGGTAGGGTTGGGCCGAGGCTGAGCTGGCTGGTAAGGATGAGATGGTTGTGAATGGGGCTGAAAGGGTGGTCTCTAGGTTTGGGAATTTCCCACCCACTGGAAGTTGGGATGGTTTCGCCATCCAGGGTTATAGGTGTTGGAGAATGGGTCATTCTGGATGGCATTGAGGTCCTCGCAGGTCTGAGGAACCTCCAAAGAATCAGAGAAAGGGGAAATGGAATTCCTCGGACTGGTATAGAAAGGATCGGATGACCCTCCGATCCGAGAATCAGATGGGGGTGGATATGGATCCATCCCAGGAGAAGATCGGTGGAGAATGTTTTGCACAGTTTCCCGTGTGGAAGGAGGTTGTGCAAAGGAGCTATGCGCAGAGGTGGCTCGCTGCAAGTACTGAGTCAGCTCGCCCACCTTCTTCTCAATGATGGAGACCTTGTCCAATAGACTGGCCATTAATTCCAGGTCGACTGATGCGGACAGGCCCTGCATCTCGTGTGCTCCCCTAAGGTTCGTCGATGCGCGTGTATTCGTCCTGTCGAATAAGCCCATGGAGTCATTGTTGATGGAGTTCTCGCACATGTTTTCGAGAATCTCCCACACGGTGTCCTCATGTTGACCCATGATATTCCCTCCGCAAGTTGCATTGATGAAAAGCCTGATATCCTCACGGAGTCCCTGGTAAAAAGACTGGACTTGTTCCCATTTAGGAACTCCGTGATGGGGGCACTTTCTCATGAGATCCTGAAAGCGATCCCATGCCTCATGGAGAGGTTCTCCAGTTTGCTG
Source organism: Thalassia testudinum (assembly GCA_037157565.1). NCBI lineage: Eukaryota > Viridiplantae > Streptophyta > Magnoliopsida > Alismatales > Hydrocharitaceae > Thalassia > Thalassia testudinum. The sequence goes on from JAZHRO010000039.1 coordinate 16,033,261, forward strand.
AGTGAAGTGAGTAATCTGATGGCGCAAGGCATTGGTCCGACCAAGGAGAAAGAACTTCAAAAATTCGGACTGAAGTTCTTCCCAATTGTTAATCGACCGGGTCTGAGTCTGGTGCCAATGAGCGGCCTTGTCCATAAGGGAGAAGGAGAACATCTTCATGAGGAGAATGTCCCGATTTTGTTCATCTGACCCAAAAGTTTGGGCCAGATGCTTCAGCTGTTTGATGTGCTGGAAGGGGTCTTCAGAATTAAGCCCATGGAATTTAGGTATAACATGAATCATATTGGGCTTTAATTCAGAATCAGGTCCTCCAGTCAGGATTCTGACTTGAGGCTCAATAGCCACCGCAGCAGGATTATAATGGTCCCGCATCATAGGACGCTGCGGTGGGTGCACAAAGTTCTGGAAGAGGTCATTGAGTCACTGGAGCTGGTGCTCCAAATTGTTTTCTTCCTCAACTGGCTGAGCCATTGTGGAAGAAGGTAAGCTAGGTTCGGAGTCGGAGGAGAGGTCGATGTGTGGTGTTGTTTTCTCAAACGAGGGCACTGAGGCTCAGCCTCGAGGAGAGTGAAGTTCTAAAGGAGGTTTTAAGGACCTCCTACCAAACATACACTGTTGGAAGAGATGAGTTTAGCAGGTGCTGGACCCAATCAAGGCACCCAAAATGCTGGGTGACTATAGAGGTGCGGGGCAGATGGACCCATTGATCAAAAGATCGGCCACCTGAGAATTACCTGGGCAGCCAGAGAGGGTGAGTCCCGCGAAGACCCCTACACGGTAGAGCGTCCTCACGGGTTATAGGGTTTCCCCCACTCGACCTCTCTTGTCACTGAGATTCCAGGTAGACCAGAATGGGGATATTGACCTCTTAAGTCTACCACTTTTAGTTTAAGATCAGGGTGCTTAGATTTTCACTTGAACTTTTAGCCTTTTGGGTGCGAAGAGTGACCTATGTTGAAGGTTGGTTGACCCTAAGGGGTCAACTTCACCTATTGATTCCTTTGAGAACTTATTAGGTCTTCTCTTTTAAGGGTTCAAGTGTTTTTAGAGAGCCAATTGCTTAGGGTTTTTCTGAATAGGTATATTCAATCAATGGCTTAGGCACACTTCTTTTGGGATTTCTCAATTCTTGATTAAGTAGTGTGTCTCTAAAAATCCTAGTGTTAATCCTATGTTGGCACTACTTGGTCCAGTTAACTCCTTGTTGGGTAATTAGGGCTTCAGGCAAGAAGATGTTAGCCCTTAATTACCCTTAATACTGTGTGCAGGAATATTGGTTTTGAAAACATGCAGCTGTTACTAAGTATGAAAGACAGGTTATACCTATATTATGTTTTTCTTTTTCTTCCTCTTTAGAATTTAGGGGTTAAGAGTGAGAGGATAGAAGTTACCTGTCCTTGGAGTGGTTGTTATGCGGCTGCTTCTTAATTTTTCCTGTACCTGCACACAAGAGAGAAGAGATTATTAGAAAACTCCCAAATAGAGAATTTATAGCTTCTAGAATAGCCGTTGATCCCCGGCAACGGCGCCAAGAAATGACAACGGTTTGGCTGTCCAATTAGCTTGTTTGTGTTTGTTATATGTCAAGTTGTAGTCGTTGTAGTAATAAGACAGCTACCATGTTATCATTACAAATTTTTTACTTGAAAATGGTTTTCCCAAAGTCGAACTCAGGGAGCTACTAGAATTCTAGAAACACAAAGGTTCTCTATTAGATTACAAAAATAAGGGAGAGAGAGAGAGAACGAGAGAGAGGGAGCTTGTCTTGGCTTCTTCTTCTTCTCTTCTCCTTTTCCTTCTCCTTCTTTCAGCTGCTCTTCTTTTCTTCTCCTTCTCTGCTCACAGCTGTGTCTCTTCTTTTCTTCTACAGAGTTCTTCTGTTTTTTCTTTGTTCTTCTCTTTCTTTCTTTTTCTTCTCTTCTTCTGCGGCTGTGACAATCTTCTTCTTCTTCTTCTGACTTCTTTTTCTTCCGCCTTCTTCTTTCTTCTCTTGCTTTATCTCCTCTGCCCGCTGCTCAACCGTCATCTGATGCAGCGGTCAGACGACTTAACTGTAGGTTTGCTACAGTGCTTCTCTTCTTCTGTTTCTTCTCTCTTGCTTCTTCTTCCTCTCTGCCCTGAGCGGCTAAGGCTTCGGCCGCCTTCCTTCCTCTTCTTTCCTTCCTTCCTTCTTCTCTCTGTTCTTGCACGCTCACACAAGGATTAGAAAGCAAAACCTACCTCTACCCTTCCCCGCGTCTCTCTCTCTCAGATTTCTCTCATAGGATCGCTCTCCCAGAGCTGGGTATTCGGGTATGGGTATCGCACCTGGGACCAGGCCCACCGGTGTGGGGTGGTGGGCGAGGAGTGCACAGGTTAGGGTAATCGGATCCGGCCCAGACCAGCGGGTGTGAGTGCAGGCGAGGGCGAGCGTGTGGCGCGCAGCGTGCGTGAGGGACCTGACCCCTGTGTTCGAAGGCGATAAGCCTACAACACTTTTTCCATTTATTTGGCTGCGACACTTCCAGAACTGCCGAGGTGGGACTAAATGTCCCACCCAAATTGGCGCCTACAGCTGAGGAAGCTGCAGGCAATCGCAGCAGCACGCGAGGCCTTCGCCCCAGATGCAGACCTGGGATGCTTCACGAAGGCAAGCCGCGCGTCTTGGGGCGTGAGCCTGGGCGAGAGGGCACCTGCAACTACAGGTGAAGGAGCTCCAGAAGCTCGGTAATGGCGGTGAAGGGTCGTCGACCTGAAAACAAGAATACGGCCTCTCGGCCCAATCAGAGGATGCAGGGAGCTTCGCCGGAGTGTGGCGAAGGTAGTGCGGGTGGTGGCGAGGCATGAGGCGGCGTATGGTGGTAGCCTTAGGTTGGACTGTGGCCGGAGAGATGGGTCTGTTCGGGGGGTCGTCAGGTGGTGTCTAGCAGTGGATGGGAAGGGGGGATTTGTTGAGTGGAGTGAGGGGAAGCTTTTAGGGTAGTCGGCGAGGGGTGAGAAGGTCTGTGGAGGTGGGATGAGCTCGCCGGAGAGGGTGGTCGGAGACGGAGCAGGCGGGGGTGGAAGTCGTGTGCGGTGAGGCGAAAAGGCAAATTGAGAGAGGGAAAATGTAATGGAGGAGGAGAGGAAGCTAATTACCTAGGTTTTGGATGAAGGAGGAGGGCGGAGCCACTGGCTCGTACCTGCCGGAGCTGGGGAAGAAAGGACCCTGGAGGAGGAGTGCGGCGACGAGGAAGCAGGAGGAGGGTGCCGGCAGGTGCAGCACGGCACAGACGAGAGGGCTAGGAGAACCCTGCTGCAGGTAAGGCGGCAGAGCGACGAGGAGGAAGAGGAGGAGGTCGCCAGAAGCTGCGGGCCGTCTGACGGAGGAGGAGGAGATGAAGTGGGGGGTTGTTCTCCGTCAAAGAGAGCTTAGCGGAACCGGCAAAGGGTGCCGATCCTTAAAAAGGGGCTGGCGCAGAGGGAGGCGCGGGCTAGCAACGTGCCAGCCTCGCCAGAACGTGGCCGAGAGGGGACCCATACCTTCCGCGCATTCGCACGGAAGGTATGGGGGCCGGCAGAGAGCATGGCCGGGTCCCTGCGACAGAGGACGTTGTAGGGAACCCCACGTCTGCTTTGCAGGGCGGTCACCCCTCTCTATGCGGCGCCATGCTCCGCGCAAAGTCGCCGGAGCATGGTGCTGCGTAGAGTTTTGCAAGAGGGACCGTTCTGCAAAGAACGACAAAAAAGTTGGGGGCCAAAATGCAAGGATTTCGAAAGATAAGGGTCAAAAGTAAATGAAAAGGACTAAATTGTAAAGTCGGTCAAGGAGGTCTCCTCTTAGGCTCAAGTTTTTATACAAGATTAATTTGAACCTAAGGATTTTAATGGTGAATTTTATTTCTAGGTTGGACCATGTTTGATCGGCTAATTTACGTAAAAACCTAAATTAAGTCATTAATTAGGTAAGGTTCTCTTTGTAGGTCAAAATAGGTTTCTAAGGCCGAATTGAAGGTTCTAAACCCTAGAGATTATTTTTATATGAATTTTATAGGGCTTAGTTGATTTTTATCATGCCTCGAATCTCGTGAATTGAAGTAGGTTTGTTTTAGGGTTACAGAATGTCATTTAATTTCCTGAAGTTGCTATAACCCTTTTTAAATCCGACCATCCCACTTTCCTTCTAATTAGGCTTGTTTGACCTGTGTTTGGACCCTTAATTACCCTGTTTGCAAACTGCATTGGTGAAATTGCAGTTTTACCCCTTATGATTTGTTTTCTTCTTAAACTCAAAATTCTCTGAGTTAAGCCTTTCTTTGGGTTATGTAGGAGCTTTTTCTTACATATCTGGGTTAGATTGTGCTAGTTAGGGTTCATGATGAGGTTCTCATCATGCGTGCCCCACGCCTTCCCAAAGTTGTTCCCGCGCACGATAGAGCAGCGCACCATTTTTAGCCAAGCAGATCACCTCTGCGGTGCAGCCTGGATGGCCGTAACCGTGAGGAAGATGTACCTTCACGATACACCCGCTTTCAGACATCTCGTGTCGACCCAGACATCTAGCCTGTCGTCCGGAAGACCCTCCGGATGTTTGACACTAGAGAAACTCCAGTATCAGACCGTGCTCTTGCACCTCTCGCCGCGCTCCACAGCGGCTTCTTCCGCTTCGCTGCAGCTCCGACTGCTGCAGAAGGTCAGGGACGACGCCCCGACATTCTCCTCCTCCTGCACGCGCCATGGTTGCCGTGCGAACCTCCGACGAGCCTCCACAAGCTCGTGGCCTCGACCCTCTCCTCCTCACGCTTGCTCCTCCTCCTCACTCTCTCGTGCATCTCTGCTCATGGCAGTGGAGTGGGGAGGTGTGGTGGAGTGGAGAGAAGAGGGAAGGGGGGGTCTCTTATAGCCGAGGGTTAGGGTTTGGTGGGGGGAAAAAGAAGAGGGAATGAAAGAGAGAGGATGAGCCTGCACGCAGACCGCAAGGTGCGTACAAAATTTTCAATTTCCAGACGTCTGGGAAGGGATCCAGACGTCTTACTGGCACTCCAGACGTCTTAAGGGCTCAAAATAGAACGGGTCTTTACATTCATACTCTCCGCTAGGGGTCGATGACGATTAACGTGTACTGCACACGTTTCCTGGAGCTGTTGCGCTTCACCTCGACAGCCGCGTCTACCGACGATGAGCGCCTATGGAGGTTCACCGAGGGCCTCCGACCCGCCATTCAGGAGTATGTAAAGCCCCTAAAGCTGCCTACCTTCTCCAGCGTAGTCGAGGCTGCCATGAACCACAAGGAGATCAACCCGTCCGTGCGAGACACCGATGGAGGAGGACGGAAGAGGCCTTATTCGTAAGAGCACTCACAGGGCCATCGGGAGAGGAGGCACCAGGCACCAGCAGGGGAGCTATCCCGTTCTGTGGGTCCACCAGGGACCTTTGGGGGTCCCTGACAGGGACCAATCGATTGCAGCAGACCCCCGCCTAGTCACCACCAGGGACAGCAGACAGAGGGAGGAGGTCGCATACCCCTCTGCTATCAGTGTGGCTAGCCAGGCCACATATGGAGGAATTGTCCATCTATGATCATAAGTGAAAAATCACTTCCCATTGATGAAAAGTCACGTTCCAAGTGAGAAATCATTTACCACCAATAGAGAGGCAAAGTACATCTGTGTATTTTCATTTCCAATCAGTGTATTTTGATTTTCAACCTATTAAGAACCATTTCCAACCGATGTATTTTGAATTTTAACCAATTGAAAATCATTTCCAACTTATATGTTTTGATTGAAAATTATTTCCAATCAGTTGAAAATGATTTTCAACCGATATATTTTAGTCTACTTGATATTCAAACGATTGATTCTGATTTTCAATATGTTGTAAAATATGTTGCAACATACATTTTCATACATGTATTCTATATGTTACTAAGCTAAGAACACTCAGCACTACGTTATGGTGGTTACTACATTGGATTATACAGAAATATTCATAAATTAATGGTTAATGTAAAATCCCAAATAAAAAAAAACACAATTTGAATAATAATATAAAATTTAAAAATAATTCATTACGTTTGCTTTTTTTTTTTTTATAACTATTTAAAAGAAAAATGATTAGCGAACCCTGGCGTGAGATTAATTTATTTTCTATGGAAAGGAAACCATTGGTCTTTACTAAATTTATATTAACGTAAATGTTGGCTAGAAACATTTCATCGACCTCGAGCCAAACAACATTCCCCTCAAGCGTGAAGCTTGAAGAACCGCATGCAGCGATTTCAAATACGGGAGACTGGGTCTTAATTGAGAAAGGTGTGAGAGGAGATATGGGAAAATTACAGCAATGATTGCATGTGGACATGATGGAGGATGTACAAGGGAATCAATCACGGGGCACGGGGAGGAGCGTGAGGGAACAGTTTTGTGTGTGAGGCCACCGAGGTGGCTGCATCTGGATCCCTCCTGTTGAGGGGCACAATGGCATTGGTTAAGCCTCCAGGACACCAGACGATTTTATCATGTAATATAAACGTCTCCACTCCCTTGTTACTCCCTCGGCCGCCGGATGCATCTGGGTTGCACGGTACTGTGCCACTACTCCAAAGCTTCTTCCTAACATTCCGGTGAGATTCTCTCTCGCTCTCTCTACTCTCACCCAGTTTTGCCACCAATCTCGTGTGATTTGGAGCAAAAAGCTAACCCCGTTTTGGCCTTTCCCCCAGTGATCGATGGGGGCAGAGTCGAAGATCTACACTTTCGAAGAGGTGTCCAAGCACAACCAGACCAAGGATTGCTGGCTCATCGTCAGCGGGAAGGTCATGAATCCCACCTTTCTTTGAGAGACCAACAAAGATTTGATGTCCGTTTCTGTCCAAAGTTACGGTTCTTTTTCGTTTGGGCGTTAGAAAGACACATTAATCTTTTTCGAATTTCAAGGCAGCTACTTCGTTAAATCGTAGAGGGTGCTTGCAAGTTGGTTTTTGTGGGTTCCTTTGGATGTAACTTGCGGGTCCTGTTTTTGAGGTTTGGTAAAGATTGAAGGAGAGAATATGCATGCTGTGTCTGCATATGGATGATACCTCTTACTCTTGTTTTGTAGAAAAGGTGCTGCATGGATGAGTAGTTTGTCTAGAATGCTAGTTGTGTTATGTGATGACTAGTTTGTCAGTTGTCTAGAAGTGCTGATTGGAATGATCTTGGATATGGTCCTAGTGCAAACTTTACAAAGGCTAGGAAATCTACTGTGTATAAAAATGATGCATGTTCAGCAACGTCTATAATGGACCCCCTCTTAATTCTTTTTTAAAAAAAACGAAGAAAGATAACAATGTCTATAATGGAGAATTGTTGATTTCAAGTGATCCTCCTTCTTTTTCTTTTCAAAAAGAAAAAAAGAAAAAGAAAACCATGTCTATAATGGAGGATCACTTATCTCAAGCAATCCACCTTTTTCTCTTCAAAAAAAAAAAAAAAAAAAACTATGGCTGGAAGGTTTAATTTTCTTTGTTCGAGTTGGTAAATCCACAAGAACCTTCCATCCTACAAATAGCTAAGGTTTTTATTTCTATTTCTAGATGCCATAAATTAAGCTACAGGTTTATGCAGACTGTGGAACCTTTATTATTTGTCTACTTAAATAATGAGTCCTCAGGCAATTTGAATAGTTTCAGAAGTTCCTTAAGTACCATATTTGGCAAAGAGAAGAAAGCGGTTTGGCTTCTATGAACTTTACAAGAAAATGTCCTTTATTTTAGTTGCATGATTTTGGTACAGGTAAGCTTGTAAATATACTCTTGTTCTGCAATATGTTTGTAGGAAGATTACTAAGATCTCTCTTGCCCATTTGAAACTTTTCATGGTAACTCTTTCTAGGCAACTTTCTTCCACAAATTGCACAACTTAGAGATAATTTAAGAGCCCCTAGTCATGTTCTTTGTGTACCATGAATATTGAACCTTTGGAAACTGTTGCTGGTTTGCCTGACCTCCGTATCTAACTTGCTTCTATGGACGATACTGCATTTATAGCAAAGTAGTAATTTCTTTTCTTGACCATTTGAAGATATAAATTTTTTTTGGCATCTATTGAACCTTTCTTTTGGACATCAACTTAGTGAACTTTTATACGCCAGCTCTGAGATTTGCTGAGTTGCTTAATAGTTATTTTCAAAACCTTTTGATTTTGAAGATTTTTTTAATGCCTTTCTCCAGGTGTATGATGTTACTCCGTTTATGAATGACCACCCTGGAGGTCATGAGGTCTTACTTGCAGCCTCCGGTAAATAAAATTTACCCAATACATCATCTGTTTATTTAATTTGTACTTTTCTTTGGCGTTTTTCTTCCTTATAATTGATGAATGGAGTAGACAGTAAAAAAAGAGTAGCTTTGAAATTACTCCGCAAGTTACTATAGCAATCATTGATAAGGGAATAGATATTCAAACTGAAGATCTATTGTACCTAGATGAAATCAGATAACATTTCTTGGATGTTTGAGATCCATCCGAACTTCTTTCCATTTAGAAAATCTTTTAATGCATTGGTTGGATGTGATCCAAGAATCTTTAAGGATTATAGTTAGGTTCTTTATCTCTACAGTCTGGGAATGGGCTACAAATGGTACCTTTTAGCCACGAATGCACTATAGGATGACATAAAACTTCGATGGGTGGTGTATCATTCCATCCATTGAAATCTTAATTTAACTTATTTCACATATTACATGTTGTTTTGCGGCAAAAGATTCAACTAATGATTTTGAAGATGTCGGGCACAACAACTAATTTGATATATTACATGTTTTGCAGGAAAAGACGCAACGAACGATTTTGAAGATGCTGCGCACAGGTACGATTCCAGGGATATGATGCAGAAGTTCTACATTGGTGAAATAGATGCTTCAACTGTTCCAACAAAATGTGTCTATGCCCCTCCGCAGCATGCACCATACAATCTCGGCAAAACTTCTGAGTTTGTGATAAAAAGTTTTCGATTCCCAGTGCCGCTTTTGATCCTTGGTCTTGCATTTGTTGTCTGCCACTACACCAAGGCAGAGTAGCAAGGACCTCGCTCAGTTGCTCTCGTTCGTTTAAATTATATATTAAGGTTGAAATAAAGTTAGTAATGTGATTATGATGCATGGAATGTGTTAAGAATTCGAAGACAAAATGAGTTAGTAATGTGTTTGAAATAAGGTTAGTAATGTGACTGTGATGCATGTAATGTGTGTTGGTAATGTGTTTGAAATAAAGTTAGTAATGTGACTATGATGCATGTATGTTAAGAATTCTGAAGACAAAATAAGCTAGTAATATGTTTGATTAGTTTCTCTTCCTCTCCAACTTCTACACTGTGATGCATGTAACTTGTACCATTTTGCAAAGGTAGCATATTTATGTTTCTGAATGCCTGACTCCTGAGTAAAGTTGTTATAATTGCCCGCAGTATGGGATTAGATTCACTCTTCATCTTTGTTGGTTTAAACAACTATGGTTGTGATACCATAAAAATTTTCATGTGAACTAGTCAATCTCATTTGGGAGGTTTCACATGGAGGGTTGAGGCTTGTTAGACCGGTAAGTTGCAAGGTTACCTACCTAGCATGTTGTTTGCAAATGCAGTCATCCTTTTACTAATCCTTATTAGAAAAATGGCTTTTTAGATCTCGAACTTGATGATATAGTGAGGTAGAACATCAATGGGGTGCTATCTTCTAGCCCGCCAAGGGTTTTGCTTGCCAGGAATATGATCCAAAATCCTTTTGTGCATGCCAAATGCTTGTGTCCTTGGACTCATTCTTCACCCACTTAATGGAAATGTGCATCACCTCTAATTCTTTCAATTTATGGATGTAGTTGCCAATACATGATTTTCTTACGTGCAACTCTTTTCAGAAACCTGTATAGCATTAAAATTTACGGAAACCACTCACCACTCCTAACCTAGATGCATCTTTGGAAAGCTGGGTCGATATCGAACGTGTGCTTGCCTATTTAATCAACGAAATTTATGGCCAATGGTAGAGTCCCAAGAGCTTGAAATATGACTTATATTAGTTGGCAAATAACTGTTTTTATGGACAAATACTACACCTTCACTTAACAAAAACAGTTTTCATCTGCATCAAACAACGTCCAGAAAATAAAGAATCGTGAGGGAATTGGTGTCTGAGGAGCTTTCTGCATGCCAATGTGTCTTATTCAGAAGAAGAGAAATAGAAACGTCGAATAAACTGGGTTTTCCAAATGCAGGGTTCTTCTTCTTCTCTCCTTGTATGATTAAACAGACTTGTTTCTTTCCCCTTCTTTTATGGATTAATCCAGCTTGCTTCTTATCCCAAAAGATCAACAACTAATCCTTCTAAATTACAAAAGAGATGTCCTTTGCTCTCTTTTTTCACCGATTTTGGAATTAACCCCCTAATTCCATAACAGCCCCCTTTCTATTCATCTGATAATGTCTCTTTTGCTCTGTTTTTTCCAGCTAGAGTCAATTTTGAATCGATAATCTCTCTACTATCATGCATTCATCTTATGTCAAATCAAGAGTAAACTGCATTCTATCCCACCAAACAATTCCACCAAAGGAGTGAAATTAGACTCATTTTATCTCTCCCCACATCACATAATTTGTTAAATAATTTTTTTTTTTATTATTTGTTATTGTTCCCATCCAATTCCATGCTAAATCAAATAGACAATAACCTTAATTTTCCCAAATAACTTTTGTGAAAGTGCGATATTGTCGTTTCTCATTCAATTGGACGTGGAAATTTAAACGTTAAAGAGCATCAATAGGAGAGAGAAAGATGTGACATATTCCTTATTCCTGTAAGGGAAGGAATAGAAATATCTACCGTGAATCATGTGAAACACCAAACATGAATATTGTTGCAGTAGAAAATATTGTTTGACTCAAACTAGAATATCATAATTTTAGATAAGACCTCCCCAAATATTTGTTAGTGTTTAACACTAGCTAATATGAAGCGTTAAGAATAACGAAAATCTGAATTCCAATTTCAAGTGGATAGCTCTTCAGCTCACCCACCCCCTCTGATTAGCTGGGTGAACTGCGACCACACCCTCCTCTTCTGAGGAAGTAAACCTCCTCAATCCTAATCACCGTCCAACTTTTCCCGCTATACGTACGCCTATAAGACCCCCATTGCTACAACTCATGTGATTCCCACAAACACAACAATGTATATACATACACAGCCACAACAAAACCCCTAAACCTCAATGGGTAGCCTCACATTTGCATCGGAAGACCACGCCACAGACATGGAGGAGGCAGCCATCAGGGTCTATGGCATTGACGCTTGCTACGGCCACTCCGTCGCAATGCTCGTGAACCCCGACTTACCTTGGGTGTTCTCTCCCTCAGGAACCTCGAGGAGTGCGACGAGGACAGGTTGACGAGGTGTCATTTGGGGGTCATCAAAATGAAATTTTCCCATATATATTGCGTGAAATTGCACCCAAAAAATAGATGATTGGTGTCTTCATGTCCATTAACATGAGGTATCCACCTCCAACGCCCATCTAGATCTGCGCAGTCTCGGCATTATTCTTTCCCTCCTCGTCAGTCAAGTAAAAATTTTAACCTCGAGAGGTGCTGTAATCTTTGTTAAATTCAATATTCAAAGCCCCTGTGGCCTTTCTCAACCTCCCGTTATCATCAGAAACTGTGAATTTACCGGACTCTCAAAACCAGGCATCATTTTGGTTGTCTAGATGAAAATTAGATAGCAATTCCAGCAACCTGGAAAACTCTTACACTCTCTGTTCAGGAAAAATTTCCATCAAAAGTAGGTCCCCAAACATCATTCCAATAAGATCCAACCGTTTAGCATGATTTAAGTTACAGTTAGGTGATACTCATAGATTAGGATTTTGAGTGATTTAAGGTTCTAAAGCTTCACTATTGCCATAGATCTCAGATAGAAAGATCGAGACAACCACGGTCCCTCTTCTAAGTATTTGTTAGTCTCTTGTGCTTACAATATCTTGTTAAAGCATGTGACCTGGAAAGCAATGGCATGTAGAAAGTGAATATCTTATTAGAGGTTTAATTTGTTAAAGAAGAATGGATGATTTAATTTAGAAGAGTTTATTTGAATTGTATGATTCGGTGAGTTAGAGTTAATTACATTTTGGAGAATGGTTTTTTTTTAATGTTGAGAGTTGCACATGGAGGATGCGAATTTCTTGTTAAAGCTTTAATTGATCAAAGTAAAATTGATGATTGAAATGGAAGAATGCTTCATCCACTGATTTGGCGTACTTGATTTGAGATTGGTTGATGTAATTGATTTTAATAATAATATTTCAGATTAATTGAATTGGTGAAAAGTTTTTTGTGTTTGTTATATGATGCACATGAAAATGTTATTGATGGAAAAGATGCAGTGGGATATGATAGCTTCTTTTGCAAAAATACAAGGGTTTTTAAAGATAAGAGAGACTTTAACAAGTTTAAGAACATGATAATGAATAGGCTACAAATTAATCCTCCAACACAAGGCATTGACATAGTACATATATTTTCAATAATTATTAGAAATGGAGATCACAGGTGAACCGCTTATATCTTGTCATTGATTGTAGATGACGATGGTCTTGATTTAGTTGTTGGGATCGTGAAGATGAAGTACTTTCTGGAACTTTTTATTGAAATTCATGAGTTATAAAGTATCCCTCCACTAAGTGCTCCAGTTGTCCAGCCTCTAATGAATACTCAAGTTGTCTAGTTATTTCTCCAATTATCCAGCATCTAACGAGTACTCCAATTATCTAGCTTCTAGTGACTACTTTAGTTGTCCAGTGAGTACCAGATACTAGAAAACTAGTTTTAGTTATGGATCTTAAAATCGTGATAAAAAATAATTTATGATCATGATTGTAGGTGAAAATCATGATAAAAAAAAATTGAAGAGGTTAGTAGATGCATTGAAGTCTTGGTCACGATTTTGAAATTGTGACAAGATAGCCTATGCGAAAAAAGGAACACCGAACCTTTGTTTGTAATAAGGGATAACCTTTGTTTCAATTTACTTGAGAGCAAGGGATAATCCCTATTTGTGTTTACTAAACGGGGGTTAGGACTAAGGGTTCTCTTGTGATTTGAAAAAAGAGTGTTTACTTGTGAATAGAGGTTAGGATGAGAAATAAAGTGGCAAAAGATTAATTTGCCCTCTTGATAGGTAAGTTAATTGATTTTTTTTTACATTAAATAATATAAAAGATTGGATGGTAATTTTATTTATCTTAACACTATTAATTAAAATTGTATAATATGCCAACATGCTTAACTAAGTGTAAGCTTTTTATTAAATATTATTAACCTTCACTAATAATATTACACAATAAGTAGACATTTATTTTTACACAATAAAAATTATTAGTATTAATAATAGACAATGAAAGTAATAATTAATTGTTGAAAAAATATTATTACCATAATTATATTATTACTATAATTGTGTGATAAGTGGAAGAATACTTCATAAAATACATGATCAATTCAAAAACTACCAAGTGAAGAACGAAGGAGACGAACCGGCGCGGTCGAGGGCATCTTCGGAAGAGGGCAGAAGTTGCAGGAGAGATAAGTTTGGGGGTTAAGTTTAGGTATAAGTTATCCAAGTTTGAAGGTTAAGTTGAGGGATAAGTTATTCCCCTCCTCCCGCGCGCGCGACCACGACGAGACCCTCCTCCCCTCGCATACCCACGTTGTTGTCCCCTCCGCATCCTCCTCCTCCTCGCCCTCGCCGGCCTCCTCCGCCTCGCCCTGGCATACCCACGTGGTTCTGAGGCGGCGGCGGCAGATCTGGGCCATGGCGGCGCTTGAAGCACCTCAGCGACGAGAAGATCAACGCCATCCTCGACGAGGTGTTCCTCCATCCACCTACATCTCACCCTCGATGGCCTCATCCGCACCTACGATGACGGCGCAGGGGACGTCGACGGCGACTTTGGCGCCCTCGGCCTCGTTCTCGACCACTCCTCCTCCTTCTCCTCCCTCATGTCCGGCCCCCACCCTCCTCCTCGAGTCCACCGCCTCCTCCGTCGTCGAGGAGCCCCCCTCCAAAACCACCGTCACCAGAAGGTGATCGACTTGAAACCTCGAGTTCACCAGAAGATTTAATTACACAGATGTTTTCGGCCATCTCCATGATAAAGGAGTTGAACTTTTTGTCATTGTGGATCTTTGGATTGTTGTTTGAGTAATTCCATTTGTCATTCCCCTGCTCATTTCATCCAATGGCTGAAGTGATGCCTCTGAATGCCATTCACAATTTTTTGCTTGGTTACTCTTAAAATGTCAAATCTTCTTTACTTCTTTAGTTCCGATGGATGTCTGATCTTATCTATAACCTCCATGTTGGATTAGGACATTTCTTTTTCAATGCCTCTTTGCCGATCAAAAGTAGAACAAGCTATTGCAGATGATTTAGTGAAACTCTTAAGGTTAGTTTACTTGAGGGGTTAGGAAAGTAGTGTTAAGAAATGTGAAACTTGTGTTAACCCGTAATTGTATTTACTTGTGGTGTGGTGTCAATACCAGTTTATATTTACTTGAATTTGTGTTAAGTTGTGATGTTAACCCTTGATCGATAATATATGTTAGTGCTAAGTAATTCTTTTGCTATGATGTGTGATTTCGAAATGCCTCATTGTCTCGACATTTGTTCTAGTCGTTAATTGTTAGTGCAAATTGCCTAGTTCTCTCTCCTATATTTACAACACTATCCTCCTCGAAAAAGCCCATGCACAAAGTGCCACTAAGGTCAAGTAAGAAGCCAGCTATTAGCTACATTTAGGAAGCAAACGTGAAACCTTAAGGCAAACGTAGATGTGATGTATTGATACAATAATGAACTCAAATGCTTGAAAAATGTAGCACCAAGTAGGGTATCCATTTGAACCCTAAGGTAAACTAGAGATTCTAGTTAATTGAGGAATAATGGCCTTGTTAATGCTGAGTTGTTGGCGACCCCAACCCCCCCCCCCCCCCCCCGGCCCCCGTAAGGGTGATCATGAACCCTAAGGTAAAAACTAGAGGTTTGGCTTATAATACACGAAATATTGGGAGTTAGCTCCACCTGATCTGGTTAACAATCAAACTAAAGAATCTACTTGAACCCTAGGGTGAGCTAGAGTCGGTGCATGAGTAGAAACTCGGAAATGAAATATCGAGTGATTTTGGAATTAAGGGTGGTGGTGTATACATATATTACGTATGTATGTAATTGTATATGTATGTAACTATGCACACGTAGAATTCGGTATGTTTGTTGGTGTGTTTAATTATGTATGTGCGTGTACACATTTTAAGTGTATGTTGGTGCTTTTACATGTGCAAGTGCATGTAGAATTTTGTTTCGTAGAATTGTGTTTTTACACACGCATTGTGCATGTATGAACTTATGGGTTTTTGAATACTAATAAAGATCTAGCTAATGGCGACTTAGGGGGTTTTCTCGAACCCTAATGCAAAGTAAAGACATCCCTAATTGTGAAATGAAAATGAAATGGTGGGGCCAAGATGGGCCATGTTGAGTACAGTTGTGGGAGTGAGCTAACCCTTAGGTACACACGTACTGAGGAGAGCCAACCATCCCTTTGCGTAGGGAGTGAGCTGGCCCTCAGGTACTGTTACGAACGGGCGCTTCAGACGTCTTTTAAGACGTCTGGGAGGTGGCCCAGACGTCGTACCAGATGTCTGGAATCACTTACAGACGTCGGAACAGACGTCTGGAAATCGGAACCTGCATTTTCTCTCTCTCCCTCTTTTTCCCTCTCTCCTGCGGCCGCAGACGCCTCTGCCGCGTTCTCTCTCTCCTCCTCGCGCGGCCTTAAAAGGGCCACGCCTCTCCCTCACTCCCGTCACCTCCGCCTCCTTCCTCTTCTCCTTCAGCCAGTGCGCGAGAGTGAGTGCGAGAGCGAGCGCGAGGGTGCAGCGACAGCGACAGCCGCGGTGAGCGTGGGAGGAGGTGCTGCGCGTGGGAGAGGCGCTCAGCCGTGAGAGCGAGCTCGCCGGGGCTGCTAGGGCCGACCGGCGGGGGGGCGCAGCGGGCGCGGGGCGACGTGGGAGGACTGCTGCGGCTCGAGCAGTAGGCAGAGCACTCCCAGCGTGGCCGGGCGTCGCGAGCGGAGGGCGAGTGGCGCCCTGGTTCTTGAAAATTTTCCAGAATCAGACGTCTGTGCTTCTAGCCAGACGACGGGAACGACGTCTGGAAGACTGTCCAGACGTCTGAAAGGTGAGTTTTTCCCTCTTCTTCCTTCCCTTCCATTGACCATACTAAGAGAGAGAGGAAATGGGTACGTGCAGGGTCGGAGATTCGCATCCAACGCAAATCAGACGTCTGGCTGTAGTGCCAGACGGCGGGAACGACTTCCAGACGTCCTGGGTGACCATCGGACGTCTGGGAACTAGGCCAGACGTCCCCGCAGGCTTCTGGACGTCTGAGAGCCCGCGCAGAGCAAGGTAATTTCCTAACCCACTTTTTAAGACGTCTGGAAGAAGTTCCAGACGTCTGATTTTGCACTGTTTCGTCGTTTTCGACCCGTTTCGGGCCCGTTCGGGCTCCGTTTTCTGCGTTTCGAGTTGCGTTCCTTTTGGAATTACATCCTCTACCTGTCTACAATAGTTGTATACTATTTTGAGAAGTTCCTTGTGTTTGATCCTTGTGATAGGACCCCGTTCCGTTGCAGTCTCGGAGGTTGCGGAGGCACGTGGGATTCCCGACCACGCCCACAGTTCACCTGTTGTAACCGGTAGAGTGGCTTTAAGTATAATCTGTTAAATTATGAAACCATAAATAGAACCTAGGACATTGCATGAATCCTAGGAATGAGAAATAGATTGAATGGTAGATTCCTAGGGTGTTGCATGAATCCTAGGGCTGGAAAACTAAATTGTATGATAGATCCTAGGATATGGCATGAATCCTAGGACAGGAAAACTAGTGGAATGTATGAATACTGCAGTCTTGGAAAATGTGGAAAGGAAATAATAGCTGCCTGTGAATTGAATTAACAGCTGCCTGTTATGAATAAATGAACATGATTAATAATATGGGATGTATGAACGTGAAACTGGAATGTTCTGAGTTAAAGAGATGGAACCCTACGGGGAATTAGGAGTAGAACTCCTGAAAAGTGAATGGAATAGAATTGGGGAAGTGAGCTGGCCCTTGAGTACGGAGTACCAAGGAGAGCGACTGTCCCCCCTGTTTAGTGCAGAGCGGATCCAGCTGCCCCAGGGACCCGGGGTTAGGACTGGCCACTCTGTACCGACTTGCTGGCCCTCGTGTACGTAGTACCGAGGAGAGCTACTAGTGTAGGGAGGTACTAGCTACCCTACGGGCCCCGGGGTTCTGCTAGCCTCCTACACCGACTTGTTAGGCCCACTGGGGCAAACCAGGGTAGTCAGGCGAGGGTGCGCGGACTGTGGAGGGGCAAGGCCCCTATTTGGTTACTGTGGAGGGGTTGGACCCCTGTTACTGAGAGGGTTCTGCCCTGTACTGGTTCCGTGTTGTGCTTTGGGCGCACCCGTTAACGGAAACGACTGACCGCGTGCCAGTGCGGGTTAGCTATCCGTGCGTTTACCGCGCGTGCCGTAGTCACTGTTACGTCTGTCAGTGACCTTGGGGTGGTTGACTGAGAGTAGGATCACCACGGGGGACTCTCCCGGCCAGGAGAGCACCACGTGCTACTTCTACTGTTCGGAAAAGACTGCAATCAAGATCGTTCCCACGAGGAACATTCGAGATCAAGTGAAGGATCTGAGAAATAGATAAATTGTGAAACAATAGAAAGACGTAAATAAAGAAAGAAAGAAAATTAAACAGCTACTGTACACTTTACTGTTTCTTTAGTTTAGCTGCCACTCTACTCAACGTTTTGCTGACGTGTTACACTCGTTACCTTTCAGGACCAGGTGTTGAGCAGCCAGGGTCAGCGGCTGCAGAGGATGCTGGGCCGAGTAGGGTCCAGTAGAGTTACCACTGTTCTCTTGTACCTCTTTTTGTTCCGTTATAGTGAGTAGTTCTTGTTTCCGCTGTACTTTTCTTTACCTGCAGTTCATATTATGTTATGAATGTTGTTCTACTGTTGTGGTGGTATATACTGTAGTGGTTTCTTTCCTTACTGTTAGTTATATTCATGCTGAATGTAGTTTATTTTACTGCTCTTTTGGTTACTTCCTCGTTGGACGACTAGGTCTTGGGATTAGTCGAATCGGTCTGGTTCTCGTGTCTCGTAGGGACTTGGGAATCGGGTCGTTACAAGATGGTATCAGAGCAAGGTCGTCCCGAGAAGTGAATCAACTGACTGGAAAATAACCAATTCACATGTCTATAACTAAAGTAGCCACCACAACGTATCTTTTGATATGAGCTCTTAGACATTTCCGTTCGGTATCGTTCCGTAGTGACGTGTTCCGTTTTGTTTCGCGTCTCCTTGCAGGAGATGCCTCGTCGTGGGACCAGTAAGGCGGGCCGCGGGCGTGGCCGAGGACGAGGTCGGCGAGGTGGGCGTGCCGTTGCCGACACCCCAGTGGACCAGCCACTACTCCCGGGCGTCCAGGCCCAGGACCTCGCCCGGCTGATACGAGACATTGTACGAGAGGAGCTCCACCCACCGCCCCGAGCACCTCACCCTGGGGCTACGGAGGGGGAGTCCTCTGTGGGACCACTCGACGGACGCGGCGCTGGACACGGGGGAGTGGATGGGCTGCCGCAGCCCCCACCTTCCTCCGATATTTCTGTGCACGAGGCACCGTTTCCTGGGGGTGGACTAGCATCCCCACTGCAGCGCCACTCCGAGCACTTCGGGCAATTCCGGAAGCTGAAGCCCCCCTCCTTCAAGGGGGATGAGGACCCGACCGAGGCAGAGGACTGGCTTGAGCAACTGGAGAAGATCTTCGACACCCTTCGCCCCCCGGTGGAGTGCCGCGTGGCCTTTGCCACGTACCAGCTGGAGAGTGCGGCACACAGGTGGTGGAGGGCGGTCCGGGGACAGGAGAGGGACGAGCCGACGTGGGACCAATTCGTCACCCTCTTCTGCGAGCAGTACTTTCCCCAGACGCGGCAGGACCAGAGGAGGCGGGAGTTCCACACTCTCCGCCAAGGGACGATGACCGTGAGCGCGTACCGCACGCGTTTCCTGGAGCTATCCCGCTTTGCAGCGACAGCGTTAGCTACTGAGGAGGAGCGCCTTTGGAGGTTCACCGAGGGGCTCCGACCTGCGATTCGGGGGTATGTCAAACCCCTGAAGCTGCCTACGTTTTCGAGGGTGGTGGACGAAGCTATGACTTACGAGGAGACCAACCCATCCGCGCGAGACACTGATGGCGGGTGGAAGAGGCCCTTTCAGCCAGACTTTTCACAGGGCCGGCGAGAGAGGAGACACGTGGCGTTCGCAAGAGAGCCGTCACGTTTTACAGGGCCATCAGTGGCCTTTGGGGGCCCTCGACAGGGGCCAGTCGCCAGCACCAGACCCCCGCCCAGCCGATAGCAGGGACCCACTAAGGGCGGGAGTCGGGTTCCCCTCTGTTACCAGTGTGGCCAGCCGGGCCACATCAGGAGGGACTGCCCATCTAGGGCAGGAGGTCAGCAGATACTTCCCGCACATAGCACTGGAGGACGCGCAGGAGGCCACGGTTCCCAGGCGCGAGGAGGAGGACAGCAGTCGCGAGGAGGGTACCGGCCAGCACCTACCCGTCCGACGCAGAGTGTGGCTGCTTCGTCCGCACCTAGAGCTGAGGGGCGTATCAACGCCCTAACACACAGGGACACCAGAGCTTCAGGATCGGTGGTAGCAGGTATGGTTTCAGTTTCTGGCAGACTCGTTTACACGCTTTTCGATTCCGGTGCTACGCACTCGTTTGTCGCAGCCAGTTTCGCAGTTAGTTTGGACCAATATTATACAGCATTAGAAAATCCATTCGTAATCAGAGATCCGAGTGGTCAGCTGTTTGTAGCTGAGGAGGTGTACACGGATTGCGAGGTCAGTGTCGGGAGACATAGCCTGCCAGCTGACCTGATTATGATACAGATGGAGGACTTTGGAGTGATTCTGGGGATGGATTGGCTGTCCGCTTACCACGCCTTGGTGGACTGTTTTGAGAGGAATATTGTCTTCTCCATGCCGGAGTTGCCTTCTTTCGAGTTTCACGGACAGCCAGTGGACGGAGGTTTCAGGTGCATTTCGGCACTTCGGGCGGCGAGACTTTTGAGCCAGGGGTGTGAGGGCTTCCTAGCTTGTGTGGTGGCAGAGCCCAGCCCTGTGGCAGACTTCCAGAGTATCCCGGTAGTCAGAGAGTACCCTGACGTGTTTCCAGACGAGTTACCAGGACTACCACCCGAGCGTGAGATCGAGTTTGAGATCCCACTAGTACTAGGGACCAGCCCCATCTCCACCGCGCCATACAGGATGGCACTGCTTGAGCTGCGAGAGCTCAAGTCCCAGTTGCAGGACCTTTTGGAGAAAGGTTTCGTGAGGCCCAGTGCGTCTCCCTGGGGAACCCCGGTACTGTTTGTGAAGAAGAAGGATGGTACCCTACGCCTTTGTGTGGACTACCGACAGCTGAATAGGGTCACCATCAAGAATAGATATCCGCTGCCGAGGATCGACGACTTGTTTGACCAGTTGCGGGGTGCCACGGTGTTTTCCAAGATCGACTTGAGGTCAGGATACCACCAGTTGAGGATCAAGGAGACCGACGTCTCCAAGACAGCTTTCCGCACCCGGTACGGACACTACGAGTTTTTGGTCATGCCGTTTGGGCTGACCAATGCCCCCGTTGCTTTCATGGATCTGATGAACCGGGTGTTTAGACCGTACTTGGACCAGTTCGTGGTGGTTTTCATAGATGATGTACTCGTCTATTCTAGAGATCGGACGCAGCATGGACAGCATTTGCGGATGGTTCTGGACACTCTGAGACGACGCAGGCTGTACGCCAAGTACAGCAAGTGCGAGTTCTGGTTGAGGGAGGTGACCTTCTTAGGTCATGTGATCTCTGGAGACGGCTTGGCGGTGGACCCAGCCAAGGTCGAGGCAGTACTCAGGTGGGAGAGACCGCGTTCAGTCACTGAGATTCGCAGTTTCCTGGGACTGGCAGGCTACTACAGACGATTCATCAGAGGATTTTCACAGATTGCGCATCCTATGACACAGTTGACCCGGAAGGACGTGCCCTTCGCTTGGACAGATGCCTGTGAGGCATGTTTTCTGGAGCTGAAGGAGAGGTTGACCTCGGCTCCCATGCTCACCATCCCTGACAGTAGTGGCGGGTTCGTTGTGTACACGGACGCCTCCTTGCAGGGGTTAGGAGGTGTGCTCATGCAGAGGGGTCACGTTGTCGCTTACGCTTCGTGGCAACTGAAGCCCCATGAGCATACCTACCCTACCCACGACCTAGAGTTGGCAGCTGTTGTCTTCGCGCTGAAGACCTGGAGGCACTACTTGTACGGTGAGACCTTCGAGATTTTCACAGATCACGAGAGCCTCAGATACCTTTTTGATCAGAAGGAGCTCAACATGAGACAGAGACGTTGGTTGGAGCTCCTGAAGGACTACGACTGCAGCATCTCCTACCACCCAGGAAAGGCCAATGTGGTGGCTGACACCTTGAGCCGTAAGGCGCCCGCACACTTGGCCAGTCTACTGTTACAGAATTGGAGCCTTTTGGAGGAGGTGGGCAGTTGGCGACCCCTGGAGTTACGGGGGCACTATGGGGCAGTGACGGTGACATGACAGACCAGGCCAGAGCTGATAGACCGCATCATCACAGGACAGATGGTCGATCCGTACTTGCAGTCCTTGCGCGACAGAGTACTGTCGGGAGACCCGGGGGACTTCTCTTTCACAGACCAGGTGCTGCGCTTGAGGGGACGGTTGTGCGTTCCCAGAGACGAGGAGCTGTTGAGAGAGCTCCTGACTGAGGCACACGGTTCCAGATTCACCATAAATCCCGGAAACACGAAGATGTACCACGACTTGAGACGCGAGTTTTGGTGGAGGGGGATGAAGCGGGATGTGGGTGAATTCGTGAAGCAGTGCTTAGTGTGCCAGCAGGTGAAAGCCGAGCATCAGAGGCCTGCAGGGCCGCTGCAGCCGCTTCCAGTGCCAGAGTGGAAGTGGGAGAGCATCACCATGGACTTGGTGGTGGGCTTACCTGTTACCCAACGGGGACACGACGCAGTCTGGGTAATAGTGGATAGACTGACGAAGACGACGCGATTCTTGCCGATCCGAGTCACTTTGGGACCAGCACAGTTGGCAGAGAGGTATATCCGGGATGTGGTACGACTACACGGAGTTCGCGGGAGATCGTATCCGACCGAGATACCCGCTTTACGTCCCAGTTTTGGGCTGAGTTTCAGCAGGCCTTGGGGACGTGGTTGAGGTTTAGTACAGCTTACCACCCCCAGACGGACGGACAGTCTGAGCGCACGATACAGACACTTGAGGACCTTTTGCTTGCCTGTGTACTGGACTGGAGGGGCTCTTGGGAGGAGCACCTGCCCCTGGCGGAGTTTGCATACAACAACAGTTATCACTCGAGCATCGGCATGGCTCCCTACGAGGCTCTGTATGGACGGAAGTGTACGGCACCCTTGAGTTGGGTTGAGATCGGGACCAAGTGGGAGGTTGGCCCCAGGTTGATCCGGCAGAGTCAGGAGGTAGTCGAGCAGATCCACAGGCGACTCCGCACTGTCAGGAGCAGACAGAAGAGCTACGCGGATCGGAGACGCAGAGAGGTACAGTTTGAGGTTGGGGACCACGTCTTTCTTCGTGTTTCGCCCATGAAGGGCCTGCAGCGGTTTGGGGTGAGAGGGAAGCTCGCACCGAGGTTTGTGGGGCCCTTTGAGGTCCTTGAGCGGGTTGGACCCGTTGCTTACAGGCTTGCCCTCCCCCCGCAACTTTCTGGTGTGCACGGCGTGTTCCACGTGTCCAACCTCAGGAAGTACGTAGCCGATCCCAATCACGTACTGAGTCACGAGAGTGTCGAGGTGAGCGACGACCTGACCTACCCCGAGCGGCCAGTGCAGATTCTAGACCGTGCCATCCATAGTTTGAGACGAAAGCAAGTACCCCTGGTAAAGGTTTTGTGGAGGAGCCAGCGGTACGAGGAGGCTACCTGGGAGCCTAAGGCGGCAATGCCGGAGCGGTACCCGGAACTCTTCGCGGGTACGTCTTTTCGGACCGGCTTCGGTCCTCTTTGAGTTTTTATGATTTTTATGACGTTTTCCCGCACCCTAGTTAGCGCAAGTTTCGGGGACGAAACTTCCTTTGAGTTTGTTATATTGTTACGAACGGGTGCTCCAGACGTCTTTTAAGACGTCTGGGCGGTGGCCCAGACGTCGTACCAGACGTCTAGAATCACTTACAGACGTCGGAACAGACGTCTGGGATCATTTCCAGACGTCTGAAAATCGGTTATTTTGGCACGCTACTGTTCGTCTGCCCACCTGAGCGCGTAGACCTGCGTTTTCTCTCTCTCTCCCTCTTTTTCCCTCTCTCCTGCGGCCGCAGACGCCTCGACCGCGTTCTCTCTCTCCTCCTCGCGCGGCCTTAAAAGGGCCACGCCTCTCCCTCACTCCCGTCACCTCCGCCTCCTTCCTCTTCTCCTTCAACCAGTGCGCGAGAACGAGCGCGAGGGTGCAACGGCAACGACAGCCGCGGTGAGCGTGGGAGGAGGTGCTGCGTGTGGGAGAGGTGCTCGGCCGTGAGGGCGAGCTCGCCGGGGCTGCTAGGGCCGGCCGGCGGGGGGGCGCAGCGGGCGCGGAGCGACGTGGGAGGACTGCTGCGGCTCGAGCAGCAGGCGGAGCACTCGCAGTGCGGCCGGGCGTCGTGAGCGGAGGGTGAGTGGCGCCCTGGTTCTTGAAAATTTTCCAGAATCAGACGTCTGTGCTTCTAGCCAGACGACGGGAACGACGTCTGGAAGACTGTCCAGACGTCTGAAAGGTGAGTTTTTCCCTCTTCTTCCTTCCCTTCCATTGACCGTACTAAGAGAGAGAGGAAATGGGTACGCGCAGGGTCGGAGATTCGCTTCCAACGCGAATCAGACGTCTGGCTGCAGTGCCAAACGGCGGGAACGACTTCCAGACGCCTTGGGTGACCATCGGACGTCTGGGAACTAGGCCAGACGCCCCCGCAGGCTTCTGGACGTCTGAGAGCCCACACAGAGCGAGGTAATTCCCTGATCCACTTTTTAAGACGTCTGGAAGAAGTTCCAGACGTCTGATTTTACACTGTTTCGTCGTTTTCGACCCATTTCGGGCCCATTTGGGCTCCGTTTTCCACGTTTCGAGTTGCGTTCTTTTTGGAATTACATTCTATACCTATATACAGTAGCTGTATACTGTTTTGAGAAGTTCCTTGTATTTGATCCTTGTGATAGGATCCCGTTCCGTTGCAGTCTCGGGGGTTGCGGAGGCACGCGGGATTCCCGACCACGCCCCCAGTTCGCCTGTTGTAACCGGTAGAGTGGCTTTAAGTATAATCTGTTAAATTATGAAACCATAAATAGAACCTAGGACATTGCATGAATCCTAGGAATGAGAAATAGATTGAATGGTAGATTCCTAGGGTGTTGCATGAATCCTAGGGCTGGAAAACTAGATTGTATGATAGATCCTAGGATATGGCATGAATCCTAGGACGGGAAAACTAGTGGAATGTATGAATACTGCAGTCTTGGAAAATGTGGAAAGGAAATAATAGCTGCCTGTGAATTGAATTAACAGCTGCCTGTTATGAATAAATGAACATGATTAATAATATGGGATGTATGAACGTGAAACTGGAATGGTGAAACTGGAATGTTCTGAGTTAAAGAGCTGGAACCCTACGGGGAATTAGGAGTAGAACTCCTGGAAAGTGAATGGAATAGAATTGGGGAAGTGAGCTGGCCCTTGAGTACGGAGTACCAAGGAGAGCGACTGTCCCCCCTGTTTAGTGCAGAGCGGAGCCAGCCCCCCCAGGGACCCGGGGTTAGGACTTGCCACTCTGTACCGACTTGCTGGCCCTCGTGTACGTAGTACCGAGGAGAGCTACTAGTGTAGGGAGGTACTAGCTACCCCACGGGCCCCGGGGTTCTGCTAGCCTCTCACACTGACTTGTTAGGCCCACTGGGGCAAACCAGGGTAGTCAGGCGAGGGTGTGCGGACTGTGGAGGGGCAAGGCCCTTATTTGGTTACTGTGGAGGGGTTAGACCCCTGTTACTGAGAGGGCTCTGCCCTGTACTGGTTCCGTGCTGTGCTTTGGGCACACCCATTAACGGAAACGACCGACCGCGTGCCAGTGCGGGTTAGCTACCTGTGTGTTTACCACGCGTGCCGTAGTCACCGTTACGTCTGTCAGTGACCTTGGGGTGGTTGACTGAGAGTAGGATCACCACGGGAGACTCTCCCGGCCAGGAGAGCACCACGTGCTACTTCTACTGTTCAGAAAAGACTGCAATCAAGATCGTTCCCACGAGGAACATTCGAGATCAAGTGAAGGATCTGAGAAATAGATAAATTGTGAAACAATAGAAAGACGTAAATAAAGGAAGAAAGAAAATTAAACAGCTACTGTACACTTTACTGTTTCTTTAGTTTAGCTGCCACTCTACTCAGTGTTTTCCTGACGTGTTACACTCGTTACCTTTCAGGACCAGGTGTTGAGCAGTTAGGGTCAGCGGCTGCAGAGGACGCTGGGCCGAGTAGGGTCCAGTAGAGTTACCACTGTTCTCTTGTACCTCTTTTTATTCCGTTATAGTGAGTAGTTCTTGTTTCCGCTGTACTTTTTTTTACCTGTAGTTCATATTATGTTATGAATGTTGTTCTACTGTTGTGATGGTATATACTGTAGTGGTTTCTTTCCTTACTGTTAGTTATATTCATTCTGAATGTGGTTTATTTTACTGCTCTTTTGGTTACTTCCTCGTTGGACGACTAGGTCTTGGGATTAGTCGAGTCGGTCCGGTTCTCGTGTCTCGTAGGGATTTGGGAATCGGGTCGTTACAGGTACGCATGTACTGAGGAGAACCAACCATCCCTTTATATAGGGAGAGAGCTAGCCTTCCCTCGGGTTGAGACCCAAGGTAGAAATGGTCTTCTTACACCGACTCCTATTAGGCCAATGGGGCCAATCGGGATAATCGGGCGAGGGTACGCAAACTGGTGGGGGACGCGGCCCCTATTTTTGCTTTGTGTAGTACGACTTAGAGTGTACCCATTAGTGGAAACAACTGACCGCGTGCCAGTGCATGGAACACCCCGTGCATTTATCACGCATATCGTAGTCACCACTAGTCGCGACGATGACCCCGGGGTGGTAGATCGAGTGTAGGACAAACGCGAGGTGTTCTCTTGGCCAGGAGAGCACCACGTGCACGTTCTGCATCATAGGAAAGCTGCAGCAAGATCGTTCCATTAGGGAACATATGAACCAAGAGATAATGGGACCCTTTTCTAGAAGAACCGAAATCACAAAACTAGTACCTAGAAATGGAAATAAATCTTGAAAATGTTTGAAATGTTTACTGCTGTCTAAAATGTTTACTGCTTTTCTCTTTAGTTAAATTGTGTTAGTTGAATGTACACTTGCCACTCTATTCAGCTTTTGCTAACGTCTGCCAGTTGTATCCAGGACAGGGGGTGAGCAGCCAATTCAACCATCTGCCGAGAGAGCTGGGCCTAGCCAAGCCTAACCTTAGTTGTTTCCATTTTCGTTCTGCTGTAGTTTGACCTTCCTTTCTAGTATCGTGAGTATCTCTTTCAAAACTAGTAGTTCAGCTTTCGTCTTTCTAGTATGCTGTGATGGCTATGATGTAAACGTGCTATTCTCTTGTGATACTGTTTTCAGTTACTATTTACTCTACAGCTTTCTATTTTTTATTCATGCTTCTAGCTATGGTGCATGTGTGGAAATTATTATGTTTTGGTTTATTACTCGTTGGGCGACCGAATCTTAGGATAGTGGATGCGATCCAACCCGGGTTTCCAAGTGAAGCCGAATCAGATCGTAACACAGGTTATATACGTTTCTTGTTGAAATATACAAAAAAAATGAATATATTATTTTTTTATGAAAAAGTGTTTCGGTAACTGCTCATGAATCGTGATTAGAAGGCTTTGGTCACAATTTAAATATCGTCACCAAAGAGTCTTCGGTGACAATTCATGAATCGTCACTAAAGAGTTCTTGGTCATAGTTCATGAACTGTCACTAAAAGTCTTTGATTGCAGTTCTAAACGGTCACCAAATGCTTTTGATTCCAATAAAGGTGGGGGGGCTTTGGTCACATTTTTTAGTAGAATCGTGATCAAAAGCTTTTCGTCATAGTTCTTAAATTGTGACTAAAAGTTGGGACTTTTGGTCACAATTTTGGATGAAACCATAAACAAAACCCTTCCGCAATGCAACTATTGTTAACACTAATTGGCGATGACCGGTGGTGGTCTCCTGGTTTGTGTTGACAACCGGGTTTTATTGTTATAGTGTCGTAGTATAGCCAGTTGTTGCCATCATTTCAAATATATAAAAATTTTTTTACTCGGAAAAGAGTTCCCGAGGTCGAACTCAGGGAGCAAGTTGTATTCTAGAGATATACATGTTTCTTTTACAAAAAATAAAGAAAGAGAGAGAAAGGATTTGTTGTTTTCTCTTTGTTTCTCCTCGTCTCAGATCTTCTTCTTCTTTGTCTGCAGAGGTGATGTTCTTCTTCTGCAGTGGCGATGCTCTTCTTCTTCTTCCAGCTGTTCCTGCTCTTCCTTTTTCTTCTGTCTTTCTTCAGATCTTCTTCTTTCTTCTTCGTTCTTCTTCTTTCAGTTCTTCTTCTTTCAGTTCTTCCCTT
Organism: Thalassia testudinum; assembly: GCA_037157565.1. Taxonomy (NCBI): domain Eukaryota; kingdom Viridiplantae; phylum Streptophyta; class Magnoliopsida; order Alismatales; family Hydrocharitaceae; genus Thalassia; species Thalassia testudinum. The sequence goes on from JAZHRO010000039.1 coordinate 16,061,083, forward strand.
GTTCTTTTGTGTTCTCCTCTGCCTCGCCTTCTTCTGTTGTTCTTCAGATCTCCTTTTTTTTCTTTTTCCAGTCAGGACGTCGCCCCTTCTTCTTTCTTCTTTTCTCTTCAGGACGTCGTCTGATTTCCAAATCAGACGACTTAAACTGCCTGTTGCTACAGTGTCTCCCTCAGCTTCCTTCTTCTTCCGCGGTCCTTCTTCTTCACCTGTGCCTGCACACTTCAGAGGACAAAACCTACTCTACCCACTCCCCCCCCGCGTCTCTCTCTCTCTGAAACCACTCTTGGGAAAGCTCTCCCAGAGCTGCCGGGTAGTCGGGTACGGGTCAGGTCCGGGTCCAGGCCCACCGGCGTGCGTGGTGGGCGAGGAGTGCAGGTCAGTCTAAGTCGGGTCGGGTCAGGTCCGCGGGGCGTGAGCGCGGACGAGACCGGGTAACCGGGCGGGTGAAGGGGACCTCACCCCGTGTGCTGAGGCAGTAAGGCTAATGCGCAAAATCAATTTAAACGGTGAAAAGGTTGTGAGGCTTACTGATGTGGGACTAAACGGAGGCCTCTCCTCGCGTGCGCCTGCTGGGAGACCGCGGCCTAGCTTCTGCAGCTGCGGCTTCGATTTGCGTCGGTTGCTGGCTGGCTACCTTCGCAAGACTCCCCGTAATCCGCAGCAGCTGGAGACCTGGAGTCCTCAAGCCTGGAGCGCGGGAGAAGCTGCTTCAATGTGCGTTAATGGCGGTCGAACCTCAAAACCTGTCGGACACGAATATGGCCTCTCGGCCTGATCAAACCACTGGGGAACCTTCGCCGTGGCACGGCGAAGGTGTGGAGCTGCGCGGCAAGCTGCAAGGTGGTGTCTGGCGGCAGCCCTAGGTTGGAGTGCAACCGGAGGAATGGGTTTGTTCGGGGGAGCGTTACGGAGGTGTGGAGTGGCAGTGGAGGGGTGGGGGGTGCTCAGTGTGATGAGGCGGAGGTTCGGTGAGGGTCGGCGAGGTGTGTGAGGTTGTGGAGCGATGGGAGCATCTCGCCGGAGGGTGGCCGGAGACGAAGGGGGTGACGATGGTCAGGGTCGGTCGAGGGCTTAATTGAATAAATTGAAACCGGGGAAAGAAAGAGGAGAGGAAGGGAAGTAGTTCTAGCTTACTTGCAGGGACGAAGGGGGGGCAGCAGGGCGACAGTCGTATCGACTGTCGCCGGAGAAGAAGATGCTCAGGGAAAGGGGCGGCGGCGAGCAGAGAGCCGGAGAGGCGCCAGCTGGGTGCGGCGTGGCGCGGGAAGAGCAGGGAAGGAAGTCTCTGCTGCTGGTATTGCGGCAGAGCGAAGAGGAGGAGGGGGAGGAACCGCCGGAGCTGGTGAGCGTCTGCCGGAGCGAGAAGAGAGGAAAGTTGGGGGTTTTCTCCGTCAGATCCGAGCTGCCCAGGTCGGTGGAGCAACGGGGGGTATTTATAGGGATCAAAACAGGGAGGAAGGCAGAGGGAGACGACGTGTCTCCCTCGCCGGAGGATGGCCGGAGACGAAAACCCATACCGCCCGTGCGTTCGCACGGCCGGTATGGTGGGCTACAGCGACCAGGGGGGTGTCCCTGCGACGGCTGACGACGCAGGGCACCCCCGGTTTACTCGCCAGGCTTTCCCCCTCACCCTGCGCGGCGCCATGCTCCGCGCAAGGTCGCCGGAGCATGGTGCTGGCAGGTTTTGCAGGGGGGACCTGAATGCGAAGAACGAAGGAGAGTTAGGGGCCAAAATGAGATGGTTCAAAAGTTGAGGGCCAAAAAGTAAATATATGAGGACCAAAGTGTAAAGTCGGTCAAGGAGGTTTCTTCTTAGGCTCAAGTTTTTATACATGATTAATTAGGACCTAAGGAATCTGATGGTGAATTTCATTTCTATATTAAACCTTGTTTGACCGGTCAATTTATGCAAAAACCCAAATTAAGTTATTAATTGGGCATGGTTCTCAATGTAGGTCAAAATGGGTTCTGAAGGCCAAATTGAAGGTTCTAAACCCTAGAGATTATTTTTCTATGAATTTTAGAGGGTTTATTCTATTTTTACTTTGCCTCGAACCTCGTGAATTGAAGTGGGTTGTTTTAGGGTTACAGATTATCATTTAGTTTCTTGGAAGTGCTGTAGCCCTTGCTAGATCATCTCATCCCACTTTTATTCTTATTAAGCTGCTTTGACCTATGTTTGGGCCCTGAATTACCCTGTATGCAGATTATACTGGTAAAATTGCATTTTTACCCCTTATGACTTGTTTTCTTCTCAAACTCAGAATTCTCTGAGTTAAGCCTTTCCTTAAGATATGTAGGAGCTTTTATCCTTTGTATTAGGTCAAAATAAGCTAGTTATGGCTCATGATGAGGTTCTCATCATACCCCCATGCCTAGCTTTTGCTAGTCCCTTAGCAAAAACTTAAGGTTTCAACCCTTGTTCTAGACCATGAAGTTTTTAATAGTTTTAGATAAGTGCCTTTTTTATTTGAGCATAGATTAGGTTAGAATGCTGACCATAGGCCTAAAAGGTACTCTAGTACCAATCAAGATCCAAATCTGTCTAGCCTTAGCCTCAGTCTTTTGCAAAGGTTTTTAAGGTCCACAAGAACTAACCTAAGGTTTATTGGACTTCGTGGTTAAAGCACCCGTGCTTGAAATGATTTTAGCCCTGGCTCAGTTCGCAGTGCGTTTTGTAAGAGAGAGATAGAAAGTTTTTCTGTTTGGAGAGTTTTCTCTCTCTTTTTCTTTTTAGTTCTAGCCTAGGATTGGCTTTTCAACACGGTCTGTATCAGATTCCTTGCTCCCATCATCAATCCTCAAGGGTTCCTGGCGATCGATGCTTCGAGATAGCACCGCCCATGGCAACCCCCGGAACCCTGGCTATTGAGATTTCGAGATAATCCCATCCATGGTGTTCCGTGGCCGAATCCAGACCCTGGCAATTGACACTTCGAGATAATGCCATCCATGGAATCTGAACCAGCAGAGTGCTTACATGCCTCTAGTAGGATATGTAAATATCCTAAGAGACAAGCACCGAGGAGATGATATTTTGTTACGCATCTTCGAGGGGATTTCCCGCCTCTCCGCGCTGGGAACTCGTCCAAATCAACTTGTGTTGATCGGCCGCTCCTATTCTAGGTGTTCTTTTCAGAATTTTGTGACGCTTCTGCGTGATTCTGATTTTTACGCTTACTGAACCAGGCTGTGTGTGAGGTTAGGGTGCTTAGGTTACTGAGTCCCGTAAACCAAAAATTAGTTAACGAGGCCGAATACTCCCTAAGCCTTAGACCTAATACTTCAGCTTTTCATTTTCCTCAACCTCTTGAGGAGTGTCCAGATCTTAATGGGTACTAAGAGTCTATTCAAGAATGCCTAAGGTTTGCATTCTTTACTAATCTCATTGTGCACTTTTCTTGAATGAGGTCTAGAACTTAGGTTAATTCCTTAGTTCCTTACTAATGACTATCACTTTTTCTCATAATTTTGTGCTCCTTTTTCATTTTGTTTCTTTTCTCCTTCACAAAATTTCCTTCTCCTCTTTTCCTCTTATTCTTTTTCGAAAATTTTTTAATTTTTATGGTGTTTTTGGCATATGTGAATTTTTTGTTTGAAACCTTTTCTTACAAGTTTTGCACTTTCATACCCCCCCATGCCTAAGATTTGCAATGTCCTCATTGTAACCTAGGGGGTCTTAGTTCATTCCTTAAGACAGAAATTTGGATGAGTGGATGGGTCGGGTTGAATTTTTGCGGACGATTTCAAATCCCAGATGCAAGCATCTGAGTTGGGGTCGGCTGTCTACAAGGGTGAACTTCGAGTGCTAAAAGGTGTCAGAACAAGTTTCAGGTTTTCAAAGAGAATGACGGGCTGCCTCCCGTTAAGCGCTGAGTTTTACGCCATCGGCTGGGCGCAATAAGCTCAAGGGGAAAGGAGGATATAAGATGCCTCAGCCAAATCAGTAGAAGTTACATCAATGAACGACTTGAGTCTCTGACCGTTCACGATGAAAGGTTCAGAATCGTGGCTGAGTGGACTGATTTCGATTGCTCCATTTCCAAAAACCTGTCGGACCAAATATGGTCCGACCCACTTAGATCTCAGTTTTCCTGGGAAGAGTTTGAGTCGGGCATCAAAGAGTAGGACCTTTTGACCAGGATGAAAGATCTTTCTCGAGATGTGTTTGTCGTGGAAGGCTTTAACCCGCTCCTTGTAGATTTGCGAGTTCTCGTACGCGTCTAGGCGTAATTCATCGATCTCGCTGATTTGGAGTTTTCTGTGGGTCCCAGCCTTGGAAAGATCTAGATTACAGTTTCGTACTGCCCAATAGGCTTTATGCTCCAGTTCTACGGGAAGGTGGCATGCCTTTCCGTACACCAGTCTAAAGGGAGACATGCCCAATTGGGTCTTGTGGGCGGTCCTATAGGCCCACAATGCTTCCGGAAGTCGGGACAACCAGTCCTTCCTGTCAGGTCGAACAGTGACTTACAGGATTTTCTTGATCTCCCGATTAGACAGCTCAGCTAGACCATTAGTTTGGGGGTGGTAAGGAGTATAGATTCGGTGAGACACCCCGTATTTGGTCATCAGTGACCTAAACTGAGCATTTGTGAAATGGGTCCCCCCATCAGAGATTATTGCACGAGGAATCCCGAACCTTGAGAAAATGTGTTGATGAATGAATTTGAGAACGATTTTGTGATCACAGGTTCGGGTCGGTATGGCTTCGATCCATTTGGACACGTAGTCCACAGCCAACAGAATGTATTCGAAACCATCCGAAACAGGAAAGGGGCCCATAAAATCAATCCCCCAAACATCAAAGATTTCGCATACTAGAATCGGTTGCATAGGCATCATGTCGCGATGGCTCATGTTGCCCAAAGTCTGGCAACGACTGCATGCCTTGCAGTGACTGTATGCGTCTTTGAACAGTGTGGGCCAGTAAAAGCCGCACTGGAGGACTTTTGATGCGGTTTTATGCCCGGCAAAATGGCCACCGCATGCCTGGTCATGGCAGAAAGAGAGGATATTGTTGAATTCCCCTTCCGGGACACATCTCCGGATGATCTGATCGGCACCTATGCGGAAGAGGTACGGGTCTTCCCAAATGTAATACTTGGCATCGGAGCGTAATTTGTCTTTCTTGGCCTTCGGCCAATCGAATGGGATCTGATGAGATGCCAAGTAATTTACTATATTAGCAAACCATGGAAGGCTAGTACCAATAGTCAGCAGGTGCTCATCGGGAAAATGCTCAGTGATGGGTCCGGAAGGGTCAATTATTTCAGAAGGAAGACGGGACAAGTGATCAGCTACCACGTTTTGCTTTCCCGCTTTGTCGCGAATCTCAAGGTCAAATTCTTGCAACAACAAGATCCATCGGATTAATCGAGGTTTCGCGTCCTTCTTTGCAAGGAGATGCCTCACAGCTGTGTGATCCGAGTATATGATGACACGGGAACCCAGAAGGTACGATCTGAACTTTTCTAGGGCAAATACTACAGCTAGCAGCTCTTTCTCAGTAACCGTATAGTTACGCTGAGCCTCATCGAGTGTTTTGCTGGCGTAGTAAATGACCACAGGTTTCTTGTCAATTTTCTGTCCCAAAACCGCTCCTACAGCGAAGTCGGATGCATCACACATGATCTCAAAGGGTTGAGACCAATCAGGGGACTGTAGGATCGGGGCTTGGGTGACTCGGTCACGCAGGATTTCAAATGCTTGAGTGCATTCCTTGGAAATTTCGAAGGGAACATCCTTGGAGAGAAGTGTGGTCAGGGGGCGTGCGATTTTTGAAAAATCAGGGATAAATCGTCGATAAAAACCGACATGCCCTAAAAAGGATCGGATGTCCCTGATCGAGCTAGGCATAGGAAGGTGAGAAATCATATTAACCTTAGCTCGATCCACTTGGATACCTTTCTCCAAAATTGAGTGTCCCAGGACAATTCCCTCAGGCACCATGAAATGGCTCTTTTCCCAGGAAAGAACCAAATTCACATCGATGCACCGCCTGAGTATCTGGACCAAGTGTTGGAGGCAATCGTCGAATGATGCTCCGAAAACTGAAAAGTCATCCATGAAGACTTCCAGATAATCACCTACCATATCTGAGAATATGGCAAGCATGCATCGCTGAAAAGTAGCGGGTGCATTGCAAAGACCGAAAGGCATCCTTCGGAAAGCGTATGTTCCGAAGGGGCAGGTGAACGTGGTCTTTTCTTGGTCCTCAGGATGGATTGCCACCTGGTTATAACCGGAGTACCCGTCAAGAAAGCAGAAGAACCTATTTCCCGCTAGTTTTTCGAGAATTTGATCAATGAAGGGTAGTGGGAAATGATCCTTCTTCGTGGAGGAATTGAGTCGATGGTAATCTATACAGACTCTCCACGAGTTGGCTAATCGGGTAGGAATGATTTCTCCTGTCTCAGTCGTTATAATGGTGAATCCTGCCTTCTTGGGCACGACCTGAATTGGGCTCACCCAACGACTATCGGAGATCGGGTAGATGATTTCGGCATCTAACCATTTGATGATCTCCTTTTTCACGACCTCCTGCAGATTGGGGTTTAAGCGTCTCTGCATTTCACGAGAAGGTCATGTGCCCTCTTCTGAATAGATATGATGAGTACAATAAGAGAGACTTATTCCAGTCAAATCATCGAGAGTCCATCCGATGGCTCTGCGATGTTGCTGGAGGACAATAATCAGACGGGATTCCTGTTCAGGACTGAGGTTGGAATTGATAATCACAGGAAAGGTCTGATTAGAACCCAAAAAGACGTATTTCAAGTGAGCAGGAAGGGGTTTCAGTTCGAGGATGGGGTTTTCAGCAGCAGCGGGTGGTTCAGTATAGATGTGAGGTTCAAGGGTGGGAGTTACTGGGTTGTTCATATCTGGATTCGACTCCTCTGTTTGCGGGTCAAGATCCTTCTGTGGTTGATGAGGCATAATCGAGTCATTCTGGAGGTGTGATTCATCAACCAAAGTCTTGATGTCACAAATTTGTTCGATGACGCCGCAATTAATTCCTTGTTGGGCCTTAAATATATCAATTTTTAGTGTTTGATCTCCAAACTTAAGCTCTATTTGGCCCTCCTCACAGCTGATGTTGGCTCTAGCAGTAGCCAAGAAAGGTCTCCCTAGAATGATTGGTGTATCCCTAGGGTTCTCAGGTGCATCCATATCTAAGACTATAAAGTCCACTGGAAAATAGAAATCCCGCACTCTCACGATAACATCCTCGAGAATCCCTTTTGGTGACTTTATAGATCGATCTGCTAATTGTAATGTCACCTCGGTTGGTTTCAGCTCAGATTCTTCTAGATGGTCAAGTAAGGATGTGGGTATCAGGTTTATGGATGCACCCAAGTCTAACAATGCTCTATCAAATTGGGTACCACCTATCTTACAGGAAATCAGGGGAGTCCCAGGATCTTTTGCCTTGGGTGGGAGTCTACTAAGGATTACAGAGCTGGCTTGCTCTGACAGAACAATTGGGCTCCCTCCCTTGGTTCGCGGCTTACGCTGGGGTGTACATATATTCTTAAGGAATCGTGCGTAAGATGGTACGTGGCGGATTGCATCCATCAAGGGGATGTTTATGTGGACCTGCTCAAAGAGCTTGACCAGGTCCTCCTCAGGGGCCACGGGTTTGGTGGTCTTCTTTCCCTTGGTCAGGGCCTCGGGAAACGGGATCTTGGTTGGTTCTTCTAGGATAGGTCCAGGTTGTGGATCTGGAACAGCGGTACCTTGGATAACTATCCTAGGGTCATGGTTATCAGGCTTGGAGTGGTTTGGATAATGCGGGTCTTGAGTTGTTTTACCACTACGTGTTGTTACAGAATTTAATCCGGCCTGATTTTGGTTTGGGTTTGGTAGGAGGGGTGGCTGCTGCTGAAATCCCGCATAAGAAGTTGAGGCTTCCATCTCGTCTGGAGATGGAGCAGTAGGAGCCTGATAAATCCATTGGGCGTGGCCTAAATTTGGATTCATAATGCGCTTCTGGGTTGGCACGTTATTTGGGTTAGGAAGAGGTTGGGAAGGGAGTGTGCCTGGTTGGTGAGAATTTGCCAACTGGGCCAGTTGAGTTTTAACTTCTGTAAGCTCGTCCTTGTGCTGTTTTTGAATAGCCGCATTCGTTTTTTGAATGTCAGCCAGAGTCTGAAGGATTAGGGACATTTGATCCTGATTTGGCCCTGATGGATAAGTAGGGTTGGGCCGAGGCTGAGGCGGCTGGTAGTGACGAGAGGGCTGTGGGCGGGACTGAAAAGGTGGTCTTTGGGTTTGGGAATTTCCCGCCCACTGAAAATTGGGATGGTTTCGCCATCCAGGGTTGTAAGTGTTGGAGAATGGGTCGTTCTGGATGGCGTTGAGGTCCTCGCAGGTCTGAGGAACCTCCTGAGAATCAGGGAAAGGGGGAATGGAGTTCCCCCGGCTGGTGTAGAAAGGATCGGATGATCCTCCGATCCAAGAATCAGATGGGGATGGATATGGATCCATCCCAGGGGAAGATCGGTGGAGGATGTTTTGCACAGTCTCCTGTGTGGAAGGAGGTTGTGCAAAGGAGTTACGCGCGGAGGTGGCTCGCTGCAAGTGCTAAGTCAGCTCATCCACCTTCTTTTCAATGATTGAGACCTTGTCCAATCGACTGGCCATTAATTCCAGGTCGACTAATGCGGACAGGCCCTGCGTCTCATGTGCTCCCTTAAGATTCGTCGTTGCGCGGGTATTAGTCCTGTCGAATAATCCCATGGAGTCATTGTTGATGGAGTTCTCGCACATGTTTTCGAGAATCTCCCATACGGTGTCTTCATGTTGACCCATGATGTTTCCTCCGCAAGTTGCATTGACGAAAAGGCGGATGTCCTCACGGAGTCCCTGGTAAAAAGATTGGACTTGTTCTCATTTAGGAACTCCGTGATGGGGGCACTTCCTCATGAGATCCTGAAAACGATCCCATGCCTCATGAAGAGGTTCTCCTGATTGTTGAGTGAAGTGTGTAATCTGATGGCGCAAGGCGTTGGTCCGACCAACGGGAAAAAACTTTTTCAAAAACTCGGATTGAAGTTCTTCCCAAGTGTTGATCGGCCGGGTCTGAGTTTGATACCAATGGGCGGCCTTGTCCATAAGAGAAAAGGAGAACATCTTCATGAGAAGAATATCCCAATTTTGCGCATCTGATCCAAAAGTGTGGGCCAGATGCTTTAGCTGTTTGATGTGCTGGAAGGGATCTTCATAATTAAGCCCATGGAATTTAGGTATAGCATGAATCATGTTGGGCTTTAATTCGGAATCAGGTCCTCCAGTCGGGATTCTGACTCGAGGCTCAATGGCCACCGCAGCAGGATTGTAGTGGTCCCGCATCATAGGACGCTGTGGTGGGTGCACGAAGTTTTGGAAGAGGTCATTGAGTCGCTGGAGCTGGTGTTCCAGATTATTTTCTTCCTCAACTGGCTGAGCCATGATGGGGGAAGAAGAAGAACTTGGTTCTGAATCAGAAGAGAGAATAATGTGAGGGTGTTTCTGCACAAACACGGGCGTCGAGGCTTGGCCTTGACGAGAGCGAATTTCTAAAGGAGGTTTTAAGGGTGGTCTTAGGGACCTCCTTCCGTACATGCACTGTTGGAAGAGGTAAGTTTAGAAGGTGCTGGACCCAATCAAGGCACCCAAAAATGTGTTGGGTGACTATAGAGGTGCGGGGCAGATGGACCCCTTGATCAGAAAGATCGTCCACCTGAGAATTACCTGGGCAGCCAGAGAGGGAGAGTCCCGCGAAGACCCCTACACGGTAGAGCGTCCCCACGGGTTACAGGGTTTCCCCCACCCGACCTCTCTTGTCACTGCGGTTCCAGGTAGACCAGAATGGGGATCTTGACCTCTTAAGTCTACCAATTTTAAGATCAGGGTGCTTAAGGTTTCACTTGAACTTTAGTCTTTTAAGTGCAAAGAGTGACCTAATTTAAGGTTGGTTGACCCAAGGGGTCAACTTTACCTCTTGTTTTCTTTGAGAGCTTTTAGGTCTTGTCTTTTAGGGTTCAAGTGTTTAGAGAGCCAATTGTTTTAGGTTTTCTTTTGAATAGGTATTTTCAATCAATGGTTTAGGCACACTTCTTTTGGATTTTCTCCATTCTTGATTTAAGTAGTGTGTCTCTAAAACCCTAATGTTGAATCTTATGTTGGCTCTACTTGGTCCAGTTAGTTCTCTGTTGGGTAATTAGGGCTCAAGAAAGAATGTGTTAGCCCTTAAATACCCTTAATAGTGTGCAGGAATAATGAGTTGAAAACATGCAACTTTTATGGTTACTAAGTATGGAAGACAGGTTAGCCCTATATTGCTTGTTCTTTTCTTTTTTTTTTCTTTTTTTTTTTTTTTCTTTAGAGTTTAGGGGTTAATAGCGAGAGGAAAAATTTACCTGTCCTCGGAGTGGTTGTTGTGCGGTTGCTTGTCTTCTTGATTTCCTGTAGTTTTCTGCACAAAAGAGAGGAGATTATCAGAAATTAAAAAGAAACAGGAATGTTTACCTCTAGAATAGCCATTGCTCCCCGGCAACGGCGCCAAAAAATGATGGTGGTCTCCTGGTTTGTGTTGACAACCGGGTTTTATTGTTATAGTGTCGTAGTATAGCCAGTTGTTGCCATCATTTCAAATATATAAAAATTTTTTTACTCGGAAAAGAGTTCCCGAGGTCGAACTCAGGGAGCAAGTTGTATTCTAGAGATATACATGTTTCTTTTACAAAAAATAAAGAAAGAGAGAGAAAGGATTTGTTGTTTTCTCTTTGTTTCTCCTCGTCTCAGATCTTCTTCTTCTTTGTCTGCAGAGGTGATGTTCTTCTTCTGCAGTGGCGATGCTCTTCTTCTTCTTCCAGCTGTTCCTGCTCTTCCTTTTTCTTCTGTCTTTCTTCAGATCTTCTTCTTTCTTCTTCGTTCTTCTTCTTTCAGTTCTTCTTCTTTCAGTTCTTCCCTTGTTCTTTTGTGTTCTCCTCTGCCTCGCCTTCTTCTGTTGTTCTTCAGATCTCCTTTTTTTTCTTTTTCCAGTCAGGACGTCGCCCCTTCTTCTTTCTTCTTTTCTCTTCAAGACGTCGTCTGATTTCCAAATCAGACGACTTAAACTGCCTGTTGCTACAGTGTCTCCCTCAGCTTCCTTCTTCTTCCGCGGTCCTTCTTCTTCACCTGTGCCTGCACACTTCAGAGCTTACGTCAGAGGACAAAACCTACTCTACCCTCTCCCCCCCCGCGTCTCTCTCTCTCTGAAACCACTCTTGGGAAAGCTCTCCCAGAGCTGCCGGGTAGTCGGGTACGGGTCAGGTCCGGGTCCAGGCCCACCGGCGTGCGTGGTGGGCGAGGAGTGCAGGTCAGTCTAAGTCGGGTCGGGTCAGGTCCGCGGGGCGTGAGCGCGGACGAGACCGGGTAACCGGGCGGGTGAAGGGGACCTCACCCCGTGTGCTGAGGCAGTAAGGCTAATGCGCAAAATCAATTTAAACGGTGAAAAGGTTGTGAGGCTTACCGATGTGGGACTAAACGGAGGCCTCTCCTCGCGTGCGCCTGCTGGGAGACCGCGGCCTAGCTTCTGCAGCTGCGGCTTCGATTTGCGTCGGTTGCTGGCTGGCTGCCTTCGCAAGACTCCCCGTAATCCGCAGCAACTGGAGACCTGGAGTCCTCAAGCCTGGAGCGCGGGAGAAGCTGCTTCAATGTGCGTTAATGGCGGTCGAACCTCAAAACCTGTCGGACACGAATATGGCCTCTCGGCCTGATCAAACCACTGGGGAACCTTCGCCGTGGCACGGCGAAGGTGTGGAGCTGCGCGGCAAGCCGCAAGGTGGTGTCTGGCGGCAGCCCTAGGTTGGAGTGCAACCGGAGGAATGGGTTTGTTCGGGGGAGCGTTACGGAGGTGTGGAGTGGCAGTGGAGGGGTGGGGGGTGCTCAGTGTGATGAGGCGGAGGTTCGGTGAGGGTCGGCGAGGTGTGTGAGGTTGTGGAGCGATGGGAGCATCTCGCCGGAGGGTGGCCGGAGACGAAGGGGGTGACGATGGTCAGGGTCGGTCGAGGGCTTAATTGAATAAATTGAAACCGGGGAAAGAAAGAGGAGAGGAAGGGAAGTAGTTCTAGCTTACTTGCAGGGACGAAGGGGGGGCAGCAGGGCGACAGTCGTATCGACTGTCGCCGGAGAAGAAGATGCTCAGGGAAAGGGGCGGCGGCGAGCAGAGAGCCGGAGAGGCGCCAGCTGGGTGCGGCGTGGCGCGGGAAGAGCAGGGAAGGAAGTCTCTGCTGCTGGTATTGCGGCAGAGCGAAGAGGAGGAGGGGGAGGAACCGCCGGAGCTGGTGAGCGTCTGCCGGAGAGAGAAGAGAGGAAAGTTGGGGGTTTTCTCCGTCAGATCCGAGCTGCCCAGGTCGGTGGAGCAACGGGGGGTATTTATAGGGATCAAAACAGGGAGGAAGGCAGAGGGAGACGACGTGTCTCCCTCGCCGGAGGATGGCCGGAGACGAAAACCCATACCGCCCGTGCGTTCGCACGGCCGGTATGGTGGGCTACAGCGACCAGGGGGGTGTCCCTGCGACGGCTGACGACGCAGGGCACCCCCGGTTTACTCGCCAGGCTTTCCCCCTCACCCTGCGCGGCGCCATGCTCCGCGCAAGGTCGCCGGAGCATGGTGCTGGCAGGTTTTGCAGGGGGGACCTGAATGCGAAGAACGAAGGAGAGTTAGGGGCCAAAATGCGATGGTTCAAAAGTTGAGGGCCAAAAAGTAAATATATGAGGACCAAAGTGTAAAGTCGGTCAAGGAGGTTTCTTCTTAGGCTCAAGTTTTTATACATGATTAATTAGGACCTAAGGAATCTGATGGTGAATTTCATTTCTATATTAAACCTTGTTTGACCGGTCAATTTATGCAAAAACCCAAATTAAGTTATTAATTGGGCATGGTTCTCAATGTAGGTCAAAATGGGTTCTGAAGGCCAAATTGAAGGTTCTAAACCCTAGAGATTATTTTTATATGAATTTTAGAGGGTTTATTCTATTTTTACTTTGCCTCGAACCTCGTGAATTGAAGTGGGTTGTTTTAGGGTTACAGATTATCATTTAGTTTCTTGGAAGTGCTGTAGCCCTTGCTAGATCATCTCATCCCACTTTTATTCTTATTAAGCTGCTTTGACCTATGTTTGGGCCCTGAATTACCCTGTATGCAGATTATACTGGTAAAATTGCATTTTTACCCCTTATGACTTATTTTCTTCTCAAACTCAGAATTCTCTGAGTTAAGCCTTTCCTTAAGATATGTAGGAGCTTTTATCCTTTGTATTAGGTCAAAATGAGCTAGTTATGGCTCATGATGAGGTTCTCATCAATGACTTTTAAGCTTTTGGTCATAGTTGAAGATCGTGGCCAAAACCCTCTTTTATTGTAGTGATTCCAGTTATTTGGCCTTTAGTGAATACACCAGTTTTCTAGCCTCCAATGACTAATCTAGTTGTTAAACCTCCAATGAGTACTCCAGTTATTCAGCTCGAAGAGGTGCAGCACGCATTTGATTCGATTGGGCATGCTGCTCCTGATTTTGGAAATGATTATGGTGGTTTTAATGATATACCATCAGATGATGGCAACAACTATAAAAATAAACTTAATGATTTCTCACATGATTCTGCCTCACATACAATAGATGAACGTGATAGGAACAATATGCATTATGTTATGGACGATAGTTTCTATAACATTCCAGTTGGCTTTGGATGTATCAATTGGGAGGAAAGTGTTATCGATTTGAGATTTGTTAAACAGTTCCTCTATGTTGAAAATGCATTCAATACTAAGTATGATTAAATTTTTACAATGAAGACTTTCATGTTAGACATATGATGAAAGTGTGGGTTGTTGAATACAGTTATAAGGAGAAGGGTCGTAGATAAAGACTTAATGACATATGAGGAAATTTGATGTTAAACTTGATGTTGTTGATGGACAACACATGTGTTGTAACCGTGTTACGAATTTAGATCACCTCCAGTTGGATTGTAATTTCATGACATGCTATCTCGTGAAATATGTGCAAGAATTGACAACTATCAAGGTTAGGGAATTAAAGAGTTTCATTGATGGAAAGTTTAAATGTAAGATGAGCAAAAAAAAGGTTTAGGATGCCAAAAGAAAAATAATTGATATTGCATATGGTGATCGGGATGAATATTGCAATGACATGGTACACTTCATGCAATCAAACAAATTATGGGACTGAGTTTGACTTTGAGTGGGATATAAGACCCTCTAGAGACAATAGAAGGATCTTTAGGAAAACATTCTACTCATTCGGTTCATATATTGTGGCATTCTAACACTTATTAGTATTGATGGCACACTTATATGGCAAGTACAAACAAGTTGTTGATCACTAACAATATGGATGGAGCCAATCACATGATCCTACTAGAATTTACTCTGATGGATGTCGAAAGGGGAGAAACATGAGCGTGGTTTCTGACACATGTCAAGAACTTTGTTATCCGAGAGAGGCTTGAATCGATATGAATCATTTTAAATAGACATACAAGCATAAAATGTTTCAATGAGAAATCCAAAGTAGGGATGCTTCCTCCCTTTGTGTAATAGAGATTTTGTTCACGTTATGTTTCCACTAATTTCAATGACATGTATAAAAGTACAACAAAGAAAAAACTTACGCAAAGAGCTTTCCTTGAGGCTTACCCCCTTAAGTTTAATGCTTGTATGGAAAACTTATGGGATTAGAGATGCCCCTACTTGGTTTGAGAGGCAATCAATCTCGAACAAAATGTGGACACTTGCTTTAGATGGTGGATATAAGTGGGGGTATGTGACAATCAACAAACATATGTGAAAGCTACAATGCGGTCTGGTACAGAATGCGAGTAGGGTTATTTAATAAGGTAATATTTGCGTCGAAAAGTATATAGTAGAAGTGATTACCTACAGGAGAATTTATACTAGTTTATTGAAATTTATTACCTGGACTAAATCAAATTTTAAGCTTATCAGTTTTAGGCCCAGAGTCAAACACAGGGAAGCGATTTTGGAATTAATCGATTCCTACGTGATTCCTAACAAGTGATTTCTGTTCACTTATTATATTTTTGGGATTTTCTTAGCTTTAGATTTTTTTTGGATAGTCTTGTCCTTGAGGTACACCCTCAAAATTGTCCTTGGCTACACGCCAAAAAATTGGTTCTTAGCGATTCACCAAAATCAAGTTCAAAAACTGAACTCGCTACACACGAGATCGTGTACCTGCCAAGACAAGAATTATCTCTTCTATTTTATGATTTTTTTGATCTTTTCTTAAGCAGCAAAATAAAAAGAATAAGAAAAAGAAATGTAGAAAGGAAATACGAAATGGAAATACTTAAGTTTTTATATGTATGTATATATATGTATAGTTATATATGTATGTATATATTATATATAATAGGGCGGAATTAAATCAAAGATTCAATGGAATGTAGCGTGGATTATTGTGACCACCATCTAAGGAGACGGGATCAACACTAACAATGCGTCGTGTGTGGTGTGGAGCGGGCATGTGGGTGTGTGTGGAATGGCTTAATGTGTGCAAATATCTCAAGTGCGTACGCAATTGGTGCATACCCACTTGGAATAAAATGCGCAGTAATGAGATGAATGTGTGGTATGGTAAATGGGCTATGCAAATGTGTATGTGGGAGAGGAGTGTGTGTATATGTGTGTGTGTGTGTGTTTGTGTGCACGCGCTAGCGGATATATATAAAAATGTGTGTGTGTGTGTGTGTGTTTGTGTGCACGCGCTAGCGGATATATATAAAAATGTGTGTGTGTATGTATGTGTGAGTGTATATGTGTGTGCTGGCCGGGTGAGGGAGTGAGAGAGTAGGTGAGGCGGTAAGGTGGGCACAGGGTGGCGGGTCTGTGTGTGTGTGTGGGTGTGATTATATGTGTGTGTGCGTGAGTGGATGTGCATATGTATATGTATGTGTACTGAAGAGGGAGTGGGTGCTGTGTGAGTCAATTGGCTGAGTGTGAGTGGGGATGGAAATGGTTAGCACGGTCGGCTGGGAACGAGTGTGCGTAAGGCGAGTGGGAGTGAGTGGCAAAAAACAAAAGTCAAGAATGGAGAGAGATGGGCGTGGGTAGTGCAGCCAACTGGGAAAATCAGTTGGCTGTGCGTGTGTGGGTTGTGGGTGGGTGATGCCATTGGCAAAGTGAGAAGTGGCCGATGGCTATCATGAAAAAAAGGCATCATGATGGACCGTGAACAATTCTATAGTGAAAAACAAAGCAGAGCTTCTTAAAGCTTGCTAATGACGATGGAAAATGATGAAATGAAAGCAAAATAAAAAGGAAAAGAAATAAAAGAACCACCACGCCCACCTACTCACAAGAGAGCTGGGCGGTGGTGGAGCTCACCTTGGTGGTTGCGACTTAATGAGTTGCAACTCATCATAGCTAAATTGCCTAAGCTAGAAACTAAGTTAAACACTATGAAATTAACACATAAAAAGGGTTAAGTGTGGGAAATAACAAAAAAATACCTAAAACATCAATTTTGTGCTAAAAACGCATAAGTAGGTCAATTATTGAGATATTCTATTAATAAATACAAAATGGTGATCCAATTACAAATTGAAAACCCAAATGAGCTCAAAACTCCAAATCAAAAGTAAAATTAACTTCTAATATGTTCAATTAAGCTTCATTAAAAATTTGGTTGCATTTGGACATCATTGGGGCCTTGCATTTAAAGATTATCATTTAGGTCCTTAGTGCATCACATTTCATGCTTCTAAGGACTTATTTGTAACCCACAGGGACCCTTTTGTAAGGCCATAAGGTCTGTTCTGAAATAAATTCCAACCACTTATGGGTCTCCATGCAGTTTTTCTACCCCTTCGCGCAAGGGTGTCTTGTGCAATTGCACCATTAGACCCAACGTCGTCTGCAGCTCTTCGCGGATCAATGTTCACGCTAAGAACAAGGCTCATCATGGCCATCCATCCTTTGAACCGTTTGATCTGTGACTTGATTTCAATCGAAGCTTTGCGTGATCCACGTGTGCAATCACCACCTTGCCCAGATCCCATCTAACGGCTGCACTTTGACTTGAAATTACGTGCGCTCCTCTCCTTAAATCACCATCGCCTGCACCCTAATCGCCTATCCTCACCGTGTGGTGAGGAGATTCACTCTCTCACTCTACTTAAGGAGCTCCTCTACCTCGCACGCAAAGGATCGCTCCCTCCACCTAAGTGATCACTTCGTCCATGCTCCAGTTCTCCTCCCCCATTCATCGGCTGCTGGTGACAGAAGTAACTTCCCTCAACTTCGTCGCTGCAGTGACCAGCTGCAGGCCAGGGATCCCATTCTTCGCTGGAGTCTTCCTCATCACCATTCATCGCTGCAGTGACCAGCTGCAACCCAGGCATCCCATTCTTCCTTTAGATTAGGATTTTACATGCTTTTTAGAGTAGTTAGATTAGTAATTAGTTTAGTGTAGTTGATTTGAGTGGATTAGATGATCAAATTGTGTGGTAGATTAGCGTAGTGTAGAAACGATTTCGCCCTCTTTGATCAATCTTGGTTGGAGAGGTGTTTTCGCACATTCACTCATTTCGCTCCCCCCCTCATAGCCCTAAATTCATGTTCACTATTTTTCCCTTGCAATTAAATCCACAAATCACCCCTTCATTAGATCAAATTTCATATCTAAGGGCTTTGTATCTCATATCTGAGATTAGCATCATAACCCACTTGGGGGGTCTCCCACTCATTTCGCAAAGCCACAAAGACCCCCCGACCTTGTTTTATAAGCTCAAATTGCTCGATCATGTTTAAAATGATTTTTAATGTCCAATTCAGTGATTTGGAATGTATTTTGAGCTTCATTGACTTGGTTGAGCTTTTTTTATATTTTAAGTGTTTGATTGGGTGTATGCATGCTTTGGATTTGGTTTTTGACTTGTGGATGAGCATATATCTGAATCAAGCTTTATGTTGGAGAGTTCTACCAAGGATGATCAGTAAAACTTATTTGAGGTTGAACAAGGACCCAACGGATCCTGAGATGATCACTAGATCACCTTGAACACCAATCAATGGTGTTCAAGATGATCAGGTGATTAGATCAATGAGAGATCCACATCAACAGCCCAAATCAGGGCAACATTAGTTATAACTTTAAATGATTTCCAGATTTCTTTTGAGAGATGCCTACAACTGAAAATTGAATCTCTGAGATCTTAATCTATTTTGATTCAGCTGCTAACCTTTGGATTGGATGGTTGCTGAAATAATAGCAATGGCAACATTGTTTAAGATGTCTGGATTGAGCTGAATTTGCTGCTGGTTCTGCTGCAACAGTTGCTGCTTTGTGTCTTAAGCTGCTGCTACTGCAGCTATGCTGCTGTCAACTAGTTATGGGACTGGAACAATTTGGGTAGTGGCTAAGATTGAAATGTTAAATGGCTGACATGTGTTGTAATGTGTAGTTTTCTTTGTAACAAGCTTTAATGTGCTGTTAGAGTCTATAATTACATTTGAATAGCTTGTAATTCCTTGGTTAAACATCCTTTGTTAGCCATTTATGTGTAAATCTACCCAAACATAGAAATTGGATGAAATTAAGTTTAAATTCACTTTTATATGCTTGAACACCTTATAGTTGATATGTGAAACATCACTGAATGTCTTTAATGCTATTCTAGCCCCCAACATACACTCTAGTGCCTTAGGTTATCCTTGAAGGCACTCTTTAAGGCCTAGAATTATACTCGCTTGTAAATAAATAAAAACACTATAAAAAATTCAAAAAAATTAAAATAAAGGTGTAGCAAGTAGGATTAACTATTTCTCTACACATATGCAAAGTTTTGAGATCATCTGGACCCCCGACTTGGTAGAACATACCAGCTGACGGTTCAATATACCTCTTAACTTAATAAAAATCCCTAAACTAAAAATGACAAAAAGACACTCTCTCTCTCATCTCTTTCTTTCTCTCTCATCCCCTACCTCTAAAAAACACATAAAACCAATAAAAAGAAGAAAAACCCCAAAAATACTCAAAACTATCATGTATACTATGTATATACATGTAAATATAAGGTATATATTAAGCTATCTCTGTAAATAATGTAAAATATGTACATAATGTCAATATATAACTTATGTACGTGTTATATAATGTAACTTAAGTATTTAAGATAACTTATTACGTATATAACTTATCTATATAATTATTTATTAATTATATTAACTTATATGTATTATAAGCTACATAATTATAGAAACCCTAATAAATTAACTTATTTATAAGTAATGTTGTACATACGTAATTATATATGTACTATGCACATAATGAACCCTATAACATAATTTAATTATGTATATATAATAAACAATTAATTTATTAAGTTACTAGCTAAGTTATTGATTAAATTAAAATAAATTAGTAATTTAAGTTATAACTGAACTAACTTATATTGTACATTTATATTATTATATTTTAAAAAAATTACACTAATTTAACTATATTTATAATATATTATGCTATTTATAACTTAAATTATATTTATACACCCTGAATTCACATATTTAAATGTAAATAAATTAAAATAAAACATGTAAAATACAATAAAAATATCTATTAAATACTTTATTAGGTATATAAACTATGTATTAAGTTAATTGGATAGTTAATTAACTAATTTAACCTGTAATTAAGAAATAAACCTGAATAACAATATGTATAAATTGTAAACTTTGACTAATTTATTTATATAGTAAATGTAATTATTTTTGTAAATAAACTTAATAATTATATAGCCCTATATAAGGGATTTCCAAATATATATTTTATTTTGAAAATGGAATTAATTTGGGCCCTCAAATCGAGGGCCAAATACAACAAA
The DNA here is from genome assembly GCA_037157565.1 of Thalassia testudinum. Lineage (NCBI taxonomy): Eukaryota > Viridiplantae > Streptophyta > Magnoliopsida > Alismatales > Hydrocharitaceae > Thalassia > Thalassia testudinum. The sequence goes on from JAZHRO010000039.1 coordinate 16,080,981, forward strand.
TCAAGCACGCAGCTCTACGTGGAGCAGCACCTGTGGGGTCCTTAACATAGTGCCACATTGGGAGTTTTAGAGCTCCCGCAACACTATTTAAGGAATTTGTTCCCTCTATTGCTCAGTCATCACAGGCGCCGAGCACCCGAAACACCTTTCCCTCTTACCCATTGTTCGTACGCTTTTGTGCGGGTTTTAAAGAGAATATGACGTTGTGGTATAACCGACAAAGCGTTCAAATAAATAGAGAATTTTATTACTCGAAAATCGGAGTATCTGAGGTCGAACACAGGGAGCAAATGGAATTTACTACTAATCAAAATGTAATTGAATACTCTAATTTACTCAAAACTGGAATTCAGAGGTATCTAAAAAAATAATTCAGACAAAAGAGTCAAATTGGACGTCTGATCTTGGGATCAGACGTCTTAAAAGTGTTTTCCCTTTTCCTTTTGATTATTCTTCTTCTTCTGATCTTGCTCTCTTTCTTCTTTTGCAAACTCTTTTTCTTCTTCGTCTTCCATCTTGGCTTCTCTTCTTCTTTCTCTTCTCTCTTCTGCTTTGCTTCTTTTCTTGCGAAGGCTTCTTCTTCCTGCCTTTGTTTCTTTTCTCTTGTTTCTTCTCCTGCCTTGCGCTTCCTTCTTTCTTCTTCTAATCTTTGCAGTCTTTCTTCTGCCTTGCCTTCCTTCTTCTCCTGCGAAGGCTTCTTTCCTCCTCCTTCTCTTCTCTGCCTTGCCTTCCTTCTCCTTTGGTCCTTCTGTTCTTCCTGCCTTTCCTTCCTCCTCTCAGCCTGTGCCTACACAGAGCAAAACCTACCCCTTTCCCTCTACCCGCACGTCTCTCTCTTAGCAATTCACTCAAACACGCTCTCCCAGAGCCACACGGGTAATCGGGTCGGATTCGCACCCGGGACCAGGCGCACCTGCAGGTGGTGATGCACGAGGAGTGCGTGGGGTTTGGGTCGGGTCGGATCCCGCCAGATCCATGAGATCAAGCCGCGGACGAGGCGGGCGTGAGGGCAAGTGAGGGACCTCACCCATGTGCTTTCGGAGGCAGTAAGCTTAAAACACAAAAATAATTTATACTATACCTGTGTTTTGCGATTCCACAATGTGGGACTATTTGGTCAGTCCTGATTTCGCGCGCACCCGCAGAGCTTTCGTCTTGCAATTGCCCCAGCTGCTGGCTTCGCAACGTGACTTGCTAGCCTCAATCGCTTCGCAACACTCGCGTGAACCTGCTGCGCCTGCAGCCTGGGAGCCCTGGCGCCTGAAGCTACTACGGAGCTTCTTGCTGCTTCGACCGTCAATGGCGGCAGGAGCTGCAACCTGTCATACACAAGAACGGCCTATTGGCCCAATCAGACTAGCTGAGCACCTTCGCCGTGGCACGGCGAAGCTGATGCGCGGTGCTGCAGGCCGCAGGATGGCCTAGGCGTGCGTGCCTAGGTCAACCTGTGGCCGAAGGTGTGGGGTTGTTCGAGGGGCTACTGTGGAGGTCTGGAGTGGCAGTGGAGGGTTGTAATGAGTTCCTAGTGGTGAGGCGGAGCTCACGAGAGGGTTGGCGAGCCGTGTGGAGGGGCGGAATGGTGGGAGCGGCTTGCCGGAGGTCGGTTGGTGATGTGGAAGATGAGGGTGGTCAGCGTCGGTCGAGGGTCGATTAGATGAGATAACAGGGGGAAAAGAGAGAGGGGACTACGGGGAATAGTTCTAACCTAATTGTAGGGATGAAGGAGGACGGAGGGCGGACAGCTGTACCTGCTGTCACCGGAGAAGACGCTGCCCAGTGGGGGAGAACGGCGGTGACGACGGGGCTGAGGCGACGTGCGCGGGTACTGCGCGACGCGGAGGAGAGTCAGGAAGATAACTTTGCCACTCGTTTTGTGGCAGAGCGAAGAGGGAGGGGAGGGGGGCTCGCCGGAGCTTGCTGGGAACTTTAGCCGGACAGGAGGAGATGAATTGGAGGTGGAAACTCGGCCAAATCAAGCTGAAGATCTGTGGCCGGGCTTAGAGGTTATTTTATAAGCACTGAGCCATGCTGTTAGAGCGTGGAGGGCGCACAATCGCCTGAGGTCGGTCACCGGAGATGGAAAGAGGTTAAGATACCCAAATCTCTCGTGCATTCGCACGAGAGATTGAGTTCACACCAGAGATTATAATTGGCTTTAGAAGGAAGGGAATTCCTCAGGGAATCTCCCTTCCATTTCTGGGAGAGAATCTCTGAGGAATCAGAGAGTAATCCTCTCTAAACCTCGCCGGAGCTTGGTTCTGCCCTAATAATGGCGGTAGGACCTGATTGCAAAGGTGGCGAGGAACTTAGGGGGCTCTCTGCAAAGATATTCAAAAGATAGGGACCAAATTGTGATTTGGGTGTACTAAATTGCAAAGTAGGCCAAGATGACCTCCCCTTAGGTCCAAATTTTGGTACAAACCTAATTTTGACCTAAAGAATCTAATGGTGAAGTTGGATTTTAGGTTTGACCTCGTTTGATTGGACATTTTACGTAAAAACCCAAATTAGGTCAATTAATGTGCTAGGACCCTAATCTAGGTCAAACTGGGTTCCAAAGGCCAAATTGAGTGTTCTAAACCCTATAGGATATTTTTCCATAATTTTTAGAGGGTTTACTTGATTTTTATCCTAATCGGAACCTTGTTAATTTAAGTGGATCTATTTTAGGGTTACCAAATGTCATTTAATTCCTAGATTGCACATAAACCCATTTCTGATTGACTCAACCCACTTTTTATCTCATTTAGACCATTTGACCTATGTTTTGCTTCTGAGAAATCCTGTTTATGTACTGCAATGGTAAAATTGCAGTTTTAACCTTTATTTCATGTTTTCTTCTCAGAGCACTTGTTCCTTCAGTTAAGCCTTCTTCTAGGTTATGTAGGAGCTTTTATCTTCTTTATTGGGTCAAAATGAGCTAGTTATGGCTCATGATGAGGCTCTCATCACCCCTTACGAGCATATGTCTAAGCATTTGACCATGGTTTGATTTGAGATTTGGTACGATGCAGGCTGGGGGCTGGCATTATGCATGGGCCTATGTGGGCCCAATATTGAGCATAAAATGAGATTAGTGAGCTAATTAACGAATTAGTGTTGTGTATTCCTCAAAAAGGTCGCCTGCCAACTTAAAACCCTAATTTTTTATTAAGTGAATAGTAACTTGGTCTTAATTACTTGAGGGGAAAAGAGTGTGCTGAAGTGACTAAGTGTCAAGGCTGCAATGGCTAAGGATGAGCCCTCTGAGAGAGCCTTAAGGGAAAAGAGAAAAAGAAGCTAAGAATCGACTAAGTGTTGAAGAAGAAACAGAAGAAGCGTAGTGAAGAACTAAGCACGTGCGTATGTACTGTAAATAAGTATATGTAGTATAAATATATATACTGTATATAAATATAAACATATATATGTATACTGTAAATAGATAATAGGTATATGTATAGTGTTTGAGCTCATTTATGTATATAAATAACTTGTGAGATTTAGTGACAAATAAGTATGTCACTGTATATAAAATAAATATCAGTATAGATCTTATTTTTACCTTAACTTATATATATACTTTTTCCTAAGGTTTAGCGACGTTTATAGAAGTCGCTGTACATACTATATATGTTACTATAGGTGTTAATATATTAAGTTAAGTTAGTATAGTCTATATTATACCATATTATTGTATAGATATTTAAGTATTAGTATTATAAGATGTAAATAGATAGTATATAGTATTTAATTAAAGTGTTTGATGCTTATTTGTAGATAGATGTTTGCAAGCATTTTAGTTCATTCTTTTGTACATAAATTGTTTCATTCTTTCATTTATTAATTTATTCATTCATATTTATACATAAAATTAATCTTTTTGGAATTAAAGAATAATATTGGACTTAGAGAGTGATGTATATCAATAACTGCCTCCCAGTGAATGACCTGAAATAAACCAATAAAAATTACGTAAATAAATTAAATTGACGCAACAACGATTTGTATTTATGATAATACTACAACAACAACATATTTTTATATGAACTGTGGTCGATCGCTTCATATTTTTAGCACCGTTGCCAGAGACAAAAACCCGACAATAGTGCTTTATTGTGAAAGTTGACATCTCGTTGTTCACGACCACGATGAACTTTCTCCTGGACACAGCGTGCTCCTCTCAATTGGTGAGAAGGAGAGCTGCGTATGGAGAGGGAGAGAGGAGAGCTGAAGGTGGAGTGGTGGTCGGCTTCTGGAGGTGGTTGTGTGCAAGTTTGTGAGGTGGGATGCTCTGCTGGTGTGGAGTGGGTGTGGTATGGTGCCGATCTCCAGGCATGGGGGGGTTGGGTACTGTTATATAGGCAAGGATGGGATGGAGGGAGTGGGGAGCAAGCCAAAGGCCCTAGAGGATATTTTAGGATATTTGGGTGTTTTGTGGTTAGGCACTTAAGCTGCTAGGAAATTATTGTAGGTGGTGTAGGGTGGTGTTGTGTTAGGTGGTATTAGGTGGTAGAAATGAATGAAATAGGGGGGCTCAATCTCTCTATCTTCCTCTCCATAAAATACATGCATGCACATATTTACAAAATACATGAATATCTACCTAATCTAAATGCGCAAAGTTAGGAAATAGCATAAGCAGGCATAATTAATGGCGTGAATTGCTGCACAATGACGATCTTAAAAGTTGCAAGATCTTTGTCAATCACAAATTGGTGAAGAAAACATTTCATAATTGTATATCGTACTTTCAAGATCATCTAGGAGATGCAAAAGCAGCATTAATTAGATATGAAATTTACACCATTTAAGCTAGTGGTAAGTTGCAGAAGTGGAGAATGGTCGCCCATGAGCATGCTACAAAATTGTATCACTAGAGTCTCGAATTGCAATACAAAGTTGTAAGTGGATGACCTAAAGCATATGACAGGAAAGGAGGGAAAACTAGATTGGTGATGTAATGACAAATGCATGCACAAGTGGAAAATGACAAACCTAGAGGATTTCATATTTACATCTTTGGCTGCACTTGCACACAAGAATTTGAATTTGAATGAACTCATGTCGCATGTTGCTCCTTCTAGCCATCATGATGCTCCAACAATGCACATGCACGCTCTCCCTCTCGCTCTCACTCTCTCCTGCACACACACACATTCTCTCTCTCTCTCACTTTCTCCTTGCCTCTCGTTTTGAGTGACGTGATTGGGTTCATCAAACCCTATCAGAAAAAGAGGAGAAAGGTGATTATGGGACATTTTGCATTGTTAGCCCTTTGTTTTCTAGTTTGATTTGTTAGCATTTAAAAAAAGAAAGAAAGAAGAAAAATGGGGGGAGAGAGAAAGACCAAAAAAGGGGGTGGAAGAAGAAAGAAGAAAATAGAAGACTCATTCTGTGAGGTCTCCACATAAGAGTAGCTCTCTTGCAATCTCTAGAGAAGCGGTACACTTAGAATTTCCATGTAGGGGAGGGGCACCCTCGAGATCCCCACATTAAAGAAGCTCATTGGAGCTTTCCAAGGAAGAGGCACACTTTGAGCTTTCATGTGAGACAGGTCTACTCTCGAGGTCCCCACATAAGAGATTCACTCGAGGTCTCTAAGGAAGAGGTACACTTTGAGCTTCCGTATAAGAGAGACCCACTTCAGAGATCTCCTGTTTTACTGTTGTTGCTACTTATGCTATGGTCACCTTATAGTCCCTTGACCTACTCCTACTCTTACTCCTCTAATCTACTGCCTACTCCTCTGGATGTTTACATTGTGGGAGAGTTTAGTTGTATAATAAGTTGGACATTACATGCTCTAACTTAGGGAAAATTGTTAGGAAATAAATTAGTTAGATATTTTATGGATAAATTAGTTGAGGTTAAGTGTCATATTACTTTTAGTCTTTTTATTTTTGGTGACATATTAAGTACTATTATTTTTCCGTGTATACCTAAACTCTCTCTCTCTCTATAGATAGGGCTAAGGTTTTATTTTCTAAATAACACAACACCCTAGTTAATCTTTTTCAACAATTTGCATGTTTCTAAAGCATGATTTCCATGAATTATTTCCAAGTTGAAATGTGTATACCTTAATTGGTTAGGATGCTTATCAATAATTTACTTCTGTTTTCAAGTAGCTTCTTCATAAAACATGGGAATCATGCTTGCACTCTTACTAACAAATTGTGAAAAAAAATTTCAACACCATTCAGAAGAAAAAGGAAAGAGTTCCAACTTCTTTGTGTTATAAGGAGACATGGCAGTTTTTTTTTTTTTTTTTCCGAAAGAAAACAAGATTCGTTGAATAAGTAAGGGCATGCCAGTTATATTATTAGTGATGTAATACCTTTCGTTAAAACAAGAGGTGCTGCAGTGCATATAAATGAGTTGTACCTATTTTTAGTGCACCATATGTGACATTCTCTTCTGAAAGACCACATGTGACCTTTTGTAAGAACGATGCACAGACACGGGTTGCGGCTGCAATGAACATTGTTTTCTAGGACAGGGAATATACAAGTGGGTTTGTTCTTTTTCTCTCTACATGAATGTAGTTGAGGACAAAGCCCTTCAAGGTAATCTTTTAAAGGTATATTATTCCCAACTGGTTGGATTGATTGTCGTTATTTGTAGCTAATTAGTTCCCTTTCCATGTTAACCAAAACTTCTAGCCTCGTTCCAGGGCTTCTTGTACTTCCAACCACCATATAATTATCTTTACAAGACTGTATCTGTCTAAAAACTTCATCGCCTGCCAAAAATACGATAATTTTGATGAAGCAAATAGACTAAATAATTTTGATGGTACAAGGAAAAAAGTTTTAGGCCTCTGTTGAAGGTTGAAATACTTCTCATCTTCCTTTGGCATCAGGGTTGCCAGAGCTTATATCTCCGAGGGCCGCCTCTTCTGTGTTCATGTTCTCTTGAAGGCGGTGATGAATAAGGAATGTCCCCAAGATTATTTCGCTTTTTAGTTGTCCTATGCCTATCACGTTTTTACTCGTTAGCATCCCCTCGTTCACTATTTACTTATGTGAAAAAGTAAAGAACCACAAGTTGCCATGCATTTTGCAACACACATGAGCCCTTGCTCACGCCCCCACTTATGTACTCACGGACGTGAAAAGTTACCTGTCCACGATTCACTCCATAAGAATAACCTAGGTACCATGGGGTCCACCATCACTCAAAAAATTAAAGCAACCCACCATATCACAGTTGGAAAAATCAAAACACACCGGTTGAAAATGATCTTCAATCTAGAAAGTGATCTTCCACTAGTAGAAGGTCAAAATGCACCAATTGAAAACCAAAATATATTGGTGGGCTTTGATTTTCACCTATGAGTGGAAAATTATTTTCCATCGGTGGAAAATTCAAAGCACACAGGTGAAAAGGCAAAACACATCCACCGGTAGAAAATAAAAGCACACAGGTGCATTTTGCATTTCCTCCGGTGAAAATTGATTTTCCACCTGAAAAATGTTTTTTCACATGTGGAAAGTGGTTTATGTTTTCTTGATTATACTCCTTTTCCCAATTGTGTGAACCATTTCATTAATTTGGTTGCGAACTACGATTTGGGACCAAAGCTCTCCTGCATTAACCTTTCTGTTGGAGGGTTTGGGAAAAGACAGGTTATTTATGTAAGCTCATTTGGTGTAATGTCATTTACCATAAGCATGACTTATTGTTTCAAAAATAAGCACGTAAATAATATTTCTACAACAACAATCAAGTCTTTTCCCACACTAAGTGGGATCGACTATATGGATTCTTTGTCTCCACACAGATCGATTTTCAGCCATTTAAGGACTTAAATTAAAGTAATTGAGGTCATACTTAATAGTTTCTTTTCAACACTTATTTGGTCTTCCTCACCTCCTCTTAGCAGGTTCTGCCTCCAACTTCTCGCATCTCCTAACTAGAGCATCTAGTGGCCTTCTTTGTAAATGTCCAAATTACTTTAGATGTGCCTCTCTCATTTTATCCTCTATCAGTGCCACATTGACCTTTTTTCTAATAATCTCATTTGAAATACGGTCCTTTCTTATATGACCACACATCCATCTTAACATCTTCATTTTTGCCACGGACATTTTCTGTACATACATATAGTTTATAGCCCAGCATTCAGAACCGTACAACATGGTTGGTCTTACCACAGCTCGATAGTATTTTCCTTTGACTTTTAAAGGAACCCTTTTATCACAGAGAACACCAGATGCACCCCTCCATTTCAACCACCCTGCATTAATTCTATGTGTAACATCTCCATCAATTCCACCATCTTGTTGGAAAATAGATCCCAAGTATTTAAAAACATCTTTCATTGGAATGCACTCTTCTCCAATTTTTACATCAATCCCTTCATTGTTCCCTCTACTACTAAACTTGCTTCCATATACTCAGTTTTCGTCCTACTTATACGTAATCATCTATCTTCCAGGGCTTCTCTCCAAAGCTCAAGTTTTCTGTTCACTCCATCTGTTGTCTCATCAACCAACACAAAGTCATCAGCAAAAAGCATACACCAAGGCACGTCAACTTGGATATACTTCGTCAACTCATCCATGACCAAGGCAAAAAGATAAGGGCTTAAAGTCAAACCTTGATGCAGACCATTGGTGATATTAAAGTAGTCTGTCATATCATCCTTAAGTCTTTACACAAGCTGCTGCTCTATGGTACATATCCTTTATGAGGTTGATATATATAACCGGTACTTGTCTCTTCTCCAAAATTCTCCACAAGATATCTCTTGCGACAAAATCATAAGCCTTCTCCAAATCAATAAAAATCATATGTAAATCCTTTTTCTTGACTTTGTATGTCTCCATCATACATCTCAAGAGATGTATTGCCTCAATAGTAGATCGGCTTGACATAAAATCAAACTGATTTTCAGTTACCACAAAAACTTGTCTCACCCTTCTTTCAATTATTTTCTCCCAAAGTTTCATCGTATGATTCATCAACTTAATATCTCTATAGCTGGAACAATCTTTTATGTCACCTTTGTTCTTGTATGAAGGTACCATAAAACTTTTCATCCATTCCTCTAGCATCTTCTTGCCTCTCCAAACGGTATTAAATAAATTTGTGAGTCAAGTTATACCCCATTCTCCCATCATTCTCCAAACGTCTATAGGAATATCATCAGGTTCAACAATCCTCCCACTTTTTATTATCTTCAAAGCCTCCTCTACTTCTATCTTTTTGTCTTCTTCGATAACTTACCCGATTCAAGTGTATTATATAACATTTCTACTTGCAATAAATTATGCTTACAATTGACAATAGGACATTGTCGGTTCTTATTGCTCGTAGGTTCAGTCAAGTATTATAATGTTATATTAGCAACTGTAATGTTTTATAATATGTCAACAGAAATGCACTTCTCATACTTTTTTGCAGCTATCTACTTTCCCAGTACAAAACCAAGATAGGAAGCTCACTTTTTCCAACTGTGTCAGCCAAATCAAGCACCATTCCATACTTTTTCCTTGTTCCTCAAACTTATTCCCCTTTAATACACTTCCCCTTTAAATTTATTCCTACTTCTATCATCCACAAGCTTATTCCCTGAGAAAGGCCAGCCCGTGTTCTATGACTCATGTCAGATTTGGTTCATCAATACGTGGAGGTGCCAGGAAAAGGTTTTCTTTTTTTTTTTTTCAAATCCTTTTTGGTAAAGTTGGTTGTTTTCCTGAATAGGATAAATAATTATTTGATGCGCTTCAGGTGAAATTATGATTTTTGCATTTCTTATTTTCGAATATAACATTCCATGTATGTAGATGAATTGGCTATCAATGTATAGTTGCCTGCATCTTTAAGATAATGAGGGAAGAAAGCATGTGCTTATTGCCTTCTGTTTGTGTGCTTTGATTTTCTTTTCTTTTCTTTTCTTTTATTTCTTTTGGGAGGGTGGGGCGGTGTTGGGGTTGGGGTAGAGGGAGGAGGGGATGAAGGATTGCTCTGCTTACTATTTATTTATTTCTGAGTGATTTCAGGTTGGAACCTATCTTTTGGAAGTCCAATTACTCAACTATACTAGACCATTTTAAGTGGGTTATTTAGATTTCTTTTCTTCTACTATCCTTCCAACTTCTTGGAGTATAGGTGCTCTTCGGGCCCATGATCCAGTTATAGCAATTTAACAAAATAAAGAGAAGAATGTAGGGACTAAAGTGTCTGCTATTTCCTATTAGCTTGGATTCAATACTCAGGGTCATCACCAAGTAGTCATCTTTAACCTTCAGAAAAGGGGGAAAAAATAGTGTAGCCACTGGAATGTCCAGAGAAGAAAGAAAATCGTGATGATTCTTGGAATATTCTGGTTTTTACTATCAAAATAGGGTGAGCCCATGTTACAGGTTTATAACTAAGCTTGTCGTTTTCCTTCCTTTCTAATTCATTGATTTTAACAATAATATGAGTGTTCAAAGGTGAATTGTCTCTGGCGTTACCTTTCTTTGTGATTTTAGATGTTGTAGTCTCTTGTGACTTTTTCTAAAGCATCCTGCTACAAAACTATAAATTTCTAGACTGCCTTGCATCATTTCAGAACTAAATCATGGACCGTGAAAATATTTTTTTGTGGTCACAGGGAGCTATCTAGTTCTGCATCATGTCCACTACTTCAGTAGAGGTAAAAGACAAATGATAACAACTTATTACTCGATAGAGATCGAATATTCACCCACTCCCCCAAGTAAATAAAAAACTGAACTTCTATTATAAATATTACCTGTTACATTAATAATTTTCTAACTAAAAATACCAATAAGAAACGATCATACAACTACTCGAACAAAATTATAAAACAACTCACCAAAGATATACTAATATTATAAAAATTGAATCGAATCTGTCGATTCAATCAAAAATTGATGTTTTACTGGTCGGATAATAAAAATTAAAATTAAGATAAATTGATTAAGTTTTGATTGGATCAGCAGATTTGATTCAACTAGTCATCTAATTTTATCATTTTTTAAGAATTAAAATATTTAAAAATAAAAAAATACATGTAACTTTAGATCTTAAAATAATGATTCAAAGATTTATGTGTTCCTCAATATTAGATTTTTAATTTTAATTACAAATTTTATTTTTGTTTAATATTTGGTAAAAATATGTAACTTTTACTATAATTAAAATTAAAATTAATTTTTTCTATTATTTATCTTCAATAATTTTTTATTAAATACCGACTCAATCTGGTCAAATTAAGTTAAATCAATACAAATTAATCTAAAGATTTTATTATTAAATTTTTTCAAATTTTCATAAATTATCCATTGAATCATTAAAAAATTAAATTAATATTTAAATTAAGTAAATGATTGATTCAATTTTTAAAATATTAATTTTGATCACATATTTCCAGGAATCTTCAAAAGGATATACCTATCGATTACTTGGTTTTAGTTTGCATGCTAAAGGGCACGAAATTCGTAAATCACACATTCCAAAGTATATGGCTCAAATTCCTATGTTTTATTCAAAATTATCACCTCAATTTTGCCCACTTAGGTTGTGTTTCAAGTATGGGCACAAGTAAGCTCATTGGTCATGCGAATTATGGCCTTATTGTTATTTTTTTGGTCAGCTTTTTTATATTTGAAAGGATAATTTCATTAAAACGGAGGTAGTTTCCGATATAAAACGATGTACCTCAACTGGGAAGAAGAGGAAGAGGAGTCTTATATCTCAAGAGGGGGTGGTTGTTTCTCGTAGGAATTGGGGGTCAAAATTCAGTAAAACACATATAAGAAAAAAAATAGAAAGAAAAAAAAAATATTCCAAAATAGAGAATCTGATGACCTCTCACAGGAAAAGTAACCCTACATTCCTTGATACGCCAAACGTCAACGAGAAAAATTTTGAAGAATGCATTAACAATAAAGTCAAAATAAAATGACCCGATGGTTGAATTCAACCACTGACTCACGTCAAAATCTTGATCGTAAAAAGTCCGGTATCACATGTGGTCTCAACAAAATTTAAACTACACAAAAACAAAGAAAAAGAATGAATCAATCCATTAACATAAGAGCAACCACAATTAATCATAGCAATACACGACCTGCACAAAACAAAGATAACCAACACCACGCAGCGACCCAACCAATGCAACGACCACGCCATTGCTGACCAACCCACCACGATCGCACGTCGTCATGCTCGCTATCACTCACCCTCCATCACTGACCGCCAATGCACTCGTCGTCGCACGCACGGACAAGATTGCCATAAGCATTGCAGCATCCACAGGAGTGACGAACGAGAAAGCAAACACCATCAAACGATCTGGACAAGCCTCAGTGGGGCAATACATGCAACACGTGTTGCCTCACCATCACCTCGCCCGCCATTGCCACGCCCGCACCCGACTGCTACTCACCACTAGCAGTTGTGCATGTCGGTTTGAGGAATGGAGGATCATGCTGCCTAAAGTCTTTGGTCAACCAAAAGGATAAAATGTGAGTTTTTAAATTTCATTTTCTGTAGTTGAGTGATACATTAGGTAAATTACATCTATATCCCTTTTAAGAGATTAAATTATTATCAAGGAGTTATAAATTCAAGGTGTTATATTAATACTCTCTTAACATCGCATGCTTCATTAGTGTTCTTTAAATTTCTACCCTCCAACAAAATATATAGCATAATAATATATATTCAAAAAAGGCTTGACTTATATAAACAAAACAGTTTTTATATTGAGGATGCCATCTAGATCTCTAATATTCACCTATAAATGACCTAAAATCTTGTAAACATCGGAAAGGAGTTATGCATAGGTGAATTCGACTTATTCAATAATGTCATAGCATAACTTCCCAGTAAGAACCTCTTTATTTTCGGAAGGGGGTTATGTTGCAAGTGCACGAAAACATCGTCACATTTGTACAAAGCAAACAATTGCATATATAAAAAAGAAGTTATTAATAAGACATTGAAAAATCCATCACTACTTGGGAGAAAGACCGCGTGAAGCTTGGAAGATCCGTCATATCAAATGTCGTTTGTATTGGCTACTATGGAACGATTAATTATTCTCAATCAACACCGAAGACCCTCACAATTATATTTTTCTTCTCTTAGGACTCAACCCCAAATCTCATAACAAGGAGGCATCTCTTCTATTTTTTCAATCAAGTATGAGACTCCATAAATTCTACTCCTACTAAGATTTCCAATTAGTTGGGATTCAAAGTAGTGCATATTAGGAATAACTTCTATTACCAATGTCTAATTTGGAAATTGACGTAGATTTGTTGCATAACTTTCGTGTAGATGAATTAACTTGCATTTATGTTTAGCATACGTGGGGTGTAATCGTGTTCTTAACTCGTGACTATTAGGCAAGTAGAAGAACAAATTATAGATTTCCTATGACATGACATATTCCAAGTAGATTTGTTCAAGGTCTAAGTGGGACCTAAAAAATAGCTTGGCCCGGCACGAAGGGTGAGTAAAAATGTCCAACCAAAGCCAACCCATCAACCCACACTTTTCCAACTTAATTTTGTGAAAAGGTTGTAATTTTCTACCTAAAGGGAGTTGGGAAGTATATAAAAAAATACACTTCTTATAAATTAGACAAAACAAAAAGAAAGAAAAACATATTTACTTAAGAAACAAGATCGGCACTGACATAGTATAGATAAAAATTAAATATCTTAGCTTTGCAAAGTACATAATCAGTGAGAAAAATATACCTAGTTGTTGTTGGAAGGTGGGGTTTCATTTTTGCTGGAGATGAGAGATGGGTTCGGACGAGAGACAGCATTCTTTTGCTTAGGGGATAAGTGGGTAACCTTATTTAAACCACCTCTAACATTAAACCAAGTCGGGTTGGGCTAGACTAAAAATCTCAGACTCAAACTTAGCCCACCGTAGATTGAGACTAAACTTAGGCTGAGCTAGAACCAAATTCTCCAAATCCAAACACGACCCATGGGGTAGGGAGTAGCCTAACTCATTTACTAGGTTTAGCCGGAAGAAAGAAGCATATAAAAATTTAAAGATTTTTATGTAAATATCATTAAAATATTTTAAAATTACTTAAATATTATTCAATTCACTATATTTATAATATATCATTGAAAACGTAGCATTGTTTACGTATTTACCACTTTGTTAGCCATAACCGTTAAACTTAACGATTTTAGACTAAAATGTAATAAAATATTATTTTTTAGTCCACAAATTTTTCTTAGTCCTCAAAAATTTTTTTCTCCTCAAATTTTTATATTTTTAATTTTGACCCCCTCCCTCTCCCCTCGCCAGTTCACCTCCATTCTTACCTCTGACCACATCCTCCACCCCCACTCTCCAACCTCTGATCACCTCCTCTACCCCCCTCTCCCTAACCACTATTGTAACGAGCTCGTGCCCCAGACGTCTTTTAAGACGTCTGGGAGGTGGCCCAGACGTCTGTAAAGACGTCTGGGATCACATCCAGACGTCTGACCAGACGTCCGGGATAGTTTACAGACGTCTGACGAACAGTTATACTCGCACGGGATATTCGTCTGCGCGCCTGTGCGCGCAGACCTGCGATCCGCATCTTCTCTGCGGCTGCAGGCGACTGCGGCCGTCTCTCTCCTCCTCTCCGCGCGGCGTTAAAAGGGGGAGGGGGCGCGCCTCCCCTCCCGTCTCCACCATCTTCCTCCTCTCCTGCTGTGGGCGGAGCGAGCGGACGCAAGGGCGCAGCGGCAGCGGCGCAGCAGAAGGCGCGGAGGAGCTGCGGCGTGCGAGGGCGGGGCTCTGCCGTGAGGGCGAGCTCGCCGGGAGCGGCTTGGCCGGCCGGCGGAGGGCGCAGGGGGCGCAGAGCGTCGCGAAGAGGGACCTGCTGCGGGCGGAGCAGCGGACGCGCGAGGTGCGACGCGGGCGGCGTCGCGAGCGGAGGCCGAGCGAGGTTCTGATTCTGGAAAAATCTCCAGAATCAGACGTCTGGACTGATATCCAGACGGCAAGGTCGACGTCTGTGTGATCATACAGACGTCTGAAAGGTGAGTTCCGCTTTCTCCTTCTTCTTTTGTCGACTGACCGTACTGAAGGAGGAGGGTTGGCTGTGCGCAGGTGTTCGGATTCGTCATCCTTTGCGAATCCGACGTCTGGAAGTTGTACCAGACGGCGGGAGTGACCTCCAGACGTCCGGAGAGACCATCGGACGTCTGGGATCTAGGAGAGACGTCGCCACAGACTTCTGGACGTCCGGGGAACCAAGCCGAACAGGTAATTCTCTGATCCACCGTTTAAGACGTCTGGAAGGAGTTCCAGACGTCTGATTTTGCACAGTATTGTCTTTCTCGACCCGTTTAGGGCCCGTTTGGGCTCCGTTTTCCGCGATTCGAGTTGCGTTCGATTCAGAATTTATTCCTCTACCCGCCTACAGTAGCTATACACTGTTTTGAGACACTCCTTGTGTTTGATCCTTGTGATAGGACCTCGTTCGGTTGCCGTCTTGAGAGTCGCGGAGGCACGCGGGATTCCCGACCACGCCCCCATTACTTCCGTTGTACCTGGTAGAGTGGTTTTAAGCATTAATAAAATCTGTTAAAGTATGGAACCATAACTAGAACCTAGGGCATTGCATGAACCCTAGGAATGAGAAATGTATGGAATGATAGCTCCTAGGTGTTGCATGAATCCTAGGGCCGGAAAACTAGATTGTATGATAGATCCTAGGATATGGCATGAATCCTAGGATGGAAAAACTAGTGGAATGTATATTACTGCAGTCTTGGAAAAATGGAAAGGAATATATAAGCTGCCTGTGAAATTAATTAACAGCTGCCTGTTATGAACAAGGAAACATGTTGAGATCATGGAATGTGAGAACGTGAATCTGGAAAGTGAAACATATGATGTTCTGAGATAAAGAGCTGGAACCCTACGGGGAATTAGGAGTGGAACTCCTGGAAAGAAAAGGAATGGAACTGAGATGTAGTTGTACTGTCTCTTGGGTACGCAGTACCAAGGGAAGTACCTGTACCTGTTTTAGTGCAGAGTGGGGCCAGCCGCCCCAGGGACCCGGGGTTAGGCTTGGCCGCTCTGTACCGACTTGTTGGCCCTCGTGTACGTAGTACCGAGGAGAGCTAGTAGTGTTAGGAGAGTACTAGCTACCCCACGGGCCTCGGGGTTCTGCTAGCCTCCTTCACCGACTTGTTAGGCCTACTAGGGCAAACCAGGGTAGTCAGGCGAGGGTGCGCGGACTGTGGAGGGGCAAGGCCCCGGTTTGGTTACTGTGGAGGGGTTGGACCCCTGTTACTGAGAGGGCTCTGCCCTGGTTCCGTGCTGTGCTTTGGGCGCACCCGTTAACGGAAACGACTGACCGCGTGCCAGTACGGGCTAGCTACCTGTGCGTTTATCGCGCGTGCCGTAGTCACCGTTACGTCTGTCAGTGACCTTGGGGTGGTTGACTGAGGGTAGGATCACCACGGGGGACTCTCCCGGCCAGGAGAGCACCACGTGCTACTTCTACTGTTGGAAAAGACTGCAATCAAGATCGTCCCACGAGGACATTCGAGATCAAGTAAAGGATCTGAGAAGTAAATGAAATAGTGAGAAAAATTGAAAGATGTAAATAAAGGAAGTAATAGAACATAACAGCTACTGTACACTCTACTGTTGCCTTTAGTTAGTTTGCCACTCTACTCAGCGTTTTGCTGACGTGTTACACTCGTTACCTTTTTCAGGACCAGGTGTTGAGCAGCCAGGGTCGGCGGCTGCAGAGGACGCTGGGCCGAGTAGGGTCCAGTAGAGTTGCCACAGCTTTGTACCTTCTTTTGTTTCTGTTCTAGTGAGTAGTTTTGTTTCCGCTGTACCTTCTTTACCTGCAGTTCTTGTTATATGATAAATGTTGCTTTACTGTTGTGGCGGTACCTACTGTAGTAGTTTCTTTCCTTACTGCTGTACTTTTTACTGTTAGTTATATTCATGCTGAATGTGGTTTATTTTACTGTCTTTTGGTTACTTCCTCGTTGGACGACTGGGTCTTGGGATTAGTCGAGTCGGTCCGGTTCTCGTGTCTCGTAGGGACTCGGGAACCGGGTCGTTACAAGATGGTATCAGAGCAAGGTCGTCCCGAGAAGTGAATCAACTGACTGGAAAATAACCAATTCACATGTTTATAGCTAGAGTAGCCACCACAACATATCTCTTGACATGAGCTCTTAGAAGTGTTGTTAGGTACCGTCTGTTTTGACGTTTCCGTTTTGTTTCGCGTCTCCTTGCAGGAGATGCCTCGTCGTGGGACTGGCGAGACTGGCCGCGGGCACGGCCGAGGGCGAGGACGGCGAGGTGGACGTGCTGTCGTTGACGTCTCGGTGGACCAGCCACCACTCCTTGGCATCCAGGCCCAGGACCTCGCCAGACTGATACGGGATATTGTACGAGAGGAGCTCCACCCACCGCCCCGAGCACCTCCTCCTGGGGTTGCAGAGGGGGAGTCCTCTGCGGGACCACGCGACGGACGCGGCGCCGGACACGAGGGAGGGGATGGGCCCCTGCCGCCCCCACCTTCCTCCGACACTTCTGTACACGAGGCACCTTCGCCTGGAGGTGCACCAGCACCTCCCCTACAGCACCACTTCGAGCTTTTCGGACAGTTCCGGAAGCTGAAGCCCCCCTCCTTCAAG
This sequence comes from Thalassia testudinum, assembly GCA_037157565.1. Classification (NCBI taxonomy): domain Eukaryota; kingdom Viridiplantae; phylum Streptophyta; class Magnoliopsida; order Alismatales; family Hydrocharitaceae; genus Thalassia; species Thalassia testudinum. Next base: position 16,098,614 of record JAZHRO010000039.1, read on the forward strand.
GGGGATGAGGACCCGACCGAGGCAGAGGACTGGCTTGAGCAGCTGGAGAAGATCTTCGACACCCTTCGCCCCCCGGTGGAGTGCCGCGTGGCCTTTGCCACGTACCAGCTGGAGAGTGCGGCACACCGGTGGTGGAGGGCGGTCCGGGGACAGGAGAGGGACGAGCCGACGTGGGACCAGTTCGTCACCCTCTTCTGCGAGCAGTACTTTCCCCAGACGTGGCAGGACCAGAGGAGGCGGGAGTTCCACACTCTCCGCCAAGGGACGATGACCGTGAGCGCGTACCGCACGCGTTTCTTGGAGCTGTCCCGCTTTGCAGCGACAGCGGTAGCCACTGAGGAGGAGCGCCTTTGGAGGTTCACCGAGGGGCTCCGGCCTGCGATCCGGGGGTATGTCAAACCCCTGAAGCTGCCGACGTTTTCAAGGGTGGTAGAGGCAGCCATGACGTTCGAGGAGACCAACCCGTCCGCGCGAGAGACCGACGGCGGGCGGAAGAGGCCCTTTCAGCCAGACTTCTCACAGGGCCGGCGAGAACGGAGACACGTGGCGTCCGCAGGAGAGCCGTCACGTTGTGCAGGGCCATCACTGGCCTTTGGGGGCCCTCGACAGGGGCCAGTCGCCAGCACCGGACCCCCGCCTAGCCGACAGCAGGGACTCACTGAGGGCGGGAGTCGAGTTCCCCTCTGCTACCAGTGTGGCCAGCCGGGCCACGTCAGGAGGGACTGCCCATCTAGGGCAGGAGGTCAGCAGATACTTCCCGCGCAGAGCACTGGAGGGCGCGCAGGAGGCCGCGGTTTCCAGGCGCGAGGAGGAGGACCGCAGTCGCGAGGAGGGTACCGGCCAGCACCTACCCGTCCGACGCAGAGTGTGGCTGCTTCGTCCGCACCTAGAGCTGAGGGGCGTATCAACGCCCTAACACACAGGGATGCCAGAGCTTCGGGATCCGTGGTAGCAGGTATGGTTTCAGTTTCTGGCAGACTCGTTTACACGCTTTTCGATTCCGGCACTACGCACTCGTTTGTCGCAGACAGTTTCGCAGTTAGTTTGGACCAGGATTATACATTGTTAGAGAACCCGTTCGTAATCAGAGGTCCGAGTGGTCAGCTGTTTGTAGCTGAGGAGGTGTACACGGGTTGCGGGGTCAGCATCGGGGGACACAGCCTGCCAGCTGACCTGATTATGATACAGATGGAGGACTTTGGGGTGATCCTGGGGATGGATTGGCTGTCCGCTTACCACGCATTGGTAGACTGCTTTGAGAGGAAGATTGTCTTCTCCATTCCGGAGTTGCCTTCCTTCGAGTTTCACGGGCAGCCAGTGGACGGAGGTTTCAGGTGCATTTCGGCACTTCGGGCGGCGAGACTTTTGAGCCAGGGGTGTGAGGGCTTCTTAGCTTGTGTGGTGGCAGAGCACAGCCCCGTGGCAGACTTCCAGAGCATCCCGGTGGTCAGAGAGTACCCCGACGTGTTTCCAGACGAGTTACCAGGACTACCGCCCGAGCGTGAGATCGAGTTTGAGATCTCACTAGTACCAGGGACCAACCCCATCTCCACCGCGCCATACAGGATGGCACCGCTTGAGCTGCGAGAGCTCAAGTCTCAGTTGCAGGACCTTTTGGAGAAAGGTTTCGTGAGGCCCAGTGCGTCTCCCTGGGGAGCCCCGGTACTGTTTGTGAAGAAGAAGGATGGGACCCTACGCCTTTGTGTGGACTACAGACAGCTGAATAGGGTCACCATCAAGAACCGATATCCGCTGCCGAGGATTGACGATTTGTTTGACCAGTTGCGGGGTGCCACGGTGTTTTCCAAGATCGACTTGAGGTCTGGATACCACCAGTTGAGGATCAGGGAGACCGACGTCTCCAAGACAGCTTTCCGCACCCGGTACGGACACTACGAGTTTTTGGTCATGCCGTTTGGGCTGACCAATGCCCCCGCTGCTTTCATGGACCTGATGAACCGGGTGTTCAGACCGTACTTGGACCAGTTTGTGGTGGTTTTCATAGATGATGTACTCATCTATTCTAGAGATCGGACGCAGCACGGACAGCACTTGCGGATGGTTCTGGACACTCTGAGACGACGCAGGCTGTACGCCAAATACAGCAAGTGCGAGTTCTGGTTGAGGGAGGTGACCTTTTTGGGTCATGTGATCTCTGGAGACGGCCTGGCGGTGGATCCCGCCAAGGTCGAGGCAGTGCTCAGGTGGGAGAGACCGCGTTCAGTCACTGAGATTCGCAGTTTCCTGGGACTGGCAGGTTACTACAGACGGTTCATCAGAGGGTTTTCGCAGATTGCACGTCCTATGACACAGTTGACTCGGAAGGATGTGCCTTTCACTTGGACAGACGCCTGTGAGGCGTGTTTTCTGGAGCTGAAGGAGAGGTTGACCTCGGCTCCCGTGCTCACCATTCCTGACAGTAGTGGCGGGTTCGTCGTGTACACGGACGCTTCCTTGCAGGGGTTAGGAGGTGTGCTCATGCAGAGGGGTCACGTGGTCGCTTACGCTTCGCGGCAACTGAAGCCCCATGAGCATACCTACCCTACCCATGACCTAGAGTTGGCAGCTGTTGTCTTCGCGCTGAAGACATGGAGGCACTACTTGTACGGTGAGACCTTCGAGATTTTTACAGATCACAAGAGCCTCAGATATCTTTTTGACCAGAAGGAGCTCAACATGAGACAGAGACGTTGGTTGGAGCTCCTGAAGGACTACGACTGCAGCATCTCCTACCACCCGGGAAAGGCCAATGTGGTGGCTGACGCCTTGAGCCGTAAGGCGCCCGCACGCTTGGCCAGTCTACAGTTACAGAGTTGGAGCCTTTTGGAGGAGGTGGGCAGTTGGCGACCTCTAGAGTTACGAGGATACTGTGGGGCAGTGACGGTGACACGGCAGACCAGACCAGAGTTGATGGACCGCATCATCACGGGACAGATGGCCGATCCGTACTTGCAGTCTTTGCGCGACAGAGTACTGTCAGGGGACCCAGGGGACTTCTCTTTCACAGACCAGGTGTTACGCTTGAGGGGACGGCTGTGCGTCCCCAGAGACGAGGAGCTGTTGAGAGAGCTCCTGACTGAGGCACACGGTTCCAGATTCACCATACATCCCGGAAACACGAAAATGTACCATGACTTGAGACGTGAGTTCTGGTGGAGAGGGATGAAGCGAGATGTGGGTGAGTTCGTGCAGCAGTGCTTAGTGTGCCAGTAGGTGAAAGCCGAGCATCAGAGGCCTGCAGGGCCGCTTCAGCCGCTTCCAGTGCCAGAGTGGAAGTGGGAGAGCATCACCATGGACTTGGTGGTGGGTTTACCTGTTACCCAGCGAGGACACGACGCGGTCTGGGTAATAGTGGATAGGTTGACGAAGACGGCACGATTCTTGCCGATCCGAGTCACTTTGGGACCAGCACAGTTGGCAGAGAGGTATATCCGTGATGTGGTGCGACTACACGGAGTTCCGCGGGAGATCGTATCCGACCGGGATACCCGCTTTACGTCCCAGTTTTGGGCTGAGTTTCAGCAGGCTTTGGGGACGAGGTTGAGGTTTAGCACGGCTTACCACCCCCAGACGGACGGACAGTCGGAACGCACGATACAGACACTTGAGGATCTTTTGCGTGCCTGTGTACTAGACTGGAGGGGCTCTTGGGAGGAACACCTGCCCCTGGCAGAGTTTGCATACAACAACAGTTATCACTCGAGCATCGGCATGGCTCCCTACGAGGCTCTGTACGGACGGAAATGCACGGCACCCTTGAGTTGGGTTGAGGTGGGGACCAAGTGGGAGGTTGGCCCCAGGTTGATCCGGCAGAGTCAGGAGGTAGTTGAACAGATCCACAGACGACTCCGCACTGTCAGGAGCAGACAGAAGAGCTACGCAGATCGCAGACGCAGAGAGGTGCAGTTCGAGGTTGGGGACCACGTCTTTCTTCGTGTTTCACCCATGAAGGGCTTACAGCGGTTTGGGGTGAGAGGGAAGCTCGCGCCGAGGTTCGTGGGGCCCTTCGAGGTCCTGGAGCGGGTTGGACCCGTTGCTTACAGACTTGCCCTTCCCCCGCAGCTTTCTGGTGTGCACGACGTGTTCCACGTGTCCAACCTCAGGAAGTACGTAGCCGATCCCAGCCACGTACTGAGTCACGAGAGCGTCGAGGTGAGCGACGACCTGACCTACCCCGAGCGGCCAGTGCAGATCCTAGACCGAGCCGTCCGCAGGTTGAGACGAAAGCAAGTACCCCTGGTAAAGGTTTTGTGGAGGAGCCAGCGGTACGAGGAGGCTACCTGGGAGCCTGAGGCGGCAATGCGGGAGCGGTACCCAGAGCTTTTCGCGGGTACGTCTTTTCGGACCGGCTTCGGTCCTCTTTGAGTTTGTTATGGTTATTTGGACATCCTTTTTCCGCACCCTAGTTGGCGCAAGTTTCGGGGACGAAACTTCCTTTGAGTTTGTTATATTGTAACGAGCTCGTGCCCCAGACGTCTTTTAAGACGTCTGGGAGGTGGCCCAGACGTCTGTAAAGACGTCTGGGATCACATCCAGACGTCTGACCAGACGTCCGGGATAGTTTACAGACGTCTGACGAACAGTTATACTCGCACGGGATATTCGTCTGCGCGCCTGTGCGCGCAGACCTGCGATCCGCATCTTCTCTGCGGCTGCAGGCGACTGCGGCCGTCTCTCTCCTCCTCTCCGCGCGGCGTTAAAAGGGGGAGGGGGCGCGCCTCCCCTCCCGTCTCCACCATCTTCCTCCTCTCCTGCTGCGGGCGGAGCGAGCGGACGCAAGGGCGCAGCGGCAGCGGCGCAGCAGAAGGCGCGGAGGAGCTGCGGCGTGCGAGGGCGGGGCTCTGCCGTGAGGGCGAGCTCGCCGGGAGCGGCTTGGCCGGCCGGCGGAGGGCGCAGGGGGCGCAGAGCGTCGCGAAGAGGGACCTGCTGCGGGCGGAGCAGCGGACGCGCGAGGTGCGACGCGGGCGGCGTCGCGAGCGGAGGCCGAGCGAGGTTCTGATTCTGGAAAAATCTCCAGAATCAGACGTCTGGACTGATATCCAGACGGCAAGGTCGACGTCTGTGTGATCATACAGACGTCTGAAAGGTGAGTTCCGCTTTCTCCTTCTTCTTTTGTCGACTGACCGTACTGAAGGAGGAGGGTTGGCTGTGCGCAGGTGTTCGGATTCGTCATCCTTTGCGAATCCGACGTCTGGAAGTTGTACCAGACGGCGGGAGTGACCTCCAGACGTCCGGAGAGACCATCGGACGTCTGGGATCTAGGAGAGACGTCGCCACAGACTTCTGGACGTCCGGGGAACCAAGCCGAACAGGTAATTCTCTGATCCACCGTTTAAGACGTCTGGAAGGAGTTCCAGACGTCTGATTTTGCACAGTATTGTCTTTCTCGACCAGTTTAGGGCCCGTTTGGGCTCCGTTTTCCGCGATTCGAGTTGCGTTCGATTCAGAATTTATTCCTCTACCCGCCTACAGTAGCTATACACTGTTTTGAGACACTCCTTGTGTTTGATCCTTGTGATAGGACCTCGTTCGGTTGCCGTCTTGAGAGTCGCGGAGGCACGCGGGATTCCCGACCACGCCCCCATTACTTCCGTTGTACCTGGTAGAGTGGTTTTAAGCATTAATAAAATCTGTTAAAGTATGGAACCATAACTAGAACCTAGGGCATTGCATGAACCCTAGGAATGAGAAATGTATGGAATGATAGCTCCTAGGTGTTGCATGAATCCTAGGGCCGGAAAACTAGATTGTATGATAGATCCTAGGATATGGCATGAATCCTAGGATGGAAAAACTAGTGGAATGTATATTACTGCAGTCTTGGAAAAATGGAAAGGAATATATAAGCTGCCTGTGAAATTAATTAACAGCTGCCTGTTATGAACAAGGAAACATGTTGAGATCATGGAATGTGAGAACGTGAATCTGGAAAGTGAAACATATGATGTTCTGAGATAAAGAGCTGGAACCCTACGGGGAATTAGGAGTGGAACTCCTGGAAAGAAAAGGAATGGAACTGAGATGTAGTTGTACTGTCTCTTGGGTACGCAGTACCAAGGGAAGTACCTGTACCTGTTTTAGTGCAGAGTGGGGCCAGCCGCCCCAGGGACCCGGGGTTAGGCTTGGCCGCTCTGTACCGACTTGTTGGCCCTCGTGTACGTAGTACCGAGGAGAGCTAGTAGTGTTAGGAGAGTACTAGCTACCCCACGGGCCCCGGGGTTCTGCTAGCCTCCTTCACCGACTTGTTAGGCCCACTAGGGCAAACCAGGGTAGTCAGGCGAGGGTGCGCGGACTGTGGAGGGGCAAGGCCCCGGTTTGGTTACTGTGGAGGGGTTGGACCCCTGTTACTGAGAGGGCTCTGCCCTAGTTCCGTGCTGTGCTTTGGGCGCACCCGTTAACGGAAACGACTGACCGCGTGCCAGTACGAGCTAGCTACCTGTGCGTTTATCGCGCGTGCCGTAGTCACCGTTACGTCTGTCAGTGACCTTGGGGTGGTTGACTGAGGGTAGGATCACCACGGGGGACTCTCCCGGCCAGGAGAGCACCACGTGCTACTTCTACTGTTGGAAAAGACTGCAATCAAGATCGTCCCACGAGGACATTCGAGATCAAGTAAAGGATCTGAGAAGTAAATGAAATAGTGAGAAAAATTGAAAGATGTAAATAAAGGAAGTAATAGAACATAACAGCTACTGTACACTCTACTGTTGCCTTTAGTTAGTTTGCCACTCTACTCAGCGTTTTGCTGACGTGTTACACTCGTTACCTTTTTCAGGACCAGGTGTTGAGCAGCCAGGGTCGGCGGCTGCAGAGGACGCTGGGCCGAGTAGGGTCCAGTAGAGTTGCCACAGCTTTGTACCTTCTTTTGTTTCTGTTCTAGTGAGTAGTTTTGTTTCCGCTGTACCTTCTTTACCTGCAGTTCTTGTTATATGATAAATGTTGCTTTACTGTTGTGGCGGTACCTACTGTAGTAGTTTCTTTCCTTACTGCTGTACTTTTTACTGTTAGTTATATTCATGCTGAATGTGGTTTATTTTACTGTCTTTTGGTTACTTCCTCGTTGGACGACTGGGTCTTGGGATTAGTCGAGTCGGTCCGGTTCTCGTGTCTCGTAGGGACTCGGGAACCGGGTCGTTACAACTATCTCCTCTCAACCACCTCCTCCTCCCAAGGTGACGACCTTGCCATCGCCCACTGTCGTTTGCTCTCTATCTGCAGTGGCACCCTTCTTCAATTTCTTGTCGTCTGTGATGACGTCCTTCTTGGGCTTGTGGTCGAAGAGGTACTGATGAGGGGCAAAAAGTTCCCTCAAACCTGAAACTCCGTGATAGGTCCAAAAAGAAGGATCCGACCCAGAAAGACCTGGATACAAGTGGGTTCGGTGATCCAACCTGCCTACATCTAAGGAAAATCTTCTCTGCAGTCAGATCGGGAGCCCGACCCACCTGCACATAGAAAAAGGCCAAGTACAGCTGGACCTGAAGGATTCTATCCATTAGAGGGGACAGCAGAAGTACAGCAGGGTTGCGTCATCAATAAATGCTGACAATGGCTACCGCAATAAATAACCTGAGTAAGCGCACACCCTGTCAGCCGACGTATCTACTCAGAGGATCTTGTTGAGAGGCCCAATCCTAGCACTATAAATATGTTAGGAAGGCCCTCAAGGTCTCTCCCCCAAGCTACTAGAGAGAAAAACTGAGAGCTTGTAAATCTTGTAATCTTGCAAATTATAGTACATAGTTGGGAGTACCATACTCCCCCCAGACGTATACCCCTCCAGTGGAACTGGGTAACCAAATCCCTGTGCCTATTGTGTGATTGCTTAAATCCCACGAATCAGACCCTCCACCTATGTAGGAGGTCCGATCGTCCCTGTTCTTGAGTCGGACACTCCGAACCTCATGGTGTCGATCAGGCGCCCAAAGATGTTATGGTGGTGGGCTTCGGGGACCCCCTTTTTAATGTCGCACTTGGGAGGAGGAGGTGATTGAGAGGAGGTGGTGGTTAGAGAGGGGGCAAAGGAGGTGGTTGGAGGTTGGAAAGTGGAGGTCGAGGAGGTTATCAAAGGTAAGGAGGAAAAGGGGTGAACTGGAGAGGGAAAGGGGGAGAGAGGGGTGAAAATTTAAAAAAAAAAATGTGAGGATAAGAAAAATTTTGAAGACTAAAAATAATTTGAGCACTAAAAAGTAATTTTTAAGGACTAAAAAATAATTCTTTATTACATTTTAGTCCAAAATTGTTAAGTTTAACGTTTATGGTTAATAGAGTGTCAAATATAAAAATGACGCTACTTTTTCAATGACATATTTGTAAATATAGTGAATTAAATAATATTTAAGTAATTTCAAAAGATTTTAATAGCATTCATGTAAAAATCCCTAAACTTTATGTTACCCAATGTTAACTTATCATTGTGTCGCTCACGGGATAAATTAACACATCTTTAGTTCATGTTTGTTTCAAGAGATGTAGCCACATAACCCTTGTTTTGTGGACTTTATCCCGAGATAAAGTTATCCCAATCTTAAGAGGGATATCCCGTGGGATAATATATTCCAAGGTAGAGGGTGGGGTAAATTTATCCACCCTCTTGTGAGATAAGTTTCTCACTTATCCCTCCAAACACTTCTACTTATCACCTAATTTGATCCATTCCTCTCCCAAACACAAAAACCTACTATCCCTCAATCCAACCACTCACAAAATGTATCCCTCAAAATTCATCTTGCAAGACAAACATACCCTTAGGCTTAGTTTGCTCGGGAGGCTAACCCATGTTTACTTGATTAGCTAACCCTCCTTCGGTAACTCAGGTTTAGCCACTTCAACACGAATTTGTCAAACACCAGTTTTCAACTGGTGTCAGTCAAATCCGTGTTAAAATCGTACACCACTCGTGTCTCTGACACCTCTCATGTTTTATATACGTAACATTACTACCAAATGTCACATGGGTTAAAACACCACAACTTAACACTAATTCAAATAAACACAAGTCGTTGTTAATACTACTCTACAAGTCAATACAATTGCAGATTAACACTAATTTCGTATTTCTCAACATCACCTTTTAATCCCTCAAATAAATTAACTCTTAGGAGCTCTATGAAGAATACGATTATGCATGGAATTCCAAACGAGATATACATGTAGGAGGTGTGTGTCAGGTTCGGATGTAAATAACAAGACCAGACTTTGGTCCCAATTTGTCATGTGTCATTTGGAAGCCGTGGCATAACCGACTTTCTGCAACAATTGTCAAACAATCACAATAAAGCGTTGTTGATGGGTTTTTGTCTTCGTAACAACGTCGAAAATATGATCGTTGACGATCAAGTTGCAATAAAAATGGTGTTTAAAGTGTCGTTGTTGTAGTATATGTCACAAAATACAAACCGATGTCGCGTCAATTTTATTTATTTACAATTTTTACTAGTTTGTTTCCAGGTCATTCATTGGGAGACAGTTATTAATATACATCACTTTCTAAGTCCATAAATATTCTTTAATTCCAAAAATGTTGATTTTATTTACAAAATGAATAAATGAATCAACGAATGAAAGAATCTGGTTAATTATTTACAAAAGAATCAATTAAAACACATTACCATGCTTGAAAACATAGGTACACAAACAACTATCAAAAACTATATATGACTACTCTATGCTAATTATTTACAACTAGTCTAGATAATACCTAAGTAATATGTACAAAAATAACTAATAATATATACTATACTAAATTAACATACTAATGTCTATAGTAACATATATTATATTTACAGTAACATCTATATACGTCAATAAAACCTTAGTAAAATTATATACATAACATAAAGCAAAATAATTATCTATGCTGATATATATCACTATGTACAGTGACAAATCTAACTATCACTAAAGCTCTTAGTGTTATTTATATACATATATGAGACCTTAAACAAGTATCTTATCTACTTATATATATTATACTTACTATAAATATTATATTACAGTATACGTTATTAACTTATATACATATACTTATTTAATTACATTATTTATATACATATGTATTATATATATATATATATATACACACGCATACAACACACACACATAGAGCTCTTAAGAGCTCAACACTTAGTCGCTAAGCGGCTACTCTTCTTCTTTTCTTCTCTCTTCCTCTCTAACACTTAACCGATTTCACTCCTCTCTCACACAGCCCACACACACTATTCGCTTAGACAAAAATTAGATTTTTTTTTTTCAATTAGCGGGCAACCTTTTTGAGGGATACACAGTACCCTCATGGGTGGGATTACACCTCTACTAGGACCACCCTAGTTCTTAATTAGGCCCATTTAATCCATATTCAGGCCCATTATTGGGCCCACAAAAGCCCTCTTATAGTGCATGGCCCCCAGCCCACACCGTACACAATATACTCATATCAATGCTCAAGAGGAGAAGAAGTACGCATGTTTTGGTGCCCAGCACCTGACGGCTGAATAGCCGACAGCATCAAGTCAATTTATACCACTTCGAGCAATTGTGAGTTAACGATGTGGCACTATCCAGCATCTAATTTGGCACTACTGTCAGCACTTTATTACGTTCGATTTGAGGGCCATAATTTAATCCAAATTAAAATTAACTTATGTCATTGTAAATCTGCTATATAAGGCTACATAATTATGTAATTTATTTACAAAAATAAGTTATTTAGATATATAATAAAATTAGTTAAAGTTTACAATTTATACACATTAAATTAGAGTTTAATTTGTTAATTAATGTATAAATTAGTGATTTAATTATAAAATTAACTTTATACAGAATTAATATACATAACAGATTATTTATTACACATTTTTATTATATTTTATAAGCTTTATTTTAATTTATATACAATAATATATGTTTTAGATAGTTTTACATATAAATAATCTATAAATACTATACTACAATATAAATACAGTATAAATACATTCAAAATATTTAATATATCATTATACAAATATATAGTATAACTTACTTCAGTATTACATTAAATTACTAATTTATTTTATTTTAAGTTAATAATAACTTAGTTAACTTAATAACTTAATTATTTATTGTACATATATAATTAAATTAAATTACAGATATTATATAGTACATAATACATATATAAATACATATGTACAGTATGAGATACAAATATGTACATATAATTAGGTTTATAGAATTACTTAGTTTCTTATACATTTAGTTTATATAAATTAATATCTAATAATATAATAGATTATATACATATTAAATTATTCTAAATACTTAATTTTAATATATAGAATACATATATAAGTTATTTATAGATATTTTGTACATATTATATATTATATACATATAGCTTAAGTTTAAATTATATATACAAGTATATACACAGTATATAGGTTATTTTTAGTGGTTTTTGGGGTTTATCTGATTTTTAGGATTTTTATAGGATTTTTGGTGTTTTTAGTTTGATTTTCTTTATTAAATTCTGAAGTAGACTGAACCATTAGCTGGTATGTTCTACCAAGTCGAGGGTTCAGATTACTTTAAAATTTTGCATACACTTAAAAAAATATCTCATCCTACTCAAGATACCTTTATTTTATTTTTTTTGAAATTTTTATGATTTTTATTTATATACAAATAAAACCAATTTTTAAATGAATCCTAAGGTTCTAAAATCAGGTTAAATGGCTAGGATGAAGTTATCATCAGTCCAAACTGTCCAACAGATTACTTAACAAATGTCTGAACATATAAACATGAATTTCAACTTAATTCTCATTAAAATTCTAATTTGGACTGTAAAAACACTCAATAATAGCTGACAATGATTTAAAATGAAATTACAAGCACTTCTGGTCAAATTACAATCATTTCAAGTATATGAATTCTTGTACATTAATTTTAAGCACTATACAACAAGTCAACTATAAAATATCCTCAAGTTCAAGTCAAAATATAGCCCAAATCTCAGTTCAAACCCTCTCATTCAAACCAACAGTAGCTGCTATTTGCCTTCAGCAGCTACTGCCTCAAACATCCAGTAGCTGCTACTATTATACTGCTGTCAAATAGCAGCAGTTTTAGCGCAATATCAGCAGCTGTGAGCTGCTGTATCAGATGTCCTACAATACAAAGTTGCAGCTGCTACTGCCATAATAGCTATTATTAACAGCTATTCATGTCATGAAGTAACTCAAATACATTCTCAATTCAAATCTGAGATCTTTAGATACAGTCAAAGACATTTCCATCCTCAGATTCAATTAAAAACACTTAAAATCAGTGTGAACAATTTTTGTATCAGAATCTTGAAATCAATCTTTAACTTATAAAGCTCAAGACATTTTAATCCAATCCATTCTCTTTGTCATAAACAACAAAAGAGAATGAGATTGAATTAGGAAATCAACCCCATGCCCAATCAACTCAAAAATCTCGATTAAAATCCTCAAAAACTCCAGTTAATTTTCACATCTCAGATCTGAAAAGTCGAATCAGAAAATTAATGTTGCCCAAACTGGGTTGTTGCTATGGATCTACCAAAATGATTTGATCATCTAAAACATCTGCACACCATTAATTGGTGTACATGTGTTCTAAGTGATCCTTTAAAACCAATTGGATCATTGCTCAAGCCTCAAATTAGGACATCTGATTCTCATGGGCTTGAGCTACCAAACAAAGCCAGAAATCAGGGATTAAGTTCAAAATTGGGCATAAGCACGTGTAATGATAAAAATCAAGTTAAAACATCTTAAACCCATCGCAATCAAACCATTCAAACATAAGAAATCTCAATTTGATCATTTAAATCCAATTAACACATGATTATATCATAAAATCCTCATTCAACTCAAAAACTCAAATCAGATCTAATTAATCAAATGAGCATCATTCAAAGTGCAGTGAGGGTGATTGTGATCAAATGAGATGGATGAGATCACCCTCATGCGAATTCTAGCGTGATTTGGATCTAGAAACTAAAAAGCTTCAAATCCAAATCAGCTCAAATTGATGGATGAGTTGTGATTAAAACTTCAAAGGAAATCAGAAGGCGATTGTGATGAGATGATTAGGGAGATTAATGGATTGAAATGGTCATGGGAAAACACCTCTCTGATCTGAATTGATCAGAGAGGGCGAGATTGGATCTAAACTACTCTACTCCTAAGCTACACTAATCCATCATCAAATTTGATCTCTAACTATATCTACTGACCTAAATTACATTAGCTAACACTACAACTAACCTAGAAAATAGGAAAACTACTACACTAATCCATCATCAAATTTGATCTCTAACTATATCTACTGACCTAAATTACACTAGCTAACACTACAACTAACCTAGAAAATAGGAAAACTACACTAGGAAAGCAATAAATCTAGCTAAGAGAAGAAGGTGATGTCCACGGTTACCAGCTGGCGGCCGATGACAAAGAAAGGGGAGAAGACCCTTCAACTAACGAGGGGGGTGTCCAAGACCCAACAGCCAGTGCCTAGAGGCAATCGATGGAGGGAGAAGAACCCACTCTGTCACCGTGGGCGATGAAAGGGGGTGGAAGCTAAGGGAATGGATCGAAAGGAACCACTCAGAGGGTAGGGAGCTGGTTAACGCGCGCGAGGAGCTGTGCAGGTGCTTAAGTAGGCTGATACAGTGATTGTAGTCACCACAACAATGCAATCAAGCGCCTAGGGCTTCAATGGTGAGATGGCGAGAAGAGGAGGGTGCGAAGTTTCAAAATGAAATCCCAACATCAGATGGGATCTGAGGTGTGCAGTGATGCCACGCGTGAGTTCACACGAAACTTCGATTTGGCTTCGACCATTGGATCGAGAGATCATGGATTGGACGGTTGTGACCTTGTGAGTTCATGTGGCTACAGTAGACTAGCTCCACCAGGTCTTTTGGTGAAATTGCAGACAAGCCCAATCAAGGTAAAGTGGTAGAGAAATTACTGGAAAACCCATAAGTGGTAAAAAGTCTAGCTACGCAATCCCTAGATCTTGCAAAGAGGTCCCCAACGGCTTTTAAACAAGTCCTTGAGAAGTAGATGCAAATAGAATGTTATGGCCTGAGGACCTAAATGTGAAACTCTAAATGCAGGGTCCTAGTGATGTCTAAATGCTATTAAGTTTTTATTGAAGCCCAATTGAGCATTTAAGAAGTTGATTTCACTTTTGATTTGTACTTTTAAACTCAATTGTGTGTTCAATTTGTAATTGGATCATCAATTTGTACTAATGAATAGAATATCACTTTTTATGACCTAATTTCGTGTTTTTAACACAAATTGGATGTTTTAAGTCATTTCCACTATTTCCCACACTTGACCCATTTCATGTGTTAATAAAGGAGTGTTTAACCTAGTTTCTAGCTTAACTTGGGCATTTTAGCTATGATGAGCCATACCTCATCATGGCACTGATGAGGTATGGCTCATCATAGTTAAAATGCCCAAGTTAAGCTAGAAACTAGGTTAAACACTACATAATTAACACAAGAAATGGTTTAAGTGTGAGAAATAAAAGAAATGACCTAAAACAACAAATTGATGTTAAAAATGCATAATTAGGTTAGAAAATAAGATATTCTATTACTAAATGTAAAATGATGATCCAAATTACAAATTGAACACTTATTCGAGTTCAAAAGTTCAAATTGAAATTAAAATCAACTTCTTAAATATTCAATTAAGTTTCAATAAAAACTTGGTTGCATTTGGACATCATTAGAACCTTGCACTAGAGTTTGACATATAGGTCCTTAATACATAACATTTTGTTCACATTTAAGCCTTCAAGGACCGTATTGAAAATCGCAAGGGCCATTTTGAGAGTCGCAAGGACTGCGCTGCATTTATTTTCACCACTTATGGGCTTGAGCGCATTTTCTTCACCATTTCAATTTAAGGGCTTTCTTGTAAATCTGCCATTACACCTGCAGCTCGCAGATTCACTGTTCCCATGAAGAACTCGAGCAATCTCAGCTATCGTCTCTATACATCCCTTAATCAACAATCGATCTTCTTCAGATCTTCACACGCTCCCGCACGCAAGATCACCCATAGCCTCAGATGCCATCCTATGGTGGAAACTTGATTTAGACCTTCTCGCCCTCCACATCTTCTCATCCCACCGTTGATAACCGAAGCGCCTAAATCCACCCTCGTGGTGACTACAATCGCTGAAGAGCCTACTTAAGGACCTCCTTGGCATCGCGCATGCATCATCGACTCCCTACCACCTGAGCCGATGACCTCGTCCACTCTTCAGCTCTTCTTCCTCCTTCATCAGAGTTGCCGGTGACATGGGCAATTCTTCCTTCCAATTTTCGTTGCCACAGCAACTCGCCGTGGATCCAGGGACCTCATTCTTCGCTGGAGATCTCCTCATTACCCTTCGTCGCTGCAATGACCAACTGTAGCCCAAGCATCCCATTCTTCCTTTAGATTAGGATTTCCTTGCTTTCTAGAGTAATTAAAGTAGCAATTAGTGTAATGTAGTTTAGTTAGAATAGATTAGATGATGCATTGTGTGATGGATTAGCTTAGTTTAGAAGTAATTGAGCGATCTCACCCTCTCTGATCAGTCTTGATTGGAGAAGTGTTTTCACCTCATCACAATTCATATAGCTTCCCCCTCACTCATGATCATTTCACATTCATTTCCTCAATTATTTGTTTCATAAGTCACTCATTCCATTTAGCCATCATGAGATTTGAAGCTTTTTAGTACCCAGAATTGATGGTGCGCTCAAACCATTGGAGGGGTCATTCACTCATACCACTTGACCACAAGAACCCTCCATGTGTGTGGTATTAGATCTGGTTCACTTGAGTTATTTGTTTGTGATTTAAATGCCTAATCTCATATTTGAGAGTTAAGTTGATTAAAACTAATTTTGATCAAGTGAATTTGGTTTTCATGAACTCAATTGGTTTGAATGAATGGGTTTAAACTATTTTTCAATTGATTCTTTGTGCTAAGATGAGTTTTTACCCGATTCAAATTGTGATATCTGATTTTTGGCACTCTAACAGTTCAAACCAAGGAAAATCAATGGGTCTGATTTGAGGCATGAACAATGTTTTAATGGGTTTAAATGAATCATCTACTGTCCATGTTCACTAGCCAATGGTGAATAGGAATTCTAGCTGATCACATCACCTTAGTGACTCAAGACCAAAAATTCTACAACAGGGCAACATGGTTTTAATTTTGAATGATATGGAATTTCAGATTTGATCAGAGGTTTGATTTAATTTTTGAATGAGTCTCTTTATGCTGATTCCCAGATTTTCAGAGTTTTAAATGATTTGTGAAGAAAGGGGATTTAATCAAGTCTAAACAAATAGAGCAACAAATCAATAGGACTGATCTGAGAGTATCAGTCCAACACTGAGGTGAACTTGAGCATTAGATCAGTTCTATGTGATCTTATCAGATTTGCTGCAGTAGCTTCTAGCTACTGAATTTTTTGTTGAGCAGCAGCTAATACAGCAATAGCAGTAGTAGCATTTGTGTTTTTAAGCCATCTGAGCAGCAACTCCAACGTTTGATCTGAAGTGCAGCAGCAGTAACTGCTGAATTTGAACAACAGCAGCTGTTGTGGACTATCTTGAGTTGGAATTAAAGACTTTTACCTGGGATTTTGAGGATTCTTTGTAGCTAACATGTGTATATGGTTAGAACACTCATGTACAAGCATTCATGTACTTGGATTTAATTTTAATTGCTTGTAATCTTGTTTAAATCCACTATCAGCTACATGTTTAAGGTTCAAACTGTCTAATATGAAATTTGAGTGAAATTCAAGGTGTAAATCATGTTTAAAAGCTCATACATCTTCCATGTGTCATACTGGACATTTTTTAGTGCTTGAATACCTATTACAACCCTTTAGGTTCTTAGTTCTCAACTCTATTTAAGCCTTCATTGGATGAGATTGAAAATACATTAAAAAATCTAAAAAAATTGTAAATAAATAAAATAGATTTGTCTTGAGTAGGATTAGGAATATTTTTTGATGTATACCAACTTTCCAAGTATTCTAAACCCCCAACTTGGTAAAGCATACCAGCTGGCGGTTTAGTCTACTTGAAAATTTAATAGAAGAAACCAAGTTCAAAAGCACAAAAAGAACCCTCTCTTGCTCGTCTAACTCTTTCTCTCTCATCCCCTATCTCCCTTAAACCTATAAAAACTATAAAAATCAGAAAAACCCCAAAAATATCCAAAAATACCCTATATACTATGTATATACTTATAAATATCAATTAACCTAAACTATATGTAAATTTTGTATAATATGTATATAATGAGTGTAAATAACTTATAGATGTATTCTATATATTAAATTAAATATTTAAAATGATTTATTGTATATATAACTTTATTATATAACTATCTATTAATTTATATTAACTTAAATGTATAATAACTTAAGTAATTATAAAAACCTATCTACATGTACATAATTGTACCTAATACGGTACATACATATTTAACTATGTAATATGAATTATATAATAGCTGTAAACTAACTTAATTATATATTTCAATACATAATTAAGTCATTAAGTTAATTAAGTAATTTATTAACTTAAAATAAAATAAATTAGTAATTTAATCTAATACTAAAGTAAGTTATAATGTATACTTGTATAATATCATATTAATTATTTTCAACCTATTTATACTATATTTATAATGTATTATAGTATTTATAACTTAAATATGTATATAACTAACTTAAAACGTGTATTTAAATGTACATAAATTAAAATAAATGTTCTAAAATAAAATAAAAATGTGTAATAAATAATTTATTATGTAAATTAACTTTGTATAAAGTCAATTGTATAATTACTTAACCAATTTGTACTTTAATGAAGTAATTAACCTTAATTTAATGTGTACAATAAGCTAACTTTAACTAATTTAATTATATATCTAAATAATTTAGTTCACTAAATCAACTATACCATTATATAGCTCTATATAAGGGCTTTTCAAAAATATAATTTATTTTAAAATAGGACTTAATTTGTGCCCTCAAATTGAGGGCCAAAACTTCCAATCAGGACGCTTTCCAGATGCAGCTTAGTGCCTAATTTGACGCTATTTGGTGCCACATCGTGCGGCAAAGGCGTAGTGAAGCCATTTAAATAGCATTCGTCCTTAAGACTTCCCGATCGTCAGGCGCTGGATGCCATTGAAGCTATATCGATCTTTTTTGTGCGTGTGTGCACGTGTGCCTGAGGGCATGTGTAGGCACATGGCTTGGCCTGGTATGGGCTACCAAATGTACAAAAATGCACCTGAAATAAACTAGGGTGGCCCGTTAGTAGGAGTTTCTTACTGCCCTTGTGCCACTATGTATCCTCCGAAGTGGGTTGCCTGCACATTAAAAGTAATTTTTGGCCCACTAATGAACAATAATGGGCCCATTATTAAGGAGAAGAGAAGTAGCAAACCGCTCCAGCAGCTAAGTGTTGGCCATTTAGTGATGAGTGTTGTAGTGTTGAGTGTATTGTGTGCAAATGTGTGTGTATATATAGTATAAGTATACGTATAGTATAAGTATATAGCATATGTATATAAGTAATAAATATGTATATAAGTATAAATAGTAGAGTATGAGTATTATTTGATCTCCTATGTGAATGTAAATAACTAGAGGCTTTAGTGACAGTTATATCTGTCACTGTACATATGTTTATATGTTAGTATAGATAACTATTTTGCCTTAGGTTATGTACATATGTTACTAAGGCTACGGTGACGTATATATATGTTACTATATATGTAATATATGTTATTATAGACATAAGTATGTTAATTTAACTTAGTATAGTAGATATTAGTAGCTATTTTTCTACCTATACGTAGGTATTATTTACAGTAGCTGTAAATAATTAACTTAGTGTAGTATTAATAGGTTTCTGATGCTTGTTTATTGTATATACGTTTAAGGCATTGTAATACATGTTAATTGATTCTTTTTTAAAATAATTAACTAATTCTTTCATTGATTGTTTCATTCATTCTTCTTGTAAATAAAATTAACATTTTTTCAAATAAAAGAATATTTTTGGACTTAAAGAGTGATGTATATCAATAACTGTCTCCCAGTGAATGACTTAAAATAAACCAATACAGATTATAATTAAATAAAAATGGCACGACATCGGTTTTCATTTGTGACATCCATACTACAATAACTACACTTAAAACAACATTTTTAACGCAACACGTAATTCATGCTTCATATTTTTATCACTGAGCACAACCATAACCACTTAACTTCTGAGCCTTGTAAAACCCTCTTGAGTCCTAGAAATAGCACTTAAGATTTAAATATCAAGAGTACTTATTAGTCGAGAGATGATTTA
Organism: Thalassia testudinum; assembly: GCA_037157565.1. Classification (NCBI taxonomy): domain Eukaryota; kingdom Viridiplantae; phylum Streptophyta; class Magnoliopsida; order Alismatales; family Hydrocharitaceae; genus Thalassia; species Thalassia testudinum. The sequence continues at coordinate 16,118,035 of JAZHRO010000039.1, forward strand.
TGTCATTTCAAACTTATGTTTTGGTCAGTCTTCCTAAGTGACTGGTTCTAACAATGTCCAGACATAAACACAGTTGGCTTATCGGAAAAATTTCAACTTAATGATCATCTCTAAACACTTAAAAATTGAAAGAAAGAAAATAGATATTTTATCTCACTTACCTAGCTGATACTTAAATTGCTTTACACTTTAATGAGTTGTTTGCTAAGAGATTAGCAAAACCTAAGGATGCATGTATGATGAGGTATGGCTCATCATAGTTAAAATGCCTAAGTTAAGCTAGAAACTAGGTTAAACAATACATAATTAACATATGAAAAGAGTTAAGTGTGAAAATTAACAAAAATGACCTAAAACAGCAAATTGGTGTTAAAAATGCATAATTAGGTCACAAATTGAGATATCCTATTTAAAAATGTAATTTGATGATCTAATTGCAAATTGAACACACATTAGGATTCAAAAGTTCAAATTGAAAGATAAATCAACATCTTAAATGTTCAATTAAACTTCAATACTTGGTTGCATTTGGACATCATTAGGACCCTGCATTTATTAGATTACATTTAGGTCCTTAGGTCATATACATTTATTCACGTTTAAAACCTCCAAGGACCCATTTGAAAATCATGGGGACCTATTTGTAAATCTTTAGGGACCACGCAGCCAACCTTCTTACCACTAATGGGCCTCCTCACAATTCTCCTACCCCTTCACATCTTAAGGCTTGTTTACAATTTCACCATTAGACCTGCAGAAGGTGGCGCATTGTTGCAACTCGCAAGAACTCGAGCAATTGTGGCCGTTGCTTCCGTGCATCACTTGATCAACGACTGATCTTTAAATCTTCACACGCTCCTGTGCGTAGGATCACCCATAGCCCCAGATCCCATCTAATGGATGGATTTCATTCTAGAGCTTCCCGCACACCATCCTTCCCGTCACCACTGCCCATGCCTTAGGAACCTAATCTCACCCTCATGGTGATTGTAATCACTCTTGCGGCTACTTAAACACCTCCGTAGCTCACACGCACCCCAACCAGCTCCTTTCCCGCTAAGTGGTTCAATTTCGTCTACTCCCTCAGCTCCCCCCCCTCTTCACCTGCAGTGACAGAGCAGGTTGCTCTCCCTCTGTCGATCGCCCCCATCCTTCAGCTGACGAGGGATGTGTCTAAGAGCCAGCGGCCGCTGGCTCTTAGACACATCCCTCGTCAGCTGAAGGATCTTCTTCCCTTTCTTCGTCATCGACCGCCGACTGGTGAGCTTGGACGCCACCTTCGTCCCTTAGCTAAATCTATTGCTTTCCTTATGTAGTTTACTGCTTTCTAGATTAGATGTACTGCTTTCTAGGAGTAGAATTAGTTAGTGAACTGATTGATTGATTGTTAGATTTAAGAATAGATTAGATTAGGTAGATTTTCGCTAATCCATCTCCTCTGATCAATTCAGATCAGAGGAGATGAATTCTCTCATGCATTATGTTCACTGATATCCCTCACCACCTCACGATTCCATTTCCTCTGTTTTCCTTATGTTTTAATCCACTGTCCATCCCATCCATCAAAGCCACTATGGATCTAAAGCTTCATAGCTTCTAGATTCATAGTGTACTCAAATCCAATTAAGGGTTTTTGAATTCATTTCATGTGGTCACAAATGACCCTTCTCTGATTTCAGATTGATCTTAATTGAGGATTTCATTTGATTTGAATTTTATGGTCAAGCAATTGATTTTTGGACGGTTGCATTCAATTTGGGTTTGCTTAAGTAAATCAAATGTATTGAAGTCAAAATTGATATGATGCAATTGTCTAATAGTTATTTGATTGGATTTTTATCAATTAAGCTTGAAATGTCCAATGTCCATCTTAAGGGATGAGTTTTGTTTGTTTTAATTGAGATGCTAAAGCCAAGGAGAATCACCATAGTGATTTGAGGCTCTAGCATTATTTTGAATCTGATTCTATCGTTAAATTGGCTTCTAAATGAGTTAACATAGCAAATCAAGGTTTGAGGATTTCTCTGCAGTGAGTTTTGAATGAATGATCTGATTCTACACGATTTCATTTTTATTTTGAGATTCCTAAGAAACTGATTTTCAGATTTCCAAAGTGTAACATTACTCGTGATTTCAACACATGGATTTTAGTTAGAGCTGATGAAACGACCTGTCACCCTTTGGTCATTTAAGACGTCTGGGATGTTCACCAGACATCTATCCAGACGTCTGGAAAGATCAACGGACATCGGAAAATACTTTTTCTCTTCGGCGTGGATCGTACATACGCCATGCTTCCTCCCTCACCGCGCCTCACCACACCTTCTCCTGCGATGCCACTCCGCGCCACGCTTCGCCATCTCGTCCCCCTCACCTCCTCTCCCTTTATAAACCTCTCCTCCCCCTCTTCGTTGCCCACCCCATAGATGAACGAGAGAGCAGAGCGAGGGAGAGAACGAGTGAGAGCGAGGGAAGCCAGAGCGAGAGTGAGTGCAAGAGCGGAGGGCGCTGCGCCGTTCTGCTGCAGCGCCTTGAGGCGAGGGAAGGCAGAGCAGTTCCGCAGAAGTCATTTTTCCGCGGAATCAGACGACCGGAGGGTCACCCAGACGTCTTATTGGACATCCGAAGGTAGAGCAAGACGTCTAGTAGAGATCTAATTTTCGTATTTTCTCTCTGACAAAGTCCTGACAGTGTACGTATGTGTCAGAAGGTGGAGAGTGGACCGAGGCAATTTCAGACGTCCGGGAGCACCCCCAGACATCTGACGGAACCCTTGGACGTCGGCACTGAGTTTTAGACGTCTGATAGAGGAACACCGAGAGAGGTATCCCTGAGAACTTTTTAAGACGTCTAGGACCTTTCCAAGACGTCTGATTTTTGCCTGACCATGTGTTTTTGGGCCTGTGCAAGGCCCTAATATTATCGATTTTCCGCAAACAAAACGTCTCTGTTTTCCATACAAGTTTCTCTATATAATGATACCTTGTTTGTATTATTCTGAACCTTTTGGCCCATCAATCCATGTTTTATGTCTCCAGTCCATTGGGTGTGTGGGACCTGCGGAGACATCGGGAGGTACCATACGAGCCCCCATTCCACCCAGTTACCTAGGTAGAGTGGTTATAACCTTAAATCTTTAAATTAATACATGCAAGTAAGTAATCCTAGGACTTGAGATGAACCCTAAGAAGGAATAAACGCATACTTGAGAGTAAATTCTTGAACCTTAGGTCACGGCATGAACACTAGAGTTAGAGGGAATTACATGTGAATGATTGAGTAATCAAAAGCTGCCTGCTTTATCTAAAATGGACCCCTACTGTGATAAAAATGGAAATTGAACTGCTTGTTCCGTACATTCCAACCCGGATGTGAAAAAGAAACTCCTGTACGAACCTCACGGGGAATGTAGACAAGAACATCGTAGTACAGAGAGCCGGATGATTCTAGAAATTGCTACCCATGGGCAGCTGTTAAGAGAAGTAAGCTGACCTTCGTGTACATAGTACCGAAGAGAGAAAGTATCCCTTGTAGTGTAGAGGGGAGCTTGCCGCCCTTGGGTTAATACCTGGGGTGGGTTTGGCCACACTACGGCGACTCTTACTGGCCCTCATGTATGTGGTACCGAGGTGAGCTACTTAGTGTAGGGGGAAGCTAGCTACCCCAAGGGGCCCGTGGCTAGGTATGGCCACCCTACACCAACTCTTGTTAGCCCGTTGGGCAAACTGGGGTAGTCGGACGAGGGTACATGGACTGAGGAGGAGCGAGACCCCTAAAAGGCGAGACCCCTGTTCTGTTCTGAGAGGGCGAGACCCTAAACTATTCCGCACTGTACGTTGAGGTGTACCCGCTAGCGGAAATGACTGACCGCGTGCAAATGTGGGGTAGCTACCCGCACGCTTATCACGTGTGCTGTAGTCACTGCTATGTCACAACCGTAACCTCGGGGTGATGGACTGAGTGTAGGACTACCACGAAGGGACTCCCCCGGCCAGGAGAGTGCCATATGGGTATCCTATATCACGGGAAGCTGCAAGCAAAATCGTTCCTGTAGGGAACAAGAAGATTTACTAATGTGATAAATCCTAATTAGTGATCTCTATGCACCCACATGTATAATATAATTGGAAACGGAAAGTTTTATGTTAACTACTTGTTAAATGCATGTTACTTCTTAGCCACCACTCTACTCAGCATTAGCTGACTCCAGTTAAATAAATTTTGTACAGGTCAGGGATTTGAGCAACTTGAGCTACCAGCTGCTGAGGACGCTGGGCCTAGTCGAGCCTAGCTTTAGTTCTACTATTTGGTAGTGAGTTTCTATAGCCTTGTCTTCTGCTATATGTACTTGTTTTTGTTGTGATGGCTGCATTATGACATATAATATTACTATTCCTTTTCCCCTATTGTTGTCAATTTCTTTCTGCTTAGCTACTGTACTTGTGTGATTGTGGTTTGTTGAATGTTATTTGGTTATTTCTTATTGGACGATTGGGTCTTGGGATTAATCAAAGCGAGTCGGTCCCAGATCCTGTAAGGATCTGAGATCGAGTCGTGACAAGATGGTATCAGAGCAAGGTTGTCTTGAGAAATGAACCAAGTAGTTCAGAAAACACCACACTTGTACATGTAACTGAGATAGCCATCACAACGTTTTCTCCTGGTTATTGTTTCCGAGTCTCACGTCTTCTCTTTAGTCAAACAGTCACCAATAATCGCATTCCTCCTCAATCTCTATGTAGGAGATGCCTCGCCAGGAAGCAATTGAGGCAGGCTACGGACGTGGTCGTGGGCGAGGGCGTGGTCGCAAGGGAGGGTGAGCGATGGCCGAGGATGGAGCCGCTCCACCTCTCCTCCTGGGCATTCAGGCCTCGGACCTTGCCCAGTTGATCCGAAGTCTTATACGGGAGGAGCTCCATCAGCCTCCCCCTCAGCCTTCCCTTCTTGGGGATGCAGAGGGGGAATCCTCCGTGGGGCAGGCGAGCCGCCACGGCACTGGACGAGCTGGAGGGGGAGGGGGTGGTCCTCTACTACCCCCACCTCCTTCAAACACTTTGGAGCACGAGTCCTCCTTTCCTGGAGGTGCACCCCTTCCTCCGTTGCGGCTACACCATGAGGTCTTCAGCCAATTCAGGAAGCTGAAGTCCCCCTCTTTCAAGGGGGAGGAAAGCCCGTTTGAGGCAGAAGATTGGTTGGAGTAGATGGAGAAGATCTTTGACACCCTCTGTCCGCCTACAGAATGCCGCGTGGCCTTCGCCACGTATCAACTGGAGAGTGCAGCTCACAGGTGGTGGAGGGTGGTCAGAGGATAGGAGGAGGGAGAGCTGACGTGGGATTGGTTTGTGGCACTCTTCTGTGAGCAGTACTTCCCACAGACTTGGCAGGATCAGAGGAGGCGGGAGTTCAACACTCTCCGTAAAGGGGCAATGACAGTTAGCACGTACCGTATGCGTTTTCTGGAAGCATCACGCTTCGCCCCGACAGCCTTATCAACCGAGAAGGAGCACCTGTGGAGATTCACCGAGGGTCTTCGACCCGCCATTCGGGGGTATGTAAAGTCCCTGAAGCTGCCTACTTTCTCCCGCGTAGTCGAGGCTACCATGACCTACGAGGAGACCAACCCGTCCACACGAGATATTGACGGAGTAGGACGGAAGAGGCCCTACCTGCAGGAGAACTCACAGGGCCGCCAGGAGAGGAGGCACTAGGCACCAGCGGGGGAACCGTCTCATTCTGTGGGTCCACCAGGGACCTTTGGGGGTCCCCGATAGGGATCAGCCGACTACAGCAGACCCCCACCCAGTCACCAGCAGGGACAATAGACAGAGGGAAGTCGCTTACCCCTCTGCTATCAGCGTGGCTAGCTGGGCCACATACGGAGGAATTATCCATCTAGGACCAGAGCGCAGTCGACGCTCCTAGCACCGAGCACTGGAGGCTGATCTGGCGGCCACAGATACCAGGCCCGAGGAGGAGGGCAGTAGTCACGAGGAGGGTACCGGCCCACTGCCTCCCGCCTGACCCAGAGCATGGCTATTTCGTCTGTACCGAGGGCTGAAGGGCGTGTTAACGCCCTGACTCACCGAGATGCTAAAGCTTCGGGCTCCGTAGTGGCAGGTATGGTTACTATTTCCGGCAGACTTGTCTACACTCTTTTCGATTCCGGAGCCACACATTCGTTTGTTTCTACGGGTCTTGCTGTCTGCATGGGGTTGAGAAGTGTACTTCTAGAAGAGCCCTTTTTTATTAGAGGACCAGGTGGGCAGGTGTTTGTTGCCGAGGAGGTTCTCACTGACTGTGAGGTCATGATAGGGGGACACAGTCTTCCGATAGACCTGATCATGATCCCGATGGATGACTTCGGTGTAATCTTGGGGATGGACCGGTTAATCGCATACCACGCCCTTGTAGACTGTTTTGGGAGGAAGATTGTTTTCTCCATACCACGGCTGCCTCCCTTCGAGTTCCACGGCCGCCCTATAGACGGAGGATTCAGGTGCATCACTGCACTTCGGGCAGCGAAGCTACTGAGTCAGGGGTGCGAGGGCTTCCTTGCTTGCATCCTAGTAGAGCCCGACCCTGTGGACAATATACAGAGTATTCCGGTGGTCTGTGAGTACCCCGACGTCTTTCTAGAGGAGCTATCAAGATTGCCACCTAAGCGTAAGATCGAGTTCGAGATCTCACTGATACAGGGGACAGGCCCCATTTCTTCAGCACCATATCGAATGGCCCCGCTTGAGCTGCAAGAGCTCAAGTCACAGCTACAGGACTTACTAGAGAAGGGTTTCGTAAGGCCCAATGCCTCCCCGTAGGGAGCCCCCATCCTATTCGTGAGAAAGGACGGTACTCTTTGGCTATGCATTAACTACAGACAGCTAAACTAGGTCACCGTCAAGAACAAGTACCCGTTACCATGCATAGATGACCTCTTCAACTAGCTGAGGGATGCTACGGTATTCTCCAAGATAGATCTAAGGTCAGGATACCATCAGCTGAGGATTAAGGAGACCGACGTCTCCAAGACAGCCTTTCATACGCGATACGGCCACTACGAGTTCTTGGTCATGCCGTTTGGGTTGACCAACGCCCCTGCCGCTTTCATGGACTTGATGAACAGCGTCTTTCAGCCGTATCTGGATCAGTTCGTGGTTTTTTTCATTGATGACGTACTCATTTACTCTCGAGACCAGACGCAGCATAAGCAACACCTTCACTTAGTCTTGGATACCTTGAGACGACATAGGTTGTATGCCAAATACAGCAAGTGTGAATTCTGGTTGAGACAGGTCACCTTCCTGGGCCATGTGATCTCAGAAGATAGTTTAGCTGTGGATTCAGCCAAGGTAGAGGGGAGAGGCCACGTTCAGTGACAGAGATTAGCAGTTTCCGGGACTGGCTGATTATTACAAACGATTTATCTGAGGTTTCTCGCAGATTGCACGTCCTCTGACTCAATTGACTTGGAAGGACATACCCTTCGCCTAGACAAACGAATGTGAGTCTTGCTTTCAGGAGCTAAAGGAGAGGTTGACCTCAGCTCCTGTACTCGCCATCCTTGACAGCAGTGGCGGATTCATCGTCTACACAGACGCCTCGTTTCAAGGATTGAGGGGTGTGCTTATGCAGCGGGGTCACGTTGTTGCATACGCTTCGCGGAAACTGAAGCCCCACGAGCATAACTACCCCACCCACGACCTAGAGCTAGCAGCAGTTGTCCTCACATTGAAGACTTGGATGCACTATTTGTACGGAGAGATGTTCGAGATTTTCACTGACCATAAGAGCCTCAGATATCTGTTTGACCAAAAGGAGCTCAACATGAGGCAGAGATGTTGGTTGGAGCTCCTGAAGGACTACGGTTGCAGCATCTCCTACCACCCAGGAAAGGCCAACGAAAGGTGCCCGGCCACTTGGCTTGCTTACAAGCACAAAGTTGGAGGCTCATGAAGGAGTTGAGTAGCTGATGACCCCAGGAGTCACAGGGGTACTGTAGGGTAGTGACAGTAGCAAGGTAGACACGACTAGAGCTAATGGATCGCATCATGGTTGGATAGATGACAAACCCATATCTACGGGCACAGCGAGACCGAATATTGGCAAGGAACCTAGGAGAGTTCTCATTCACTGACGAAGTCCTGCGTATGAGGGGACACTTGTGCGTTCCTAGAGATGAGGAGCTGTTGAGGGAGCTCCTAACTGAGGTTCATGGATCCAGATTTACCATACATCTCGGGAACACGAAAATGTATCACAACCTACAACATGATTTTTGGTGGAGAGGCATGAAGTGGGATGTTGGCCTTTTCGTTCAGCAGTGTCTAATATGCCAGCAGGTGAAGGTCGAGCATCAGAGGCCTACAGGGCCATTGCAGTCACTTCCCATTCTAGAATGGAAGTGGGAAAGTGTCACTATGGATCTGGTAGTGGGGTTACCTGTGACACAGAGAAGGCACAATGCAGTCTGGGTGATTGTAGATAGATTAACAAAGACGACACGATTTCTGACAATCCAAGTCACTTTTGGACTAGCACAGTTGGTAGAGAGATACATCAGAGACGTAGTACGTCTTCACGGGGTCCCCCATGAGATTATTTCAGACAGGGACACTCATTTCACTTCCCAGTTCTGGGCAGAATTTCAGCGAGCCTTGGGGACTTGTCTGAAGTTCAATACAGCCTATCACCCCCAGACAGACGGACAATCGGAGCGCACCATTCAGACCCTTGAGAACATTCTACGCACTTGCGTACTGGACTGGAGAGACTCCTGGGAGCAGCATTTGCCTCTGGCAGAATTCGCATACAACAACAGTTACCACTCGAGCATCGGCATGGCACCATATGAAGCTCTGTACGGGAGAAAGTGTATGACTCCCTTGAGTTGGGTTGAGGTCGGGACCAAGTGGGAGGTTGGTCCCTGTCTGATACGCCAGAGTCAGGAGGTGATCGAGTAGATCCATCGACGACTGCGTATTGTCCGGAGCAGGCAAAAGAGCTACGCCAATCTAAAGCGTAGGGATGCACAATTTGAGGTTAGGGATCATGCTTTTCTCCGTGTTTCACCGATGAATGGCTTGCAGCGGTTTGGGGTGAGAGGGAAGCTTGCACCGGGGTATGTGGGACCCTTTGAGGCCTTATAACGGGTAGGACCTATCGCTTACTAGCTTGCCCTTCCTCCCCAGCTTTCTGGAGTGCACAACGTATTTCACGTGTCCAACCTCAGAAAATACATCGCCAACCCCAGCCATGTCCTTAGCAACGAGAGCATCAAAGTGGGAGATGGCCTGACCTATCCCAAGAGATCGATACAGATACTAGACCAAGCCATTCAGAGGTTGAGGCGGAAGGAGGTACCCTTGGTGAAAATCTTGTGGAGAAGCCAGCGGTACGAGGAGACAACTTGGGAGCCTGAGTCAGTAATGCGAGAGCAGTACCCAAAACTTTTCGAAGGTATGTCTCTTCGAACCTCTTTTAGTCCTCTTTAAGTTTGTTATACACTGCTACGTTATTTTTCGCACCCTAGTCAGTTCAAGTTTCAAGGACAAAACTTCCTTTAAGTTTGTTATATTGAAACGACCCGTCACCCTTTGGTCATTTAAGACATCTGGGATGTTCACCAGACGTTTGTCCAGACGTATGGAAAGATCAACGGACGTCTGAAAATACTTTTTCTTTTCGACGCGAACCATACGTACACCATGCTTCCTCCCTCACCATGCCTCACCACACCTTCTCCTACGACGCCACTCCGTGACACGCTTCGCCATCTTGTCCCCCTCACCTCCTCTCCCTTTATAAACCTCTCCTCCTCCTATTCGTTGCCCACCCCGTAGTCGGACGAGAGAGCAGAGCGAGGGTGAGAGCGAGTGAGAGCAAGGGAAGCCAGAGCGAGAGTGAGCACGAGAACAGAGGGTGCTGCACCATTCTGCTGCAACGCCTATGATGAGAACCTCATCATGAGCCATAACTAGCTCATTTTGACCCAATACAAAGGATAAAAGCTCCTACATATCTCAAGGAAAAGCTTAACTCAGAGAATTCTGAGTTTGAGAAGAAAACCAGTCATAAGGGGTAAAAGTGCAATTTTACCAGTATAAACTGCATACAGGGTAATTCAGGGACCAAACACAGGTCAAAACAGCTTAATAAGAATAAAAGTGGGATGAGATGATCTAGCAAGGGCTACAGCACTTCCAAGGAACCAAATGATAATCTGTAACCCTAAAACAACCCACTTCAATTCACAAGGTTCGAGGCAAAGTAAAAATAGAATAAACCCTCTAAAATTCATAGAAAAATAATATCTAGGGTTTAGAACCTTCAATTTGGCCTTTAGAACCCATTTTGACCTACATTGAGAACCATGCCCAATTAATAACTTAATTTGGGTTTTTGCGCAAATTGACCGGTCAAACAAGGTTTAATATGAAAATAAAATTCACCATCAGATTCCTTAGGTCCTAATTAGTCATGTATAAAAACTTGAGCCTAAGAAGAAACCTCCTTGACCGACTTTACACTTTGGTCCTCATATATTTACTCTTTGGCCCTCAACTTTTGAACCCTCGCATTTTGGCCCCTAACTCTCCTTCGTTCTTTGCAATCAGGTCCCTCCTGCAAAACCCTGCCAGCACCATGCTCCGGCGACCTTGCGCGGAGCATGGCGCCCCGCAGGGTGAGGTGGGGGACCTGGCAAGTATACCGGGGGTGCCCTGCGTCGTCAGCCGTCGCAGGAGCACCCCCATGGTCATTGTAGCCCCCCATACCGGCCGTGCGAACGCACGGACGGTATGGGTTCATGTTCCGACCATTCTCTGGCGAGGGAGACACGTCGTCTCCCTCCGCCTTCCCCCCTGCTTCATCCCTATAAATACCCCCCGTCGCTCCACCGTTCTTCCCAGCCTGGATCTGATGGAGAAAACCCCCAACTTTCCTCTCTTCTCACTCCGGCAGACGCCCACCAGCTCCGGCGGTTCTTCCTCCTCCTCCTCTTCGCTCTGCCGCAATACCAGCAGCAGAGATTTCTTCCCCTGCTCTTCCCGCGTCGCGCAATACCGGCGCGCGCTGCCTCTGCCCCGTCGTCACCGCCGTCCTCCCCCCACTGGGCATCGTCTTCTCCGGCAACAGTCGATACGACTGTCGCCCTGTTCCTCCCCCTTCGTCCCTGCAAGTAAGTTAGACCTACTCCCCTTCTTCTCCTCTTTCTTTCCCCGCTTCCAATTTAGTCAATTAAACCCTCGACCGCTCCTGTTCACCCTCATCCTCTCCGCCTCCGACCACCCTCCGGCGAGCCGCTCCCATCACCTCAGCGACCCACACGGCTCGCCGACCACCGCAGAACCTCCGCCTCCTCACCCTGATCCTCTTCCGCCCCTCCACTTCCCACCAAACACCCTCTGCAGATCCACCGAACACACCCACTTCCTCGCTCACAGTTTGACCTAGGACGACCTGTTAGCTCAACCTCGCCCCCTGCAGACCCCCTGACTACCTTCGCCGTGCCACGGCGAAGGTCCCCCGCCTGTCTGATTTGGCCGAGAGGCCGTTCTATTGATTTCAGGTTCCAGGCCTGGACCGCCATTGGCGAGGAAGCTCGAAGCTTGCTTGAGGTTGCTCCAAGCCTAGATATCCCAGGTTGAAGACCTAGGCTGCGCGAAAGAGTCTTGCGCACACACCCTGGCCCTCAATTGGAGTTGCGAGCCTCAACAGCTGTTGCAATTGGAAGCACCATCCCTATTGCAGGCGTGAGAGAAATGGGGTGCGCGGATAGTCCCACCTCGGAAACTTCTGAAGCCACACACCCACATAAATTGCAAAAGTGCCACCATCTGTTTGCCTCAGTTACCACGGGGTGAGGTCCCTCTCACCCGACCCGACCCGGCCTCGTCCGTGACCACGCTCCGCGGACCTGGCCCGACCCGATTAGACTGACCTGCACTCCTCGCCCACCACGCACGCCGGTGGGCCTGGACCCGGGCCTGACCCGAACCCGATTACCCGGTAGCGCTCTGGGAGAGCTTCCGAAGAGTGATTTCAGAGAGAGAGATACGCGGGGGAGGGGGGTAGAGTAGGTTTTTGCCTCTTGACGAAAAAACTCTGAAGTGTGCAGGCCAAAGAAGAAGAAGCAGACCCGCTGAAGAAGAAGGAGCTGCTGCACTGTAGCGAAGGCATCGTTAAGTCGTCTCAGCACCGGGGCAGACGACGGAAGGTCAGCAGCCAGAGCAGGAAAGAAGACAGGCTGAAGAAGAAGGAAGAGCAACGGCCAACGCGAAAGAAGAAGAAGAGAGGTCAAGGCAGGTGAAGACAAAGAAGAAGAAGAAATGAAGAGAAGCAAGAAGCAAGAAAATAAGAAGAAGATCTGAAGAAAAAGAAAGAAAGAAAACAAGGAAGAACAGAAGACAGAAGAAGAAGAGCACGAGGGGAAGATCGGAAGAAAGCAGAAGAAGAAGAAGAAGAACAGGAAGAACAAAAGCCAAAGAGGAGATAAGACAAAGAGGAAGAAAGAAGAGAAGAAGAAGAAGCCAAATTTTCATCTCTCTCTCTCTCTCTCTTTATTTTTGTAATAGAACTTGTATATCTCTAGAATACAACTTGCTCCCTGAGTTCGACCTCGGGAACTCTTTTATTTTTCCGAGTAAAAAATTTTTATATGAAACGTTGGTAATAACCGGCTTTACTACAACGTTATAACAGAACCGACGTCTTTCATTTTGGCGCCGCTGCCGGGGAGCAACGGCTATTCTAGAGGTAAACATTCCTGTACTTTTTTTTTATTTCTGATAATCTCCTCTCTTTTGTGCAGCTACAGGAACTCAAGAAGACAAGCAACCACACCAAAGACAGGTAAATTTTTCCTCTCACTATTAACCCCTAAGCTCTAAAGAGGAAGAAAAGAAAAGAACAAGCAATATAGGGCTAACCTGTCTTCCATATTTAGTAACCATAAAAGTTGCATGTTTTCAACTCATTATTTCTGCACACTATTAAGGGTATTTAAGGGCTAACACATTCTTGCTTGAGCCCTAATTACCCAACAAAGAATTAACTGGACCAAGTAGAGCCAACCTAGGATCCAACACTAGGGATTTAGAGACACACTCCTTAAGCAAGAATTGAGAAAACCAAATGAAGTGTGCCCAAGCCCTTGTCTGAAAATACCTATTCAAAGAAAATCTAAAACAATTGGCTCTCTAAACACTTGAACCCTAAAAGACAGGACCTAAAAGCTCTCAAAGAAAACAAGAGGTAAAGTTGACCCCTTGGGTCAACCAACCTTAAATTAGGTCACTCTTTGCACTTAAAAGACTAAAGTTCAAGTGAAAACCTTAAGCACCGTGATCTTAAAATTGGTAGACTTAAGAGGTCAAGATCCCCATTCTGGTCTACCTGGAACCGCAGTGACAAGAGAGGTCGGGTGGGGGAAACCCTGTAACCCGTGGGGACGCTCTACCGTGTAGGGGTCTTCGCGGGACTCTCCCTCTCTGGCTGCCCAGGTAATTCTCAGGTGGACGATCTTTCTGATCAAGGGGTCCATCTGCCCCGAACCTCTATAGTCACCCAACAATTTTTGGGTGTCTTGATTGGGTCCAGCACCTGCTTATCTCATCCAGCCCTTCAGTATTTTTCAGGAGGTCCTTGAAACCTCCTATAGAAATTCACTCTCCCCGAGGCTAAGCCTCGGCTCCTTTGTTTTTGCAGAAATCATTCACATAGCCCCTCTTTCCTCTGATTCTGAACAAAATCCCCTTCTTGATTCAAACTTTGATTCCACCACCTGATCCAATTATGCAGCCTAATTACCTAGCAAGACTACCATTCAAGAAACCTGAATATCAGAGATCTATGAAAGATAAAATGATCGAGGATGCCATAAAATTCTATGAAAAAGAAGAAAAAACCTCAACACCAAGAGGAGATATTCAGGTTGATGTCCCAACAACCACATCCTTCATCATAAACTGTGCCCAAATTCTATTGACTGGAATTTCAAAAGGATCAACCCGAGATATGCTCATGACAGGATACATTGAGATGGAAAAATTACACCAATCTGAATACCTTCAATGCTTGACAAATCCTGTACTTTGGGAACAACACCAAGATGCCCTTATAAAACGGGTAGAAATGATGAAATCAGTAGAACAAATTATCAACCAGAAATACCCGTATAAACCAGAAACAGAGGATGAACCATCTTGGAACAGTATTAAGGAACAATTCAGTTTCCCAGATCTCGGGATTGAGGCACAAAGTGGTTGTAAAATCCCAACCCAGATAGAAGACAATGTTGAATTAGGTTGGGATATTGCAGGAGAACACAATGCTAAGCCAACCCTAGGCCGTAAATCACCAAGCTTAGAACTCCAAGACTCCTGCAATGACAAGATTAGAATTGAACCTCTGGAGGGTATAAATTCCGCCCCTTGTTTTGATAAGGTAACCCTCGAAGGTTATTCAGACTTAGGTTCTAATAATTCTACCCACATCCTAAGACTAGAACCTAGATCTGAAACTTATTGGGAAGATTATGAGGCCCCTTATGAGAAAGATCAAATTTTTACAAAATATGATTCCGGGCCTTTATTTTATGAATGTCCTTTTCCAACACCCTCAGGAAATCTGATTGATTTTTCAGAAAACATGCCAATTTATGATACAGAAACTGAGGAGTTGGATGAGCAAGGTTTTAATGGGATCTATCCTACCAGCTTAGAGCTTGAACAGAACATATTTTTGAGCCCAGAAGTGACATATAGGCTAGAACCCAGTCAGGCTGCTGATTCCACATCTGATGATTTGTGCTGTGGTGGAATTCATGATCATTTTTGCCAACTCTCCAACAATTTCAGATCTGACTATAATTGCGGAGAGATTCCCCTTCCTGAACACGCCAGGCCTATCTACGACCTCAGTTCACATGATTCTGACTCTGACTCCGACTCTGAGGTCCTGATTCCCGAGATCACCGATAACACAGAATCATTCCTTTTCGATCCTCAGGAACCAAAAACAGAAAATGCCAAGAGTAATTGCAACCAAGAATCCAAATTTTTTCTCGAATCCGATTTCTTTCACCCTACAAACACTCTTCTGGCATTTGATAGTTACCCAGAGGACTCTCTACAGAAAATCACCTATCATCTGTTTCTAGAAGAGCCCTCGTACACAATGGCCACCTCATCCGCACACACAGAACAGATCAAAACCTCTCCCAAACCCCGACCCGCAACCGGACTCAATTTCTATGCTGATCCACCTCTCACCGAGCCGATTGCATTTCCACATCGGGTTTCGAACATTGATCAGACTACATGCCATGCTCTATCATTCTCTGATCACCCCTGTAGGGTTCCTGCATCAACCACTGATTATCCTACGGGTCCCTACTCTGACCAGGCTGATTCGGCACAGCCAAACCCTGCGTTTACACTTCCACATCTATCTGAGCTTCATAGTTTATGGTGGGTTCCACACCTTTTTATCTACATCTATCAACCCACCAGATTGATTGGGTTTGGGCTGCATCATCAGCCTGTTGATCTGAACAAGCACCTGGTTGGACCAACCAGGCTCTTAATCAAGGTGCTTGTCTTACAAAACTCTGCTGATTTGACCATCCCCTCTCCATTGCATTTCCCGCTTGGCTGAAGGCATCAAATTTAGCGCTCAACGGGAGGCAGCCCGTCATTCTCTTTGAAAACCTGAAACTTGTTCTGGCAGCTTTTTGCACTTGAAGTTCACACTTTAGGACAGCCGACTCCAACTCAGATGGTTGCATCTGGGATTTGAAATCGTCCGCAAAAATTCAACCCGACCCATTCACTCATCCAAATTTCTGTCTTAAGGAATGAACTAAGACCCCCTAGGTTACAATGAGGACATTGCAAATCTTAGGCATGGGGGGGTAGGAAAGTGCAAAAACTTGTAAGAAAATGTTTCAAACAAAAAAATTCACATATGCCAAAAATACCATAAAAATTAAAAAATTTTTTTTCGAAAAAGAATAAGAGGAAAAGAGGAGAAGGAAAATTTTGTGAAGGAGAAAAGAAACAAAATGAAAAAGGAGCACAAAATTATGAGAAAAAGTGACAGTCATTAGTAAGGAACTAAGGAATTAACCTAAGTTCTAGACCTCATTCAAGAAAATAACTGAAAAGTGCACAATGAGATTAGTAAGAATGCAAACCTTAGGCATTCTTGAATAGACTCTTAGTACCCATTAAGATCTGGACACTCCTCAAGAGGTTGAGGAAAATGAAAAGCTGAAGTATTAGGTCCAAGGCTTAGGAAGTATTCGGCCTCGTTAACTAATTTTTGGTTTACGGGACTCAGTAACCTAAGCACCCTAATCTCACACACAGCCCGGTTCAGTAAGCGTAAAAATCAGAATCACGCAGAAGCGTCGCAAAAATCTGAAAAGAACACCTAGAATAGGAGCGGCCGATCAACACAAGTTGATTTGGACGAGTTCCCAGCGCAGAGAGGCGGGAAATCCCCTCGAAGATGCGTAACAAAATATCATCTCCTCGGTGCTTGTCTCTTAGGATATTTACATATCCTACGGGGGGCATGTAAGCACTCTGCTGGTTCAGATTCCATGGATGGCATTATCTCGAAATGTCAATTGCCAGGGTCTGGATTCGGCCACGGAATACCATGGATGGGATTATCTCGAAATCTCAATAGCCAGGGTTCCGGGGGTTGCCATGGGCGGTGCTATCTCGAAGCATCGATCGCCAGGAACCCTTGAGGATTGATGATGGGAGCAAGGAATCTGATACAGACCGTGTTGAAAAGCCAATCCTAGGCTAGAACTAAAAAGAAAAAGAGAGAGAAAACTCTCCAAACAGAAAAACTTTCTATCTCTCTCTTACAAAACGCACTGCGAACTGAGCCAGGGCTAAAATCATTTCAAGCACGGGTGCTTTAACCACGAAGTCCAATAAACCTTAGGTTAGTTCTTGTGGGCCTTAAAAACCTTTGCTAAAAGACTGAGGCTAAGGCTAGACAGATTTGGATCTTGACTGGTACTGGAGTACCTTTTAGGCCTATGATCAGCATTCTAACCTAATCTATGAAGGCACTTATCTAAAACTATTGAAAACTTCATGGTCTAGAACAAGGGTTGAAACCTTAAGTTTTTGCTAAGGGACTAGCAAAAGCTAGGCATGGGGGTATGATGAGAACCTCATCATGAGCCATAAGTAGCTCATTTTGACCCAATACAAAGGATAAAAGCTCCTACATATCTCAAGGAAAAGCTTAACTCAGAGAATTCTGAGTTTGAGAAGAAAACCAGTCATAAGGGGTAAAAGTGCAATTTTACCAGTATAAACTGCATACAGGGTAATTCAGGGACCAAACACAGGTCAAAACAGCTTAATAAGAATAAAAGTGGGATGAGATGATCTAGCAAGGGCTACAGCACTTCCAAGGAACCAAATGATAATCTGTAACCCTAAAACAACCCACTTCAATTCACAAGGTTCGAGGCAAAGTAAAAATAGAATAAACCCTCTAAAATTCATAGAAAAATAATATCTAGGGTTTAGAACCTTCAATTTGGCCTTTAGAACCCATTTTGACCTACATTGAGAACCATGCCCAATTAATAACTTAATTTGGGTTTTTGCGCAAATTGACCGGTCAAACAAGGTTTAATATGAAAATAAAATTCACCATCAGATTCCTTAGGTCCTAATTAGTCATGTATAAAAACTTGAGCCTAAGAAGAAACCTCCTTGACCGACTTTACACTTTGGTCCTCATATATTTACTCTTTGGCCCTCAACTTTTGAACCCTCGCATTTTGGCCCCTAACTCTCCTTCGTTCTTTGCAATCAGGTCCCTCCTGCAAAACCCTGCCAGCACCATGCTCCGGCGACCTTGCGCGGAGCATGGCGCCCCGCAGGGTGAGGTGGGGGACCTGGCAAGTATACCGGGGGTGCCCTGCGTCGTCAGCCGTCGCAGGAGCACCCCCATGGTCATTGTAGCCCCCCATACCGGCCGTGCGAACGCACGGACGGTATGGGTTCATGTTCCGACCATTCTCCGGCGAGGGAGACACGTCGTCTCCCTCCGCCTTCCCCCCTGCTTCATCCCTATAAATACCCCCCGTCGCTCCACCGTTCTTCCCAGCCTGGATCTGACGGAGAAAACCCCCAACTTTCCTCTCTTCTCACTCCGGCAGACGCCCACCAGCTCCGGCGGTTCTTCCTCCTCCTCCTCTTCGCTCTGCCGCAATACCAGCAGCAGAGATTTCTTCCCCTGCTCTTCCCGCGTCGCGCAATACCGGCGCGCGCTGCCTCTGCCCCGTCGTCACCGCCGTCCTCCCCCCACTGGGCATCGTCTTCTCCGGCGACAGTCGATACGACTGTCGCCCTGTTCCTCCCCCTTCGTCCCTGCAAGTAAGTTAGACCTACTCCCCTTCTTCTCCTCTTTCTTTCCCCGCTTCCAATTTAGTCAATTAAACCCTCGACCGCTCCTGTTCACCCTCATCCTCTCCGCCTCCGACCACCCTCCGGCGAGCCGCTCCCATCACCTCAGCGACCCACACGGCTCGCCGACCACCGCAGAACCTCCGCCTCCTCACCCTGATCCTCTTCCGCCCCTCCACTTCCCACCAAACACCCTCTGCAGATCCACCGAACACACCCACTTCCTCGCTCACAGTTTGACCTAGGACGACCTGTTAGCTCAACCTCGCCCCCTGCAGACCCCCTGACTACCTTCGCCGTGCCACGGCGAAGGTCCCCCGCCTGTCTGATTTGGCCGAGAGGCCGTTCTATTGATTTCAGGTTCCAGGCCTGGACCGCCATTGGCGAGGAAGCTCGAAGCTTGCTTGAGGTTGCTCCAAGCCTAGATATCCCAGGTTGAAGACCTAGGCTGCGCGAAAGAGTCTTGCGCACACACCCTGGCCCTCAATTGGAGTTGCGAGCCTCAACAACTGTTGCAATTGGAAGCACCATCCCTATTGCAGGCGTGAGAGAAATGGGGTGCGCGGATAGTCCCACCTCGGAAACTTCTGAAGCCACACACCCACATAAATTGCAAAAGTGCCACCATCTGTTTGCCTCAGTTACCACGGGGTGAGGTCCCTCTCACCCGACCCGACCCGGCCTCGTCCGTGACCACGCTCCGCGGACCTGGCCCGACCCGATTAGACTGACCTGCACTCCTCGCCCACCACGCACGCCGGTGGGCCTGGACCCGGGCCTGACCCGAACCCGATTACCCGGTAGCGCTCTGGGAGAGCTTCCGAAGAGTGATTTCAGAGAGAGAGATACGCGGGGGAGGGGGGTAGAGTAGGTTTTTGCCTCTTGACGAAAAAACTCTGAAGTGTGTAGGCCAAAGAAGAAGAAGCAGACCCGCTGAAGAAGAAGGAGCTGCTGCACTGTAGCGAAGGCATCGTTAAGTCGTCTCAGCACCGGGGCAGACGACGGAAGGTCAGCAGCCAGAGCAGGAAAGAAGACAGGCTGAAGAAGAAGGAAGAGCAACGGCCAACGCGAAAGAAGAAGAAGAGAGGTCAAGGCAGGTGAAGACAAAGAAGAAGAAGAAATGAAGAGAAGCAAGAAGCAAGAAAAGAAGAAGAAGATCTGAAGAAAAAGAAAGAAAGAAAACAAGGAAGAACAGAAGACAGAAGAAGAAGAGCACGAGGGGAAGATCGGAAGAAAGCAGAAGAAGAAGAAGAAGAACAGGAAGAACAAAAGCCAAAGAGGAGATAAGACAAAGAGGAAGAAAGAAGAGAAGAAGAAGAAGCCAAATTTTCATCTCTCTCTCTCTCTCTCTCTTTATTTTTGTAATAGAACTTGTATATCTCTAGAATACAACTTGCTCCCTGAGTTCGACCTCGGGAACTCTTTTATTTTTCCGAGTAAAAAATTTTTATATGAAACGTTGGTAACAACCGGCTTTACTACAACGTTATAACAGAACCGACGTCTTTCAGCCTACAGGCGAGGGAAGGCAAAGCAGTTCCGCAAAAGTCATTTTTCTGTGGAATCAAACGACCAGAGAGACACCTAGACATCTGAAGGTAGAGCAAGACGTCTGGCAGAGATCTACTTTCCATATTTTCTCTCTGACAAAGTCCTGATAGTGTACGTATATGTGTCAAAAGGTGGAGAGCGGACCAAGGAAGTTTCAGACGTTCGGGAGCACCCCCAGATGTCTGATGGAACCCTTGGATGTCGGCACTGAGTTCCAAACGTCTAATAGAGGAACATCGAGAGAGGTATCCCTGAGAACTATTTTAAGACATCTAGGACCTTTCCCAGATGTCTGATTTCTGTCTAACCGCGTGTTTTTGGACCCGTGCAAGGTCCAAATATTATCGATTTTCCGCAAACAAAACGTCTTTGTTTTCCATACGAGTTTCTCTATATAATGTTACCTTGTTTGTATCATTCTGAACCTTTTGACCCATCAATCCATGTTTTAGGTCTCCAATTCATCAGGTGTGCAGGACCTGCGGAGACGTCGGGAGCTACCGTACGAGCCCCCATTCCACCCGATTACCTAGGTAGAGTGGTTATAACCTTAAATCTCTAAATTAATACATGCAAGTAAGTAATCCTAAGACTTGAGATGAACCCTAGGAAGGAATAAACGCATACTCGAGAGTAAATTCTTGAATCTTAGGTCATGGCATGAACACTAGAGTTAGAGGAAATTACATGTGAATGATTGAGTAATCAAAAGCTGCCTGCTTTATCTAAAATGGACCCCTACTGTGATAAAAATGGAAATTGAACTGCTTATTCCGTACATTCCAACCCGGATGTGAAAAAGAAACCCCTGTACGAACCCCACGGGGAATGTAGACAAGAACACCATAATACAGAGAACCGGATGGTTCTGGAAATTGCTGCCCATGGGCAGCTGTTAAGGGAAGTAAGCTGACCTTCGTGTACATGGTACCGAAGAGAGCAAGTATCCCTTGTAGTGTAGAGGGGAGCTTGCCGCCCTTGGGTTAAGACCCGGGGTGGGTTTGGCCACACTACGGCGACTCTTACTGGCCCTCATGTACGTGGTATCGAGGTGAGCTACTTAGTGTAAGGGGGAGCTAGCTACCCTAGGGGGCCCGGGACTAGGTATGGCCACCCTACACCAACTCTTGTTAGCCCGTTGGGCAAATCGGGGTAGTCGAACAAGGGTACATGGACTGAGGAGGGGCGAGAACCCTGTTCTGTTCTGAGAGGGCGAGGCCCTATACTATTCTACACTATACATTGAGGCGTACCCGCTAGCGGAAATGGCTGACCGCGTGCCAGTGCGGGGTAGCTACCCACGCATTTATCACGTGTGTCGTAGTCACCGCTACGTCACGACCGTGACCTCGGGATATGATTCCCGTCAATATGAACCCATCTTTGAGATCTGATTCCCTCCCAATCTCTCATGGGAGCGCATGAGAGATGTGGGTATCCTAATAGTTCCCATCTCCGACGATCTTCCAAGCTTGGGAAGTTTGCTTCCCAAGCCCTAACCGACCTCCAAAGCTCTATTTAAAGAAGCCCAGATCGCCTCGACTCCACGCTCGATTTCGGCCGCGAATACCTCAAATTCTTCTCTTCTTCTCACGGCCGTAGGCTCCTCAACATCTGATGACCTTTCCTGCTCCTTCTCGTCGTCCGACCGCCATACCTACGACGGATTCCTCCTCCTTGCTCTCGTCCGCGTCTCGCCGAACCAGCAGGCGCTACTCCCTCTTCGTCCTCGCCAATCCCACCTCACTGAAGCTGCCTTCGTCTCTGACGTCGGCCATACCAGACCTGACCCCCTCACTCACCCCATTCATCCCTTAATCCCCTAGCTAAGTTCCTTGTCTCCTCTATTTACTTCCCCTCTCTTTATTTCTCAAAATCCACCACTGCCGCCCCTCGCACCTTCATCTCCGACCACTAAATCCGGCGAGGCCATCCCACCTCCACAGGCCACCAAAACCATCGTCAACAAGCCCATAACCTTCGCCTCACTTCACTGATCACTTCTCCCCGCTCCACTTGCCCACCACCCACCCACATCACTCCCCGAACACACCCACTCACTCGCACACAGTGTGCCCTAGGAACGCACTCACAGGCACTGCAACGCCACGCCACCACTCCCAGCACATCTGCCATGCTCCAGCGAACCTCCCTGAACGATTTAACGTGGTCGCGAGGCCATTCTTGTGTTTTCAGGCTCAGGCCCCATCCGCCATTGGCGAACAAGCTTGAAGCTCGCTTGAAGCCGCTCTAGGTGCTGCTGTCCCAGGCTGCATGGAATTCCCTCGCACACACATCCAGGCTCTCAATTCCAGTCGAAGGCCTCCATAACTGCTACAATTGGAAGCCTTATCTGTTGCTGCGGTGTGCAAAAGGAAGGTGGGACATTTAGTCCCACCTCGGAAAAGGAAAGGGCACCTTCATGTGCATAAATTGAAAAAGTGAAAGAGGTTGTTCACCTCCAACACTATGGGTGAGGTCCTCCTCCCCCTACATCAGGCTCGTCCGCGGCACTGCCCACGCAGACCTAGCCAACCCGACTACTTGCCTAGCTTCACTCCTCACTCACCACACACACCGGTGAGCCTGGACCTGGGTATGCGATAGGTCCGATTACCCGACCAGCTGAGGCTCTAGGAGAGCGAGACTGAAATAGAAAGAGAGAAGGAAAAAGGAGAGTTGCGCGGGGTTAGGGAGGTTTTTTCTCTGAGAGGATTGGCTCCAACACTTAGCCAATTCAGAGGAAGAAGAGGAGGTCAGGTAGAAAAAAAGAAGAAGAAAAAGAGAAGGACCTTAGAGAAGGAAAAGGAAAAGGCAGAGAAAGAAGAAGAGAAGGCCAAAGGAAGAAGCTGAAGAGAAAAAGAAGGATCGAAGAAGAAGAAGAAGAAGAGCAGAAGCCAAAGTAGAAGAAGAAGAAGAAGAAGAAGAAGAAGAAAGAGAAGAAGCAAAGGTAGAGAAAGAGAAGGAAGGATCAGACACTTTAAGTTGTCTGATTCCTTCATCAGACGACAGATCATAGCTTACATTGCATATTCATATATTAAGTTCCTTGGTGATATTGTAGGAGTATTTGGTGATCTACATCACCATTTTACTCCCATATTTTTGCTCTTTGATATTGATATTATTGCATATTCTTTTAATTCTGAATTGTGATCTTAATTTTTAAATACCAATTTACTCCCTGTGTTCGACCTCAAAAATCTTTTCGAGTAATAAAATTATATCTATTTTGAACGTTATTTCGGCTGTACTACAACGTAACACTTTTTAAATCCCGACTAAGCGGTGCAAACACACGTACCTGCTAGCGAAAACGACTGACCGCGTGTCAGTGCGGGATAGCACCCGTGCGCTTATCACACATGCCGTAGTCACTGCTACCTCTCGACAGTGACCTTGGGGTGGTTGACTAGATGTAGGACTATCGCAGGGGACTCTCCCGGCCAGGAGAGCACCACGTGTACCTTCTACTCCACGGAAAAGACTGCAATCAAGATCGTTCCCACGAGGAATAAGAAAGATCAAGAAATACTTAGATATTTTGTGAAATAGATGAACCAGAAATACATAGATGAGATAAAAAGAAATGAGAATAAAAACTGCTTGTTTGTTTCTACTTTACTGCACATAAATAATGTAAACACCACTCTACTCAACATTTGCTGATTCTGTCTTTTCGTAACCCTATTCAAGACCAGGAGTTGAGCAGCCCGAGTTTCCAATTGCAGAGGGAGCTAGGCCCAACCGAGCCCAGACGTAGTAGTTTCTTTCCAGTTCTTTGTTTATGTTGTAGTTGTGAGTACTTGACTTTAAGATTACTGTTCTTGTTACTTTCTATTTTCTGTTGTTGTTGTGGTGGCATGTACTACTATTTTGAGACAGTTGTTCTACTTTCCTTTACTACTTCGTTCTTTCCTTCTTCTTAGTTATATTGCATGTGTGAATGTAGTTTATTTTCATGCTTTTGGTTATTTCTCGTTGGACATCTACATCTTGAGATTAGTCGAGGTGAGTTGGTCTCGGGTCTTGTAGGGATTCGAAAACTGGGTCGTAACAGCTAAGGACCTAAAGGAAGGAAAAGGATTCGATTGAAATAAAACCTAAGGACTAAAACGTAAACTAAGGTTTTCAAGGCTTATTTTAATTTAAATCTTTTCCAACTTTTTATATATGATTATAAATTAGAAAAAAATTATATTTAAACCTTGGATTTATGTTTTTGAAATTTTTAGCTTAATTTATTTAATTAAGTAAAGTTACTTAAGTTATTACATACTTAGTTATAAATTATGCTTAAGTTAATTAACACATTAATTAGGTAAATAATTAATGACATTTCGAGTCCATTTATTAATTAAATTATTAATAATATTAATTGACTAATAATTTATCATTTTTAACTTATTTTCAGGTTCTTTAATGATTTATCCCTTATTCTATACCCGCGCGCTTATCAAGTGTGCTGTAGTCACCGCTACATTGCGACCATGACCTCCAGGTGGTAGACCGGGTGTAGGACTACCACGGAGGGACTCTCCCAGCTAGGAGAGTGTCACGTGTGCATCCTACATCAAGGGAAAACTGCAAGCAAGATCGTTCCTTTAGGGAACAAGAAGATTAAGTAATGTAATGGATCCTGATTAGAGATCTCTACACAGCAAACCGTTATGAGATATTGGAATCGAAAAGTAATATGTTAAGCTACATGTTAAATGCCTTTTATGTTTTAGCCACCACTCTACTCAGCGTTAGCTGACTCCAGATGTATAACCTTGTACAGGTCAGGAATTTGAGCTGCCCAAGTCACCGGCTGCTTAGGGCGCTGGGCCTAGTCGAGCCCAGCTGTAGTTTCTGCTACTAGTGAGTTTCTGTAGTTACAATTTCCAGTACTTTTCTGCTGTACTCTCTATCATCTATGTACTAGTTTTTGGTTGTGATGGTTGTATTTCTGTTCTTGAAGGCATGTAATATTGTAGTATTACTGTTCTGTTTCTCCTTTGTTGCCAATGTCTTTCTGCTTAGTTACATTACTTGTGTGGTTGTGGATTGATGCATGTTGTTTGGTTATGTTTCGTTGGACGACTGGGTCTTAGGATTGTAGGTTTGAGGCCCTACGAGGAGGGATGACGTAATAAATGCAGAAATAAATTATACAATCTCACAAAATGAACAAACACACAAGTACACAGGAATTTTTAGGTGGAAACCCAAACTGGGTGAAAACCACCACCTAACCCTCTCGAGTTAGGATTTTCCGATCAACCTAGTTGATCAAATCCACTAACCGAATCACTTTAAAACGAGGGTGATTCAACCTCAGTACAACCACGCTACAAGTACGAGGGTAGCGTTCCTCAACCCCTTCTCTCCACGAGAAGGATTTTGTCCCACGAAGGAGACGGGAATTCGCAAAGCGAATACCCAACAAAATAACAAAGACAAAAGAAACAACAAGTCCTATAGAGCCAACAAAGTAATTATAAACCTAGCTTCTATAGGAATTAGGAAACTCCACTTTGCAAGGAGTGCGTCGAGTTGATGACGCGGTGCGTGTGCCACGCAACGACGCAATGTCGCTCTCGTGAACAACGGCGGGAGAGCAGGTGCGCGAAGGTTTGATGCTCTCAAGATGTAGAACTTGAGCTTAGAGAGCAAGAGCTTCTTGGACACAAGAGTGTGAGAGTGTATTACAAGGTGTCTCTTAGTGTATCCTTGTGTATCAAAGGCTCCCCTCTATTTATAGAGGCCTTAGGAAGGCTTTGGAAGGCTTAGGAAAGGTTCTATAGCCGTTGGGAACAAAGCCCAAGAGAATCAGGCCGAAATCAGGACAATGATTACATTTGACAGGGTTATCAGACGTCTAACTCTTGCATCAGACGTCTGGAAGGCCACTTTAAGACATCTGATTTAAATGTCAGACGTCTGATTCTATGCGGGTTTCCTCCTGACTTGAATCAGATCTAAACAGGGTTTTTGCGCAAGTCCATCAGACGACATACAGGACGTCTGGCACTATGTATGGACGTCTGGAAACCTACTTTTACTGTGGGAATTGATTTCCAAACGTTGCAACGGCTAGAAAATCTCTGAGAAGAGATTTTGGGTCAGCCGAGGCAAAACGGTCAATTATCAGACGTCTGGTAAGTCCTATGGACGTCTGATAAGGCTCTAACGGTCATATTCTGCAGTGTCTGCTAAGCTAGCCAACGGTCCACTATCTGGACATCTGGCAAGTCCATCAGACGTCTTCTAAGACGTCTGGACTAAGGTCTGGACGTCTGATTTCATCAGACAGAATACTAACTCCAGCCTAATAGTTATCAGACGTCTGAAACAACAGTCAGACATCTTAAAATACATTATCAGACATCTGATTTGGGAATTAGACGTCTGGAAGTGCTGTTTGAACCCTATATTGGTTTTCTAAGTATTCCACAGAAAACCTAAGTATCATAGGGTTGTGCCGGTGTTCCTAGGACTACTGTTAGGGTACTTTGAGGCTCTTTAACATAATATTCTAAGGAAAATAAGAGTAAGAAAATAAAGACAAGAGATACAAGAAAGGATTAAAAAGAATCTATCCTATTCTTCTTGTCTTCTATCTTCAATCTGTCGCTCCACGCGAACCTCCTCTGTTTTCCGTCAAGCTCCTCCAATCCGTCCTGGATGCGAGCTCGAACTCCGTCTAAACACATCCACATTTGCAATTGACCTGAAATCTAGGACTCAAATTGCAAATGTTAAATAACACGTGTTTTGTTATCATCAAAACAAATGATCGTGGTGCTCTAGCACCAACAAGGATTAGTCGAGGCGAGCCGGTCTCGGGTCCAACAGGGATCTGGGATGAAGTCGTGACAAGATGGTATCAGAGCAAGGTTGTCCCGAGAAATGAACCAAATAGTCGAAAATCACTACTTGTACATGTAGCTAGGATAGCCATCACAACGTTTTATCTTGATTGTCATTTTCGAGTCTTACGTCTCCTCTGTAATCAAACAGTCACCGACAATCCCCTTTCTTTTCGATCTCCGTGCAGGAGATGCCTCTCTAGGGAGCTCTTAAGGCAGGCCACAGACGTGGTCGTGGCTGAGGACGAGGCTGCTCCACCTCTCCTTCCGAGCATTGAGGCCCCATACCTCACCCAATTGATCTGGGATCTCATACGAAAGGAGCTCCATCAGCCTCCTCTTCCTGGGGATGCGGAAGGGGAGTCCTCCGTGGGGCAGGCGAGCCACCACGGCACTGGACGAGCTGGAGGGGGAGGGGGTGATCCTCCACCGCCCCCACCTCCTTTATACACTTCGGGGCACGAGTCCTCCTTGCCTAGAGGTGCACCCATTCCCCTGTTGCGGCTACACCACGAGGTCTTCAGCCAGTTTAGGAAGCTGAAGCCCCCTTCCTTCAAGGGGGAGGAGAGCCCGTCTAAGGCAGAGGATTGGTTGGAGCAGATGGAGAAGATCTTTGACACCCCCTTCCTTCAGCTGGAGAGTGCAGCTCACAGGTGGTGGAGGGCAGTCAGAGGACAGGAGGGAGAGATGGCGTGGGATCGGTTTGTGGCGCTCTTCTGTGAACAGTACTTCCCACAAGATTGGCTGGATTAGAGGAGGCGGGAGTTTCACACTCTCCGCCAGGGGTCGATGACGGTTAGCGCGTACCATATGCATTTCCTGGAGCTATTGCGCTTCACCCCGACAGTCGCGTCTACCGAGGAGGAGCACCTGTGGAGGTTCACCGAGGGCCTCCGACCCGCCATTCGAGGGTATGTAAAGCCCCTGAAGCTACCTACCTTCCCCCGCGTAGTCGAGGCTGCCATGACCCATGAGGAGACCAACCCGTCCGTGCAAGACACCGATGGAGGAGGACGGAAGAGGCCCTACCCGCAGGAGCACTCACAGGGCTGATGTGGGTGGGACGC
Organism: Thalassia testudinum; assembly: GCA_037157565.1. Classification (NCBI taxonomy): domain Eukaryota; kingdom Viridiplantae; phylum Streptophyta; class Magnoliopsida; order Alismatales; family Hydrocharitaceae; genus Thalassia; species Thalassia testudinum. The sequence continues at coordinate 16,145,947 of JAZHRO010000039.1, forward strand.
GTGTGTTTAGAAGAGTCGTTATAGCTTGCGCTCACAATGTCAGTTTTAAAATGAAGAAAAGAATGTGAGTTCGAGTGTCGATCACAAGGAGGCGTGAAAATCAGATTTTTCTTATCACTTAATGTCACGAAAATCGTGGGGTTTTGCTTGCAAAAAGGCACGGGTGAAAAGCGAGTGAGAGAGGGGGAGAGAGAGAGAGAGAATAGGGTTAGAATTTCTTCATTCACAGCATGCAATTCAAACATAAAAGAGAGTAAGAATTGAATAGAAAACAACTTCATTAGACATGCAACTTTAGTTCATAATTACAACACTAGATAAATGCTTGAACATAAGTAAAGTAAAGCTTAAGATAAAGAGGGAAAGAGAGAGAGAGAGAGAGAAGACGGTGAGGCAGCCACGGCGGTGGAGGGGGCTCTGTTGGCGGCTCGTCGTCTCCAGCGATTACAAAGAGAGCTAATGGTAGTTAGGTGGGGGGTAGAACACTTGCAATTGGAGTGAATGCTTCCCATGGGTGGTTGGAAGGGGTTTAAATAGGAAGAAGGGTTTTCCAGATGAAGAAGGGGTTTTAGCTACGTCCGGGACGTCGCTAAAACCCTTCCCAAAACGTCGGTGAAGGCCCCTGCCCACTGGTCGCCAGTGCGCATCCGTTCTTCTTCTCACCTGATCTACGCACGCGTGTTGTAAGCCGTCCGATCGAAGATCGGATGGCTGAGCTTCCGCGTGGGGCGCTGGTGAGGATCGCGCTGAGGCACGCGCGTCTGCCGCGTCATCGTGCGCGTGAGCTTCCACGTGCATCCGTTGCGCCGCGCAGCTCCATCTTCACCGTCCGCTGCTGATCATGCGATCGAATTTATGCGGTGCGTGCCTTCGCCTTTGCATTTCAGAGCAGCGCGATTCGAACCCGTGTCGCGTGAGCGCAGGTGAGCGCTTCGACCGCTGTGCCACCCAGCGTGGATGGTTGCGGTTCTACGTTGATGCTCGGCTGCTGCCAACTGTTGGATGGAGATCCGACGATCGTGATCTGCTACGAGCGAGGAGTGTAGTGATGGTGCAAGCGATGGTGCGATGTTCTCAGCCGTTCGATCGAAGATCGGATGGCTCAAATCGTTCTGCGGTTGATGGAGGGGGCTGGGCGAGGCGTGTGGGCACTGACCGGGTGCCACATGGTGCCTTGTGAGCCGTTGATCGTCAGATCAACAGCCATAACTTCCTGGGTTAATTGCGGGAGCTCCAGATGTCGGATTTGGTTGATTTTGAGTCCGTTGGACTCCGTTCGTCGCTCTGAATCCATCTGTGTGGTCTGATTACTCATCTGAGGCATGTTTTGACAAGTACTCATACAAATGGCCATTAATACTATTATATAAGAAATCTTTATGTGTGATGCATGTAATTCTTCCATTCCTATTTATGATGTGTTATCTGTTCATTTTGTTCTTAAGATAAACCCCAATTGACAGAATTATCTTCTCATGATGCAGTGTTATCAAGGGCCGTCAAGAGAGGAGGCACTAAGCACCATTAGGGGAGCTATCCCGTTCTGTGGGTCCACCAGGGACCTTTGGGGGTCCCCGACAAGGACCAATCGACTGCAGTAGACCCCCGCCCATTCACCAACAGGGATAGCAAACAGAGGGAGGAGGTGGCATACCCCTCTCCTATCAGTGTGGCTAGCCAGGCCACATATGGAGGAATTGTCCATCTAGGATCGGAGCACAACCGACGCTCCCAGCATCGAGCACTGGAGGCCGATCTGGCAGCCACGATTACTAGGCCCGAGGTGGAGGACAGCAGTCATGAGGAGGGCACTGGCCCCCAGCCTCCCGCTCAACCTTGAGCACGGCTGCTTCCTCTGCACTGAGGGCTGAGGGGCGTGTTAACGCCCTAATCTCGGAGATGCTAGAGCTTCAGGCTCTGTAGTGGTAGGTATGATTACTCTTTCCGACAGGCTCATTTACACGCTTTTCGATTCCGGTGCCACACATTCGTTTGTTTCTGCAGATTTTGCTGTCAGCATGAAGTCGAGCAGTATACTTTTAGAGGAGCCCTTCCTAATTAAAGGACCAAGTGGGCAGGTGTTCGTTGACGAGGAGGTTTTCACTGACTGTGAGGTCACGATAGGGGGACACAGTCTTCCGATAGACCTGATCATGACCTGATAGAGAATTTTGGTGTGATCTTGGGGATGGACTGGTTAGCCGCGTATCATGCCCTTGTAGACTACTTCGAGAGAAAGATTGTTTTATCCATACCACGGTTGCTTCCATTCGAGTTCCATGACCAGCCAGTAGACGAAGGATTTAGATGCATCTCCACGCTTCAAGCAGGGAAGCTTTTGAGCCAAGGGTGCGAGGGCTTCCTTGCTTGTGTCCTAGAAGAGCCCGACCCCGTGATCAGCTTACAGAGTATTCTGATGGCCCGAGAGTACCCTGACATCTTTCCAGAGGAGCTGCCAGGACTGCCACCTGAGCGGGAGATCGAGTTTAAGATCTTACTAGTAGCGAGGACTGGCCCCATTTCTACTACATCATACCGGATGGCCCCGCTTGAGCTACGAGACCTCAAGTCACAACTACAGGACCTGCTAGAGAAGAGCTTCGTGAGGCCAAGTGCCTTCCTGTGGGGAGCCCTCGTTTTGTTTGTGAGAAAGGACGGTACTCTTCAGCTATGCATCGACTACAGACAGCTGAACCGGGTCACCGTCAAGAATAAGTACCCATTGCTACACATAGATGACCTCTTCGAGCAGCTGAGAGATGCCATGGTATTCTCCAAGATAGATCTGAGATCGAGCTACCATCATCTGAGGATTAGGGAGACCGATGTCTCCAAGACAGCCTTTCATACGCGGTATGGTCACTACGAGTTCTTAGTCATGCCGTTTGAGCTGACCAATGCCCCTGCCGCTTTCATGGATCTAATGAACCACATCTTTCGGTGGTATCTGGATCAGTTCGTAGTGGTTTTCATTGACAATGTACTCATTTACTCTCGAGATCAGACACAGCATGAGCAGCATCTCCACATGGTCTTGGATGCTTTGCGACGACACAGGCTGTACACCAAGTACAGCAAGTGCGAGTTCTGGTTGAGACAGGTCACCTTCTTAGGCAATGTGATCCTAGAGGATGGATTGGCTGTGGATAGAGCCAAACTAGAGGCAGTACTCAGGTGGGAGAGGCCACGTATGGTGATAGAGATTCGCAGTTTCCCGGGACTGGCTGGTTACTACAGACGGTTTATACGAGGATTCTTGCAGATTGCATGTCCTCTGACTCAGTTGACCCAAAAGGACGTACCCTTCGCTTGGACAGACGAGTGTGAGTCTTGCTTTCAGGAGCTGAAGGGGAGGCTGGCCTCAGCTCCTGTACTCACCATCCCTGACAGTGGTGGTGGATTTGTCGTCTACACAGATGCCTCGTTGCAGGGGTTGGGGGGTGTGCTCATGCAACGGGGTCACGTTGTCACCTACGTTTCGCAACAACTGAAGCCCCATGAGAATAACTACCCCACCCATGACTAGGAGTTGGCGGCAGTTGTCCTCTCACTGAAGACATGGAAGCACTACTTGTACGGAGAGACGTTCGAGATTTTCACTGACCATAAGAGCCTCAGATATCTGTTTGACTAGAAGGAGCTCAACATGAGGCAGAGACGTTGGTTGGAGCTCCTGAAGGACTACGATTGCAGCATCTCCTACCACCCAGGTGACGTAAACATGTTCACACTACATAAGATGTCTATTTATGCATGTTCTTAAGTATAGAATTGCATTGCATACTATAAATATTGCATTGCATGCATCATCTTGCATTTAGATTAGTTTGAATAAAATGGAGGTTAATTGTCTCCTTTTATGTTCAGGGACAGGGAAAATTTGTATCGGGGTCTCAGATCGAAGATCCAACCATACAGATTTGATCAAGGCGACGATTGGAGTTCAATGACTCCAAGATCACACTAATTAGACATCTGTAGCATCAGATAGAGATCAGGGAACCCTAGAAGATCAAGGGCCAAGATGTTGTGAATCCATACTTCAAACGACAAATCTGACCGCACTGATGGATTTGGATCGACGATCGCAGGCTAACAGCACGAAAATCAACTCAATCAGACATCCGTGGCACCATCTACATCATCCAGAAGATGGACAGCCAAGATGGCGCTATGTGGCGCCATCTCGGTCGCCCAACCGACGCACCCATTCTCTGAAGCCTCATCTAAAGAGTCGCCTTGACCGTTGGATCTTAATCCAACGGTCCTGATCGTGCGCGCACGAAATCTTTCCGTGACATAAACATCGTTGTAGCACAGCGGGAGAGAGCGCTCGACAGAACATGCGGCGCGCGTTCGATTCTTCGCGAGAGGTAGCTGAGGCGCGGCGAGCGGCGAGCGCGGCGAGCGGCGAGAGATCGCGAGGGCCCAATAGCGCCCATGCGCTATCGCACGCTCATGCGTGACGCGCCATCAAACGCAAGCGTTGCGGCTTGAAGTGACGCGGCGAGGGCGCATCTCAGCCTTTTGATCTCACGATTGAACGGCCGAGACTTGATGGACATGGGTGGCGCAGAAGGTGAGCGGGCAACACACGTCGCCCACAACTGGGGCTTTAGCGACGATTTTATCTGTCACTAAAGATCGCTTATTTAATGCTTTGAAATTGTAAAGACCAAATTGCCCTCACTCCTTGCAACTATAAAATGAGACCCCCTCCATACGAACTTGGCATCCCTTCCTTCTCTTCTCTCCCTCTCCAAATCTCAAGAGAAGCTTGTCCCACACCCGGGATGCTTCTCAAGAGATAGTCAAATTTTCGTCCCCCTTTCGAAAGTGGATCCCACGACGACGACGATGTGCTGCCCCGTTCCCGTTCTTCCTGCTTCATCCTGCTTCGTTCCCCATCTTCTAGGCATCATCCCATCCAGCTCGTCCTCCAAGCGACCGTCGAGGAGGATATTTCTCTCTCCATTCTTTTTAATGCTTTGCAGAGTAGATTTACTGCTTTCTAGAGTAGAATTTTCCTACTTTCTAGTGTAATCATTTTATGTTTTCTAGTCGTAATGAGTAGTGTAACGAACAATCTCTTTCATAATGAATTCCATGTTCATTCTACATCTCTTTTTGGTTTCTGTTTGTAATATTCTCTCACTCTCTTATTTATTGTAAATAGATAGATAGTTTCTAATCAATTATTCTGCTTCATGACAAATAAAACAAACGCGTATTTGTAATCAAACGTCTGCCTCCCTGAGTTCGACCCGGGATTTCTATTCCGGTATAAATTTTATTTGTTGAACACAAGTTATTCTCTTTCAAACTACAATGACAGGTTTTTCAAAACCAAATACGTTGGCATAGTAACTCATAGTTTCAACACCAGGGAAGGCCAATGTGGTGGATGACACCTTGAGCCAAGAGGCACCCGCCCACTTAGCTTGCTTACGAGCACAGGTTGGAGACTCATGGAGAAGTTGAGCAGCTGGTGACCCCAGAAGTCATAGGAGTACTGCAGGGCAGTGATAGTGGCGAGGCCGACACGACCAGAGCTGATGGATCGCATCGTGATTGGACAAATGACGGACCCATACCTACAGACATAGCAAGACCGAGTATTGGCAGGGAGCCCAGGATAGTTCTCATTCACTGACGGAGTCCTGCATATGAGGGGACGCTTGTGAGTTCCTAGAGACGATGAGTTATTGAGGGAGCTCTTAACTGAGGCACACAGATCCAGATTTACCATACATCTCGGGAACATGAAGATGTATCACGACCTACGACATGATTTCTGGTGGAGGGGCATGAAGCAGGATGTGGGTCTTTTCGTTCAGCAATCTCTGATATGCCAGCAGGTGAAGACCAAGCACCAGAGGCTTGCAGGGCCGTTGCAGCCACTTCCCGTGCTAGAATGGAAGTGGGAGAGTGTCACTATGGACCTGGTATTGGGGTTACCTGTGACACAGCAGGGACACAATGCAACCGGGTGGTTGTAGATAGATTGACAAAAATGGCATGTTTTCTACCAATCCGAGTCACTTTTGGACTAGCACAGTTGGCGGAGCGATACATTAGAGACGTAGTACGCCTTTATGGGGTCCCCCACGAGATTATTTTAGACAGGGACATTCGTTTCACTTCCTAGTTCTGAGCGGAGTTTCAGCGAGCTTTGGGGACTTATCTAAGATTCAGTACAGCTTATCACCCCCAGACAGATGGACAGTCAGAGTGCACCATTCAGACCCTTGAGGACCTTCTACGTGTCGGCGTACTAGACTGGAGGGGCTCCTGGGAGGAGCATTTGCCCCTGGCAGAGTTTGCATACAACAACAATTATCACTAGAGCATCGGCATGGCACCATATGAGGCTCTGTATAGGAGGATGTGTACGGCTCCCTTGAGTTGGGTTGAGGTGGGGACCAAGTGGGAGGTTGGTCCCCGGCTGATACGCTAGAGTCAGGAGGTGATCGAGCAGATCCATCGACGACTACGTACTGTCAGGAGCAAGCAGACAAGCTACGCTGATCTGAAGCGTAGAGAGGTATAATTTAAGGTTGGGGATCACATCTTCCTCTGTGTTTCGCCCATAAAGGGCTTGCACCAGTTTGGGGTGAGAGGGAAGCTTGCACCGAGATTTTTGGGGCCTTTTGAGGTCTTAGAATGGATTGAACCCGTCGCTTACCGACTTGCCCTTCCTCCCCAGCTCTCTGGAGTGCATGGCGTATTTCACGTTTCCAACCTCAGGAGATATATCGCCGATCCCAGTCATGTCCTTAGTCACGAGAGCATCTAGGTGGGAAACGACTTAATGATTGCGAAATACACGTGATTTGTAAAAGCGGGTTTTTAACGTCGTTGTAACACGCGAATCCACTTTCGCTTTTAAATTTATATCCTAGATAGGGGAGTATCTAGGGTCGTCCAAGGAGGCAAAAATTGTAAAATTAATCCTCTTGCTTACAGATAGATCTCAACTTTCTTTTTGATATTTTTCAATATGTAATTTTTTTTGTATTTTGAAAAGATGAGGGCAAACTACAGATTGTAGCGAAAAGAACTAACACCTACAAATGATTAACTAAAATATAAAAGATAGAAATATCTTCTTCCTAAGCTCACTCTAGGCAAGTGGAGGCCTAGGGTAATTAGGAAGAAGAGGTGAAACAAGTGCTAGAACCAAAAACAACTGCAATAAAAAGCTAAAAGAAGGCAATTTGATTGAGTAGAATGAGTGTTCTTTTCAAGGACAAGTAGAGGAATGCTTCTACTAGAATTAAACAATCTAAAAGCAAGAAAAGAAACACAAATCCTCTTGAGAAAATGGTGAAGAAGGGAGTCTTCTTGCTCCAAGCCTAGCTGCTCCTTGGCTTGAAAAGAGAGCCTCCTTCTTCTCCTTCCTTGAGAGCTCCTCCAAGGTGGAAGCTTCCACCTTCAATGCTCTCTCCAAGGGGTGGGCGTGCACCACCCTCAAGAACTCCTCCAAGGTGGCGTGGACCACCTTCAAGATCTCCTCCAAGATCTTCCTTGCCTGGCTTCTCCTTTGGCTGGCGTGACCCAAGAGAGAAGGGAAGAGGGGAAGGCACCAAGGGGATATAATATCCCCTTAATCTTCTTCTTCTTCTTCTCTCTTGGACGTGGGCTTCTTGGTGGAATATGAGAGTGAAATTTCTAGCCAAGGATGACTTGAATGGTGGTGGGTAGTGGTCTTTTTATAGGGTAGGATGGGGGGTTAAGGTGCCCCTTGAAATGGAGGGCTAGGATGGAAGAATGGAGGTGGTTGGTGATCCTATGGCTAAGGAGAGTTGGCGCCAACATGGGGTCTTCTAGAAGGGGGGTTAGGTGGATGGTGGAGATGGGTTCAAGGGGGATTGTGTGGTGGAGATGAGGGGAGATTTTGGAGGGAAAAGTGGCGCCATTAAGGGGTGGTTATGGGTAGTTTTTGGCACCACTTTTAGGTGTCTTTTGGAGGTGGTGGGTAGGTTAGGTTGGTGCCAAGTAGGTTAGCTTATGTGGAGCTTAGGTGGAGCTAGTTGGGTGGAGTTGGTAGGTGGGTTTTTGGGGTGGTACAAGCCAAGGAAGTTGGAGCATAGCTAAGCTAAGATAAGCTAAGTTAAGTTAAGCTAGCTTAGCTAATGGAGGAGTAGAGGAGAAGGTGATGGAGCTAGGGTTTGGAGGAAGGAGCTGAGGAGGAGAAATCTGGAGCTGGCTGCTGCTGAAGAGGCTGGCATGGGGCCACTCTAGCTGGCTTAGCTTGCTAGTTCTTTGCTAGTTGCTAAGCCAAGCTAAAGTGAGCTAGCTTCTGCAAAAATGAGCTGAGGTGAGATAGGTCTGGTGCTCTCGGGGAGAATCAAGCTGGTTGAGGCAGCTAAGGTAGCTTAGCTCAACTGAGTTGAGCTAAGCTGAGTCCCCGGGAGCTGGACTTGAGCTTCCTGAGCTGGGATGAGTTCTTCTTCAACTGGCTGGAGCTGAGTGGAGCTGGATGTAGCAGGATCTGAGCTGGGGTGAACTCCTGTCAACTTAGCTGAGCTAGCTAGAGCTCCCTGTGGACTAGTGGGAGCTGAGATGAGCTAGACTCAGCTAAGTTGAGCTGGATCTGAGCTGACTTGAGCTAGGGTGAGCTAAGGTGAACTCTCTTGAGCTGCCATCCAGCTGAGATTAGCTGAATGGAGCTGGGATGAGCTAACCCTAGTTCAAGTAAGCTAGGTTCCAACTGTGGTGAGCTGGATCAAGCTGAGGTGAGCTGGATCAAGCTTAGGTGAGCTGGATTAGGCTGAGTTCCAGCTAGTCTGGGCTTCTCCTTCGCCATTTGCCTTCTTGAGTGCTAGGGTTTTAGGGATCTATATATCTGTACATCCCTAACACTCACAAAAACATATTAAAAAGATAATAAAAAATGCAATGCATGCCTAACCTATTTTATGCCTAAATGCAACCCAAAAACCTGTTTGCGGAGTAAAATCCTAAGAGCTAGGTTTGTTTTAATGCATAAGAATGATGATAAACTGGCGTTTATCACACCCCCAACTGTTCTAAACCAATGTGATGCTTTGTCTTTAAGAGAGAGAGGAAAGAGTCTCATTAACCACATGTCTTCCTGCACATTGCGGGAACGAGTGGTTTGAGCGAGGACAGTTAATTCCTCTAGATGACAAAAAGGGTCCTCTCTTGGAAGACCATGAAAATGCTTGATAAGGTTTAGAATGGCGGGTTTGATTTCGAAATTCCCTTGTGGTATGACCACCCCTGGTCTTTCCTCATAATTGGAAGGATCATAGAATCCTTAAGAGGAACAACAGGCTGTTGGCGGGGTGGTGGATTTTGTCCTTGATTAGCTAGGTTCGTGATAGTCCTAGCTAGATCTTCTTGATTTTGTTGTAGTCGAGCCAAATGGTCGACCATTAATGCAAAGGGATTTGTATTATGGGTTATAATTGGAGGGCCACCTGGCCCTGCTGGTATTTCTGGTTGCTCCAAGTTAGGAAGGTGAGGGAGGGTGGAGTCAGCTTGTGGGTCGGCTGACGGGTTAGAAGTGGAAGCAGAATTTTTTTGACGGCTTCCTGGGTTTTCCATTTTTTTAGAAGACGAGGGGGAAGAAAACAATGATTTCTTGCTGTGGGGGGCAAAATCAGATGGTCCCTCGAGCTGTGGCTTTTGGGACCGTCGCCCGTGCATACACTACTTGGAAGATTTGGAGGGGAGGAGAAGAGATAGAGATGAGAGAAAGTGTGCAAATCAAACAAACAAGACTAGACCTAACTTAAATGTGACTCCCTAATAACCTAAGACTTGGTCTATATAGGAAATAAGTAGTCAATAGTGAATACCCGTTCTGTCAACAAATCTAGCCAAGTTGCTTAAGGGGAGGTTTGGGCCCAAACGTTTCCCAGGGAAGACCCCAGGTGCTTGTACAAACCCGCGCCTGGTCGTTTGACACAGCCCCTCAGCCTGAACACCAGATACAGATGACAGAATTGGTATTAAATAAAGAGAACTTAAGACCTAAATATCAAGCCTAAGTTGGTAAAGCCTTAGGGGTCAAGTTGCTACAAATTTTAATTAGGTCTAGGATGCTATAGTGCACACGGAATGTGGAGGGCGTTTATTGGGTTGTTGCCCTGCTATTTGATTTTTTGTGTGTGTGTAGGAATTGGAGAGTGGCTCCAATGAAAATCAAGTTGTCACACAATTTTCTTGTATTTATGTCTTTTAGGATTTAATTTAATTACATGTGTTTTAGGGTTTTTCTAATTAAATTTTCAAACAAGTTTGAAAATCCACAATCAAAGGAAAACAAGTTGTATGAGTGATTGTATATTTCCTTTTAATTGAGTCTCTAAAAAGAAAGAAGAAACCCTAAGCCAATTATCCCTAAGACAGAAGTTTTACTACCAATGAATTATTTTTAGGCTTTCAGAATTAAGTAGTGGTCCAAACAAGTCAAACAACACCACTACTTTGAATAAAATCAAACAAGGATTCCAAAAAAGATTTTTGTAAGATTTTAAGAATTTGTTTGATAATTATTTTAAATTTTTAATTGTACTGGTGTCAAAGTCCAGAAATGATACCCGTGGGTATTGTGGACTTTTCAGTATTACCACTGACCTCAGAAAATTTTTGTAATTTTATATGATGTGTAAAATTTCACAAGGATTCCAGAAAACTAAAATTCACAAAAATTGGATGAGTATAAAAATTCTTAAAATTCGTGGACAGTAGCAAAATAAGAAGATTAAAGGGTGTGACCCAATGCAATCCACGAATTTTAAAAAATTAAATACAAATCCAATTGATCTGAAATTTGGAACAGATGTTCCAAACTTAATTGGAGATCACTCTATGAAATTTTATAATTTTAGGAGGCCTGTGGTGTTAGGAATCGATTTTTCAAGTCCGGACAGAAATCTGGACCTGAAAAATAGAACACCAATACTTGCAATGGAGTGGTGTTAAAGAAGCATACAAGCAAACATTGGATTTTATAATGCACCACTCCACTTAATTAAGTTGTTTGGGATCCTGAAAGCCAAGTTTAATATATTTTGGTAGTTTTAATTAATTATGTGACCAGAAAGAGGAACCAACCTGAATTTCGCGAGAAGAAAAGGAACTTTGAGCTCTCGCTTCCAGATTCCTGCCTTCCCGCTATAGTTCCTGCACACACAAAAGAAAGAAAGAGAAGGGGATGAGATCCACTTTAAGCAAGAGAAAATTAATTAAAGCAAAGCCGTGCCTCCCCGGCAATGGCACCAAAAAGTGATTGCGAAATACGCGTGATTTGTAAAAGCGGGTTTTTAACGTCGTTGTAACATGCGAATCCACTTTCGCTTTTAAATTTATATCCTAGATAGGGGAGTATCTAGGGTCGTCCAAGGAGGCAAAAATTGTAAAATTAATCCTCTTGCTTACAGATAGATCTCAACTTTCTTTTTGATATTTTTCAATATATAATTTTTTTTTTGTATTTTGAAAAGATGAGGGCAAACTGCAGATTGTAGCGAAAAGAACTAACACCTACACATGATTAACTAAAATCTAAAAGATAGAAATATCTTTTTCCTAAGCTCACTCTAGGCAAGTGGAGGCCTAGGGTAATTAGGAAGAAGAGGTGAAACAAGTGCTAGAACCAAAAACAACTGCAATAAAAAGCTAAAAGAAGGCAATTTGATTGAGTAGAATGAGTGTTCTTTTCAAGGACAAGTAGAGGAATGCTTCTACTAGAATTAAACAATCTAAAAGCAAGAAAAGAAACACAAATCCTCTTAAGAAAATGGTGAAGAAGGGAGTCTTCTTGCTCCAAGCCTAGCTGCTCCTTGGCTTGAAAAGAGAGCCTCCTTCTTCTCCTTCCTTGAGAGCTCCTCCAAGGTGGAAGCTTCCACCTTCAATGCTCTCTCCAAGGGGTGGGCGTGCACCACCCTCAAGAACTCCTCCAAGGTGGCATGGACCACCTTCAAGATCTCCTCCAAGATCTTCCTTGCCTGGCTTCTCCTTTGGCTAGCGTGACCCAAGAGAGAAGGGAAGAGGGGAAGGCACCAAGGGGACAGAATATCCCCTTAATCTTCTTCTTCTTCTTCTCTCTTGGACGTGGGCTTCTTGGTGGAATATGAGAGTGAAATTTCTAGCCAAGGATGACTTGAATGGTGGTGGGTAGTGGTCTTTTTATAGGGTAGGATGGGGGGTTAAGGTGCCCCTTGAAATGGAGGGCTAGGATGGAAGAATGGAGGTGGTTGGTGATCCTATGGCTAAGGAGAGTTGGTGCCAACTCAAGGGGTGTTAAAGGAGGTAGTGATGAGAGCCTCATCATGAGCCATATCTAGCTTATTTTGACCCAATAAAGAAGATAAAAGCTCCTACATAACCTAGAAGAAGGCCTAACTGAAGGAACAAGTGCTCTGAGAAGAAAACATGAAATAAAGGTTAAAACTGCAATTTTACCATTGCAGTACATAAACGGGATTTCTCAGAAGCAAAACATAGGTCAAATGGTCCAAATAAGATAAAAAGTGGGTTGAGTTAATCAGAAATGGGTTTATGTGCAATCTAAGAACTAAATGACACGTGGTAACCCTAAAACAGACCCGCTTAAATTAACAAGGTTCTGGTCAGAATAAAAATCAAGTAAACCCTCTAAAAATCATAGAAAAACATCATCTAGGGTTTAGAACACTTAATTTGGCCTTTGGAACCTAGTCTGACCTAGATCAGGGTCCTAGCTCCTCAATTAACCTAATTTAGGTTTTTACGCAAAATGTCCAGTCAAACGAGGTCAAACCTAAAATCTAACTTCACCATTGGATTCCTTAGGTCCAAATTAGGTTTGTACCAAAATTTCGACCTAAGGGGAGGTCATCTTGACCTACTTTGCAATTTAGTACACCCAAATCACAAATTGGTCCCTATCTTTTGAATACCTTTGCAGAGAGCCCCCTAGGTTCTTCGCCTCCTTTGCAAACCGGTCCTGCCGCCATTGCTAGGGCAGAACCGAGCTCCGGCGAAGTTTCGAGAGAGATTGCTCTCTAATTCCTCAGAGATTCTCTCCCAGAAATGGAAGGGGGATTCTCTGAGGAATTCCCTTCCTTATAAAGCCAATTACAATCGCTGGTGTGAACCCAATCTCTCGTGCGAACGCACGAGAGATTTGGGTATCCACCTTCCTTCCAACTCCGGCGAGCCGGCAGACCTAATTGCGCGCTCTCCACGCGCTGACAGGAGCGGCCAGCACCTATAAAACACCCCACAAACCCTGCCGCAGGACCCGAGCTTGATTTGGCCGAGTGTCCACCCCCAATTCGTCTCCTCCTGCCCGGCCAAAAGTCCCAGCAAGCTCCGGCGAGCCCCCCTCCCCTCCCTCTTCGCTCTGCCACAAAACCAGTGGCAGAGTTAGCTTCCTGACTTCCCTCCGCATCGCGCAGTACCCGCGCACGCCGCCTCAGCCCCGTCTTCGCCGTCGTTCTCCCCCACTGGGCATCATCTTCTCCGGCGACAGCAGGTACTGCTGTCCTCCTTCCATCCCCTTTCGTCCTTACAATTAGGTTAGAACTCCTCTCCATCCTCTCCTCTCTCTTTTCCCCCTGTTATCTCATTTGATTACCCCTCGACCGACGCTGACCACCCTCATCTTCCACATCACTGACCGACCTCCGGTGAGCCGCTTCCACCATTCCAGCCCCCCACACGGCTCGCCAACCACTTCGAGAGCTCCGCCTCACCACCAGGAACTCGCTCCACCCCACAACTGCCACTCCAGACCTCCATAATCACCCCCCGAACAACCCACTATCTCCGGCCATAGGTTGACCTAGGCACGCACGCCTAGGCCGACCTGCGGCCTGCAGCATCGTCCATCGCCTTCGCCGTGCCACGGCGAAGGTCTCTAGCTGATCTGATTGGGCCGAGAGGCTTGTTTTGTGCATGACAGTGTTTGAGCTCCTGCCGCCATGGACGCCCTCTAATGAAGCTACAACGAAGCTCCAGGCACCCGGTCTCCCAGGCTACAGGTGCTGCATACTCGCGCGAGTGTCGCAAGGTGAGTGAGTCCAGCAAGGAGCGCCAGCAGAGTCAACAGCTTGGGCAATCGAGCGACAAAACTCTGCGGGCGCACGTGAAGGCGAGACCAGATAGTCCCACATCATGGGATTGCAACACTCAGGTACCATATAAATTGAATTTGTGCTTTATTCTCATTGCCTTCGTAAGCACTGGGGTGAGGTCCCTCACTGCCCTCACCCGCCTCGTCCGCGGCTTGACCACGCGGACCTGGCGGATCCGACCCGACCTAAACCTACGCACTCCTCGCGCATCACACCACCTGCAGGTGCGCTTGGTCCCGGGTACGATCCGACCCGATTATGGCTGTGGCTCTGGGAGAGCGTCCGAGTGAACTGCTTGAGAGAGAGAGACGCGTGGGTAGAGGGAGAAAGGGTAGGTTTTGTTCTGTGTAGGCACAGGCTGAACGTTGAGGAAGAAGGACTCGGTCACGACAAGGAAAAGAAAGAAGGAAGAAAGGAAAGGCAGGAAGAACAGAGAAGAAGAAGGAAGAAAGGAAAGGCAGGAAGAACAGAGAAGAAGAAGAAAGAAAGAAGCCTTCACAGGAGAAGAAGGAGCAAGACAGAGAAGAAACAAGGCAGAGAAGAAGAAGAAAGAGAAGAAAAGAAAGCAAACACAGCAGCAGAAAAAGAAGAAACAGAGAGACTGCTGAGGAAGAAAAATAATCAAGAAGAAAAGGGAACCCACTTTTAAGACGTCTGATCACAAGATCAGACGTCCAATTTCATTTCTTTTTGTCTTAACTACTTTTAATCGCATACATTCATAGTTGAATTGATATTTTGAGTAAATTAGAGTGTTCAATTACATTTTGACTAGTAGTTAATTCCATTTACTCCCTGTGATCGACCTCGGATACTCCGGTCTTCGAGTAATAAAATTCTTTATATATGTTTAAACGTTTTGTCGGTTGTGCTACAACGTGATATACTTTAAACCCGCACAAAATCGTTGACAGCAGGTAGTTATGGTGGTGTTGGTGTCTTTTGGTGGTGGAGAGACACCACCATGTTGGCACCAACATGGGGTCTTCTAGAAGGGGGTTAGGTGGATGGTGGAGATGGGTTCAAGGGGGATTGTGTGGTGGAGATGAGGGGAGATTTTGGAGGGAAAAGTGGCGCCATTAAGGGGTGGTTATGGGTAGTTTTTGGCGCCACTTTTAGGTGTCTTTTGGAGGTGGTGGGTAGGTTAGGTTGGTGCCAAGTAGGTTAGCTTATGTGGAGCTTAGGTGGAGCTAGTTGGGTGGAGTTGGTAGGTGGGTTTTTGGGGTGGTACAAGCCAAGGAAGTTGGAGCATAGCTAAGCTAAGCTAAGCTAAGTTAAGCTAAGCTAGCTTAGCTAATGGAGGAGTAGAGGAGAAGGTAATAGAGCTAGGGTTTGGAGGAAGGAGCTGAGGAGGAGAAATCTGGAGCTAGAGCTGGAGCTGGCTGCTGCTGAAGAGGCTGGCATGGGGCCACTCTAGCTGGCTTAGCTTGCTAGTTCTTTGCTAGTTGCTAAGCCAAGCTAAAGTGAGCTAGCTTCTACCAAAATGAGCTGAGGTGAGCTAGGTCTGGTGCTCCCGGGGAGAATCAAGCTGGTTGAGGCAGCTAAGGTAGCTTAGCTCAACTGAGTTGAGCTAAGCTGAGTCCCCGGGAGCTGGACTTGAGCTTCCTGAGCTGGGATGAGTTCTTCTTCAGCTGGCTGGAGCTGAGTGGAGCTGGATGTAGCTGGATCTGAGCTGGGGTGAACTCCTGTCAACTTAGTTGAGCTAGCTAGAGCTCCCTGTGGACTAGTGGGAGCTGAGATGAGCTAGACTCAGCTAAGTTGAGCTGAATCCGAGCTGACTTGAGCTAGGGTGAGCTAAGGTGAACTCTCTTGAGCTGCCATCCAGCTGAGATTAGCTGAATGGAGCTGGGATGAGCTAACCCTAGTTCGAGTAAGCTAGGTTCCAGCTGCGGTGAGCTGGATCAAGCTGAGGTGAGCTGGATTAGGCTGAGTTCCAGCTAGTCTGGGCTTCTCCTTCACCATTTGCCTTCTTGAGTGCTAGGGTTTTAGGGATCTATATATCTGTACATCCCTAACACTCACAAAAACATATTAAAAAGACAATAAAAAATGCAATGCATGCCTAACCTATTTTATGCCTAAATGCAGCCCAAAAACCCGTTTGCGAAGTAAAATCCTAAGAGCTAGGTTTGTTTTAATGCATAAGAATGATGATAAACTGGCGTTTATCACTTAACCTATCCTGAGAAGCCGGTATAGATACTAGACAAAGCCATCAGGAGTCTAAGATGGAAGGAGGTACCCCTGGTAAAAGTCCTGTGGAGAAGCCAGCGGTACGAGGAGGCGACTTGGGATCCTGAGGCGGCAATGCGAGAGCAGTACCCGGAGCTTTTTGAGGGTATGTCTCTTCAGACCTACTTCAGTCCTCTTTAAGTTTGTCATACACTACTACGGTATTTGCCACACCCTAGTTAGCACAAGTTTTGGGAACGAAACTTCCTTTAAGTTGTTATGTTGAAATGACTCGTCACCTTCTAATAGCTTAAGACGTCTGGAATGTTCACTAGACGTTTGTCCAGACGTTTGGAGAGAGAGCCAGATGTCTGAAAGTACCTTTTTTTTCTGCACGTACCATACGCACGCCACGCCTTTCCCCTCACTGCCTCTCCCCTCCCTACGACGCCCACTCCGCACCACTCCCTCGCCCATGCCCTTCCCCTCACCTCCTCTCCCTTTAAGAGCCCCCCTCCTCCTCCTCTTCGTCTCACACCATCGCAGCTGAGACAGAGAGGGAGAGAGAGCGAGCGGAGAGAAAATCGTGGGTCTGAGTGCAAGAGCGGAGGGCGCCGTGCTGCTCTGCTGCAATTTCCACAGTGAGGGAAGCCCAGAGCGGTTCCGCGGAAGTCATTTTTTATGGAATCGGACGTCCGGAGTGATCTCTAGACGTCGAAGCGAACGTCCGAAGGTGGGATGAGACATCTGGTAGAGATTTATTTTTCCTGTATTTTCTCTGCCAAGTTCTAACAATGCATGTACATGTGTCAGAGGTTGTGAGGCGCGTGGGAGCGAGGATCGAGGTAGTTTCAGATGTCTAGGAGCATCTCCAGACATCTGACGGAACCCTCAGATGTCGACACTGTGTTCCAGACGTCTGATAGAGGCGCCCCGAGAGAGGTATGCATGCGAGTTAGTTTAAGACGTCTGGGACCTATCCCAGATGTCTACTTTCTGTTAGACCTCATGTTTTTAGGCCCATACAAGGCCCAAATGATGTCAATTTTCCATAAACGAAACGTCTTTGTTTCCCATACGTTTTTCTCCATGTAATGGTACCTTGTCTATAGCATTTTGAACCCTTTTGACCTATCAATCCATATCTTAGGTCTCCCATTCGTCGAGTATACGAGACCTGCAGAGACGTTGGGAGCTACTGTACGAGCCCCCATTCCACCTGGTTATCCTAGTAGAGTGGTTCTAACTATAAATCTCCAAGTTAATAAAATGTATGCAATTAGTTAAAACCTAGGATGTGAGATGAATCCTAGGAAGAAATAAACGTATGCTCTAGAATACATCTACTCAATTGAATCCTAAGTTTTGACATGAACACTAGGGCTAGAAAAAAATGCATGTGAATGATTGAGTAAATCATGAGCTGTCTGTATTATCTGGAATGGACCACATTATGAACAAGCTTGTACTGTGATTGAGCTGCCTATTCTGTATATATCAAATCGAATATAGAGAAATTCATATACAAACCCTACGGGGAATGTAGAACGAGACAAGAATACCGTAGCACGGAGAATCGGATGGTTCTGGAATTTTCGTCCACAGGCGACCGTTAAGGGAAGTGAGCTGACCTTCATGTAGTGTAGAGGGGAGCATGCCACCTCGGGGTCACAGTCGACCGAAGAGAGCAACTATCCCTTGTAGTGTAGAGGGGAGCATGCCGCCCTTGGGTTGAGACCCGGGGTGAGTTTGGCCACTCTACGTCGACTCCTGTTGGCCCTCGCGTACGTGGTACCGAGGTGTGCTACTTAGTGTAGGGGGGAGTTAACCGCCCCAGTGCTGAGTAGCTACTCAGACGCTTATCACGTATGCCGTAGTCACCGCTACGTCGCGACCATTACCTCGGGGTGGTGACCGGGTGTAGGACTACCACGGAGGGACTCTCCCAGCCAGGAGAGTGCCACATGTGCATCCTACATCACGGAAAAACTACAAGCAAGATTGTTCCTTTAGGGAATAAGAAGATTAAGTAATGTAATGGATCCTGATTAGAGATCTCTACACAGCAAACTGTTATGAGATATTGGAATCGGAAAGTAATATGTTAAGCTACTTGTTAAATGCATTTTATGTTTTAACCACCACTCTACTCAGCGTTAGCTGACTCCAGATGTATAACCTTGTACAGGTCCGGAATTTGAGTAGCCCAAGTCACCGGCTGCTGAGGATGCTGGGCCTAGTCGAGCCCAGCTGTAGTTTCTGCTGCTAGTGAGTTTCTGTAGTTACACTTTCTAGTACTTTTCCGCTGTACTCTTTATCATCTATGTCACGACCTAGGCATCAAGAGTCGTTTAAGACGTCTGGGAACTGGCCTAGATGTTTGGAAGCCTTCCCAGACGTCTGGTATTCAATTTCTTCGGCGTACGGGTTCGCGTCTGCGCTCGTGCACGCGCAAACTGAACCCGCCGCCTTCGTTCTTCATTTTCTCTCCCTCCCTGCAGACGACGTAGCCTTCCTCTCTCTCTCTCCCTACGCTGCCTACAAATACGTTTCCCCTCTCCCTCACCCTCACTCCACCGCCTTCTTCTTCTCCTTCTCCCTGCCAGCGAGAGCACGAGCGAGCGAGAGCGGCAGCAGCGGCTGCTGCGAGTGTGCGGGAAGGAGGGGTTGTTGCGAGAGGAAGTAGAAGCTCGACCGCGAGGGTACAAGCTTGCCGGGGCAACTAGAGCTGGTCGGTGGGAGAGCAGCGAGCGTGGGGTGTCGTAGAGGAACTGCTGCAGCTCAGGCAGTAGGCGGACGCAGCGCGGCCGTGCGTTGCGGGCGGAGAGCGAAAAGGGTCCTGATTCTGGGAAAATTTCCCAGAATCAGACGTCTAGACTTACGTCCAGACGACGCAGAAGACGTCTGGAGGAAGGTCCAGACGTCTGACAGGTACAATATTTGCTTTCTTCTCCTTCTTTCGCATGTACGGCCATGCAGTCGTCCGCCGAGTGTTTCTGCACCTTTTTGTGATGAGAGCGACCGTGTGTGTGTGCAGGAGTTGTTCGGGAGGGCGCGAGGGCTCGCCATCCCACACCGATCAGACATCTGGGCACAGTACCAGACGACGGAGAGGACCTCTAGACGTCCGGGGTGACAATCGGACGTCTGGAAACTAAGTCTAGACGATCCAGCAGGCTTCTGAACGTCTGAAGGACTGCGTAGACCAAGGTAAGGCATGATCGACCTTTTAAGATGTCTGGAAGAAGTTCCATACGTCTGATTTTGGGCAGACTCGTCGTTTTTGACCCGTTTAGGGTCCGTTCGGAGTCCGTTTTCCGCGTTTCAAGTTTCGTTCCTTCTAGATTTATTTCCTCTACCTGTTTACAGTAATTGTATACTATTCTGAGTAGCTCCTTGTCTTTGATCCTTGTATTAGGATCCCGTTCCGTTGTGGCTCTAGGGGTTGCGAAGGTGTGCGGGATTGCCGACCACGCCCCCAATACTCCCGATTTTGCAGGTAGAGTGGCCTTTTCAATTATTTATCAAAAATTATGAAATTGTGAAATAATTAACAGAGTCTAGGGCATTGCATGAACCCTAGGGCTGAAAAACTAGATTGAATGATAGATCCTTGGGTATTGCATGAATCCTAGGACTGGAAAACTAGATTGAATGATAGATCCTAGGGTATGGCATGAATCCTAGGATTGGAAAACTAGTTGAATATATATATTGCAATCTTGGAAAAGTAGAAAGGAAATGATAACTGCCTGCAAATTGGTTAACAGCTGCCTGTTTAAGAATGAATAATCACTGTTGAGAACATGGGTTATATGGGTATAAAGCTGGAACGGTGAAACCTAAATTGGCTGAGTTAAAAGAGCATGAACCCTACGGGGAATTAGGAGTAAAACTCCTGGAAAGTGAATGGAATAGAATTGGGGAAGTGAGCTAGCCCTTGAGTACGGAGTACCAAGGAGAGCAACTATTCCCCTGTTTAGTGCAGAGTAGAGCCAGCCGCCCCAGGGACCCGGTTAGGACTGGCCACATTGTGCCGACTTTTGGCCCTCGTGTACACAGTACCGAGGAGAGCTACTAGTGTAGGGAGAGCACTAGCTACCCCACGGGCCCCGGGGTTCTGCTAGCTCTCCTACACAGACTTGTTAGGCCCACTGGGCAAACCAAGGTAAACAGGCGAGGGTGCGCGGACTGTGGAGGGGCTGGACCCCTGTTACTGAGA
Source organism: Thalassia testudinum (assembly GCA_037157565.1). Taxonomy (NCBI): domain Eukaryota; kingdom Viridiplantae; phylum Streptophyta; class Magnoliopsida; order Alismatales; family Hydrocharitaceae; genus Thalassia; species Thalassia testudinum. Next base: position 16,166,434 of record JAZHRO010000039.1, read on the forward strand.
GGGCTCTGCCCTATACTGGTTATGTGCTGTGATTTGGGCGCACCCATTAACGAAAATGACTGACCGCGTGCCAGTGCGGGGTAGCTACCCGTGCGTTTATCGCGCGTGCAGTAGTCACCGTTACATCTGTCAGTGACCTTGGGGTGGTTGACTGAGGGTAGGACCACTAGGGGGACTCTCCCGGCCAGGAGAGCACCACGTGTCATTTCTACTTTTCAGAAAAGACTGCAATCAAGATCGTTCCCACGAGGAACATTCAAGATCAGGAGAAGGATCTGAGAAATAAATCAATAGTGAATAAATGGAAAAATATAAAGAAAGTAAAAATATAACAGCTACTGTCCACTCTACTGCTTCTTCTAGCTTTTCGTTGCCACTCTACTCAGTGTTTCGCTGACGTGTCACCCTTGTTACTTTTCAGGACCAGGTGTTGAGCAGCAAGAGTCGGCGGCTGCAGGGGCGCTGGGCCTAGTAGAGCCCAGTAGCGTTACTAGTAGTATCCACTGTACTTTTCTTTCCGTTGTAGTGAGTAGTTTCGGTTACCCCCTGTACTCTCTTTATTGTAAGCTTCATATTTATGTATATGTTTATTCTCTACTGTTGTAGTGGTGTATACTGTAGTATTTCTTTTCTCTACTGTTGTATTTTGTTACTGCTAGTTATATACATGCTGAATGTGGTTTATTTTACTGTTCTTTTGGTTACTTTCTCGTTGGACGACTGGGTCTTGGGATTAGTCGAGTCGGTCCGATTCTCGTGTCTCGTAGGGATTTGGGAATCGGGTCGTTACAAGTGGTATCAGAGCAAGGTCGTCCCGAGAAGTGAACCAACTGACTGGAAAATAACCAATTCACGTGTCTGTGACTAGAGTAGCCACCACAACGTTTCTTTTGACATGAGCTCTTAGACTTCTTTGTTGGATATCGTTCCATATTGACGTGTTTCCGTTCTGTTTCGCGTCTCCTTGTAGGAGATGCCTCGACGAGGGACTAGCGAGGCGGGCTGTGGGCGCGGCCGAGGATGAGGTCGGCGAGGTGGGCGTGTTGCGGTCGACGTCTCAATGGACCAGCCACTGCTCTCGGGCATTCAGGCCCAGGACCTCGCTCAGCTGATACGGGACATAGTGCGAGAGGAGCTCCACCCACTGCCTCGAGCGCCTCTCCCTGGGGCTGCGGAGGGGGAGTCCTCTGTGGGACAACGCGACGAACGCGGCGCTGGACGTGGGGGAGGGGATGGGCCGCCACCGCCCCCACCTTCCTTCGACACTTCTGTGAACGAGGCTTCCTTACCTGGAGGTACACCAGCATCCCCACTACAGCGCCACTTCAAGCTTTTCAAGCAGTTCCAGAAGCTGAAGCCCCCCTCCTTCATGGGGGATGAGGACCCGACCGAGGCGGAGGACTGGCTCGAGTAGATCGAGAAGGTTTTCGACACCTTTCGCCCCCCGGTGGAGTGCCGCATGGCCTTTGCCACGTACCAGCTGGAGAGCGTGGCACACAGGTGGTGGAGGGCGGTCAGGGGACAGGAGAGGGATGAGCCGACCTGGGATCGGTTCGTCACCCTCTTCTGCGAGCAGTACTTTCCCCAGACGTGGCAGGACCAGAGCAGGCGGGAGTTCCACACTCTCTGCTAGGGGACGATGACCGTGAGTGCGTACCGCACGCATTTTTTGGAGCTGTCCTACTTCGCAGCGACAGCAGTAGCCACTGAGGAGGAGCGCCTTTGGAGGTTCACCGAGGGTCTCCGGCCTACGATTCGGGGGTATGTCAAACCCCTGAAGCTGCCTACGTTCTCGAGGGTGGTGGAGGCAGCTATGACCTACAAGGAGACCAACCCATCCGCGCGAGATACTGACAGCGGGCGGAAGAGGCCCAACCAACCAGACTTTTCACAGGGCCGGTGAGAGAGGAGACACGTGGCATCCGCAAGAGAGACATCACATTTCACAGGGCCATCAGTGGCCTTTGGGGGCCCTCAACAGGGGCCAGTTGCTAGCACCGGACCCCCGCCCAGCCGACAGCAGGGACCCACTGAGGGCGGGAGTCGGGTTCCCCTCTGCTACCAGTGTGGCCAGCCGGGTCACATCAGGAGGGACTGCCCGTCTAGGGCAGGAGGTCAGTAGATGCTTCCCGCACTGAGCACTGGAGGGCGAGCAGGAGGCTGCGGTTTCCAGGCGCGAGGAGGAGGACAGTAGTACGAGGTGGGTACCGACCAGCAGCTACCCGTCCGACGCAGAGTGTGGCTGCTTCGTCCGCACCTAGGGCTGAGGGGCGTATCAACGCCCTGACTCACAGGGATGCCAGAGCTTCGGGATCAGTGGTGGCAGGTACAGTTTCAGTTTCCGGCAGACTCGTTTACATACTTTTCGATTCTGGCGCTATGCACTCGTTTGTCGAAGCCAGTTTCGCAGTTAATTTGGGCCAGGATTATATGTTGTTAGAGGATCCGTTCGTGATCAGAGGTCCGAGTGGTCAGCTGTTTGTAGCTGAGAAGGTATACATGGGTTGCGAGGTCAGTATTGGGGGACATAGCCTTCCCGTTGACCTGATTACGATATAGATGGAGGGCATTGGCGTAATTCTGGGGATGGATTGGCTGTTCGCTTACCACGCTTTAGTGGACTATTTTGAGAGGAAGATCGTCTTCTCCATACCAGAGTTTCCTTCTTTCGAGTTCCACGGTCAGCCAGTGGATGGAGGCTTCAGGTGCATTTCTGCACTTCGGGCGGCGAGACTTTTGAGCCAGGGGTGAGGGCTTCCTAGCTTGTGTGGTGGCAGAGCCCAGCTCTGTGGCAGACTTCCAGAGTATCCCGGTGGTCAGAGAGTACCCCGACGTGTTCCCAGACGAGTTGCCAGGACTATCGCCCGAGCGTGAGATCGAGTTTGAGATCTCACTAGTACCAGGGACCAGCCCCATTTCCACCGCACCATACAGGATGGCACCAGTTGAGCTGCAAGAGATCAAGTCCCAGTTGCAGGATATTTTGGAGAAGGGCTTTGTAAGGCCCAGTGCGTCTCCCTGGGGAGCCCCGGTACTGTTTGTAAAGAAGAAGGATGGTACCCTACACCTTTGTATGGACTACCGACAGCTGAATAGGGTCACCATCAAGAACAGATATCCGTTGTCGAGGATCGATAACTTGTTTGACCAGCTGCGAGGTGCCACGGTATTCTCCAAGATTAACTTGAGGTCTGGATACCACCAGTTGAGAATCAAGGAGGCAGACGTCTCCAAGATAGCTTTCCGCACCGGGTACGGACACTACGAGTTTCTGGTCATGCCGTTTGGGCTAACCAATGCCCCCGCTGCCTTCATGGACTTGATGAACCGGGTGTTTAGACCGTACTTGGACCAGTTTGTGGTGGTATTCATTGTTGATGTGCTCATCTATTCGCGAGATCAAACGCAGCACGAACAACACTTGCAAATGATTTTGGACACACTGAGACCACGTAGGCTGTACGCCAAATACAGCAAGTGCGAGTTCTGGTTGAGGGAGATGACCTTCTTAGGTCATGTGATCTCTAGAGATGGCTTGGCAGTGGACCCAACCAAGGTCGAGGCAGTGCTTAGGTGGGAGAGACCGCGTACGGTTACTGAGATTCGCAGTTTCCTGGGACTGGCAGGCTACTACAGATGGTTTATCAGGGGCTTTTCACAGATTGCACGTCCTATGACACAATTGACTCGGAAGAACGTGCCCTTCACTTGGACAGACGCCTATGAGGCGTGTTTTCAGGAGCTGAAGGAGAGGCTGACTTCGGCTCCCGTGCTCACCATCCCTGACAGTAGTGGCGGGTTCGTTGTGTAGACAGATGCCTCCTTTCGGGGGTTAGGGGATGTGCTCATGCAGAGGGGTCACGTTGTCGCTTACGCTTCGTGGCAACTGAAGCCCCATAAGCATAGCTACCTTACCCACGACCTAGAGCTGGCAGCTGTTGTCTTCGTGCTAAAGACTTGGAGGCACTACTTGTACGGTGAGACCTTCGAGATTTTCACAGATCACAAGAGCCTCAGATACCTATTTGATTAGAAGGAGCTCAACATGAGATAGAGACGTTGGTTGGAGCTCCTGAAGGACTATGACTGCAGCATTTCCTACCACCCGGGAAAGGCCAACGTGGTGGCTGACGCCTTGAGCCGGAAGGCACCCGCACACTTGGCCAGTTTACAGGTGCAGAGTTGGAGCCTTTTAGAGGAGATGGGCAGTTGGCGACCCCTAGAGTTATGGGGGCACTGTGGGGTAGTGACTGTGACATGACAGATGAGGCCAGAGCTAATATATCGCATCATCATAGGATAGATGGCTGACCCGTACTTGCAGTCCTTGCGCGACAGAGTACTGTCAGGAGGCCCGGGGGACTTTTCTTTCACAGACCAGGTGCTACGCCTGAGGGGACGTTTGTGCATTCCCAGAGACGAGGAGCTGTTGAGAGAGCTCCTGACTGAGGCACACGGTTCCAGATTCACCATACATCCCGGAAACACGAAGATGTACCATGACTTGAGACGCGAGTTTTGGTGGAGGGGAATGAAACGGGATGTGGGTGAATTCGTGCAGCAGTGTTTAGTGTGCCAGCAGGTGAAAGCCGAGCATCAGAGGCCTGCAGGGCCGCTACAGCCACTTCCAGTGACAGAGTGGAAGTGGGAGAGCATCACCATGGACTTGGTGGTGGGCTTACCTGTTACCCAGCGAGGACACGACGCAGTCTGAGTAATCGTTGATAGATTGACGAAGATGGTGCATTTCTTGCTGATCCGAGTCACCTTGGGACCAGCACAGTTGGCAGAGAGGTATATCCGCGACGTGGTACGTCTACACGAAGTTCCACGAGAGATCGTATCCGACCGAGATACCCACTTTACGTCCCAGTTTTGGGCTGAGTTTCAGCAGGCCCTGGGGACACGGTTGAGGTTCAGTACAGCTTACCACCCCCAAATGGATAGGCAGTCTGAGCGCATGATACAGACACTTAAGGACCTTTTGTGTGCCTGTGTACTGGACTGGAGGGTCTCTTTGGAGGAGCACTTGCCCCTGGAAGAGTTTGCATACAACAACAGTTATCACTCGAGCATCGGCATGGCACCCTACGAGGCTCTGTACGGATGGAGGTGTACGGCAGCCTTGAGTTGGGTCGAGGTGGGGACCAAGTGGGAGGTTGGCCCCAGGCTAATCCGGTAGAGTCAGGAGGTAGTTGAGCAGATTCACAGGCAACTCCACACTATCCGGAGCAGGCAGAAGATCTACGCGGATCGGAAACGCAGAGAGGTGCAGTTTGAGGTTGGGGACCACGTCTTCCTTCGTGTTTCGCCTATGAAGGGCCTACAGTGGTTTAGGGTGAGAGGGAAGCTCGTGCTGAGGTTTATGGGGCCCTTTAAGGTCTTGGAGCGGGTTGGACCCGTTGCTTACAGGCTTGCCCTCCCTCCTCAGCTTTCTGGTGTGCACGACGTGTTCCACATGTCCAACCTTAGGAAGTATGTCGCAGATCCCAGTCACGTCCTGAGCCACAAGAGCGTCGAGGTGGGCGACGACCTGACCTACCCTGATTGGCCAGTGCAGATTCTTGATAGCGCCGTCTGCAGTCTGAGGCGAAAGCAAGTACCCCTGGTGAAGGTCTTGTGGAGGAGCCAACGGTATGAGGAGGCTACTTGGGAGCCTGAGGCGGCGATGCGGGAGCGGTACCCGGAGCTTTTCGCAGGTACGTCTTTTTGGACCGGCTTCGGTCCTCTTTGAGTTTGTTATGTATATATTGTTCTTTCTCGCACCCTAGTTAGCACAAGTTTTGGGGATGAAACTTCCATTGAGTTTGTTATATTGTCACGACCTGGGCATCAAGAGTCGTTTAAGATGTTTGGGAACTGGCCCAAACGTCTGGTATTAAATTTTTTCGACGTACGGGTTCGCGTCTGCGCACGTGCGCGAGCAGACTAAACCCGCCGCCTTCGTTCTTCCTTTTCTCTCCCTCCCTGCAAACGATGCAGCCTTCCTCTCTCTCTCTCCCTGCGCTGCCTACAAATATGTTTCCCCTCTCCCTCACCCTCACTCCACCGCCTTCTTCTCCTCCCTGCCAGCGAGAGCGCGAGCAAGCAAGAGCGGCAGCAGCGGCTACTGCGAACGTGCGGGAAGGAGGGGTTGTTGCGAGAGGATGTAGAAGCTCGACCGCGAGGGTACGAGCTTGCCGGGGCAACTAGAGCCAGCCGGTGGGAGAGCAGCGAGCGTGGGGTGTCGCAGAGGAGCTGCTGTAGCTCAGGCAGCAGGCGGACGCGGCACGGCCGTGCGCTGCAAGCGGAGAGCGAAAAGGGTCCTGATTTTGGGAAAATTTTCCAGAATCAGACGTCTTTACTTACGTCCAGACGACGCAGAAGACGTCTGGAGGAAGGTCCAGACGTCTGACAGGTACAATATTTGTTTTCTTCTCCTTTCGCGTGTACGGCCATGCAGCCTTCCGCCGAGTGTTTCTGCACCTTTTCGTGATGAGAGCAGCCGTGTGTGTGTGCAGGAGTTGTTCGGGAGGGCGCGAGGGCTCGCCATCCCACACCGATCAGACATCTGGGCACAGTACCAGACGACGGAGAGGACCTCCAGACGTCCGGGGTGACAATCGGACGTCTGGAAACTAAGTCCAGACGATCCAGCGGGCTTCTGGACGTCTGAAGGACTGCGCAGACCAAGGTATGGCATGATCGACCTTTTAAGACGTCTGGAAGAAGTTCCAGACGTCTGATTTTGGGCAAACTCGTCGTTTTTGACCCGTTTAGGATCCGTTCGGAGTCCGTTTTCCGCGTTTCAAGTTTCGTTTCTTCCAGATTTATTTCCTCTACCTGTTTAAAGTAATTGTATACTGTTCTGAGTATCTCCTTGTCTTTGATCCTTGTATTAGGATCCCATTCCGTTGCGGCTCTGGGGGTTGCGGAGGCGCGCGGTGTAACGAACGCGTGCTTCAGACGTCTTTTAAGATGTCTGGGAGGTGGCCCAGACATTTGACCAGACGTCTGGAACCACTTCCAGACGTCTGGGAATCGATTATTTTTGGCACGCGTGATTCGTCTGCGCGCCTGAGCGTGCAGACCTGCGTACGCTCTCTCTCCCTCTCTTTTTCCCTCTCTCCTGCGGCCGCAGGCTACCCTCTGTCGCGCTCTCTCTCTCTCCTCCTCGCGCAGCCTTAAAAGGGCACGCCCCCTCCCTCACTCTCATCACCTCCGCCCCCTTCCTCTTCTCCTTCCAGCCGGTGCGCGTGAGTGAGCGCGAGTGAGGCGGCGGCAGCGACAGCCGCGGTGAGCGTGGGAGGAGGTGCTGCGTGTAGGAAGAAGCGCTCGACCGTGAGGGCTAGCTCGCCAGGGCTGCTAGGGCCGGCCGGCGGGGGGCGCAGCGGGTGCGGAGCGACGCGGGAGGACTGCTGCAGCTCGAGCAGCTGGCGAACGAGGCGCAGCCGGGCGTCGCGAGCGGAGGGTGAGTTGCGCCCTGGTTCTGGAAACTTTTCCAGAATCAGACGTCTGGGATTATAGCCAGACGACGGGAACGACGTCTGGAAGACTGTCCAGGCGTCTGAAAGGTGAGTTATTTTCGTACCTTCTTCCTTTCCTACGACCGTCCGTACTGAGAGAGAGAAATGGGTACGCGCAGGTTCGGGGATTCTTATCCAACGTGAATCAGACGTCTGGCTGCAGTGCCAGACGACGGGAACGACTTCCAGACGTCCTGGGTGACCATCGGACGTCGGGAACTAGACCAGACGCCCCCGCAGGCTTCTGGACGTCTGAGAGACCACGCAGAGCAAGGTAACCCCTGATCCGCTTTTTAATACGTCTGGAACTTATTCCAAACGTCTGATTTTGCACTGTTTCGTTGTTTTCGACCCGTTTAGGGCCCGTTCGGGTTCCGTTTTCCGCATTTCGAGTTGTGTTCCTTTCTGAATTAAATCCTCTACCTGTCTACAGTAGTTGTATACTGTTTTGAGAAATTCCTTGTGTTTGATCCTTGTGATAGGACCCCGTTCCGTTGCAGTCTCGGGGGTTGCGGAGACACGCGGGATTCCCGACCACGCCCCCAGTTCGCCCATTGTAACCGGTAGAGTGGCTTTAAGTATAATCTGTTAAATTATGAAACCATAAATAGAACCTAGGACATTGCATGAATCCTAGGAATGAGAAATAGATTGAATGGTAGATCCTAGGGTGTTGCATGAATCCTAGGGCTGGAAAACTAGATTGTATGATAGATCCTAGGATATGGCATGAATCCTAGGACGGGAAAACTAGTGGAATCTATGAATACTGCAGTCTTGGAAAATGTGGAAAGGAAATAATAGCTGCCTGTGAATTGAATTAACAGCTGCCTGTTATGAATAAATAAACGTGATTGAGAATATGGATTGTAAGAACGTGAAACTGGAAAGTGAAACCTGGATATTCTGAGTTAACAGAGCTGGAACCCTATGGGGAATTAGGAGTAGAACTCCTGGAAAGTGAATGGAATATAATTGGGGAAGTGAGCTGGCCCTTGAGTACGGAGTACCAAGGAGAGCGACTGTCCCCCTGTTTAGTGAAGAGCGGAGCCAGCCGCCCCAAGGACCCGGGGTTAGGACTGGCCACTCTGTACCGACTTGCTGGCCCTCGTGTACGTAGTACCGAGGAGAGCTACTAGTGTAGGGAGGTACTAGCTACCCCACGGGCCTCGGGGTTCTGCTAGCCTCCTACACCGACTTGTTAGGCCCACTGGGGCAAACCAGGGTAGTCAGGCAAGGGTGCACGGACTGTGGAGGGGCAAGGCCCCTGTTTGGTTACTGTGGAGGGGTTGGACCCCTATTACTGAGAGGGCTCTACCCTGTACTGGTTCCGTGTTGTGCTTTGGGCGCACCCGTTAACGGAAACGACTGACCACGTGCCAGTGCGGGTTAGCTACCCGTGCATTTACCGCGCGTGCCGTAGTCACCGTTACGTCTGTCAGTGACCTTGGGGTGGTTGACTGAGAGTAGGATCACCATGGGGGACTCTCCCGGCCAGGAGAGCACCATGTGCTACTTCTACTGTTCGAAAAAAACAGCAATCAAGATCGTTCCCACGAGGAACATTCGAGATCAAGTGAAGGATCTGAGAAATAGATAAATTGTGAAACAATAGAAAGACATAAATAAAGGAAGAAAGAAAATTAAAACAGCTACTGTACACTTTACTGTTGCTTTAGTTTAGCTGCCACTCTACTCAGCGTTTTGCTAACGTGTTACACTCGTTACCTTTCAGGACCAGGTGTTGAGCAGCTAGGGTCAGCGGCTGCAGAGGACGGTGGGCTGAGTAGGGTCCAGTAGAGTTACCACTGTTCTCTTGTACCTCTTTTTGGTTCCACTGTAGTGAGTAGTTCTTGTTTCCGCTGTACTTTTCTTTACCTGCAGTTCATATTATGTTATGAATGTTGTTCTACTGTTGTGGTGGTACATACTGTAGTAGTTTCTTTCCTTACTGCTGTATTTTCTTACTGTTAGTTATATTCATGTTGAATGTGGTTTATTTTACTGCTCTTTTGGTTACTTCCTCGTTGGACGACCAGGTCTTGGGTTTAGTCGAGTCGGTCCGGTTCTCGTGTCTCGTAGGGACTCGGGAATCGGGTCGTTACAAGATGGTACATACTGTAGTAGTTTCCTTCCTTACTGCTGTATTTTCTTACTGTTAGTTATATTCATGTTAAATGTGGCTTATTTTACTGCTCTTTTGGTTACTTCCTCATTGGACGACCAGGTCTTGGGTTTAGTCGAGTCGGTCCGGTTCTCGCGTCTCGTAGGGACTCGGGAATCGGGTCGTTACACGCGGAATTGCTGACCACGCCTCCAATACTCCCGATTTTGCGGGTAGAGTGGCCTTTTCAATTATTTATCAAAAATTATGAAATTGTGAAATAATTAATAGAGTCTAGGGCATTGCATGAACCCTAGGGCTGAAAAACTAGATTGAATGATAGATCCTTGGGTATTGCATGAATCCTAGGACTGGAAAACTAGATTGAATGATAGATCCTAGGGTATGGCATGAATCCTAGGATTGGAAAACTAGTTGAATATATATATTGCAGTCTTGGAAAAGTAGAAAGGAAACGATAACTGCCTGCAAATTGGTTAACAGCTGCCTATTTAAGAATGAATAATCACTGTTGAGAACATGGGTTATATGGGTATAAAGCTGGGACGGTGAAACCTAAATTGGCTGAGTTAAAAGAGCATGAACCCTACGGGGAATTAGGAGTAAAACTCCTGGAAAGTGAATGGAATAGAATTGGGGAAGTGAGCTAGCCCTTGAGTACGGAGTACCAAGGAGAGCAACTATTCCCCTGTTTAGTGCATGGCGGAGCCAGCCGCCCCAGGGACCCGGGGTTAGGACTGGCCACTTTGTGCCGACTTTTGGCCCTCGTGTACACAGTACCGAGGAGAGCTACTAGTGTAGGGAGAGCACTAGCTACCCCACGAGCCTCGGGGTTCTGTTAGCTCTCCTACACCGACTTGTTAGGCCCACTGGGCAAACCAGGGTAGTCAGGCGAGGGTGCGCAGACTGTGGAGGGGCAAGACCCCTGTTTGGTTACTGTGGAGGGGCTAGACCCCTGTTACTGAGTGGGCTCTGCCCTATACTGGTTCTGTGCTATGCTTTGGGCGCACCCGTTAACGGAAACGACTGACCGCGTGCCAGTGCGAGATAGCTACCCGTGCGTTTATCGCGCGTGCCGTAGTCACTGTTACGTCTGTCAGCGACCTTGGGGTGGTTGACTGAGGGTAGGACCACCATGGGGGACTCTCCCGGCCAGGAGAGCACCACGTGTCACTTCTACTTTTCGGAAAAGACTGCAATCAAGATCATTCCCACGAGGAACATTCAAGATCAGAAGGATCTGAGAAATAAATTAATAATGAATAAATGGAAAAATATAAAGAAAGAAAGTAAAAATATAACAGCTACTGTCCACTCTACTACTTCTTCTAGCTTTTCGTTGCCACTCTACTCAGCGTTTCGCTGACGTGTCACCCTTGTTACTTTTCAGGACCAGGTGTTGAACAGCCAGAGTCGGCGGCTGCAGAGGGCGCTGGGCCTAGTAGAGCCCAGTAGCATTACTCGTAGTACCCACTGTACTTTTCTTTCCGTTGTAGTGAGTAGTTTCTGTTACCCCCTGTACTCTTTTTATTGTAACCTTCATGTTTATGTATATGTTTATTCTCTACTGTTGTGGTGGTGTATACTGTAGTATTTCTTTTCTCTACTGCTGTATTTTGTTACTGCTAGTTATATACATGCCGAATGTGATTTTTTTTACTGCTCTTTTGGTTACTTTCTCATTGGACGACTGGGTCTTGGGATCAGTTGAGTCGGTCTGATTCTCGTGTCTCGTAGGGATTCGGGAATCGGGTCGTTACAATCTATGTACTAGTTTTTGGTTATGATGGATATATTTCTGCTCTTGAAGGCATGTAATATTTTAGTATTACTATTATGTTTCTCCTTTGTTGCCAATGTCTTTCTTTTTAGTTACATTACTTGTGCGGTTGTGGACTGATGCATGTTATTTGGTTATTTTTCGTTGGACGACTGGGTCTTGGGATTAGTCGAGGCGAGCCGGTCTCGGGTCCTGTAGGGATCTAGGATCGGGTCATGATAAGATGAAATCAGAGCAAGGTCGTCCCGAGAAATGAACCAAATAGTTCGAAAATCACCACACTTGTACATGTAGCTAGGATAGCCATCACAACGTTTTATCTTGATTGTCATTTCCGACTCTTACGTTTCCTTTGTAATCAAACAATCACCGACAATCCTGTTTCTTTTCGATCTCCGTGCAGGAGATGCCTCGCCAGGGAGCTTTTGAGGCAGGCCACGAACGTGGTCGTGGCAGAGGGCGTGGTCGCAAGGGAGGGCGAGCGATGGCCGAGGACGAGGCCGGTCCACCTCTCCTTTCAGGCATCCAGGTCCCGAACCTCGCCCAACTGATCCAGGATCTCATACGAGAGGAGCTCCATCAGCGTCCTCCTCAGCCTCCTCTTCCTGGGGATACGGAAGGGCAGTCCTCCGTGGAGCAGGCGAGCCACCACGGCGTTGGACAAGCTGGAGGGGGAGGGAGTGATCCTCCATCGCCCCCACCTCCTTCAGCCACTTCGGGTCACGAGTCCTCCTTGCCTGGATGTGCACCCATTCCCCCGTTGTGGCTGCACCACAAGGTCTTCATCCAGTTCAGGAAGCTGAAGCCCCCTTCCTTCGAGGGGGAGGAGAGCCCATCTGAGGCAGAGGATTGGCTGGAGCAGATGGAGAAGATCTTTGACACCCTCTGTCCTCCTGCGGAGTGCCGAGTGGCCTTCGCCACGTATCAGCTGGAGAGTGCAGCTCACAGGTGGTGGAGGGCGGTCAGAGGACAGGATGAGGGAGAGCTGGTGTGGGATCGGTTTGTGGCGCTCTTCTGTGAGAAGTACTACCCATAGACTTGGTAGGATCAAAGGAGGCGGGAGTTTCACTATTACGACCCAATTCCCGAATCCCTACAGGACCTGAGACCGACTCAACTCGACTAATCCCAAGACCCAGTTGTCCAACAAGAAATAACCGAAAAGTAGGAAAATAAACCTAATTGACTATGCAATGTAACTTACAGTAAAAGCGTACAAGTAGTAAAGGAAAGTAAAAGCTGCTAATCAGTATATACCACCACAAACAATAGGAAAGTAGAACAAAAGTATAGTAACAGGAACAGTAAACAAAATCCTGATCTCACTAGCAGAAAAGAGAGTATAACAACAGCACGAAAACTATTGCTGGGCTCGATTGGACCCAGCACCCTCGGCAGCCGGTAACTCGGGCTGCTTAACTCCTGGACCTGTAAAGGGTTATTGATAGTGGTGGTATGACTAGGTTTTGTTGTTTGTTATAGAAATGGCGTTGTAGTACAGATAGTCATTGCCACTATTACAATTTTACTCGGAAATAAGAGGTTTCCCGAGGTCGAACTCAGGGAGCAAACTATAATTCTAGAAGTACAATATTTTTATTACAAAAATAAGAGAGAGAGAGAGGTAGATTGGTCTCTTGGCTTTTTCTTCTTCTCTTCTTTCTCTCTTGCCTTTGTCTTCTTCTTCTTTCTCTTCTCTTCTCTTTGCTTGATCGTCCTTAGTTTTTCTTCTTCTTTACCTTCTTCCTTTTTCTTTCCTTCTTCTTTCTTTGATCTTCTTCAACTCTTTATCTTCTGTTCTTCTTCTTTTCTTTCTTTTTGCTTTCAGTTGTGGCGCCTATTCTTCTTTCCTTCCTCTTTTCTTTTCCTTCAGAGCGTCGTCTGATTTCTCAATCAGACGACTTAAGTAGCACCTGCTACAGTGCTTCCTCGGTGCTCCTTCTTCTGCTTCTTTCTTCTTCTTCTCCTTCCTCTTCTTCTTGCAGTCCTTCTTCTTCTTATTTGCTTCGAGCAGCCCTGGCTGCTTCTTCCTTCTTTTTCTTCTCCTTCCTCTTCTACGGTCTGTTCTTCTTTCCTTCTTCTTGTTTTGCCTGCACACTCACATAGCCTGGTCAGAGCAAAACCTAACCCTACCCTCCCCCGCATCTCTCTCTCTCAGATTTCGCTCGTAGGATCTCTCTCCCAGAGCCGGGTATTCAAGTACGGGTTCGCGCCCGGGTCCAGGCCCATCGGCGTGTGGTGGAGGGCGAGGAGTGCAGGTCGGGTATACAGGTCGGGCCAGGTCCGCGGGGGGTGGTCGCGGACGAGGCCAGGTGAAGCGGGTGAGAGGGACCTCACCCCGTGGTCAGGAGGCGAAAAGGCTAAGGCACTTTTCCAATTTATGCGCAGGCAGCGTTTCGAAATCCCACGATGTGGGACTATCTTCTGTGCTGTCTTCGCGCGCGCCCGCAAGATGACTCCACCTCGCCCTCTGATCGGCTGCAGCCGATGTCGGTGCCCATTGAAGAGGCAGAAGCCTTCGCAGACTTCGCCCCAACCTACAGCACTTGGGAACCTGGGGCTGCAGGGTCTGGAGCTCGCCCCGAAGCTGCTTCAGTCGTTGTTAATGGCGGCTGGAGCAGCGAACCTGTTAGACAGAAACATGGCCCTTCGGCCTAATCAAACTAGCGGGGGACCTTTGCCATGGCACGGGGTGTAGCAGGTCGTGGGGCGGCGTCTAGCGGCGGGGCTAGGTCGAACAGCGACCGGAGAAATGGGTCTGTTCGGGGGAGTGTGGTGGGGGTGTGGAGCAGTAATGGGTGAGCAGAGGTTGCTCAGGGTGATGAGGCGGAGGTTCTGTGAGGGTTGGCGAGGCGTGTGGGGCTGTGGAGCGATGGGGGCGTCTCGCCGGAGGGTAGCCAGAGATGAAGGGGGTGACGGTGGACAGGAGTGGTCGAGGGCTTAATTGAATGTAAAATAGTGAGGAAAAGAAAGAAGGGGAGGTGGGGAGAAGTTCTGACCTAGTTATAAGGACGAACGGGGCCGGAGCAGGGCGGCAGTCGTATCGACTGTCGCCAGAGAAGAAGATGCCCAGAGGGAGAGGGAGGCGGCGAGGAGAGAGTGGGAGGGCGCGCGCTGGGTACGGCGCGACGCGGGAAGAGCGGGCGAGGGTGGCTCTGCTGCTGGTATTGCGGCAGAGCGACGAGGAGGAGGAGGAAGAACCGCTGGAGCTGGAGGGCTTCTGCCGGAGTGGGAAGAGAGGAAAGATGGGGGTGTTTCTCCGTCAGGATCGAGCTGCCCTCTTCTGCAGGCGGAGGCGGCTTTTATAGAGGTGAAAGTGGAGAGGTGGGCGGAGGGAGGCGACGTGCCTTCCTCGCCGAAGGACGGTCGGAGTAGGGACCCATACCTTCCGCGCGTTCGCACGGAAGGTATGGGCTGCTGCAGAGATCATGGAGGTGTCCCTGCTACAACAGACGTCGCAGGGAACACCCCGTTGAAAGGGCAGAGGTCCTCCCTCACCCTGTGCGGCGCCATGCTCCGCGCAAAGTCACCGGAGCATGGCGCTGCTCAGGGTTTTGCAGGGAGGACCTAAATGCAAAGAACAATGAAGACTTAGGGGCCAAAATGCGAGGGTTTCAAAAGTTGAGGGTCAAAAAGTAATAGATGAGAACCAAAATGCAAAGTCGGTCAAGAAGGTCTCTTCTTAGGCTCAAGATTTTATACATGAATAAATAGGACCTAAGGATTCTAATGATAAATTTTATTTCTAGATCAGACCTTTTTTGACCGGTCAATTTACATAAAAACCTAAATTAAATCATTAATTGGGCATGGTTCTCAATGTAGGTCAAAATGGGTTCCCAAGGCCAAATTGAAGGTTCTAAACCCTAGAGATTATTTTTCGATGAATTTTAGAGGGTTTAGTCGATTTTTACTTTGCCTTGAACCTCGTGAATTGAAGTGGGTTTGTTTTAGGGTTACAGGATGTCATTTAATTCCTTGGAGTTGCTGTAGCCCTTGTTGGATCAAATCATCCCACTTTCCTTCTTATTAGGTTAGTTTGACCTATGTTTGGACCTTGAGTTAACCTGTTTACTGATTGTTTTGGTGAAATTGCATTTTTACCCCTTAGCTCCTATTTTCTTCACAAACTCAGAATTCTCTAAGTCAAGCCTTTCTATAAGTTATGTAGGAGCTTTTTCTCGCAAATCTAGGTTAGATGGTGCTAGTTTAGGGTTTATGACGAGGTCCTCATCAGTTATGTAAAAATGGAGTCAGTGAACGCTCAGTAGAGTGATAACCAGACTAGCTAAAGCAGTAAAAACTAGTAGGTAAATTTACCTTTTCCAGTTATTTATTTTACAAGTAGTTTCCTTTCACCCCATTGGTTTACTTTCAAATTTCTTTCTTGATCTCACATGTTCCTCGTGGGAACGATCTTGATTGCAATCTTTTCCGAAGAGTAGAAGGTACACGTGGTGCTCTCCTGGCTGGGAGAGTCCCCCGTGGCAGTCCTACACCCAGTCAATCACCCTGAGGTCACAGACAGACGTAGCGATGACTACGGTACGCGCGATAAGCGCACGGATAGCTACCTCGCACTGGCACGTGATCAGTCATTTTCGCTAGCGAGTACACCCAAAGTACAGCATGGAATAATTTAGGGCCTAGCCCTCTCAGAAATAGGGGTCTAGCCCCTTAAAACCAAATAGGGGTCTCGCCCCTCCACAATCTACGCACCCTCGTCTACTACCCCGGTTTACCTAGAGGGCCTAACAAGTCGGTGTAGGGTGTGGCTAGCTGAACCCTAGGCCCCGTGGGGTGGCTAGCTCCCTCCTTACACTAGTAGCTCTCCCCGGTACCATGTACGCGAGGGGCAACCGAAGTCGGTGTAGAGTGGCCAATCCTAACCTCGGGTCCCAACCCAAGGGTGGCTAGCTCTGCTCTACACTAAAAAGGGGACAGTCACTCTCCTTGGTACCACATATTCAAGGGCCAGCACACTTCCCATCCATATTCCAAGCTTTTCCATCTAACCACCGGAGCTCTACTCCTAACTTCCCGTAGGGTTCATGCTCATGTTCACCATATTATTCCAATCCAAGTTTCATCATTCACGATTCGGTTCTTGTTTATACACATGCAACTCGTATTTCCACAATTTAACACATGCAATAAGTGATACCACAGGTAACTGTTTAATTATCTCAGGCTGCTCATATTCTATCATGCAACTCGTATTCATTAACAGACAGTTGCTAATAATTTAGCTCATTCATTCATAAATACAGTTTCAATCACGCAAACAAGTAGTTCAACCATTTCTCATCCTAGGGTTCATGCAACATCCTAGGTTTCCAGTTATCTAATTTTCATAGATGCATTCATAGTTTATAAGTAGAACAGGGGGAAACTATTCTACCAGACAATCCAGGAGTACTGGGGGCTCGAACTGTTAGCCCACATACCTCTGCAAGCCCCAAACAAGCAACAGGTCGAAGTACTGTACCAAGGAACACACCATAACAGAAGATTCAGAATAGTGTATAAAGGTTTCTAATATGTAGAGGAATTCACAAGGAAACCACAGATACTTCGTTTGCGTAAAATGGATCCCGATCGGACCCTAAACGTGTCTGCAGACCCAATTCAGACGTTTGACAACAAGTCCAGACGTCTTAAAAGCATCAGAGACTCATCTCAAGTTCTTGTGATGATCTCAGACGTCCAGGACTCTGCTGCAGCCGTCTGGAAGTAGTTCCAAACGTCAGATCAGTCCTCTGGTCATCTGGGGATGTCTCCGGTCGTATGGTAAGCTATCCAGACGTCTGAAAATCGTGGGAGGGCGTTGACAACGGTTTGGCTGTCCAGTTAGCTTGTTTGTGTTTGTTATATGTCAAGTTATAGTCGTTGTAGTAATAAGACAACTACCATGTTATCATTACAAATTTTTTACTCGGAAATGGTTTTCCCGAGGTCAAACTTAGGGAGCTACTGGAATTCTAGAAATATAAAGGTTCTCTATTAGATTACAAAAATAAGGGAGAGAGAGAGAGAAAGAGAGAGAGGGAGCTTGTCTTGGCTTCTTCTTCTCTTCTCCTTTTCCTTCTCCTTCTTTCAGCTGCTCTTCTTTTCTTCTTTTTCTCTGCTCACGGCTGTGTCTCTTCTTTTCTTCTGCAGAGTTCTTCTTCTATTCTTTCTTTGTTCTTCTCTTTCTTTCTTTTTCTTCTCTTCTTCTACGGCTGTGACAATCTTCTTCTTCTGACTTCTTTTTCTTCCTCCTTCTTCTTCTTTCTTCTCTTGCTTTATCTCCTCTGGCCGCTGCTCAACCGTCGTCTGATACAGCGATCAGACGACTTAACTGTAGGTTTGCTACAGTGCTTCTCTTCTTCTGTTTTTTCTCTCTTGCTTCTTCTTCTTCCTCTCTGCCCTGAGTGGGTAAGGCTTCGGCCGCCTTCCTTCCTCTTCTTTCCTTCCGGAGCAGGCGGGGGTGGAAGTCGTGTGCGGTGAGGCGAAAAGACAAATTGAGAGAGGGAAAATGTAAGGGAGGAGGAGAGGAAGCTAATTACCTAGGTTTTGGACGAAGGGGGAGGGTGGAGCCACTGGCTCGTACTTGCCGGAGTTGGGGAAGAAAGGACACTGGAGGAGGAGTGCGGCGACGAGGAAGCAGGCAGAGGGTGCCGGCAGGTGCAGCACGGCACAGACGAGAGGGCTAGGAGAACCCTACTGCAGGTAAGGCGGCAGAGCGACGAGGAGGAAGAGGAGGAGGTCGCCGGAAGCTGCGGGCCATCTGACGGAGGAGGAGGAGATGAAGTGGGGGGTTGTTCTCCGTCAAAGAGAGCTTAGCGGAACCGGCAGGGGGTGCCGATCCTTAAAAAGGGGCTGGCGCAGAGGGAGGCGTGGGCTAGCGACGTGCCAGCCTCGCCGGAACGTAGCCAGAGAGGGGACCCATGCCTTCGGTGCATTCTCACGGAAGGTATGGGGGCCGATAGAGAGCATGGCCGGGTCCCTGCGACAGAGGACGTCGCAGGGAACCCCGCGTCTGCTTTGCAGGGCAGTCACCCCTCTCTGCGCGACGCCATGCTCCGCGCAAAGTCGCCGGAGCATGGTGCTGCGCAGAGTTTTGCAGAAGGGAACATTCTGCAAAGAACGACAAAAATGATAGGGGCCAAAATGCAAGGGTTTCGAAAGATAAGGGTCAAAAAGTAAATGAAGAGGACTAAATTGCAAAGTCGGTCAAGGAGGTCTCCTCTTAGGCTCAAGTTTTTATACAAGACTAATTTGAACCTAAGGATTTTAATGGTGAATTTTATTTCTAGGTTGGATCATGTTTGACTGGATAATTTGCGTAAAAACCCAGATTAAGTCATTAATTAGGTAAGGTTCTCTTTGTAGGTCAAAATGGGTTTCTAAGGCCGAATTGAAGGTTCTAAATCCTAGAGATTATTTTTATGTGAATTTTAGAGGGTTTAGTTGATTTTTATCCTGCCTCGAATCTCGTGAATTGAAGTGGGTTTGTTTTAGGGTTATAGAATGTCATTTAATTTCCTAAAGTTACTATAACCCTTTTTAGATCTGACCATCTCACTTCCCTTCTAATTAGGCTTGTTTGACCTGTGTTTGGATCCTTAATTACCCTGTTTGCAAATTGCATTGGTGAAATTACAGTTTTACCCCTTATGATTTGTTTTCTTCTTAAACTCAGAATTCTCTGAGTTAAGCCTTTCTTTGGGTTATGTAGGAGCTTTCTCTTACATATCTGGGTTAGATTGTGCTAGTTAGGGTTCATGATGAGGTTCTCATCATACCCCCATGCCTAGCTTTTGCTAGTCCCTTAGCAAAAACTTAAGGTTTCAACCTTTGTTTTAGACCATGAAGTTTTTAATGATTTCAGATAAGTGCTTTTTCATCTGAAACCTAGATTAGGTTAGAATGCTAACCATAGGCCTAAAAGGTACTCTAGTACCAACCAAGATCTGGATCTGTCTAGCCTCAGTCTCAGTTTTTAGCAAAGGTTTTTAAGGCCTACAAGAACTAACCTAAGGTTTATTAGACTTTGTGGTTAAAGCACTTGTGCTTGAAATGATTTTAGCCCTGGCTCAGTTCGCAGTGTGTTTTGTAAGAAAGAGAGGTAGAAGATTTATCTGTTTGGAGAGTTTTCTCTCTCTTTTTCTTTTTAATTCTAGCTTAGGATTGGCTTTTCAACATGATCTATATCAGATTCCTTGTCCCCATCATCAATCCTCAAGGGTTCCTGGCAGTCGATGCTTCGAGATAGCACCACCCATGGTAACCCCCGGAACCCTGGCTATTAAGATTTCGAGATAATCCCATCCATGGTGTTTTGAGGCCGAATTCAGACCCTGGCAATTGACATTTCGTGATAATGCCATCCATGGAATCTGAACTAGCAGAGTGCTTACATGCCCCCGGTAGGATATGTAAATATCCTAAGAGACAAGCACCGAGGAGATGATATTTTGTTACGCACTTTCGAGGGGAATTTCCCACCTCTCCGCGCTGGGAACTCGTCCAAATCAACTTGTGTTGATCGGCCACTCCTACTCTACGTGTTATTTTCAGAATTTTGCGATGCTTCTGTGTGATTTTGATTTTTACGCTTACTGAACCAGGCTGTGTGTGAGGTTAGGGTGCTTAGGTTACTGAGTCCCATAAACCAAAAGTTAATTAATAAGGCCAAATACTTCCTAAGCCTTGGACCTAATACTTAAGCCTTTCATTTTCCTCAACCTCTTGAGGAATGTCTAGATCTTAATGGGTATTAAGAGTCTATCCAAGAATGCCTAAGGTTTGCATTCTTACTAATCTCACTGTGCACTTTTCAGTTCTTTTCTTGAATGAGGTCTAGAACTTAGGTTAATTCCTTAGTTTCTTACTAATGACTATCACTTTTCTTTCATTTTTGTGCTCCTTTTTCATTTTGTTTCTTTTTCCTTCCTCCACAAAATTTCTTTCCTCCTCTTATTTTATTATGATTTTTTTTATCAAAAATTTTTTAATTTTTATGGTGTTTTTGGCATATGTGAATTTTTTGTTTAAAACCTTTTCTTACAAGTTTTGCACTTTCATAACCCCCATGCCTAAGATTTGCAATGTCCTCATTGTGACTTAGGGGGTTTTTATTCAACTTAGTTCATTCCTTAGGACAGATATTTTGGTGAGTGAATGGGTCGGGATGACTATTGCAGATGATTTCTAATCTCAGATGCAAGCACCTGAGGTGGAGTTGGTTGTCTTAAAGGGTGAACCTTAAGTGCACAAAGGTGTCAAAAAAGGTTTCAGGTTTTCCAAGAGAATGACAGGCTGCCTCCCGTTGAGCGCTGAGTTTTACGCCATCGACTGGGTGCAATAAGCTCATGGGGAATGGAGGATATAAGATGATTCAGCCAAATTAGTAGAAGTTACATCAATGAACGGTTTGAGTCTCTGACCGTTCACGATGAAAGGTTTGGAATCATGACTGAGTGGGCTGATCTCGATGGCTCCATTTCCAAAAACCTGTCGGACCAAGTATGGTCCGCCCCACTTGGATCGCAGCTTCCCAGGGAAAAGTTTGAGTTGGGCATCAAAGAGTAGGACCTTCTGACCAGGATAAAAGATCTTTCTAGAGATATGCTTGTCATGGAAGGCTTTAACCCGCTCCTTGTAGATTCACGAGTTCTCGTACGCATTGAGACGTAGCTCATCGATCTCGCTGATTTGAAGCTTTCTGTGGGTTCCAACCTTCGAAAGATCTAGATTACAGTTCCGTACTGCCCAATAGGCTTTGTGCTCCAGTTCGATGGGAAGGTGACATGCCTTCCCGTACACCAATCTAAAGGGATACATGCCTAATTGGATTTCGTAGGCAGTCCTATAGGCCCACAAGGCTTCCGGAAGTCGGGACGACCAGTTTTTCCTGTCAGGCCGAACAGTGACCTACAAGATTTTCTTGATCTCTCGATTTGATAGCTTAGCTAGACCATTAGTCTGGGGGTGATAAGGAGTAGAGATTCGGTGAGACACCCCGTATTTGGTCATCAGTGACCTAAACTGAGCATTCGTGAAATGGGTCCCCCCATCTGAGATGATAGCACAAGGAATCCCAAACCGTGAGAAGATATTGTGATGAATGAATTTGAGAACGATTTTGTGATCACAGGTTCAGGTCGGTATGGCTTCGATCCATTTGGACACGTAGTCCACAGCCAGCAGAATGTATTCAAAACCATCCGAAATAAGAAAGGGGCCCATAAAATCAATCCCCCAAACATCAAAGATTTCGCATACGAGAATCGGCTGCAAAGGCATCATGTCGTGATGGCTCATGTTGCCCATAGTTTGGCAACGACTGCATGCCTTACAGTGACTGTATGAGTCTTTGAATAGTGTGGGCCAGTAGAAACCACACTGGAGGATTTTCGATGTGGTTTTGTGCCCAGAGAAATGGCCACCGCATGCCTGGTCATGGCAGAAGGAAAGAATATCATTGACTTCATCTTCCGGGACACATCTCCGGATGATTTGGTCAGCACCTATGCGGAAGAGGTACGGATCTTCCCAAATGTAATACTTGGCATCAGAGCGCAATTTGTCTTTCTTGGCCTTCGGCCAATCAGACGGGATCTGATGAGATGCCAAGTAGTTTACTATATCAGCAAACCATGGAAGTTTCGTACCAATAGTCAGTAGGTGCTCATCAGGGAAATGCTCCGTGATGGGTCCGGAAGGGTTGATAATCTCAGAAGGAAGGCAGGACAAATGGTCAGCTACCACATTTTGTCTTCCCGCCTTGTCGTGAATCTCGAGATCGAATTCTTGCAACAGCAAGATCCATCAGATTAGTCGGGGCTTCACGTCCTTCTTGGCAAGGAGATGCCTCACAGCCGTGTGATTCGAGTAGATGATGATGTGGGAACCCAGGAGATAAGATCGGAATTTTTCAAGGGCAAATACTACGGCTAGCATCTCTTTCTCCGTAACTGTATAGTTACGTTGAGCCTTGTCAAGTGTCTTACTAGCGTAGTAGATGACCACGGGCTTCCCATCAACTTTCTGCCCCAGAACCGCTCCTACGGCGAAATCAGACGCATCGCACATGATCTCAAAGGGTTGAGACCAGTCAGGGGATTGTAGGATTGGCACCTGGGTGACTCGTTCACGAAGATTTCAAAGGCTAGAGTGCATTCCTTGGAGATTTCAAAGGGTACATCCTTAGAGAGGAGAGTCGTCAGGGGTGTTGGTGCTAGAGCACCACGATCATTTGTTTTGATGACAAAACACGTGTTATTTAACATTTGCACTTGAAGTCTTAGATTTTAGGTCAATTGCAAATGGAGACGTGATTAGACAGAATTCGAGCTCGCATCCAGGACGGATTGAAGGAGCTTGATGGAGAACAGAGGGGATTCGCGAGGAGCGATAGATTGAAGATGGAAGGACAAGAAGAATAGGATAGAATTCCATTTTATTCCTTTCATGTACTTTTGTCGTTATTTTCTTGCTCTTTATTTCCTTAGAACATTATGTTAAAGAGCCTCAAAGTACCCTAACAGTAGTCCTAGGAACACCCGCACAACCCAAGGATACTTAGGTTTTCTGTAGAGAACTTAGAAAACCAATATAAGGTTCAAACGGAATTTCCAGACGTCTAATTCCAAAATCAGACGTCTGATAATGTGTTTTAAGACGTCTGACTGTTGATTCAGACGTCTGATAACATTTAGGCTAGACATAGTTAGTTCTGTCTGATGAAATCAGACGTCCAGACCTTAGACCAGATGTCTTAGGAGACGTCTGATGACTTTGCCAGACGTCCAATTAGTGGACCGTTGGCTCTCTTAGCATACACTCAAGGATATGACCGTTAGAGCCTTATCAGACGTCCTTAAACCCTTCCAGACGTCTGAAAATTGACCGTTTTGCTTCGACTGACCCGAAAATCTCTTCTCAGAGATTTTCTAGCCATTGCAAATCCATTCCCACAAAAAAGTAGGCTTCCAGATGTCCAGACATAGTGCCAGACATCCTGTATGTCGTCTGATGGACTTACACAAGAACCCTGTTTAGATCTGATTCAAGTCAGGAAGAGACCCACCCAAAATTAGACGTCTGACCTTATTTTCAGACGTCTTAAAGTGGTCTTCCAGACGTCTGATGCCAGAATTAGACGTCTGATTACCCTGTCAATGCAATCATTGTCCCTGATTTCGGCCTGATTCTCTTGGGCTTTGCACCCAACGGCTATGGAAGCTTTCCTAAGCCTTCCAAAACCTTCCTAAGGCCTCTATAAATAGAGAGGAGCCTTTGCACACTAAGATACACCTAAGCAACATACTTTCTACTCTTTTGTGTCCAAGAAAAGCTCTTGCACTCCAAGCTTAAGTTCCATCATCCAGAGAGCTAAATTCCCTTTGCGCACCCACTCTCCCGCCGTAATTCACGAAGAGCGACGTTGCGTGGCTCACGCACCCGCGTCATCGATCCGACACACTCCTTGCAAAGGGGAGTTTCCTAATTCCTATAGAAGCTAGGTTTAAATTACTTTGTTGGCTCTATAGGATTGTTGTTATTTTATCTTTGCTATTTGGTTGGGTATTCGCTTTACGAATTCCCGTCTCCTTCGAGGGACAAAATCCTTCTCGTGAAGAGAAGGGGTTTGAGGTACACTACCCTCGTATAAAGTAGCGTGGTTGTAATTGAGGTTGAATCACCCTCGTTTAAGTGATTCGGTTAGTGGATTTGATCAACTTGGTTGATCGGAAAATCCTAACTCGAGAGGGTTAGGTGGTGGTTTTCACCCGGTTTGGGTTTCCACCTAAAAATTATTGTGTACTTTGTGCGATTGATTTTATTTTGTGAGATTGCTTTATTTATTTCTGCTATTATTACGTCACCCCCTCCCAGTAGGGACGAATCTGCAATTGGTATCAGAGCAGGTCTTGTTGTTTCGGCGTAACAACCAAGCAAGAAGATCTATGGAGGGGAGCAGTTCCGCGGGTAGGATTTCCGAGGGGCAGTCCACCGTCCGACCACCCTATTTCGACGGAAGCAACTACCCCTACTGGAAGTTGCAGATGAGGACGTGGCTTCAAGCCACCGATTTCACAATATGGGTCAGGTGCGAGACCCCCTTCGACATCCCAGAAAAACCCACCAGAGGATACTCGCAGCAGCAGATTCGTGAGCTCTCTTTAAATGCAAAGACCATGAATGCCCTTTACTACGCACTTAGCTCGGAGGAGTTCAATAGAATCTCGCAATGCGCTACCGCATACAAGATCTGGCACACACTCGAGGTAACTCATGAAGGTACCTCTAAGCTAAAAACTTCTAAACTAAATTTACTTTCACAAGAGTTTGAGGCTTTTTCCATGAAATCTAATTAATCCTTAAGTGAGATGAACACTAGGTTCACTCTCATTGTAAATAACTTGAAAGCATTAGGGAAGACTTTCATCAAGGGGGAGCTTCAAGGGAAGCTTCTTCGTTCCCTCGGACCGGAGTGGGAACAGAAAGTCACCGCCATCGAGGAGGCAAACGAAGTGGAGGAGCTCAACATGGAAGATCTCCTAGGCAATCTAATGGCCTACGAGACAAAGTTGAAGCAGAAGAAGAAGGATACACCGGAGCCTAAACCGAAGAAGACTCTCGCCTTCAAAGCCACGTCGGATAGCGAGGTAAGTTCCGACGACGAAGACTTTAGAATTTTACTTAAAAAATTTTCCAAGTTTTGTAGGGAATCAAAGAAAGAGAAAAAGGAGAAGAAGGAAAGCCCGAGACGTTACTATCACTGTAACGAGAAAGGGCACCTACGACCAAAGTGCCATCTTCTCAAAAAGGAGAAGAAGAAGGAAAAGGAGAAGTCTAAGAAGAAGGCGTTCCAAGCCACTTGGGATGATTCGAGCTCGGAGGAAGAAGAAGAAGAAGAAAAAGAAGAAAACGCTTGCTTTGGTTTCATGGCCAGAGGAAGCGACAGCGAAAGTGAAAGCGACTCAGACAACGAGGTAAATTCTGATTTACAAGATGTTTTTAATGAGTTGTATGAGCTTAGTAAATCACTAAAAATAGAAAATAAAAGCATGAAAAAGAATCTTAGTTTTCTTAAATCTGAAAATGATAGGTTAGAAATAAAACTTAAAGATCTAGAAACTAGTCCTAAAAATGATAACCTATTACTAGAAAATCATAACCTCATCATTGAAAATAATAAATTGATTGAGGAAAATGTTAGTCTAAAAATAGAAATTTCTTATTTAAAAACTAAGATGAATATTATAGAAAAAGAAATTGCATGTCTTAGGGAAAATCCAACAAATTAATCAACAAAGTAGATAATTTTTATAACCCTAAGGTTGAGATAGGATCTCCATCAAGGAGACCCGCTAACAGATCCGGATCCAAGCCCACTTGGATACCGAAAAAAGAATTGGAATCTTGTTTTATAAGTTTCAGAGATAACTACAACACAAAGGACTGGACCTACAAACTCAAGGTTGGTCAACTCGAGTTGGGAAAACCAAGGAGTAGACCAAGGAGGAGAACAAGAAGACCGACGAGACGACGAACAAACGACGGACCAGCCGCACGTCGACTGCCAGATTGGAGACCGGCGCCAATGCCCGGGCCTCCAAGCTACGGATGGGAGTCCCATTCGATGTGGCATCCACCACCACCATTTGGTCCATTTTATTGGCCATGGTAGGTGAGGTAAAAATTCTTCACCCTATCTTTTTATCACTAGCATTTAGATAGGGGGAGTTAAAAAGATTTATGAGCTACTTGTCAATTTTTAAGGGGGAGATGCAAGTTAGCTAAATTTCCTTTAGTAAGGGGGAGAAAAATAATAGCTATCTTCTTGTTACAAAAAGGGGGAGGACATTACCTTTGTTAAAAGAAATTTATAGAAGAGTATGTTTTAAGGGGGAGTTATAGAAAATTTAAAATCAATCAAACCTTTTTGATAATGTCAAAAGGGGAGAGGATTTTTTGCATTATTATTTATAGTTTTGTCATCATCAAAAAGGAGGAGATTGTTGGTGTTAGAGCACCACGATCATTTCTTTTGATGATAACAAAACACGTGTTATTTAACATTTGCACTTGAAGTCTTAGATTTCAGGTCAATTCCAAATGGAGACATGATTAGACAGAATTCGAGCTCGCATCCAGGACGGATTGGAGGAGCTTGATGGAGAACAGAGGGGATTCGCGAGGAGCGATAGATTGAAGATGGAAGGACAAGAAGAATAGGATAGAATTCCATTTTATTCCTTTCATGTACTTTTGTCGTTATTTTCTTACTCTTTATTTCCTTAGAACATTATGTTAAAGAACCTCAAAGTATCCTAACAGTAGTCCTAGGAACACCCGCACAACCCTAGGATACTTAGGTTTTCTATAGAGAACTTAGAAAACCAATATAGGGTTCAAACAGAATTTCTAGACGTCTAATTCCAAAATCAGACGTCTGATAATGTGTTTTAAGACGTTTGACTATTGATTCAGACGTCTGATAATGTGTTTTAAGACGTTTGACTGTTGATTTAGACGTCTGATAACATTTAGGCTGGACATAGTTAGTTCTGTCTGATGAAATCAGACGTCCAGACCTTAGACCAGATGTCTTAGGAGACGTCTGATGACTTTGCCAGATGTCCAATTAGTGGACCGTTGGCTCTCTTAGCATACACTCAAGGATATGACCGTTAGAGCCTTATCAGACGTCCTTAAGCCCTTCCAGACGTCTGAAAATTGACCGTTTTGCTTCGACTGACCCAAAAATCTCTTCTCGGAGATTTTATAGCCGTTGCAAATCCATTCCCACGAAAAAGTAGGTTTCCAGACGTTCAGACATAGTGCCAGACGTCCTGTATGTCGTCTGATGGACTTGCGCTAGAACCCTGTTTAGATCTGATTCAAGTCAGGAAGAGACCTGTCCAAAATCAAACGTCTGACCTTATTTTCAGACGTCTTAAAGTGGTCTTCCAAACGTCTGATGCCAGAATTAGACGTCTGATTACCCTGTCAATGCAATCATTGTCCCTGATTTTGGCCTGATTCTCTTGGGCTTTGCACCCAACAGCTATGGAAGCTTTCCTAAGCCTTCTTAAGGCCTCTATAAATAGAGAGGAGCCTTTGCACACTAAGATACACTTAAGCAACATACTTTCTACTCTTTTGTGTCCAAGAAAAGCTCTTACTCTCCAAGCTTAAGTTCCATCATCCAGAGAGCTAAATTCCCTTTGCCTCTCCCGCCGTAATTCACGAAGAGCGACGTTGCGTGGCTCACGCACCCGCGTCATCGATCCAACGCACTCCTTGCAAAGGGGAGTTTCCTAATTCCTATAGAAGCTAGGCTTAAATTACTTTGTTGGCTCTATAGGATTGTTGTTATTTTATCTTTGCTATTTGGTTGGGTATTCGCTTTGCGAATTCCCGTCTTCTTCGTGGGACAAAATCCTTCTCGTGAAGAGAAGGAGTTTGAGGTACGCTACCCTCGTATAAAGTAGCGTGGTTGTAATTGAAGTTGAATCACCCTCGTTTAAGTGATTCGATTAGTAGATTTGATCAACTTGGTTGATCGGAAAATCCTAACTCGAGAGGGTTAGGTGGTGGTTTTCACCCGATTTGGGTTTCCACCTAAAAATTATTGTGTACTTTGTGCGATTGATTTTATTTTGTGAGATTGCTTTATTTTATTTCCGCTATTATTACGTCACCCCCTCCTAGTAGGGACGAATCTACAAGGGGGCGTGCGATTTTCGAGAAATCAAGAATGAAACGACGGTAAAAATCGACGTGCCCCAGAAAAGAACGAATGTCCCTGATCGAGCTAGGCATAGGAAGGAGAGAGATTAGATCAACCTTAGCTCGATCCACCTGAATGCCCTTCTCAGAAATCAGATGTCCTAGGACGATCCCCTCAGGCACCATAAAGTGGCTCTTTTCCCAACAAAGAACCAAATTAATGTTGATGCAGCGCCTGAGTATATGAACCAAGTGCTGGAGGAAATCATCAAATGATGCCCCGAAAACTGAAAAGTCATCCATGAAGACTTTCAGATAATCACCTACCATATCAGAGAATATAGCAAGCATGCATCGCTGAAAAGTTGCAGGTGCATTGCAGAGACCGAACGGCATCCTTCGGAATGCGTACGTTCTGAAGGGGCAGGTGAACGTGGTTTTCTCTTGGTCTTCAGGATGAATAGCTACTTGGTTATAACTGGAGTACCCGTCAAGGAAGCAGAAGAATCAATTTCCCGCTAATTTCTCGAGAATCTGATCAATGAAAGGTAGTGGGAAATGATCCTTCTTCGTGAAGGAATTGAGTCGTCGGTAATCTATGCAGACTCTCCACGAGTTGGCTAATCGGGTAGGTATGACTTCTCCGATTTCAGTCGTTATGGTGGTGAGCCCTGCCTTTTTAGGCACAACCTAGATTGGGCTCACCCAACGACTATCGAAGATCGGGTAGATGATCCCTGCATCTAACCACTTGATGATCTCCTTTTTCACGACCTCCTGCAGATTGGGATTCAAACGTCTCTGCATTTCATGAGAAGGTCGTGCGCCCTCTTCTGAGTAAATATGGTGTGTGCAATAAGAGGGACTTATTCCAGTCAAATCATCGAGAGTCCATCCAATGGCTCTGCGATGTTGCTGGAGAACAGCAATCAGACGGGATTCCTGTTCGGGATTAAGCTTGGAATTAATAATCACAGGAAGGGTCTGATTAGAACCTAGAAAGATGTATTTCAAATGATCGGGAAGGGGTTTCAGTTCAAGGATGGGGTTATCAGCAGCAGCGGATGGTTCAAGGTAAATGTGAGGTTCAAGGGTTGGGGTTATGGGTCTGTCTAAATCTGGTTTTGACTCCTCTGATTGCGGTTCAAAATCTTTTTGTGGTTGATGAGGTATAATCAGGTCATTCTCAAAATACGTTTCATCAACCAAAGTCCTGATATCACAAATCTGTTCGATGACACCGCAATTGATTCCTCGTTGGGCCTTGAATATATCAATTTTTAGGGTTTGATTTCCAAATTTGAGCTCTATTTGGCCCTCCTCACAGCTGATGTTGGCTCTAGCAGTAGCCAAGAAAGGTCTCCCTAGAATGATCGGTGTATCCCTAGGGTTTTCAGGTGCATCCATGTCTAAGACTATAAAGTCTACAGGAAAGTAGAAATCCCGCACTCTTACAATAACATCCTCAAGAATCCCTTTTGGTGACTTTATAGATCGATCTGCTAATTGTAATGTCACCTCAGTCGGTTTTAGCTCAGATTCTTCTAGGTGGTAAAGTAAGGATGTGGGTATCAGATTTATGGAAGCACCCAAGTCTAGCAATGCTCTATCGAATTGGGTATCACCTATCTTGCAGGAAATCAGGGGAGTACCAGGATCTTTAGCCTTGGGTGGGAGTCTGCTTAGGATTACAGAGTTGGCTTGCTCTGACAGTACAATTGGACTCCCACTCTTGGTTCGCAGCTTACGCTGGGGTGTACACACATTCTTTAGGAATCGTGCGTAAGCCGGTACGTGGCGAATTGCATCCATCAAGGGGATGTTTATTTGGACCTGCTCAAAGAGCTTGACCAGGTCCTCCTCAAGTGCCATGGGCTTGGTGGTCTTCTTTCCCTTGGTCAAGGCCTCGGGAAACGGAACCTTGGTTGGTTCTTCTAGGATAGGTCCAAGTCTTTGATCTGGGACAGGATAAGAACGTCCTGGATTACTGTCCTAGGGTTGGGATTACTACCAGGCTTGGAGTGGTCTGGATAGGGTGGATCTTGGGTTTCCTTACCACTACGGGTTGTTACAGAGTTTAGCCCTGCCTGGTTTTGGTTAGGGTTGGGCAAGATGGGTTGCTGCTGATAGCCCGCATAGGAAGTGGAAGCCTCCATCCCGTCGGGTGAAGGAACAGAGGGGGCCTGATAAATCATGTGTGCTTGGCCTGGATTTGGGTTCATAACGCGCCGCTGGGTTGACACGTTATTCGGGTTAGGAAGAGGTTGGGAAGGAAGTGTGCCTGGTTGGCGAGAATTTGCCAACTGGGCTAGTTGATTTCGAACCTCTGTAAGTTCGTCCTTGTGTTGCTTCTGAATAGCCGCATTCGTTCTTTGAATGTCAACCAGAGTTTGAAGGATAAGAGACATTTGGTCCTGATTTGGCCCTGATGGATAGGTAGGGTTGGGCCGAGGCTGAGCTGGCTGGTAAGGATGAGATGGTTGTGAATGGGGCTGAAAGGGTGGTCTCTAGGTTTGGGAATTTCCCACCCACTGGAAGTTGGGATGGTTTCACCATCCAGGGTTATAGGTGTTGGAGAATGGGTCATTCTGGATGGCATTGAGGTCCTCGCAGGTCTGAGGAACCTCCAAAGAATCAGAGAAAGGGGGAATGGAATTCCCCGGACTGGTATAGAAAGGATCGGATGACCCTCCGATCCGAGAATCAGATGGGGGTGGATATGGATCCATCCCAGGAGAAGATCGGTGGAGAATGTTTTGCACAGTTTCCCGTGTGGAAGGAGGTTGTGCAAAGGAGCTATGCGCAGAGGTGGCTCGCTGCAAGTGCTGAGTCAGCTCGCCCACCTTCTTCTCAATGATGGAGACCTTGTCCAATCGACTGGCCATTAATTCCAGGTCGACTGATGCGGACAGGCCCTGCATCTCGTGTGCTCCCCTAAGGTTCGTTGATGCGCGGGTATTCGTCCTGTCGAATAAGCCCATGGAGTCATTGTTGATGGAGTTCTCGTACATGTTTTCAAGAATCTCCCACACGGTGTCCTCATGTTGACCCATGATATTCCCTCCGCAAGTTGCATTGATGAAAAGCCTGATATCCTCACGGAGTCCCTGGTAAAAAGACTGGACTTGTTCTCATTATGGAACTCCGTGATGGGGGCACTTTCTCATGAGATCCTGAAAGCGATCCCATGCCTCATGGAGAGGTTCTCCAGTTTGCTGAGTGAAGTGAGTAATCTGATGGCGCAAGGCATTGGTCCGACCAACGAGAAAGAACTTCTTCAAAAATTCGGACTAAAGTTCTTCCCAATTGTTGATCGACCGGGTCTGAGTCTGGTGCCAATGAGCGGCCTTGTCTATAAGAGAGAAGGAGAACATCTTCATGAGGAGAATGTCCCAATTTTGTTCATCTGACCCAAAAGTTTGGGCCAGATGCTTCAGCTGTTTGATGTGCTGGAAGGGATCTTCAGAATTAAGCCCATGGAATTTAGGTATAACATGAATCATATTGGGCTTTAATTCAGAATCAGGTCCTCCAGTCGGGATTCTGACTCGAGGCTCAATAGCCACCGCAGCAGGATTATAATGGTCCCGCATCATAGGACACTGCGGTGGGTGCACAAAGTTCTGGAAGAGGTCATTGAGTCACTGGAGCTGGTGCTCCAAATTGTTTTCTTCCTCAACTGGCTGAGCCATTGTGGAAGAAGGTAAGCTAGGTTCGGAGTCGGAGGAGAGGTCGATGTGTGGTGTTGTTTTCTCAAACGAGGGCACTGAGGCTCAGCCTCGAGGAGAGTGAAGTTCTAAAGGAGATTTTAAGGACCTCCTACCAAACATACACTGTTGGAAGAGATGAGTTTAGCAGGTGCTGGACCCAATCAAGGCACCCAAAATGCTGGGTGACTATAGAGGTGCAGGGCAGATGGACCCATTGATCAAAAGATCGGCCACCTGAGAATTACCTGGGCAGCCAGAGAGGGTGAGTCCCGCGAAGACCCCTACACAGTAGAGCATCCTCACGGGTTATAGGGTTTCCCCCACTCGACCTCTCTTGTCACTGAGATTCCAGGTAGACCAGAATGGGGATCTTGACCTCTTAAGTCTACCACTTTTAGTTTAAGATCAAGGTGCTTAGATTTTCACTTGAACTTTTAGCCTTTTGGGTGCGAAGAGTGACCTATGTTGAAGGTTGGTTGACCCTAAGGGGTCAACTTCACCTATTGATTCCTTTGAGAACTTATTAGGTCTTGTCTTTTAAGGGTTCAAGTGTTTTTAGAGAGCCAATTGCTTAGGGTTTTTCTGAATAGGTATATTCAATCAATGACTTAGGCACACTTCTTTTGGGATTTCTCAATTCTTGATTAAGTAATGTGTCTCTAAAAACCCTAGTGTTAATCCTATGTTGGCACTACTTGGTCCAGTTAACTCCTTGTTGGGTAATTAGGGCTTCAGGCAAGAAGATGTTAGCCCTTAATTACCCTTAATACTGTGTGCAGGAATATTGGTTTTGAAAACATGCAGCTGTTACTAAGTATGAAAGACAGGTTATACCTATATTATGTTTTCCTTTTTCTTCCTCTTTAGAATTTAGGGGTTAAGAGTGAGAGGATAGAAGTTACCTGTCCTTGGAGTGGTTGTTGTGCGGCTGCTTCTTAATTTTTCCTGTACCTGCACACAAGAGAGAAGAGATTATTAGAAAACTCCCAAATAGAGAATTTATAGCTTCTAGAATAGCCGTTAATCCCCAGCAACGGCGCCAAGAAATGACAACGGTTTGGCTGTCCAATTAGCTTGTTTGTGTTTGTTATATGTCAAGTTGTAGTCGTTGTAGTAATAAGACAGCTACCATGTTATCATTACAAATTTTTTACTCGGAAATGGTTTTCCCAAAGTCGAACTCAGGGAGCTACTAGAATTCTAGAAATACAAAGGTTCTCTATTAGATTACAAAAATAAGGGAGAGAGAGAGAGAACGAGAGAGAGGGAGCTTGTCTTGGCTTCTTCTTCTTCTCTTCTCCTTTTCCTTCTCCTTCTTTCAGCTGCTCTTCTTTTCTTCTCCTTCTCTGCTCACAGCTGTGTCTCTTCTTTTCTTCTGCAGAGTTCTTCTGTTTTTTCTTTATTCTTCTCTTTCTTTCTTTTTCTTCTCTTCTTCTGCGGCTGTGACAATCTTCTTCTTCTTCTTTTGACTTCTTTTTCTTCCACCTTCTTCTTTCTTCTCTTGCTTTATCTCCTCTGGCCGCTGCTCAACCGTCGTCTAATGCAGCGGTCAGACGACTTAACTGTAGGTTTGCTACAGTGCTTCTCTTCTTCTGTTTCTTCTCTCTTGCTTCTTCTTCCTCTCTGCCCTGAGCGGCTAAGGCTTCGGCCGCCTTCCTTCCTCTTCTTTCCTTCCTTCCTTCTTCTCTCTGTTCTTGCATGCTCACACAAGGATTAGAAAGCAAAACCTACCTCTACCCTTCCCCGCGTCTCTCTCTCTCAGATTTCTCTCATAGGATCGCTCTCCCAGAGCTAGGTATTCGGGTATGGGTATCGCGCCTGGGACCAGGCCCACCGGTGTGGGGTGGTGGGCGAGGAGTGCACAGGTTAGGGTAATCGGATCCGGCCCAGACCAGCGGGGTGTGAGCGCGGGCGAGGGCGAGCGTGTGGCGCGCAGCGTGCGTGAGGGACCTGACCCCTGTGTTCGAAGGCGATAAGCCTACAACACTTTTTCCATTTATTTGGCTGCGACGCTTCCAGAACTGCCGAGGTGGGACTAAATGTCCCACCCAAATTGGCGCCTACAGCTGAGGAAGCTGCAGGCAATCGCAGCAGCACGCAAGGCCTTCGCCCCAGATGCAGACCTGGGATGCTTCACGAAGGCAAGCCGCGCGTCTTGGGGCATGAGCCTGGGCGAGAGGGCACCTGCAGGTGAAGGAGCTCCAGAAGCTCGGTAATGGCGGTGAAGGGTCGTCGACCTGAAAACAAGAATACGGCCTCTCGGCCCAATCAGAGGATGCAGGGAGCTTCGCCGGAGTGTGGCGAAGGCAGTGCGGGTGGTGGCGAGGCGTGAGGCGGCGTATGGTGGTAGCCCTAGGTCGGACTGTGGCCGGAGAGATGGGTCTGTTCGGGGGGTCGTCAGGTGGTGTCTAGCAGTGGATGGGAAGGGGGGATTTGTTGAGTGGAGTGAGGGGAAGCTTTTAGGGTAGTCGGCGAGGGGTGAGAAGGTCTGTGGAGGTGGGATGAGCTCGCCGGAGAGGGTGGTCGGAGACGGAGCAGGCGGGGGTGGAAGTCGTGTGCGGTGAGGCGAAAAGACAAATTGAGAGAGGGAAAATGTAAGGGAGGAGGAGAGGAAGCTAATTACCTAGGTTTTGGACGAAGGAGGAGGGCGGAGCCACCGGCTCGTACCTGCCGGAGCTGGGGAAGAAAGGACCCTGGAGGAG
The DNA here is from genome assembly GCA_037157565.1 of Thalassia testudinum. Taxonomy (NCBI): domain Eukaryota; kingdom Viridiplantae; phylum Streptophyta; class Magnoliopsida; order Alismatales; family Hydrocharitaceae; genus Thalassia; species Thalassia testudinum. Next base: position 16,200,984 of record JAZHRO010000039.1, read on the forward strand.
GAGTGCGGCGACGAGGAAGCAGGAGGAGGGTGCCGGCAGGTGCAGCACGGCACAGACGAGAGGGCTAGGAGAACCCTGCTGCAGGTAAGGCGGCAGAGCGACGAGGAGGAAGAGGAGGAGGTCGCCAGAAGCTGCGGGCCGTCTGACGGAGGAGGAGGAGATGAAGTGGGGGTTGTTCTCCGTCAAAGAGAGCTTAGCGGAACCGGCAAAGGGTGCTGGTCCTTAAAAAGGGGCTGGCGTAGAGGGAGGCGCGGGCTAGCAACGTGCCAGCCTCGCCGAAACGTGGCCGGAGAGGGGACCCATACCTTCCGCACGTTCGCACGGAAGGTATGGGGGTCGGCAGAGAGCATGGCCGGGTCCCTGCGACAGAGGACGTCGTAGGGAACCCCGCGTCTACTTTGCAGGGCGGTCACCCCTCTCTACGCGGCGCCATGCTCCACGCAAAGTCGCCGGAGCATGGTGCTGCGTAGAGTTTTGCAAGAGGGACCGTTCTGCAAAGAACGACAAAAAAGCTGGGGGCCAAAATGCAAGGATTTCGAAAGATAAGGGTCAAAAGTAAATGAAAAGGACTAAATTGTAAAGTCGGTCAAGGAGGTCTCCTCTTAGGCTCAAGTTTTTATAAAAGATTAATTTGAACTTAAGGATTTTAATGGTGAATTTTATTTCTAGGTTGGACCATGTTTGATCGGCTAATTTACGTAAAAACCTAAATTAAGTCATTAATTGGGTAAGGTTCTCTTTGTAGGTCAAAATGGGTTTCTAAGGCCGAATTGAAGGTTCTAAACCCTAGAGATTATTTTTATATGAATTTTAGAGGGCTTAGTTGATTTTTATCATGCCTCGAATCTCGTGAATTGAAGTAGGTTTGTTTTAGGGTTACAGAATGTCATTTAATTTTCTGAAGTTGCTATAACCCTTTTTAGATTCGACCATCCCACTTTCCTTCTAATTAGGCTTGTTTGACCTGTGTTTGGACCCTTAATTACCCTGTTTGCAAACTGCATTGGTGAAATTGCAGTTTTACCTCTTGTGATTTGTTTTCTTCTTAAACTCAGAATTCTCTGAGTTAAGCCTTTCTTTGGGTTATGTAGGAGCTTTTTCTTACATATCTGGGTTAGATTGTGCTAGTTAGGGTTCATGATGAGGTTCTCATCATGCGTGCCCCACGCCTTCCCAAAGCTGTTCCTGCGCACGATAGAGCAGCGCACCATTTTTAGCCAAGCAGATCACCTCTGCGGTGCGGCCTGGATGGTCGTAACCGCGAGGAAGATGTACCTTCGCGATACACCCGCTTTCAGGCATCTCGTGTCGACCCAGACATCTAGCCTGTCGTCCGGAAGAGCCTCCGGATGTTTGACACTAGAGAAACTCCAGTATCAGACCGCGCTCTTGCACCTCTCGCCGCGCTCCACAGCGGCTTCTTTCGCTTCGCTGCAGCTCCGACTGCTGCAGAAGGTCAGGGACGACGCCTCGACGTTCTCCTCCTCCTGCACGCACCACGGTTGCCGTGCGAACCTCCAGCGAGCCTCCACAAGCTCGTGGCCTCGACCCTCTCCTCCTCACGCTTGCTCCTCCTCCTCACTCTCTCGTGCATCTCTGCTCATGGCAGTGGAGTGGGGAGGTGTGGTGGAGTGGAGAGAAGAGGGAAGGGGGGGTCTCTTATACCCGAGGGTTAGGGTTTGGTGGGGGGAAAAAGAAGAGGGAATGAAAGAGAGAGGATGAGCCTGCACGCAGACCGCAAGGTGCGTACAAAATTTTCAATTTCCAGACGTCTGGGAAGGGATCCAGACGTCTTACTGGCACTCCAGACGTCTTAAGGGCTCAAAATAGAACGGGTCTTTACATTCATACTCTCCGCTAGGGGTCGATGACGATTAACGTGTACTGCACACGTTTCCTGGAGCTATTGCGCTTCACCTCGACAGCCGCGTCTACCGACGATGAGCGCCTATGAAGGTTCACCGAGGGCCTCCGACCCGCCATTCAGGAGTATGTAAAGCCCCTAAAGCTGCCTACCTTCTCCAGCGTAGTCGAGGCTGCCATGAACCACAAGGAGATCAACCCGTCCGTGCGAGACACCGATGGAGGAGGACGGAAGAGGCCTTATTCGTAGGAGCACTCACAGGGCCATCGGGAGAGGAGGCACCAGGCACCAGCAGGGGAGCTATCCCGTTCTGTGGGTCCACCAGGGACCTTTGGGGGTCCCTGATAGGGACCAATCGATTGCAGCAGACCCCCGCCTAGTCACCACCAGGGACAGCAGACAGAGGGAGGAGGTCGCATACCCCTCTGCTATCAGTGTGGCTAGCCAGGCCACATATGGAGGAATTGTCCATCTATGATCATAAGTGAAAAATCACTTCCCATTGATGAAAAGTCACGTTCCAAGTGAGAAATCATTTACCACCAATAGAGAGGCAAAGTACATCTGTGTATTTTCATTTCCAATCAGTGTATTTTGATTTTCAACCTATTAAGAACCATTTCCAACCGATGTATTTTGAATTTTAACCAATTGAAAATCATTTCCAACTTATATGTTTTGATTGAAAATTATTTCCAATCAGTTGAAAATGATTTTCAACCGATATATTTTAGTCTACTTGATATTCAAACGATTGATTCTGATTTTCAATATGTTGTAAAATATGTTGCAACATACATTTTCATACATGTATTCTATATGTTACTAAGCTAAGAACACTCAGCACTACGTTATGGTGGTTACTACATTGGATTATACAGAAATATTCATAAATTAATGGTTAATGTAAAATCCCAAATAAAAAAAAACACAATTTGAATAATAATATAAAATTTAAAAATAATTCATTACGTTTGCTTTTTTTTTTTTTATAACTATTTAAAAGAAAAATGATTAGCGAACCCTGGCGTGAGATTAATTTATTTTCTATGGAAAGGAAACCATTGGTCTTTACTAAATTTATATTAACGTAAATGTTGGCTAGAAACATTTCATCGACCTCGAGCCAAACAACATTCCCCTCAAGCGTGAAGCTTGAAGAACCGCATGCAGCGATTTCAAATACGGGAGACTGGGTCTTAATTGAGAAAGGTGTGAGAGGAGATATGGGAAAATTACAGCAATGATTGCATGTGGACATGATGGAGGATGTACAAGGGAATCAATCACGGGGCACGGGGAGGAGCGTGAGGGAACAGTTTTGTGTGTGAGGCCACCGAGGTGGCTGCATCTGGATCCCTCCTGTTGAGGGGCACAATGGCATTGGTTAAGCCTCCAGGACACCAGACGATTTTATCATGTAATATAAACGTCTCCACTCCCTTGTTACTCCCTCGGCCGCCGGATGCATCTGGGTTGCACGGTACTGTGCCACTACTCCAAAGCTTCTTCCTAACATTCCGGTGAGATTCTCTCTCGCTCTCTCTACTCTCACCCAGTTTTGCCACCAATCTCGTGTGATTTGGAGCAAAAAGCTAACCCCGTTTTGGCCTTTCCCCCAGTGATCGATGGGGGCAGAGTCGAAGATCTACACTTTCGAAGAGGTGTCCAAGCACAACCAGACCAAGGATTGCTGGCTCATCGTCAGCGGGAAGGTCATGAATCCCACCTTTCTTTGAGAGACCAACAAAGATTTGATGTCCGTTTCTGTCCAAAGTTACGGTTCTTTTTCGTTTGGGCGTTAGAAAGACACATTAATCTTTTTCGAATTTCAAGGCAGCTACTTCGTTAAATCGTAGAGGGTGCTTGCAAGTTGGTTTTTGTGGGTTCCTTTGGATGTAACTTGCGGGTCCTGTTTTTGAGGTTTGGTAAAGATTGAAGGAGAGAATATGCATGCTGTGTCTGCATATGGATGATACCTCTTACTCTTGTTTTGTAGAAAAGGTGCTGCATGGATGAGTAGTTTGTCTAGAATGCTAGTTGTGTTATGTGATGACTAGTTTGTCAGTTGTCTAGAAGTGCTGATTGGAATGATCTTGGATATGGTCCTAGTGCAAACTTTACAAAGGCTAGGAAATCTACTGTGTATAAAAATGATGCATGTTCAGCAACGTCTATAATGGACCCCCTCTTAATTCTTTTTTAAAAAAAACGAAGAAAGATAACAATGTCTATAATGGAGAATTGTTGATTTCAAGTGATCCTCCTTCTTTTTCTTTTCAAAAAGAAAAAAAGAAAAAGAAAACCATGTCTATAATGGAGGATCACTTATCTCAAGCAATCCACCTTTTTCTCTTCAAAAAAAAAAAAAAAAAAAACTATGGCTGGAAGGTTTAATTTTCTTTGTTCGAGTTGGTAAATCCACAAGAACCTTCCATCCTACAAATAGCTAAGGTTTTTATTTCTATTTCTAGATGCCATAAATTAAGCTACAGGTTTATGCAGACTGTGGAACCTTTATTATTTGTCTACTTAAATAATGAGTCCTCAGGCAATTTGAATAGTTTCAGAAGTTCCTTAAGTACCATATTTGGCAAAGAGAAGAAAGCGGTTTGGCTTCTATGAACTTTACAAGAAAATGTCCTTTATTTTAGTTGCATGATTTTGGTACAGGTAAGCTTGTAAATATACTCTTGTTCTGCAATATGTTTGTAGGAAGATTACTAAGATCTCTCTTGCCCATTTGAAACTTTTCATGGTAACTCTTTCTAGGCAACTTTCTTCCACAAATTGCACAACTTAGAGATAATTTAAGAGCCCCTAGTCATGTTCTTTGTGTACCATGAATATTGAACCTTTGGAAACTGTTGCTGGTTTGCCTGACCTCCGTATCTAACTTGCTTCTATGGACGATACTGCATTTATAGCAAAGTAGTAATTTCTTTTCTTGACCATTTGAAGATATAAATTTTTTTTGGCATCTATTGAACCTTTCTTTTGGACATCAACTTAGTGAACTTTTATACGCCAGCTCTGAGATTTGCTGAGTTGCTTAATAGTTATTTTCAAAACCTTTTGATTTTGAAGATTTTTTTAATGCCTTTCTCCAGGTGTATGATGTTACTCCGTTTATGAATGACCACCCTGGAGGTCATGAGGTCTTACTTGCAGCCTCCGGTAAATAAAATTTACCCAATACATCATCTGTTTATTTAATTTGTACTTTTCTTTGGCGTTTTTCTTCCTTATAATTGATGAATGGAGTAGACAGTAAAAAAAGAGTAGCTTTGAAATTACTCCGCAAGTTACTATAGCAATCATTGATAAGGGAATAGATATTCAAACTGAAGATCTATTGTACCTAGATGAAATCAGATAACATTTCTTGGATGTTTGAGATCCATCCGAACTTCTTTCCATTTAGAAAATCTTTTAATGCATTGGTTGGATGTGATCCAAGAATCTTTAAGGATTATAGTTAGGTTCTTTATCTCTACAGTCTGGGAATGGGCTACAAATGGTACCTTTTAGCCACGAATGCACTATAGGATGACATAAAACTTCGATGGGTGGTGTATCATTCCATCCATTGAAATCTTAATTTAACTTATTTCACATATTACATGTTGTTTTGCGGCAAAAGATTCAACTAATGATTTTGAAGATGTCGGGCACAACAACTAATTTGATATATTACATGTTTTGCAGGAAAAGACGCAACGAACGATTTTGAAGATGCTGCGCACAGGTACGATTCCAGGGATATGATGCAGAAGTTCTACATTGGTGAAATAGATGCTTCAACTGTTCCAACAAAATGTGTCTATGCCCCTCCGCAGCATGCACCATACAATCTCGGCAAAACTTCTGAGTTTGTGATAAAAAGTTTTCGATTCCCAGTGCCGCTTTTGATCCTTGGTCTTGCATTTGTTGTCTGCCACTACACCAAGGCAGAGTAGCAAGGACCTCGCTCAGTTGCTCTCGTTCGTTTAAATTATATATTAAGGTTGAAATAAAGTTAGTAATGTGATTATGATGCATGGAATGTGTTAAGAATTCGAAGACAAAATGAGTTAGTAATGTGTTTGAAATAAGGTTAGTAATGTGACTGTGATGCATGTAATGTGTGTTGGTAATGTGTTTGAAATAAAGTTAGTAATGTGACTATGATGCATGTATGTTAAGAATTCTGAAGACAAAATAAGCTAGTAATATGTTTGATTAGTTTCTCTTCCTCTCCAACTTCTACACTGTGATGCATGTAACTTGTACCATTTTGCAAAGGTAGCATATTTATGTTTCTGAATGCCTGACTCCTGAGTAAAGTTGTTATAATTGCCCGCAGTATGGGATTAGATTCACTCTTCATCTTTGTTGGTTTAAACAACTATGGTTGTGATACCATAAAAATTTTCATGTGAACTAGTCAATCTCATTTGGGAGGTTTCACATGGAGGGTTGAGGCTTGTTAGACCGGTAAGTTGCAAGGTTACCTACCTAGCATGTTGTTTGCAAATGCAGTCATCCTTTTACTAATCCTTATTAGAAAAATGGCTTTTTAGATCTCGAACTTGATGATATAGTGAGGTAGAACATCAATGGGGTGCTATCTTCTAGCCCGCCAAGGGTTTTGCTTGCCAGGAATATGATCCAAAATCCTTTTGTGCATGCCAAATGCTTGTGTCCTTGGACTCATTCTTCACCCACTTAATGGAAATGTGCATCACCTCTAATTCTTTCAATTTATGGATGTAGTTGCCAATACATGATTTTCTTACGTGCAACTCTTTTCAGAAACCTGTATAGCATTAAAATTTACGGAAACCACTCACCACTCCTAACCTAGATGCATCTTTGGAAAGCTGGGTCGATATCGAACGTGTGCTTGCCTATTTAATCAACGAAATTTATGGCCAATGGTAGAGTCCCAAGAGCTTGAAATATGACTTATATTAGTTGGCAAATAACTGTTTTTATGGACAAATACTACACCTTCACTTAACAAAAACAGTTTTCATCTGCATCAAACAACGTCCAGAAAATAAAGAATCGTGAGGGAATTGGTGTCTGAGGAGCTTTCTGCATGCCAATGTGTCTTATTCAGAAGAAGAGAAATAGAAACGTCGAATAAACTGGGTTTTCCAAATGCAGGGTTCTTCTTCTTCTCTCCTTGTATGATTAAACAGACTTGTTTCTTTCCCCTTCTTTTATGGATTAATCCAGCTTGCTTCTTATCCCAAAAGATCAACAACTAATCCTTCTAAATTACAAAAGAGATGTCCTTTGCTCTCTTTTTTCACCGATTTTGGAATTAACCCCCTAATTCCATAACAGCCCCCTTTCTATTCATCTGATAATGTCTCTTTTGCTCTGTTTTTTCCAGCTAGAGTCAATTTTGAATCGATAATCTCTCTACTATCATGCATTCATCTTATGTCAAATCAAGAGTAAACTGCATTCTATCCCACCAAACAATTCCACCAAAGGAGTGAAATTAGACTCATTTTATCTCTCCCCACATCACATAATTTGTTAAATAATTTTTTTTTTTATTATTTGTTATTGTTCCCATCCAATTCCATGCTAAATCAAATAGACAATAACCTTAATTTTCCCAAATAACTTTTGTGAAAGTGCGATATTGTCGTTTCTCATTCAATTGGACGTGGAAATTTAAACGTTAAAGAGCATCAATAGGAGAGAGAAAGATGTGACATATTCCTTATTCCTGTAAGGGAAGGAATAGAAATATCTACCGTGAATCATGTGAAACACCAAACATGAATATTGTTGCAGTAGAAAATATTGTTTGACTCAAACTAGAATATCATAATTTTAGATAAGACCTCCCCAAATATTTGTTAGTGTTTAACACTAGCTAATATGAAGCGTTAAGAATAACGAAAATCTGAATTCCAATTTCAAGTGGATAGCTCTTCAGCTCACCCACCCCCTCTGATTAGCTGGGTGAACTGCGACCACACCCTCCTCTTCTGAGGAAGTAAACCTCCTCAATCCTAATCACCGTCCAACTTTTCCCGCTATACGTACGCCTATAAGACCCCCATTGCTACAACTCATGTGATTCCCACAAACACAACAATGTATATACATACACAGCCACAACAAAACCCCTAAACCTCAATGGGTAGCCTCACATTTGCATCGGAAGACCACGCCACAGACATGGAGGAGGCAGCCATCAGGGTCTATGGCATTGACGCTTGCTACGGCCACTCCGTCGCAATGCTCGTGAACCCCGACTTACCTTGGGTGTTCTCTCCCTCAGGAACCTCGAGGAGTGCGACGAGGACAGGTTGACGAGGTGTCATTTGGGGGTCATCAAAATGAAATTTTCCCATATATATTGCGTGAAATTGCACCCAAAAAATAGATGATTGGTGTCTTCATGTCCATTAACATGAGGTATCCACCTCCAACGCCCATCTAGATCTGCGCAGTCTCGGCATTATTCTTTCCCTCCTCGTCAGTCAAGTAAAAATTTTAACCTCGAGAGGTGCTGTAATCTTTGTTAAATTCAATATTCAAAGCCCCTGTGGCCTTTCTCAACCTCCCGTTATCATCAGAAACTGTGAATTTACCGGACTCTCAAAACCAGGCATCATTTTGGTTGTCTAGATGAAAATTAGATAGCAATTCCAGCAACCTGGAAAACTCTTACACTCTCTGTTCAGGAAAAATTTCCATCAAAAGTAGGTCCCCAAACATCATTCCAATAAGATCCAACCGTTTAGCATGATTTAAGTTACAGTTAGGTGATACTCATAGATTAGGATTTTGAGTGATTTAAGGTTCTAAAGCTTCACTATTGCCATAGATCTCAGATAGAAAGATCGAGACAACCACGGTCCCTCTTCTAAGTATTTGTTAGTCTCTTGTGCTTACAATATCTTGTTAAAGCATGTGACCTGGAAAGCAATGGCATGTAGAAAGTGAATATCTTATTAGAGGTTTAATTTGTTAAAGAAGAATGGATGATTTAATTTAGAAGAGTTTATTTGAATTGTATGATTCGGTGAGTTAGAGTTAATTACATTTTGGAGAATGGTTTTTTTTTAATGTTGAGAGTTGCACATGGAGGATGCGAATTTCTTGTTAAAGCTTTAATTGATCAAAGTAAAATTGATGATTGAAATGGAAGAATGCTTCATCCACTGATTTGGCGTACTTGATTTGAGATTGGTTGATGTAATTGATTTTAATAATAATATTTCAGATTAATTGAATTGGTGAAAAGTTTTTTGTGTTTGTTATATGATGCACATGAAAATGTTATTGATGGAAAAGATGCAGTGGGATATGATAGCTTCTTTTGCAAAAATACAAGGGTTTTTAAAGATAAGAGAGACTTTAACAAGTTTAAGAACATGATAATGAATAGGCTACAAATTAATCCTCCAACACAAGGCATTGACATAGTACATATATTTTCAATAATTATTAGAAATGGAGATCACAGGTGAACCGCTTATATCTTGTCATTGATTGTAGATGACGATGGTCTTGATTTAGTTGTTGGGATCGTGAAGATGAAGTACTTTCTGGAACTTTTTATTGAAATTCATGAGTTATAAAGTATCCCTCCACTAAGTGCTCCAGTTGTCCAGCCTCCAATGAATACTCAAGTTGTCTAGTTATTTCTCCAATTATCCAGCATCTAACGAGTACTCCAATTATCTAGCTTCTAGTGACTACTTTAGTTGTCCAGTGAGTACCAGATACTAGAAAACTAGTTTTAGTTATGGATCTTAAAATCGTGATAAAAAATAATTTATGATCATGATTGTAGGTGAAAATCATGATAAAAAAAAATTGAAGAGGTTAGTAGATGCATTGAAGTCTTGGTCACGATTTTGAAATTGTGACAAGATAGCCTATGCGAAAAAAGGAACACCGAACCTTTGTTTGTAATAAGGGATAACCTTTGTTTCAATTTACTTGAGAGCAAGGGATAATCCCTATTTGTGTTTACTAAACGGGGGTTAGGACTAAGGGTTCTCTTGTGATTTGAAAAAAGAGTGTTTACTTGTGAATAGAGGTTAGGATGAGAAATAAAGTGGCAAAAGATTAATTTGCCCTCTTGATAGGTAAGTTAATTGATTTTTTTTTACATTAAATAATATAAAAGATTGGATGGTAATTTTATTTATCTTAACACTATTAATTAAAATTGTATAATATGCCAACATGCTTAACTAAGTGTAAGCTTTTTATTAAATATTATTAACCTTCACTAATAATATTACACAATAAGTAGACATTTATTTTTACACAATAAAAATTATTAGTATTAATAATAGACAATGAAAGTAATAATTAATTGTTGAAAAAATATTATTACCATAATTATATTATTACTATAATTGTGTGATAAGTGGAAGAATACTTCATAAAATACATGATCAATTCAAAAACTACCAAGTGAAGAACGAAGGAGACGAACCGGCGCGGTCGAGGGCATCTTCGGAAGAGGGCAGAAGTTGCAGGAGAGATAAGTTTGGGGGTTAAGTTTAGGTATAAGTTATCCAAGTTTGAAGGTTAAGTTGAGGGATAAGTTATTCCCCTCCTCCCGCGCGCGCGACCACGACGAGACCCTCCTCCCCTCGCATACCCACGTTGTTGTCCCCTCCGCATCCTCCTCCTCCTCGCCCTCGCCGGCCTCCTCCGCCTCGCCCTGGCATACCCACGTGGTTCTGAGGCGGCGGCGGCAGATCTGGGCCATGGCGGCGCTTGAAGCACCTCAGCGACGAGAAGATCAACGCCATCCTCGACGAGGTGTTCCTCCATCCACCTACATCTCACCCTCGATGGCCTCATCCGCACCTACGATGACGGCGCAGGGGACGTCGACGGCGACTTTGGCGCCCTCGGCCTCGTTCTCGACCACTCCTCCTCCTTCTCCTCCCTCATGTCCGGCCCCCACCCTCCTCCTCGAGTCCACCGCCTCCTCCGTCGTCGAGGAGCCCCCCTCCAAAACCACCGTCACCAGAAGGTGATCGACTTGAAACCTCGAGTTCACCAGAAGATTTAATTACACAGATGTTTTCGGCCATCTCCATGATAAAGGAGTTGAACTTTTTGTCATTGTGGATCTTTGGATTGTTGTTTGAGTAATTCCATTTGTCATTCCCCTGCTCATTTCATCCAATGGCTGAAGTGATGCCTCTGAATGCCATTCACAATTTTTTGCTTGGTTACTCTTAAAATGTCAAATCTTCTTTACTTCTTTAGTTCCGATGGATGTCTGATCTTATCTATAACCTCCATGTTGGATTAGGACATTTCTTTTTCAATGCCTCTTTGCCGATCAAAAGTAGAACAAGCTATTGCAGATGATTTAGTGAAACTCTTAAGGTTAGTTTACTTGAGGGGTTAGGAAAGTAGTGTTAAGAAATGTGAAACTTGTGTTAACCCGTAATTGTATTTACTTGTGGTGTGGTGTCAATACCAGTTTATATTTACTTGAATTTGTGTTAAGTTGTGATGTTAACCCTTGATCGATAATATATGTTAGTGCTAAGTAATTCTTTTGCTATGATGTGTGATTTCGAAATGCCTCATTGTCTCGACATTTGTTCTAGTCGTTAATTGTTAGTGCAAATTGCCTAGTTCTCTCTCCTATATTTACAACACTATCCTCCTCGAAAAAGCCCATGCACAAAGTGCCACTAAGGTCAAGTAAGAAGCCAGCTATTAGCTACATTTAGGAAGCAAACGTGAAACCTTAAGGCAAACGTAGACGTGATGTATTGATACAATAATGAACTCAAATGCTTGAAAAATGTAGCACCAAGTAGGGTATCCATTTGAACCCTAAGGTAAACTAGAGATTCTAGTTAATTGAGGAATAATGGCCTTGTTAATGCTGAGTTGTTGGCGACCCCAACCCCCCCCCCCCCCCCGGCCCCCGTAAGGGTGATCATGAACCCTAAGGTAAAAACTAGAGGTTTGGCTTATAATACACGAAATATTGGGAGTTAGCTCCACCTGATCTGGTTAACAATCAAACTAAAGAATCTACTTGAACCCTAGGGTGAGCTAGAGTCGGTGCATGAGTAGAAACTCGGAAATGAAATATCGAGTGATTTTGGAATTAAGGGTGGTGGTGTATACATATATTACGTATGTATGTAATTGTATATGTATGTAACTATGCACACGTAGAATTCGGTATGTTTGTTGGTGTGTTTAATTATGTATGTGCGTGTACACATTTTAAGTGTATGTTGGTGCTTTTACATGTGCAAGTGCATGTAGAATTTTGTTTCGTAGAATTGTGTTTTTACACACGCATTGTGCATGTATGAACTTATGGGTTTTTGAATACTAATAAAGATCTAGCTAATGGCGACTTAGGGGGTTTTCTCGAACCCTAATGCAAAGTAAAGACATCCCTAATTGTGAAATGAAAATGAAATGGTGGGGCCAAGATGGGCCATGTTGAGTACAGTTGTGGGAGTGAGCTAACCCTTAGGTACACACGTACTGAGGAGAGCCAACCATCCCTTTGCGTAGGGAGTGAGCTGGCCCTCAGGTACTGTTACGAACGGGCGCTTCAGACGTCTTTTAAGACGTCTGGGAGGTGGCCCAGACGTCGTACCAGATGTCTGGAATCACTTACAGACGTCGGAACAGACGTCTGGAAATCGGAACCTGCATTTTCTCTCTCTCCCTCTTTTTCCCTCTCTCCTGCGGCCGCAGACGCCTCTGCCGCGTTCTCTCTCTCCTCCTCGCGCGGCCTTAAAAGGGCCACGCCTCTCCCTCACTCCCGTCACCTCCGCCTCCTTCCTCTTCTCCTTCAGCCAGTGCGCGAGAGCGAGTGCGAGAGCGAGCGCGAGGGTGCAGCGACAGCGACAGCCGCGGTGAGCGTGGGAGGAGGTGCTGCGCGTGGGAGAGGCGCTCAGCCGTGAGAGCGAGCTCGCCGGGGCTGCTAGGGCCGGCCGGCGGGGGGGCGCAGCGGGCGCGGGGCGACGTGGGAGGACTGCTGCGGCTCGAGCAGTAGGCAGAGCACTCCCAGCGTGGCCGGGCGTCGCGAGCGGAGGGCGAGTGGCGCCCTGGTTCTTGAAAATTTTCCAGAATCAGACGTCTGTGCTTCTAGCCAGACGACGGGAACGACGTCTGGAAGACTGTCCAGACGTCTGAAAGGTGAGTTTTTCCCTCTTCTTCCTTCCCTTCCATTGACCATACTAAGAGAGAGAGGAAATGGGTACGTGCAGGGTCGGAGATTCGCATCCAACGCAAATCAGACGTCTGGCTGTAGTGCCAGACGACGGGAACGACTTCCAGACGTCCTGGGTGACCATCGGACGTCTGGGAACTAGGCCAGACGTCCCCGCAGGCTTCTGGACGTCTGAGAGCCCGCGCAGAGCAAGGTAATTTCCTAACCCACTTTTTAAGACGTCTGGAAGAAGTTCCAGACGTCTGATTTTGCACTGTTTCGTCGTTTTCGACCCGTTTCGGGCCCGTTCGGGCTCCGTTTTCTGCGTTTCGAGTTGCGTTCTTTTTGGAATTACATCCTCTACCTGTCTACAATAGTTGTATACTGTTTTGAGAAGTTCCTTGTGTTTGATCCTTGTGATAGGACCCCGTTCCGTTGCAGTCTCGGAGGTTGCGGAGGCACGTGGGATTCCCGACCACGCCCACAGTTCACCTGTTGTAACCGGTAGAGTGGCTTTAAGTATAATCTGTTAAATTATGAAACCATAAATAGAACCTAGGACATTGCATGAATCCTAGGAATGAGAAATAGATTGAATGGTAGATTCCTAGGGTGTTGCATGAATCCTAGGGCTGGAAAACTAAATTGTATGATAGATCCTAGGATATGGCATGAATCCTAGGACAGGAAAACTAGTGGAATGTATGAATACTGTAGTCTTGGAAAATGTGGAAAGGAAATAATAGCTGCCTGTGAATTGAATTAACAGCTGCCTGTTATGAATAAATGAACATGATTAATAATATGGGATGTATGAACGTGAAACTGGAATGTTCTGAGTTAAAGAGATGGAACCCTACGGGGAATTAGGAGTAGAACTCCTGAAAAGTGAATGGAATAGAATTGGGGAAGTGAGCTGGCCCTTGAGTACGGAGTACCAAGGAGAGCGACTGTCCCCCCTGTTTAGTGCAGAGCGGATCCAGCTGCCCCAGGGACCCGGGGTTAGGACTGGCCACTCTGTACCGACTTGCTGGCCCTCGTGTACGTAGTACCGAGGAGAGCTACTAGTGTAGGGAGGTACTAGCTACCCTACGGGCCCCGGGGTTCTGCTAGCCTCCTACACCGACTTGTTAGGCCCACTGGGGCAAACCAGGGTAGTCAGGCGAGGGTGCGCGGACTGTGGAGGGGCAAGGCCCCTATTTGGTTACTGTGGAGGGGTTGGACCCCTGTTACTGAGAGGGTTCTGCCCTGTACTGGTTCCGTGTTGTGCTTTGGGCGCACCCGTTAACGGAAACGACTGACCGCGTGCCAGTGCGGGTTAGCTATCCGTGCGTTTACCGCGCGTGCCGTAGTCACTGTTACGTCTGTCAGTGACCTTGGGGTGGTTGACTGAGAGTAGGATCACCACGGGGGACTCTCCCGGCCAGGAGAGCACCACGTGCTACTTCTACTGTTCGGAAAAGACTGCAATCAAGATCGTTCCCACGAGGAACATTCGAGATCAAGTGAAGGATCTGAGAAATAGATAAATTGTGAAACAATAGAAAGACGTAAATAAAGAAAGAAAGAAAATTAAACAGCTACTGTACACTTTACTGTTTCTTTAGTTTAGCTGCCACTCTACTCAACGTTTTGCTGACGTGTTACACTCGTTACCTTTCAGGACCAGGTGTTGAGCAGCCAGGGTCAGCGGCTGCAGAGGATGCTGGGCCGAGTAGGGTCCAGTAGAGTTACCACTGTTCTCTTGTACCTCTTTTTGTTCCGTTATAGTGAGTAGTTCTTGTTTCCGCTGTACTTTTCTTTACCTGCAGTTCATATTATGTTATGAATGTTGTTCTACTGTTGTGGTGGTATATACTGTAGTGGTTTCTTTCCTTACTGTTAGTTATATTCATGCTGAATGTGGTTTATTTTACTGCTCTTTTGGTTACTTCCTCGTTGGACGACTAGGTCTTGGGATTAGTCGAATCGGTCTGGTTCTCGTGTCTCGTAGGGACTTGGGAATCGGGTCGTTACAAGATGGTATCAGAGCAAGGTCGTCCCGAGAAGTGAATCAACTGACTGGAAAATAACCAATTCACATGTCTATAACTAAAGTAGCCACCACAACGTATCTTTTGATATGAGCTCTTAGACATTTCCGTTCGGTATCGTTCCGTAGTGACGTGTTCCGTTTTGTTTCGCGTCTCCTTGCAGGAGATGCCTCGTCGTGGGACCAGTAAGGCGGGCCGCGGGCGTGGCCGAGGACGAGGTCGGCGAGGTGGGCGTGCCGTTGCCGACACCCCAGTGGACCAGCCACTACTCCCGGGCGTCCAGGCCCAGGACCTCGCCCGGCTGATACGAGACATTGTACGAGAGGAGCTCCACCCACCGCCCCGAGCACCTCACCCTGGGGCTACGGAGGGGGAGTCCTCTGTGGGACCACTCGACGGACGCGGCGCTGGACACGGGGGAGTGGATGGGCTGCCGCAGCCCCCACCTTCCTCCGATATTTCTGTGCACGAGGCACCGTTTCCTGGGGGTGGACTAGCATCCCCACTGCAGCGCCACTCCGAGCACTTCGGGCAATTCCGGAAGCTGAAGCCCCCCTCCTTCAAGGGGGATGAGGACCCGACCGAGGCAGAGGACTGGCTTGAGCAACTGGAGAAGATCTTCGACACCCTTCGCCCCCCGGTGGAGTGCCGCGTGGCCTTTGCCACGTACCAGCTGGAGAGTGCGGCACACAGGTGGTGGAGGGCGGTCCGGGGACAGGAGAGGGACGAGCCGACGTGGGACCAATTCGTCACCCTCTTCTGCGAGCAGTACTTTCCCCAGACGCGGCAGGACCAGAGGAGGCGGGAGTTCCACACTCTCCGCCAAGGGACGATGACCGTGAGCGCGTACCGCACGCGTTTCCTGGAGCTATCCCGCTTTGCAGCGACAGCGTTAGCTACTGAGGAGGAGCGCCTTTGGAGGTTCACCGAGGGGCTCCGACCTGCGATTCGGGGGTATGTCAAACCCCTGAAGCTGCCTACGTTTTCGAGGGTGGTGGACGAAGCTATGACTTACGAGGAGACCAACCCATCCGCGCGAGACACTGATGGCGGGTGGAAGAGGCCCTTTCAGCCAGACTTTTCACAGGGCCGGCGAGAGAGGAGACACGTGGCGTTCGCAAGAGAGCCGTCACGTTTTACAGGGCCATCAGTGGCCTTTGGGGGCCCTCGACAGGGGCCAGTCGCCAGCACCAGACCCCCGCCCAGCCGATAGCAGGGACCCACTAAGGGCGGGAGTCGGGTTCCCCTCTGTTACCAGTGTGGCCAGCCGGGCCACATCAGGAGGGACTGCCCATCTAGGGCAGGAGGTCAGCAGATACTTCCCGCACATAGCACTGGAGGACGCGCAGGAGGCCACGGTTCCCAGGCGCGAGGAGGAGGACAGCAGTCGCGAGGAGGGTACCGGCCAGCACCTACCCGTCCGACGCAGAGTGTGGCTGCTTCGTCCGCACCTAGAGCTGAGGGGCGTATCAACGCCCTAACACACAGGGACACCAAAGCTTCAGGATCGGTGGTAGCAGGTATGGTTTCAGTTTCCGGCAGACTCGTTTACACGCTTTTCGATTCCGGTGCTACGCACTCGTTTGTCGCAGCCAGTTTCGCAGTTAGTTTGGACCAAGATTATACAGCATTAGAAAATCCGTTCGTAATCAGAGATCCGAGTGGTCAGCTGTTTGTAGCTGAGGAGGTGTACACGGATTGCGAGGTCAGTGTCGGGAGACATAGCCTGCCAGCTGACCTGATTATGATACAGATGGAGGACTTTGGAGTGATTCTGGGGATGGATTGGCTGTCCGCTTACCACGCCTTGGTGGACTGTTTTGAGAGGAATATTGTCTTCTCCATGCCGGAGTTGCCTTCTTTCGAGTTTCACGGACAGCCAGTGGACGGAGGTTTCAGGTGCATTTCGGCACTTCGGGCGGCGAGACTTTTGAGCCAGGGGTGTGAGGGCTTCCTAGCTTGTGTGGTGGCAGAGCCCAGCCCTGTGGCAGACTTCCAGAGTATCCCGGTAGTCAGAGAGTACCCTGACGTGTTTCCAGACGAGTTACCAGGACTACCACCCGAGCGTGAGATCGAGTTTGAGATCCCACTAGTACCAGGGACCAGCCCCATCTCCACCGCGCCATACAGGATGGCACTGCTTGAGCTGCGAGAGCTCAAGTCCCAGTTGCAGGACCTTTTGGAGAAAGGTTTCGTGAGGCCCAGTGCGTCTCCCTGGGGAACCCCGGTACTGTTTGTGAAGAAGAAGGATGGTACCCTACGCCTTTGTGTGGACTACCGACAGCTGAATAGGGTCACCATCAAGAATAGATATCCGCTGCCGAGGATCGACGACTTGTTTGACCAGTTGCGGGGTGCCACGGTGTTTTCCAAGATCGACTTGAGGTCAGGATACCACCAGTTGAGGATCAAGGAGACCGACGTCTCCAAGACAGCTTTCCGCACCCGGTACGGACACTACGAGTTTTTGGTCATGCCGTTTGGGCTGACCAATGCCCCCGTTGCTTTCATGGATCTGATGAACCGGGTGTTTAGACCGTACTTGGACCAGTTCGTGGTGGTTTTCATAGATGATGTACTCGTCTATTCTAGAGATCGGACGCAGCATGGACAGCATTTGCGGATGGTTCTGGACACTCTGAGACGACGCAGGTTGTACGCCAAGTACAGCAAGTGCGAGTTCTGGTTGAGGGAGGTGACCTTCTTAGGTCATGTGATCTCTGGAGACGGCTTGGCGGTGGACCCAGCCAAGGTCGAGGCAGTACTCAGGTGGGAGAGACCGCGTTCAGTCACTGAGATTCGCAGTTTCCTGGGACTGGCAGGCTACTACAGACGATTCATCAGAGGATTTTCACAGATTGCGCATCCTATGACACAGTTGACCCGGAAGGACGTGCCCTTCGCTTGGACAGATGCCTGTGAGGCATGTTTTCTGGAGCTGAAGGAGAGGTTGACCTCGGCTCCCATGCTCACCATCCCTGATAGTAGTGGCGGGTTCGTTGTGTACACGGACGCCTCCTTGCAGGGGTTAGGAGGTGTGCTCATGCAGAGGGGTCACGTTGTCGCTTACGCTTCGTGGCAACTGAAGCCCCATGAGCATACCTACCCTACCCACGACCTAGAGTTGGCAGCTGTTGTCTTCGCGCTGAAGACCTGGAGGCACTACTTGTACGGTGAGACCTTCGAGATTTTCACAGATCACGAGAGCCTCAGATACCTTTTTGATCAGAAGGAGCTCAACATGAGACAGAGACGTTGGTTGGAGCTCCTGAAGGACTACGACTGCAGCATCTCCTACCACCCAGGAAAGGCCAATGTGGTGGCTGACACCTTGAGCCGTAAGGCGCCCGCACACTTGGCCAGTCTACTGTTACAGAATTGGAGCCTTTTGGAGGAGGTGGGCAGTTGGCGACCCCTGGAGTTACGGGGGCACTATGGGGCAGTGACGGTGACATGACAGACCAGGCCAGAGCTGATAGACCGCATCATCACAGGACAGATGGCCGATCCGTACTTGCAGTCCTTGCGCGACAGAGTACTGTCGGGAGACCCGGGGGACTTCTCTTTCACAGACCAGGTGCTGCGCTTGAGGGGACGGTTGTGCGTTCCCAGAGACGAGGAGCTGTTGAGAGAGCTCCTGACTGAGGCACACGGTTCCAGATTCACCATACATCCCGGAAACACGAAGATGTACCACGACTTGAGACGCGAGTTTTGGTGGAGGGGGATGAAGCGGGATGTGGGTGAATTCGTGAAGCAGTGCTTAGTGTGCCAGCAGGTGAAAGCCGAGCATCAGAGGCCTGCAGGGCCGCTGCAGCCGCTTCCAGTGCCAGAGTGGAAGTGGGAGAGCATCACCATGGACTTGGTGGTGGGCTTACCTGTTACCCAACGGGGACACGACGCAGTCTGGGTAATAGTGGATAGACTGACGAAGACGACGCGATTCTTGCCGATCCGAGTCACTTTGGGACCAGCACAGTTGGCAGAGAGGTATATCCGGGATGTGGTACGACTACACGGAGTTCCGCGGGAGATCGTATCCGACCGAGATACCCGCTTTACGTCCCAGTTTTGGGCTGAGTTTCAGCAGGCCTTGGGGACGTGGTTGAGGTTTAGTACAGCTTACCACCCCCAGACGGACGGACAGTCTGAGCGCACGATACAGACACTTGAGGACCTTTTGCTTGCCTGTGTACTGGACTGGAGGGGCTCTTGGGAGGAGCACCTGCCCCTGGCGGAGTTTGCATACAACAACAGTTATCACTCGAGCATCGGCATGGCTCCCTACGAGGCTCTGTATGGACGGAAGTGTACGGCACCCTTGAGTTGGGTTGAGATCGGGACCAAGTGGGAGGTTGGCCCCAGGTTGATCCGGCAGAGTCAGGAGGTAGTCGAGCAGATCCACAGGCGACTCCGCACTGTCAGGAGCAGACAGAAGAGCTACGCGGATCGGAGACGCAGAGAGGTACAGTTTGAGGTTGGGGACCACGTCTTTCTTCGTGTTTCGCCCATGAAGGGCCTGCAGCGGTTTGGGGTGAGAGGGAAGCTCGCGCCGAGGTTTGTGGGGCCCTTTGAGGTCCTTGAGCGGGTTGGACCCGTTGCTTACAGGCTTGCCCTCCCCCCGCAACTTTCTGGTGTGCACGGCGTGTTCCACGTGTCCAACCTCAGGAAGTACGTAGCCGATCCCAATCACGTACTGAGTCACGAGAGTGTCGAGGTGAGCGACGACCTGACCTACCCCGAGCGGCCAGTGCAGATTCTAGACCGTGCCATCCGTAGTTTGAGACGAAAGCAAGTACCCCTGGTAAAGGTTTTGTGGAGGAGCCAGCGGTACGAGGAGGCTACCTGGGAGCCTAAGGCGGCAATGCCGGAGCGGTACCCGGAACTCTTCGCGGGTACGTCTTTTCGGACCGGCTTCGGTCCTCTTTGAGTTTTTATGATTTTTATGACGTTTTCCCGCACCCTAGTTAGCGCAAGTTTCGGGGACGAAACTTCCTTTGAGTTTGTTATATTGTTACGAACGGGTGCTCCAGACGTCTTTTAAGACGTCTGGGCGGTGGCCCAGACGTCATACCAGACGTCTAGAATCACTTACAGACGTCGGAACAGACGTCTGGGATCATTTCCAGACGTCTGGAAATCGGTTATTTTGGCACGCTACTGTTCGTCTGCCCACCTGAGCGCGTAGACCTGCGTTTT
Organism: Thalassia testudinum; assembly: GCA_037157565.1. Classification (NCBI taxonomy): domain Eukaryota; kingdom Viridiplantae; phylum Streptophyta; class Magnoliopsida; order Alismatales; family Hydrocharitaceae; genus Thalassia; species Thalassia testudinum. Next base: position 16,221,259 of record JAZHRO010000039.1, read on the forward strand.
CTCTCTCTCTCCCTCTTTTTCCCTCTCTCCTGCGGCCGCAGACGCCTCGACCGCGTTCTCTCTCTCCTCCTCGCGCGGCCTTAAAAGGGCCACGCCTCTCCCTCACTCCCGTCACCTCCGCCTCCTTCCTCTTCTCCTTCAACCAGTGCGCGAGAACGAGCGCGAGGGTGCAACGGCAGCGACAGCCGCGGTGAGCGTGGGAGGAGGTGCTGCGTGTGGGAGAGGTGCTCGGCCGTGAGGGCGAGCTCGCCGGGGCTGCTAGGGCCGGCCGGCGGGGGGGGCGCAGCGGGCGCGGAGCGACGTGGGAGGACTGCTGCGGCTCGAGCAGCAGGCGGAGCACTCGCAGCGCGGCCGGGCGTCGTGAGCGGAGGGTGAGTGGCGCCCTGGTTCTTGAAAATTTTCCAGAATCAGACGTCTGTGCTTCTAGCCAGACGACGGGAACGACGTCTGGAAGACTGTCCAGACGTCTGAAAGGTGAGTTTTTCCCTCTTCTTCCTTCCCTTCCATTGACCGTACTAAGAGAGAGAGGAAATGGGTACGCGCAGGGTCGGAGATTCGCATCCAACGCGAATCAGACGTCTGGCTGCAGTGCCAAACGGCGGGAACGACTTCCAGACGCCTTGGGTGACCATCGGAAGTCTGGGAACTAGGCCAGACGCCCCCGCAGGCTTCTGGACGTCTGAGAGCCCACGCAGAGCGAGGTAATTCCCTGATCCACTTTTTAAGACGTCTGGAAGAAGTTCCAGACGTCTGATTTTACACTGTTTCGTCGTTTTCGACCCATTTCGGGCCCATTTGGGCTCCGTTTTCCACGTTTCGAGTTGCGTTCTTTTTGGAATTACATCCTATACCTATATACAGTAGCTGTATACTGTTTTGAGAAGTTCCTTGTATTTGATCCTTGTGATAGGATCCCGTTCCGTTGCAGTCTCGGGGGTTGCGGAGGCACGCGGGATTCCCGACCACGCCCCCAGTTCGCCTGTTGTAACCGGTAGAGTGGCTTTAAGTATAATCTGTTAAATTATGAAACCATAAATAGAACCTAGGACATTGCATGAATCCTAGGAATGAGAAATAGATTGAATGGTAGATTCCTAGGGTGTTGCATGAATCCTAGGGCTGGAAAACTAGATTGTATGATAGATCCTAGGATATGGCATGAATCCTAGGACGGGAAAACTAGTGGAATGTATGAATACTGCAGTCTTGGAAAATGTGGAAAGGAAATAATAGCTGCCTGTGAATTGAATTAACAGCTGCCTGTTATGAATAAATGAACATGATTAATAATATGGGATGTATGAACGTGAAACTGGAATGGTGAAACTGGAATGTTCTGAGTTAAAGAGCTGGAACCCTACGGGGAATTAGGAGTAGAACTCCTGGAAAGTGAATGGAATAGAATTGGGGAAGTGAGCTGGCCCTTGAGTACGGAGTACCAAGGAGAGCGACTGTCCCCCCTGTTTAGTGCAGAGCGGAGCCAGCCCCCCCAGGGACCCGGGGTTAGGACTTGCCACTCTGTACCGACTTGCTGGCCCTCGTGTACGTAGTACCGAGGAGAGCTACTAGTGTAGGGAGGTACTAGCTACCCCACGGGTCCCGGGGTTCTGCTAGCCTCCCACACTGACTTGTTAGGCCCACTGGGGCAAACCAGGGTAGTCAGGCGAGGGTGTGCGGACTGTGGAGGGGCAAGGCCCTTGTTTGGTTACTGTGGAGGGGTTAGACCCCTGTTACTGAGAGGGCTCTGCCCTGTACTGGTTCCGTGCTGTGCTTTGGGCACACCCATTAACGGAAACGACTGACCGCGTGCCAATGCGGGTTAGCTACCTGTGCGTTTACCACGCGTGCCGTAGTCACCGTTACGTCTGTCAGTGACCTTGGGGTGGTTGACTGAGAGTAGGATCACCACGGGAGACTCTCCCGGCCAGGAGAGCACCACGTGCTACTTCTACTGTTCAGAAAAGACTGCAATCAAGATCGTTCCCACGAGGAACATTCGAGATCAAGTGAAGGATCTGAGAAATAGATAAATTGTGAAACAATAGAAAGACGTAAATAAAGGAAGAAAGAAAATTAAACAGATACTGTACACTTTACTGTTTCTTTAGTTTAGCTGCCACTCTACTCAGTGTTTTCCTGACGTGTTACACTCGTTACCTTTCAGGACCAGGTGTTGAGCAGTCAGGGTCAGCGGCTGCAGAGGACGCTGGGCCGAGTAGGGTCCAGTAGAGTTACCACTGTTCTCTTGTACCTCTTTTTATTCCGTTATAGTGAGTAGTTCTTGTTTCCGCTGTACTTTTCTTTACCTGTAGTTCATATTATGTTATGAATGTTGTTCTACTGTTGTGATGGTATATACTGTAGTGGTTTCTTTCCTTACTGTTAGTTATATTCATTCTGAATGTGGTTTATTTTACTGCTCTTTTGGTTACTTCCTCGTTGGACGACTAGGTCTTGGGATTAGTCGAGTCGGTCCGGTTCTCGTGTCTCGTAGGGATTTGGGAATCGGGTCGTTACAGGTACGCATGTACTGAGGAGAACCAACCATCCCTTTATATAGGGAGAGAGCTAGCCTTCCCTCGGGTTGAGACCCAAGGTAGAAATGGTCTTCTTACACCGACTCCTATTAGGCCAATGGGGCCAATCGGGATAATCGGGCGAGGGTACGCAAACTGGTGGGGGACGCGGCCCCTATTTTTGTTCTGTGTAGTACGACTTAGAGTGTACCCATTAGTGGAAACAACTGACCGCGTGCCAGTGCATGGAACACCCCGTGCATTTATCACGCATATCGTAGTCACCACTAGTCGCGACGATGACCCCGGGGTGGTAGATCGAGTGTAGGACAAACGCGAGGTGTTCTCTTGGCCAGGAGAGCACCACGTGCACGTTCTGCATCATAGGAAAGCTGCAGCAAGATCGTTCCATTAGGGAACATATGAACCAAGAGATAATGGGACCCTTTTCTAGAAGAACCGAAATCACAAAACTAGTACCTAGAAATGAAAATAAATCTTGAAAATGTTTGAAATGTTTACTGCTGTCTAAAATGTTTACTGCTTTTCTCTTTAGTTAAATTGTGTTAGTTGAATGTACACTTGCCACTCTATTCAGCTTTTGCTAACGTCTGCCAGTTGTATCCAGGACAGGGGGTGAGCAGCCAATTCAACCATCTGCCGAGAGAGCTGGGCCTAGCCAAGCCTAACCTTAGTTGTTTCCATTTTCGTTCTGCTGTAGTTTGACCTTCCTTTCTAGTATCGTGAGTATCTCTTTCAAAACTAGTAGTTCAGCTTTCGTCTTTCTAGTATGCTGTGATGGCTATGATGTAAACGTGCTATTCTCTTGTGATATTGTTTTCAGTTACTATTTACTCTACAGCTTTCTATTTTTTATTCATGCTTCTAGCTATGGTGCATGTGTGGAAATTATTATGTTTTGGTTTATTACTCGTTGGGCGACCGAATCTTAGGATAGTGGATGCGATCCAACCCGGGTTTCCAAGTGAAGCCGAATCAGATCGTAACACAGGTTATATACGTTTCTTGTTGAAATATACAAAAAAAATGAATATATTATTTTTTTATGAAAAAGTGTTTCGGTAACTGCTCATGAATCGTGATTAGAAGGCTTTGGTCACAATTTAAATATCGTCACCAAAGAGTCTTCGGTGACAATTCATGAATCGTCACTAAAGAGTTCTTGGTCATAGTTCATGAACTGTCACTAAAAGTCTTTGATTGCAGTTCTAAACGGTCACCAAATGCTTTTGATTCCAATAAAGGTGGGGGGGCTTTGGTCACATTTTTTAGTAGAATCGTGATCAAAAGCTTTTCGTCATAGTTCTTAAATTGTGACTAAAAGTTGGGACTTTTGGTCACAATTTTGGATGAAACCATAAACAAAACCCTTCCGCAATGCAACTATTGTTAACACTAATTGGCGATGACTGGTGGTGGTCTCCTGGTTTGTGTTGACAACCGGGTTTTATTGTTATAGTGTCGTAGTATAGCCAGTTGTTGCCATCATTTCAAATATATAAAAATTTTTTTACTCGGAAAAGAGTTCCCGAGGTCGAACTCAGGGAGCAAGTTGTATTCTAGAGATATACATGTTTCTTTTACAAAAAATAAAGAAAGAGAGAGAAAGGATTTGTTGTTTTCTCTTTGTTTCTCCTCGTCTCAGATCTTCTTCTTCTTTGTCTGCAGAGGTGATGTTCTTCTTCTGCAGTGGCGATGCTCTTCTTCTTCTTCCAGCTGTTCCTGCTCTTCCTTTTTCTTCTGTCTTTCTTCAGATCTTCTTCTTTCTTCTTCGTTCTTCTTCTTTCAGTTCTTCTTCTTTCAGTTCTTCCCTTGTTCTTTTGTGTTCTCCTCTGCCTCGCCTTCTTCTGTTGTTCTTCAGATCTCCTTTTTTTTCTTTTTCCAGTCAGGACGTCGCCCCTTCTTCTTTCTTCTTTTCTCTTCAGGACGTCGTCTGATTTCCAAATCAGACGACTTAAACTGCCTGTTGCTACAGTGTCTCCCTCAGCTTCCTTCTTCTTCCGCGGTCCTTCTTCACTTGTGCCTGCACACTTCAGAGGACAAAACCTACTCTACCCTCTCCCCCCCCGCGTCTCTCTCTCTCTGAAACCACTCTTGGGAAAGCTCTCCCAGAGCTGCCGGGTAGTCGGGTACGGGTCAGGTCCGGGTCCAGGCCCACCGGCATGCGTGGTGGGCGAGGAGTGCAGGTCAGTCTAAGTCGGGTCGGGTCAGGTCCGCGGGGCGTGAGCGCGGACGAGACCGGGTAACCGGGTGGGTGAAGGGGACCTCACCCCGTGTGCTGAGGCAGTAAGGCTAATGCGCAAAATCAATTTAAACGGTGAAAAGGTTGTGAGGCTTACCGATGTGGGACTAAACGGAGGCCTCTCCTCGCGTGCGCCTGCTGGGAGACCGCGGACTAGCTTCTGCAGCTGCGGCTTCGATTTGCGTCGGTTGCTGGCTGGCTGCCTTCGCAAGACTCCCCGTAATCCGCAGCAGCTGGAGACCTGGAGTCCTCAAGCCTGGAGCGCGGGAGAAGCTGCTTCAATGTGCGTTAATGGCGGTCGAACCTCAAAACCTGTCGAACACGAATATGGCCTCTCGGCCTGATCAAACCACTGGGGAACCTTCGCCGTGGCACGGCGAAGGTGTGGAGCTGCGCGGCAAGCCGCAAGGTGGTGTCTGGCGGCAGCCCTAGGTTGGAGTGCAACCGGAGGAATGGGTTTGTTCGGGGGAGCGTTACGAAGGTGTGGAGTGGCAGTGGAGGGGTGGGGGGTGCTCAGTGTGATGAGGCGGAGGTTCGGTGAGGGTCGGCAAGGTGTGTGAGGTTGTGGAGCGATGGGAGCATCTCGCCGGAGGGTGGCCGGAGACGAAGGGGGTGACGATGGTCAGGGTCGGTCGAGGGCTTAATTGAATAAATTGAAACCGGGGAAAGAAAGAGGAGAGGAAGGGAAGTAGTTCTAGCTTACTTGCAGGGACGAAGGGGGGGCAGCAGGGCGACAGTCGTATCGACTGTCGCCGGAGAAGAAGATGCTCAGGGAAAGGGGCGGCGGCGAGCAGAGAGCCGGAGAGGCGCCAGCTGGGTGCGGCGTGGCGCGGGAAGAGCAGGGAAGGAAGTCTCTGCTGCTGGTATTGCGGCAGAGCGAAGAGGAGGAGGGGGAGGAACCGCCGGAGCTGGTGAGCGTCTGCCGGAGAGAGAAGAGAGGAAAGTTGGGGGTTTTCTCCGTCAGATCCGAGCTGCCCAGGTCGGTGGAGCAACGGGGGGTATTTATAGGGATCAAAACAGGGAGGAAGGCGGAGGGAGACGACGTGTCTCCCTCGTCGGAGGATGGCCGGAGACGAAAACCCATACCGCCCGTGCGTTCGCACGGCCGGTATGGTGGGCTACAGCGACCAGGGGGGTGTCCCTGCGACGGCTGACGACGCAGGGCACCCCCGGTTTACTTGCCAGGCTTTCCCCCTCACCCTGCGCGGCGCCATGCTCCGCGCAAGGTCGCCGGAGCATGGTACTGGCAGGTTTTGCAGGGGGACCTGAATGCGAAGAACGAAGGAGAGTTAGGGGCCAAAATGCGATGGTTCAAAAGTTGAGGGCCAAAAAGTAAATATATGAGGACCAAAGTGTAAAGTCGGTCAAGGAGGTTTCTTCTTAGGCTCAAGTTTTTATACATGATTAATTAGGACCTAAGGAATCTGATGGTGAATTTCATTTCTATATTAAACCTTGTTTGACCGGTCAATTTATGCAAAAACCCAAATTAAGTTATTAATTGGGCATGGTTCTCAATGTAGGTCAAAATGGGTTCTGAAGGCCAAATTGAAGGTTCTAAACCCTAGAGATTATTTTTCTATGAATTTTAGAGGGTTTATTCTATTTTTACTTTGCCTCGAACCTCGTGAATTGAAGTGGGTTGTTTTAGGGTTACAGATTATCATTTAGTTTCTTGGAAGTGCTGTAGCCCTTGCTAGATCATCTCATCCCACTTTTATTCTTATTAAGCTGCTTTGACCTATGTTTGGGCCCTGAATTACCCTGTATGCAGATTATACTGGTAAAATTACATTTTTACCCCTTATGACTTGTTTTCTTCTCAAACTCAGAATTCTCTGAGTTAAGCCTTTCCTTAAGATATGTAGGAGCTTTTATCCTTTGTATTAGGTCAAAATGAGCTAGTTATGGCTCATGATGAGGTTCTCATCATACCCCCATGCCTAGCTTTTGCTAGTCCCTTAGCAAAAACTTAAGGTTTCAACCCTTGTTCTAGACCATGAAGTTTTTAATAGTTTTAGATAAGTGCCTTTTTTATTTGAGCATAAATTAGGTTAGAATGCTGACCATAGGCCTAAAAGGTACTCTAGTACCAATCAAGATCCAAATCTGTCTAGCCTTAGCCTCAGTCTTTAGCAAAGGTTTTTAAGGTCCACAAGAACTAACCTAAGGTTTATTGGACTTCGTGGTTAAAGCACCCGTGCTTGAAATGATTTTAGCCCTGGCTTAGTTCGCAGTGCGTTTTGTAAGAGAGAGATAGAAAGTTTTTATGTTTGGAGAGTTTTCTCTCTCTTTTTCTTTTTAGTTCTAGCCTAGGATTGGCTTTTCAACACGGTCTGTATCAGATTCCTTGCTCCCATCATCAATCCTCAAGGGTTCCTGGCGATCGATGCTTCGAGATAGCACCGCCCATGGCAACCCCCGGAACCCTGGCTATTGAGATTTCGAGATAATCCCATCCATGGTGTTCCGTGGCCGAATCCAGACCCTGGCAATTGACACTTCGAGATAATGCCATCCATGGAATCTGAACCAGCAGAGTGCTTACATGCCCCCAGTAGGATATGTAAATATCCTAAGAGACAAGCACCGAGGAGATGATATTTTGTTACGCATCTTCGAGGGGATTTCCCGCCTCTCCACGCTGGGAACTCGTCCAAATCAACTTGTGTTGATCGGCCGCTCCTATTCTAGGTGTTCTTTTCAGAATTTTGTGACGCTTCTGCGTGATTCTGATTTTTACGCTTACTGAACCAGGCTGTGTGTGAGGTTAGGGTGCTTAGGTTACTGAGTCCCGTAAACCAAAAATTAAATAACGAGGCCGAATACTCCCTAAGCCTTAGACCTAATACTTCAGCTTTTCATTTTCCTCAACCTCTTGAGGAGTGTCCAGATCTTAATGGGTACTAAGAGTCTATTCAAGAATGCCTAAGGTTTGCATTCTTTACTAATCTCATTGTGCACTTTTCTTGAATGAGGTCTAGAACTTAGGTTAATTCCTTAGTTCCTTACTAATGACTATCACTTTTTCTCATAATTTTGTGCTCCTTTTTCATTTTGTTTCTTTTCTCCTTCACAAAATTTCCTTCTCCTCTTTTCCTCTTATTCTTTTTCGAAAATTTTTTAATTTTTATGGTGTTTTTGGCATATGTGAATTTTTTGTTTGAAACCTTTTCTTACAAGTTTTGCACTTTCATACCCCCCCATGCCTAAGATTTGCAATGTCCTCATTGTAACCTAGGGGGTCTTAGTTCATTCCTTAAGACAGAAATTTGGATGAGTGGATGGGTCGGGTTGAATTTTTGCGGACGATTTCAAATCCCAGATGCAAGCATCTGAGTTGGGGTCGGCTGTCTACAAGGGTGAACTTCGAGTGCTAAAAGGTGTCATAACAAGTTTCAGGTTTTCAAAGAGAATGACGGGCTGCCTCCCGTTAAGTGCTGAGTTTTACGCCATCGGCTGGGCGCAATAAGCTCAAGGGGAAAGGAGGATATAAGATGCCTCAGCCAAATCAGTAGAAGTTACATCAATGAACGGCTTGAGTCTCTGACCGTTCACGATGAAAGGTTCAGAATCGTGGCTGAGTGGACTGATTTCGATTGCTCCATTTCCAAAAACCTGTCGGACCAAATATGGTCCGACCCACTTAGATCTCAGTTTTCCTGGGAAGAGTTTGAGTCGGGCATCAAAGAGTAGGACCTTTTGACCAGGATGAAAGATCTTTCTCGAGATGTGTTTGTCGTGGAAGGCTTTAACCCGCTCCTTGTAGATTTGCGAGTTCTCGTACGCGTCTAGGCGTAATTCATCGATCTCGCTGATTTGGAGTTTTCTGTGGGTCCCAGCCTTGGAAAGATCTAGATTACAGTTCCGTACTGCCCAATAGGCTTTATGCTCCAGTTCTACGGGAAGGTGGCATGCCTTTCCGTACACCAGTCTAAAGGGAGACATGCCCAATTGGGTCTTGTGGGCGGTCCTATAGGCCCACAATGCTTCCGGAAGTCGGGACGACCAGTCCTTCCTGTCAGGTCGAACAGTGACTTGCAGGATTTTCTTGATCTCCCGATTAGACAGCTCAGCTAGACCATTAGTTTGGGGGTGGTAAGGAGTAGAGATTCGGTGAGACACCCCGTATTTGGTCATCAGTGACCTAAACTGAGCATTTGTGAAATGGGTCCCCCCATCAGAGATTATTGCACGAGGAATCCCGAACCTTGAGAAAATGTGTTGATGAATGAATTTGAGAACGATTTTGTGATCACAGGTTCGGGTCGGTATGGCTTCGATCCATTTGGACACGTAGTCCACAGCCAACAGAATGTATTCGAAACCATCCGAAACAGGAAAGGGGCCCATAAAATCAATCCCCCAAACATCAAAGATTTCGCATACTAGAATCGGTTGCATAGGCATCATGTCGCGATGGCTCATGTTGCCCAAAGTCTAGCAACGACTGCATGCCTTGCAGTGACTGTATGCGTCTTTGAACAGTGTGGGCCAGTAAAAGCCGCACTGGAGGACTTTTGATGCGATTTTATGCCCGGAAAAATGGCCACCGCATGCCTGGTCATGGCAGAAAGAGAGGATATTGTTGAATTCCCCTTCCGGGACACATCTCCGGATGATCTGATCGGCACCTATGCGGAAGAGGTACGGGTCTTCCCAAATGTAATACTTGGCATCGGAGCGTAATTTGTCTTTCTTGGCCTTCGGCCAATCGGACGGGATCTGATGAGATGCCAAGTAATTTACTATATTAGCAAACCATGGAAGGCTAGTACCAATAGTCAGCAGGTGCTCATCGGGAAAATGCTCAGTGATGGGTCCGGAAGGGTCAATTATTTCAGAAGGAAGACGGGACAAGTGATCAGCTACCACGTTTTGCTTTCCCGCTTTGTCGCGAATCTCAAGGTCAAATTCTTGCAACAGCAAGATCCATCGGATTAATCAAGGTTTCGCGTCCTTCTTTGCAAGGAGATGCCTCACAGCTGTGTGATCCGAGTATATGATGACACGGGAACCCAGAAGGTACGATCTGAACTTTTCTAGGGCAAATACTACAGCTAGCAGCTCTTTCTCAGTAACCGTATAGTTACGCTGAGCCTCATCGAGTGTTTTGCTGGCGTAGTAAATGACCACAGGTTTCTTGTCAATTTTCTGTCCCAAAATCGCTCCTACAGCGAAGTCGGATGCATCACACATGATCTCAAAGGGTTGAGACCAATCAGGGGACTGTAGGATCGGGGCTTGGGTGACTCGGTCACGCAGGATTTCAAATGCTTGAGTGCATTCCTTGGAAATTTCGAAGGGAACATCCTTGGAGAGAAGTGTGGTCAGGGGGCGTGCGATTTTTGAAAAATCAGGGATAAATCGTCGATAAAAACCGACATGCCCTAAAAAGGATCGGATGTCCCTGATCGAGCTAGGCATAGGAAGGTGAGAAATCAGATTAACCTTAGCTCGATCCACTTGGATACCTTTCTCCGAAATTGAGTGTCCCAGGACAATTCCCTCAGGCACCATGAAATGGCTCTTTTCCCAGGAAAGAACCAAATTCACATCGATGCACCGCCTGAGTATCTGGACCAAGTGTTGGAGGCAATCGTCGAATGATGCTCCGAAAACTGAAAAGTCATCCATGAAGACTTCCAGATAATCACCTACCATATCTAAGAATATGGCAAGCATGCATCGCTGAAAAGTAGCGGGTGCATTGCAAAGACCGAAAGGCATCCTTCGGAAAGCGTATGTTCCGAAGGGGCAGGTGAACGTGGTCTTTTCTTGGTCCTCAGGATGGATTGCCACCTGGTTATAACCGGAGTACCCGTCAAGAAAGCAGAAGAACCTATTTCCCGCTAGTTTTTCGAGAATTTGATCAATGAAGGGTAGTGGGAAATGATCCTTCTTCGTGGAGGAATTGAGTCGACGGTAATCTATACAGACTCTCCACGAGTTGGCTAATCGGGTAGGAATGATTTCTCCGGTCTCAGTCGTTATAGTGGTGAGTCCTGCCTTCTTGGGCACGACCTGAATTGGGCTCACCCAACGACTATCGGAGATCGGGTAGATGATTCCGGCATCTAACCATTTGATGATCTCCTTTTTCACGACCTCCTGCAGATTGGGGTTTAAGCGTCTCTGCATTTCACGAGAAGGTCGTGTGCCCTCTTCTGAATAGATATGATGAGTACAATAAGAGGGACTTATTCCAGTCAAATCATCGAGAGTCCATCCGATGGCTCTGCGATGTTGCTGGAGGACAATAATCAGACAGGATTCCTGTTCAGGACTGAGGTTGGAATTGATAATCACAGGAAAGGTCTGATTAGAACCCAAAAAGACGTATTTCAAGTGAGCAGGAAGGGGTTTCAGTTCGAGGATGGGGTTTTCAGCAGCAGCGGGTGGTTCAGTATAGATGTGAGGTTCAAGGGTGGGAGTTACTGGGTTGTTCATATCTGGATTCGACTCCTCTGTTTGCGGGTCAAGATCCTTCTGTGGTTGATGAGGCATAATCGAGTCATTCTGGAGGTGTGATTCATCAACCAAAGTCTTGATGTCACAAATTTGTTCGATGACGCCGCAATTAATTCCTTGTTGGGCCTTAAATATATCAATTTTTAGTGTTTGATCTCCAAACTTAAGCTCTATTTGGCCCTCCTCACAGCTGATGTTGGCTCTAGCAGTAGCCAAGAAAGGTCTCCCTAGAATGATTGGTGTATCCCTAGGGTTCTCAGGTGCATCCATATCTAAGACTATAAAGTCCACTGGAAAATAGAAATCCCGCACTCTCACGATAACATCCTCGAGAATCCCTTTTGGTGACTTTATAGATCGATCTGCTAATTGTAATGTCACCTCGGTTGGTTTCAGCTCAGATTCTTCTAGATGGTCAAGTAAGGATGTGGGTATCAGGTTTATGGATGCACCCAAGTCTAACAATGCTCTATCAAATTGGGTACCACCTATCTTACAGGAAATCAGGGGAGTCCCAGGATCTTTTGCCTTGGGTGGGAGTCTACTAAGGATTACAGAGCTGGCTTGCTCTGACAGAACAATTGGGCTCCCTCCCTTGGTTCGCGGCTTACGCTGGGGTGTACATATATTCTTAAGGAATCGTGCGTAAGCTGGTACGTGGCGGATTGCATCCATCAAGGGGATGTTTATGTGGACCTGCTCAAAGAGCTTGACCAGGTCCTCCTCAGGGGCCACGGGTTTGGTGGTCTTCTTTCCCTTGGTCAGGGCCTCGGGAAACGGGATCTTGGTTGGTTCTTCTAGGATAGGTCCAGGTTGTGGATCTGGAACAGCGGTACCTTGGATAACTATCCTAGGGTCATGGTTATCAGGCTTGGAGTGGTTTGGATAATGCGGGTCTTGAGTTGTTTTACCACTACGTGTTGTTACAGAATTTAATCCGGCCTGATTTTGGTTTGGGTTTGGTAGGAGGGGTGGCTGCTGCTGAAATCCCGCATAAGAAGTTGAGGCTTCCATCTCGTCTGGAGATGGAGCAGTAGGAGCCTGATAAATCCATTGGGCGTGGCCTAAATTTGGATTCATAATGCGCTTCTGGGTTGGCACGTTATTTGGGTTAGGAAGAGGTTGGGAAGGGAGTGTGCCTGGTTGGTAAGAATTTGCCAACTGGGCCAGTTGAGTTTTAACTTCTGTAAGCTCGTCCTTGTGCTGTTTTTGAATAGCCGCATTCGTTTTTTGAATGTCAGCCAGAGTCTGAAGGATTAAGGACATTTGATCCTGATTTGGCCCTGATGGATAAGTAGGGTTGGGCCGAGGCTGAGGCGGCTGGTAGTGACGAGAGGGCTGTGGGCGGGACTGAAAAGGTGGTCTTTGGGTTTGGGAATTTCCCGCCCACTGAAAATTGGGATGGTTTCGCCATCCAGGGTTGTAAGTGTTGGAGAATGGGTCGTTCTGGATGGCGTTGAGGTCCTCGCAGGTCTGAGGAACCTCCTGAGAATCAGGGAAAGGGGGAATGGAGTTCCCCCGGCTGGTGTAGAAAGGATCGGATGATCCTCCGATCCAAGAATCAGATGGGGATGGATATGGATCCATCCCAGGGGAAGATCGGTGGAGGATGTTTTGCACAGTCTCCTGTGTGGAAGGAGGTTGTGCAAAGGAGTTACGCGCGGAGGTGGCTCGCTGCAAGTGCTGAGTCAGCTCATCCACCTTCTTTTCAATGATTGAGACCTTGTCCAATCGACTGGCCATTAATTCCAGGTCGACTGATGCGGACAGGCCCTGCGTCTCATGTGCTCCCTTAAGATTCGTCGTTGCGCGGGTATTCGTCCTGTCGAATAATCCCATGGAGTCATTGTTGATGGAGTTCTCGCACATGTTTTCGAGAATCTCCCATACGGTGTCTTCATGTTGACCCATGATGTTTCCTCCGCAAGTTGCATTGATGAAAAGGCGGATGTCCTCACGGAGTCCCTGGTAAAAAGATTGGACTTGTTCCCATTTAGGAACTCCGTGATGGGGGCACTTCCTCATGAGATCCTGAAAACGATCCCATGCCTCATGAAGAGGTTCTCCTGATTGTTGAGTGAAGTGTGTAATCTGATGGCGCAAGGCGTTGGTCCGACCAACGGGAAAAAACTTTTTCAAAAACTCGGATTGAAGTTCTTCCCAAGTGTTGATCGGCCGGGTCTGAGTTTGATACCAATGGGCGGCCTTGTCCATAAGAGAAAAGGAGAACATCTTCATGAGAAGAATATCCCAATTTTGCGCATCTGATCCAAAAGTGTGGGCCAGATGCTTTAGCTGTTTGATGTGCTGGAAGGGATCTTCAGAATTAAGCCCATGGAATTTAGGTATAGCATGAATCATGTTGGGCTTTAATTCGGAATCAGGTCCTCCAGTCGGGATTCTGACTCGAGGCTCAATGGCCACCGCAGCAGGATTGTAGTGGTCCCGCATCATAGGACGCTGTGGTGGGTGCACGAAGTTTTGGAAGAGGTCATTGAGTCGCTGGAGCTGGTGTTCCAGATTATTTTCTTCCTCAACTGGCTGAGCCATGATGGGGGAGGAAGAAGAACTTGGTTCTGAATCAGAAGAGAGAATAATGTGAGGGTGTTTCTGCACAAACACGGGCGTCGAGGCTTGGCCTTGACGAGAGCGAATTTCTAAAGGAGGTTTTAAGGGTGGTCTTAGGGACCTCCTTCCGTACATGCACTGTTGGAAGAGGTAAGTTTAGAAGGTGCTGGACCCAATCAAGGCACCCAAAAATGTGTTGGGTGACTATAGAGGTGCGGGGCAGATGGACCCCTTGATCAGAAAGATCGTCCACCTGAGAATTACCTGGGCAGCCAGAGAGGGAGAGTCCCGCGAAGACCCCTACACGGTAGAGCGTCCCCACGGGTTACAGGGTTTCCCCCACCTGACCTCTCTTGTCACTGCGGTTCCAGGTAGACCAGAATGGGGATCTTGACCTCTTAAGTCTACCAATTTTAAGATCAGGGTGCTTAAGGTTTCACTTGAACTTTAGTCTTTTAAGTGCAAAGAGTGACCTAATTTAAGGTTGGTTGACCCAAGGGGTCAACTTTACCTCTTGTTTTCTTTGAGAGCTTTTAGGTCTTGTCTTTTAGGGTTCAAGTGTTTAGAGAGCCAATTGTTTTAGGTTTTCTTTTGAATAGGTATTTTCAATCAATGGTTTAGGCACACTTCTTTTGGATTTTCTCCATTCTTGATTTAAGTAGTGTGTCTCTAAAACCCTAATGTTGAATCTTATGTTGGCTCTACTTGGTCCAGTTAGTTCTCTGTTGGGTAATTAGGGCTCAAGCAAGAATGTGTTAGCCCTTAAATACCCTTAATAGTGTGCAGGAATAATGAGTTGAAAACATGCAACTTTTATGGTTACTAAGTATGGAAGACAGGTTAGCCCTATATTGCTTGTTCTTTTCTTTTTTTTTTCTTTTTTTTTTTTTTTCTTTAGAGTTTAGGGGTTAATAGCGAAAGGAAAAATTTACCTGTCCTCGGAGTGGTTGTTGTGCGGTTGCTTGTCTTCTTGATTTCCTGTAGTTTTCTGCACAAAAGAGAGGAGATTATCAGAAATTAAAAAGAAACAGGAATGTTTACCTCTAGAATAGCCGTTGCTCCCCGGCAACGGCGCCAAAAAATGATGGTGGTCTCCTGGTTTGTGTTGACAACCGGGTTTTATTGTTATAGTGTCGTAGTATAGCCAGTTGTTGCCATCATTTCAAATATATAAAAATTTTTTTACTCGGAAAAGAGTTCCCGAGGTCGAACTCAGGGAGCAAGTTGTATTCTAGAGATATACATGTTTCTTTTACAAAAAATAAAGAAAGAGAGAGAAAGGATTTGTTGTTTTCTCTTTGTTTCTCCTCGTCTCAGATCTTCTTCTTCTTTGTCTGCAGAGGTGATGTTCTTCTTCTGCAGTGGCGATGCTCTTCTTCTTCTTCCAGCTGTTCCTGCTCTTCCTTTTTCTTCTGTCTTTCTTCAGATCTTCTTCTTTCTTCTTCGTTCTTCTTCTTTCAGTTCTTCTTCTTTCAGTTCTTCCCTTGTTCTTTTGTGTTCTCCTCTGCCTCGCCTTCTTCTGTTGTTCTTCAGATCTCCTTTTTTTTCTTTTTCCAGTCAGGACGTCGCCCCTTCTTCTTTCTTCTTTTCTCTTCAGGACGTCGTCTGACTTCCAAATCAGACGACTTAAACTGCCTGTTGCTACAGTGTCTCCCTCAGCTTCCTTCTTCTTCCGCGGTCCTTCTTCTTCACCTGTGCCTGCACACTTCAGAGGACAAAACCTACTCTACCCTCTCCCCCCCCCGCGTCTCTCTCTCTCTGAAACCACTCTTGGGAAAGCTCTCCCAGAGCTGCCGGGTAGTCGGGTACGGGTCAGGTCCGGGTCCAGGCCCGCCGGCGTGCGTGGTGGGCGAGGAGTGCAGGTCAGTCTAAGTCGGGTCGGGTCAGGTCCGCGGGGCGTGAGCGCGGACGAGACCGGGTAACCGGGCGGGTGAAGGGGACCTCACCCCGTGTGCTGAGGCAGTAAGGCTAATGCGCAAAATCAATTTAAACGGTGAAAAGGTTGTGAGGCTTACCGATGTGGGACTAAACGGAGGCCTCTCCTCGCGTGCGCCTGCTGGGAGACCGCGGCCTAGCTTCTGCAGCTGCGGCTTCGATTTGCGTCGGTTGCTGGCTGGCTGCCTTCGCAAGCTCCCCGTAATCCGCAGCAGCTGGAGACCTGGAGTCCTCAAGCCTGGAGCGCGGGAGAAGCTGCTTCAATGTGCGTTAATGGCGGTCGAACCTCAAAACCTGTCGGACACGAATATGGCCTCTCGGCCTGATCAAACCACTGGGGAACCTTCGCCGTGGCACGGCGAAGGTGTGGAGCTGCGCGGCAAGCCGCAAGGTGGTGTCTGGCGGCAGCCCTAGGTTGGAGTGCAACCGGAGGAATGGGTTTGTTCGGGGGAGCGTTACGGAGGTGTGGAGTGGTAGTGGAGGGGTGGGGGGTGCTCAGTGTGATGAGGCGGAGGTTCGGTGAGGGTCGGCGAGGTGTGTGAGGTTGTGGAGCGATGGGAGCATCTCGCCGGAGGGTGGCCGGAGACGAAGGGGGTGACGATGGTCAAGGTCGGTCGAGGGCTTAATTGAATAAATTGAAACCGGGGAAAGAAAGAGGAGAGGAAGGGAAGTAGTTCTAGCTTACTTGCAGGGACGAAGGGGGGGCAGCAGGGCGACAGTCGTATCGACTGTCGCCGGAGAAGAAGATGCTCAGGGAAAGGGGCGGCGGCGAGCAGAGAGCCGGAGAGGCGCCAGCTGGGTGCGGCGTGGCTCGGGAAGAGCAGGGAAGGAAGTCTCTGCTGCTGGTATTGCGGCAGAGCGAAGAGGAGGAGGGGGAGGAACCGCCGGAGCTGGTGAGCGTCTGCCGGAGAGAGAAGAGAGGAAAGTTGGGGGTTTTCTCCGTCAGATCCGAGCTGCCCAGGTCGGTGGAGCAACGGGGGGTATTTATAGGGATCAAAACAGGGAGGAAGGCGGAGGGAGACGACGTGTCTCCCTCGCCGGAGGATGGCCGGAGAAGAAAACCCATACCGTCCGTGCGTTCGCACGGCCGGTATGGTGGGCTACAGCGACCAGGGGGGTGTCCCTGCGACGGCTGACGACGCAGGGCACCCCCGGTTTACTTGCCAGGCTTTCCCCCTCACCCTGCGCGGCGCCATGCTCCGCGCAAGGTCGCCGGAGCATGGTGCTGATAGGTTTTGCAGGGGGGACCTGAATGCGAAGAACGAAGGAGAGTTAGGGGCCAAAATGCGATGGTTCAAAAGTTGAGGGCCAAAAAGTAAATATATGAGGACCAAAGTGTAAAGTCGGTCAAGGAGGTTTCTTCTTAGGCTCAAGTTTTTATACATGATTAATTAGGACCTAAGGAATCTGATGGTGAATTTCATTTCTATATTAAACCTTGTTTGACCGATCAATTTATGCAAAAACCCAAATTAAGTTATTAATTGGGCATGGTTCTCAATGTAGGTCAAAATGGGTTCTGAAGGCCAAATTGAAGGTTCTAAACCCTAGAGATTATTTTTCTATGAATTTTAGAGGGTTTATTCTATTTTTACTTTGCCTCGAACCTCGTGAATTGAAGTGAGTTGTTTTAGGGTTACAGATTATCATTTAGTTTCTTGGAAGTGTTGTAGCCCTTGCTAGATCATCTCATCCCACTTTTATTCTTATTAAGCTGCTTTGACCTATGTTTGGGCCCTGAATTACCCTGTATGCAGATTATACTGGTAAAATTGCATTTTTACCCCTTATGACTTATTTTCTTCTCAAACTCAGAATTGTCTGAGTTAAGCCTTTCCTTAAGATATGTAGGAGCTTTTATCCTTTGTATTAGGTCAAAATGAGCTAGTTATGGCTCATGATGAGGTTCTCATCAATGACTTTTAAGCTTTTGGTCATAGTTGAAGATCGTGGCCAAAACCCTCTTTTATTGTAGTGATTCCAGTTATTTAGCCTTTAGTGAATACACCAGTTTTCTAGCCTCCAATGACTAATCTAGTTGTTAAACCTCCAATGAGTACTCCAGTTATTCAGCTCGAAGAGGTGCAGCACGCATTTGATTCGATTGGGCATGCTGCTCCTGATTTTGGAAATGATTATGGTGGTTTTAATGATATACCATCAGATGATGGCAACAACTATAAAAATAAACTTAATGATTTCTCACATGATTCCGCCTCACATACAATAGATGAACGTGATAGGAACAATATGCATTATGTTATGGACGATAGTTTCTATAACATTCCAGTTGGCTTTGGATGTATCAATTGGGAGGAAAGTGTTATCGATTTGAGATTTGTTAAACAGTTCCTCTATGTTGAAAATGCATTCAATACTAAGTATGATTAAATTTTTACAATGAAGACTTTCATGTTAGACATATGATGAAAGTGTGGGTTGTTGAATACAGTTATAAGGAGAAGGGTCGTAGATAAAGACTTAATGACATATGAGGAAATTTGATGTTAAACTTGATGTTGTTGATGGACAACACATGTGTTGTAACCGTGTTACGAATTTAGATCACCTCCAGTTGGATTGTAATTTCATGACATGCTATCTCGTGAAATATGTGCAAGAATTGACAACTATCAAGGTTAGGGAATTAAAGAGTTTCATTGATGGAAAGTTTAAATGTAAGATGAGCAAAAAAAAGGTTTAGGATGCCAAAAGAAAAATAATTGATATTGCATATGGTGATCGGGATGAATATTGCAATGACATGGTACACTTCATGCAATCAAACAAATTATGGGACTGAGTTTGACTTTGAGTGGGATATAAGACCCTCTAGAGACAATAGAAGGATCTTTAGGAAAACATTCTACTCATTCGGTTCATATATTGTGGCATTCTAACACTTATTAGTATTGATGGCACACTTATATGGCAAGTACAAACAAGTTGTTGATCACTAACAATATGGATGGAGCCAATCACATGATCCTACTAGAATTTACTCTGATGGATGTCGAAAGGGGAGAAACATGAGCGTGGTTTCTGACACATGTCAAGAACTTTGTTATCCGAGAGAGGCTTGAATCGATATGAATCATTTTAAATAGACATACAAGCATAAAATGTTTCAATGAGAAATCCAAAGTAGGGATGCTTCCTCCCTTTGTGTAATAGAGATTTTGTTCACGTTATGTTTCCACTAATTTCAATGACATGTATAAAAGTACAACAAAGAAAAAACTTACGCAAAGAGCTTTCCTTGAGGCTTACCCCCTTAAGTTTAATGCTTGTATGGAAAACTTATGGGATTAGAGATGCCCCTACTTGGTTTGAGAGGCAATCAATCTCGAACAAAATGTGGACACTTGCTTTAGATGGTGGATATAAGTGGGGGTATGTGACAATCAACAAACATATGTGAAAGCTACAATGCGGTCTGGTACAGAATGCGAGTAGGGTTATTTAATAAGGTAATATTTGCATCGAAAAGTATATAGTAGAAGTGATTACCTACAGGAGAATTTATACTAGTTTATTGAAATTTATTACCTGGACTAAATCAAATTTTAAGCTTATCAGTTTTAGGCCCAGAGTCAAACACAGGGAAGCGATTTTGGAATTAATCGATTCCTACGTGATTCCTAACAAGTGATTTCTGTTCACTTATTATATTTTTGGGATTTTCTTAGCTTTAGATTTTTTTTGGATAGTCTTGTCCTTGAGGTACACCCTCAAAATTGTCCTTGGCTATACGCCAAAAAATTGGTTCTTAGCGATTCACCAAAATCAAGTTCAAAAACTGAACTCGCTACACACGAGATCGTGTACCTGCCAAGACAAGAATTATGTCTTCTATTTTATGATTTTTTTGATCTTTTCTTAAGCAACAAAATAAAAAGAATAAGAAAAAGAAATGTAGAAAGGAAATACGAAATGGAAATACTTAAGTTTTTATATGTATGTATATATATGTATAGTTATATATGTATGTATATATTATATATAATAGGGCGGAATTAAATCAAAGATTCAATGGAATGTAGCGTGGATTATTGTGACCACCATCTAAGGAGACGGGATCAACACTAACAATGCGTCGTGTGTGGTGTGGAGCGGGCATGTGGGTGTGTGTGTGGAATGGCTTAATGTGTGCAAATATCTCAAGTGCGTACGCAATTGGTGCATACCCACTTGGAATAAAATGCGCAGTAATGAGATGAATGTGTGGTATGGTAAATGGGCTATGCAAATGTGTATGTGGGAGAGGAGTGTGTGTATATGTGTGTGTGTGTGTGTTTGTGTGCACGCGCTAGCGGATATATATAAAAATGTGTGTGTGTATGTATGTGTGAGTGTATATGTGTGTGCTGGCCGGGTGAGGGAGTGAGAGAGTAGGTGAGGCGGTAAGGTGGGCACAGGGTGGCGGGTCTGTGTGTGTGTGTGGGTGTGATTATATGTGTGTGTGTGTGAGTGGATGTGCATATGTATATGTATGTGTACTGAAGAGGGAGTGGGTGCTGTGTGAGTCAATTGGCTGAGTGTGAGTGGGGATGGAAATGGTTAGCACGGTCGGCTGGGAACGAGTGTGCGTAAGGCGAGTGGGAGTGAGTGGCAAAAAACAAAAGTCAAGAATGGAGAGAGATGGGCATGGGTAGTGCAGCCAACTGGGAAAATCAGTTGGCTGTGCGTGTGTGGGTTGTGGGTGGGTGATGCCATTGGCAAAGTGAGAAGTGGCCGATGGCTATCATGAAAAAAAGGCATCATGATGGACCGTGAACAATTCTATAGTGAAAAACAAAGCAGAGCTTCTTAAAGCTTGCTAATGACGATGGAAAATGATGAAATGAAAGCAAAATAAAAAGGAAAAGAAATAAAAGAACCACCACGCCCACCTACTCACAAGAGAGCTGGGCGGTGGTGGAGCTCACCTTGGTGGTTGCGACTTAATGAGTTGCAACTCATCATAGCTAAATTGCCTAAGCTAGAAACTAAGTTAAACACTATGAAATTAACACATAAAAAGTGTTAAGTGTGGGAAATAACAAAAAAATACCTAAAACATCAATTTTGTGCTAAAAACGCATAATTAGGTCAATTATTGAGATATTCTATTAATAAATACAAAATGGTGATCCAATTACAAATTGAAAACCCAAATGAGCTCAAAACTCCAAATCAAAAGTAAAATTAACTTCTAATATGTTCAATTAAGCTTCATTAAAAATTTGGTTGCATTTGGACATCATTGGGGCCTTGCATTTAAAGATTATCATTTAGGTCCTTAGTGCATCACATTTCATGCTTCTAAGGACTTATTTGTAACCCACAGGGACCCTTTTGTAAGGCCATAAGGTCTGTTCTGAAATAAATTCCAACCACTTATGGGTCTCCATGCAGTTTTTCTACCCCTTCGCGCAAGGGTGTCTTGTGCAATTGCACCATTAGACCCAACGTCGTCTGCAGCTCTTCGCGGATCAATGTTCACGCTAAGAACAAGGCTCATCATGGCCATCCATCCTTTGAACCGTTTGATCTGTGACTTGATTTCAATCGAAGCTTTGCGTGATCCACGTGTGCAATCACCACCTTGCCCAGATCCCATCTAACGGCTGCACTTTGACTTGAAATTACGTGCGCTCCTCTCCTTAAATCACCATCGCCTGCACCCTAATCGCCTATCCTCACCGTGTGGTGAGGAGATTCACTCTCTCACTCTACTTAAGGAGCTCCTCTACCTCGCACGCAAAGGATCGCTCCCTCCACCTAAGTGATCACTTCGTCCATGCTCCAGTTCTCCTCCCCCATTCATCGGCTGCTGGTGACAGAAGTAACTTCCCTCAACTTCGTCGCTGCAGTGACCAGCTGCAGGCCAGGGATCCCATTCTTCGCTGGAGTCTTCCTCATCACCATTCATCGCTGCAGTGACCAGCTGCAACCCAGGCATCCCATTCTTCCTTTAGATTAGGATTTTACATGCTTTTTAGAGTAGTTAGATTAGTAATTAGTTTAGTGTAGTTGATTTGAGTGGATTAGATGATCAAATTGTGTGGTAGATTAGCGTAGTGTAGAAACGATTTCGCCCTCTTTGATCAATCTTGGTTGGAGAGGTGTTTTCGCACATTCACTCATTTCGCTCCCCCCCTCATAGCCCTAAATTCATGTTCACTATTTTTCCCTTGCAATTAAATCCACAAATCACCCCTTCATTAGATCAAATTTCATATCTAAGGGCTTTGTATCTCATATCTGAGATTAGCATCATAACCCACTTGGGGGGTCTCCCACTCATTTCGCAAAGCCACAAAGACCCCCCGACCTTGTTTTATAAGCTCAAATTGCTCGATCATGTTTAAAATGATTTTTAATGTCCAATTCAGTGATTTGGAATGTATTTTGAGCTTCATTGACTTGGTTGAGCTTTTTTTATATTTTAAGTGTTTGATTGGGTGTATGCATGCTTTGGATTTGGTTTTTGACTTGTGGATGAGCATATATCTGAATCAAGCTTTATGTTGGAGAGTTCTACCAAGGATGATTAATAAAACTTATTTGAGGTTGAACAAGGACCCAACAGATCCTGAGATGATCACTAGATCACCTTGAACACCAATCAATGGTGTTCAAGATGATCAGGTGATTAGATCAATGAGAGATCCACATCAACAGCCCAAATCAGGGCAACATTAGTTATAACTTTAAATGATTTCCAGATTTCTTTTGAGAGATGCCTACAACTGAAAATTGAATCTCTGAGATCTTAATCTATTTTGATTCAGCTGCTAACCTTTGGATTGGATGGTTGCTGAAATAATAGCAATGGCAACATTGTTTAAGATGTCTGGATTGAGCTGAATTTGCTGCTGGTTCTGCTGCAACAGTTGCTGCTTTGTGTCTTAAGCTGCTGCTACTGCAGCTATGCTGCTGTCAACTAGTTATGGGACTGGAACAATTTGGGCAGTGGCTAAGATTGAAATGTTAAATGGCTGACATGTGTTGTAATGTGTAGTTTTCTTTGTAACAAGCTTTAATGTGCTGTTAGAGTCTATAATTACATTTGAATAGCTTGTAATTCCTTGGTTAAACATCCTTTGTTAGCCATTTATGTGTAAATCTACCCAAACATAGAAATTGGATGAAATTAAGTTTAAATTCACTTTTATATGCTTGAACACCTTATAGTTGATATGTGAAACATCACTGAATGTCTTTAATGCTATTCTAGCCCCCAACATACACTCTAGTGCCTTAGGTTATCCTTGAAGGCACTCTTTAAGGCCTAGAATTATACTCGCTTGTAAATAAATAAAAACACTATAAAAAATTCAAAAAAATTAAAATAAAGGTGTAGCAAGTAGGATTAACTATTTCTCTACACATATGCAAAGTTTTGAGATCATCTGGACCCCCGACTTGGTAGAACATACCAGCTGACGGTTCAATATACCTCTTAACTTAATAAAAATCCCTAAACTAAAAATGACAAAAAGACACTCTCTCTCTCATCTCTTTCTTTCTCTCTCATCCCCTACCTCTAAAAAACACATAAAACCAATAAAAAGAAGAAAAACCCCAAAAATACTCAAAACTATCATGTATACTATGTATATACATGTAAATATAAGGTATATATTAAGCTATCTCTGTAAATAATGTAAAATATGTACATAATGTCAATATATAACTTATGTATGTGTTATATAATGTAACTTAAGTATTTAAGATAACTTATTACGTATATAACTTATCTATATAATTATTTATTAATTATATTAACTTATATGTACTATAAGCTACATAATTATAGAAACCCTAATAAATTAACTTATTTATAAGTAATGTTGTACATACGTAATTATATATGTACTATGCACATAATGAACCCTATAACATAATTTAATTATGTATATATAATAAACAATTAATTTATTAAGTTACTAGCTAAGTTATTGATTAAATTAAAATAAATTAGTAATTTAAGTTATAACTGAACTAACTTATATTGTACATTTATATTATTATATTAAACAAATTACACTAATTTAACTATATTTATAATATATTATGCTATTTATAACTTAAATTATATTTATACACCCTGAATTCACATATTTAAATGTAAATAAATTAAAATAAAACATGTAAAATACAATAAAAATATCTATTAAATACTTTATTATGTATATAAACTATGTATTAAGTTAATTGGATAGTTAATTAACTAATTTAACCTGTAATTAAGAAATAAACCTGAATAACAATATGTATAAATTGTAAACTTTGACTAATTTATTTATATAGTAAATGTAATTATTTTTGTAAATAAACTTAATAATTATATAGCCCTATATAAGGGATTTCCAAATATATATTTTATTTTGAAAATGGAATTAATTTGGGCCCTCAAATCGAGGGCCAAATACAACAAATCAAGCACGCAGCTCTACGTGGAGCAGCACCTGTGGGGTCCTTAACATAGTGCCACATTGGGAGTTTTAGAGCTCCCGCAACACTATTTAAGGAATTTGTTCCCTCTATTGCTCAGTCATCACAGGCGCCGAGCACCCGAAACACCTTTCCCTCTTACCCATTGTTCGTACGCTTTTGTGCGGGTTTTAAAGAGAATATGACGTTGTGGTATAACCGACAAAGCGTTCAAATAAATAGAGAATTTTATTACTCGAAAATCGGAGTATCTGAGGTCGAACACAGGGAGCAAATGGAATTTACTACTAATCAAAATGTAATTGAATACTCTAATTTACTCAAAACTGGAATTCAGAGGTATCTAAAAAAATAATTCAGACAAAAGAGTCAAATTGGACGTCTGATCTTGGGATCAGACGTCTTAAAAGTGTTTTCCCTTTTCCTTTTGATTATTCTTCTTCTTCTGATCTTGCTCTCTTTCTTCTTTGCAAACTCTTTTTCTTCTTCGTCTTCCATCTTGGCTTCTCTTCTTCTTTCTCTTCTCTCTTCTGCTTTGCTTCTTTTCTTGCGAAGGCTTCTTCTTCCTGCCTTTGTTTCTTTTCTCTTGTTTCTTCTCCTGCCTTGCGCTTCCTTCTTTCTTCTTCTAATCTTTGCAGTCTTTCTTCTGCCTTGCCTTCCTTCTTCTCCTGCGAAGGCTTCTTTCCTCCTCCTTCTCTTCTCTGCCTTGCCTTCCTTCTCCTTTGGTCCTTCTGTTCTTCCTGCCTTTCCTTCCTCCTCTCAGCCAAGTCTTTCTTCCTCAACGTTCAGCCTGTGCCTACACAGAGCAAAACCTACCCCTTTCCCTCTACCCGCACGTCTCTCTCTTAGCAATTCACTCAAACACGCTCTCCCAGAGCCACACGGGTAATCGGGTCGGATTCGCACCCGGGACCAGGCGCACCTGCAGGTGGTGATGCACGAGGAGTGCGTGGGGTTTGGGTCGGGTCGGATCCCGCCAGATCCGTGAGATCAAGCCGCGGACGAGGCGGGCGTGAGGGCAAGTGAGGGACCTCACCCATGTGCTTTCGGAGGCAGTAAGCTTAAAACACAAAAATAATTTATACTATACCTGTGTTTTGCGATTCCACAATGTGGGACTATTTGGTCAGTCCTGATTTCGCGCGCACCTGCAGAGCTTTCGTCTTGCAATTGCCCCAGCTGCTGGCTTCGCAACGTGACTTGCTAGCCTCAATCGCTTCGCAACACTCGCGTGAACTTGCTGCGCCTGCAGCCTGGGAGCCCTGGCGCCTGAAGCTACTACGGAGTTTCTTGCTGCTTCGACCGTCAATGGCGGCAGGAGCTGCAACCTGTCATACACAAGAACGGCCTATTGGCCCAATCAGACTAGCTGAGCACCTTCGCCGTGGCACGGCGAAGCTGATGCGCGGTGCTGCAGGCCGCAGGATGGCCTAGGCGTGCGTGCCTAGGTCAACCTGTGGCCGAAGGTGTGGGGTTGTTCGAGGGGCTACTGTGGAGGTCTGGAGTGGCAGTGGAGGGTTGTAATGAGTTCCTGGTGGTGAGGCGGAGCTCACGAGAGGGTTGGCGAGCCGTGTGGAGGGGCGGAATGGTGGGAGCGGCTTGCCGGAGGTCGGTTGGTGATGTGGAAGATGAGGGTGGTCAGCGTCGGTCGAGGGTCGATTAGATGAGATAACAGGGGGAAAAGAGAGAGGGGACTACGGGGAATAGTTCTAACCTAATTGTAGGGACGAAGGAGGACGGAGGGCGGACAGCTGTACCTGCTGTCACCGGAGAAGACGCTGCCCAGTGGGGGAGAACGGCGGTGACGACGGGGCTGAGGCGACGTGCGCGGGTACTGCGCGACGCGGAGGAGAGTCAGGAAGATAACTTTGCCACTCGTTTTGTGGCAGAGCGAAGAGGGAGGGGAGGGGGGCTCGCCGGAGCTTGCTGGGAACTTTAGCCGGACAGGAGGAGATGAATTGGAGGTGGAAACTCGGCCAAATCAAGCTGAAGATCTGTGGCCGGGCTTAGAGGTTATTTTATAAGCACTGAGCCATGCTGTTAGAGCGTGGAGGGCGCGCAATCTCCTGAGGTCGGTCACCGGAGATGGAAAGAGGTTAAGATACCCAAATCTCTCGTGCATTCGCACGAGAGATTGAGTTCACACCAGAGATTATAATTGGCTTTAGAAGGAAGGGAATTCCTCAGGGAATCTCCCTTCCATTTCTGGGAGAGAATCTCTGAGGAATCAGAGAGTAATCCTCTCTAAACCTCGCCGGAGCTTGGTTCTGCCCTAATAATGGCAGTAGGACCTGATTGCAAAGGTGGCGAGGAACTTAGGGGGCTCTCTGCAAAGATATTCAAAAGATAGGGACCAAATTGTGATTTGGGTGTACTAAATTGCAAAATAGGCCAAGATGACCTCCCCTTAGGTCCAAATTTTGGTACAAACCTAATTTTGACCTAAAGAATCTAATGGTGAAGTTGGATTTTAGGTTTGACCTCGTTTGATTGGACATTTTGCGTAAAAACCCAAATTAGGTCAATTAATGTGCTAGGACCCTAATCTAGGTCAAACTGGGTTCCAAAGGCCAAATTGAGTGTTATAAACCCTATAGGATATTTTTCCATAATTTTTAGAGGGTTTAATTGATTTTTATCCTAATCGAAACCTTGTTAATTTAAGTGGATCTATTTTAGGGTTACCAAATGTCATTTAATTCCTAGATTGCACATAAACCCATTTCTGATTGACTCAACCCACTTTTTATCTCATTTAGACCATTTGACCTATGTTTTGCTTCTGAGAAATCCTGTTTATGTACTGCAATGGTAAAATTGCAGTTTTAACCTTTATTTCATGTTTTCTTCTCAGAGCACTTGTTCCTTCAGTTAAGCCTTCTTCTAGGTTATGTAGGAGCTTTTATCTTCTTTATTGGGTCAAAATGAGCTAGTTATGGCTCATGATGAGGCTCTCATCACCCCTTACGAGCATATGTCTAAGCATTTGACCATGGTTTGATTTGAGATTTGGTACGATGCAGGCTGGGGGCTGGCATTATGCATGGGCCTATGTGGGCCCAATATTGAGCATAAAATGAGATTAGTGAGCTAATTAACGAATTAGTGTTGTGTATTCCTCAAAAAGGTCGCCTGCCAACTTAAAACCCTAATTTTTTATTAAGTGAATAGTAACTTGGTCTTAATTACTTGAGGGGAAAAGAGTGTGCTGAAGTGACTAAGTGTCAAGGCTGCAATGGCTAAGGGTGAGCCCTCTGAGAGAGCCTTAAGGGAAAAGAGAAAAAGAAGCTAAGAATCGACTAAGTGTTGAAGAAGAAACAGAAGAAGCGTAGTGAAGAACTAAGCACGTGCGTATGTACTGTAAATAAGTATATGTAGTATAAATATATATACTGTATATAAATATAAACATATATATGTATACTGTAAATAGATAATAGGTATATGTATAGTGTTTGAGCTCATTTATGTATATAAATAACTTGTGAGATTTAGTGACAAATAAGTATGTCACTGTATATAAAATAAATATCAGTATAGATCTTATTTTTACCTTAACTTATATATATACTTTTTCCTAAGGTTTAGCGACGTTTATAGAAGTCGCTGTACATACTATATATGTTACTATAGGTGTTAATATATTAAGTTAAGTTAGTATAGTCTATATTATACCATATTATTGTATAGATATTTAAGTATTAGTATTATAAGATGTAAATAGATAGTATATAGTATTTAATTAAAGTGTTTGATGCTTATTTGTAGATAGATGTTTGCAAGCATTTTAGTTCATTCTTTTGTACATAAATTGTTTCATTCTTTCATTTATTAATTTATTCATTCATATTTATACATAAAATTAATCTTTTTGGAATTAAAGAATAATATTGGACTTAGAGAGTGATGTATATCAATAACTACCTCCCAGTGAATGACCTGAAATAAACCAATAAAAATTACGTAAATAAATTAAATTGACGCAACAACGATTTGTATTTATGATAATACTACAACAACATATTTTTATATAAACTGTGGTCGATCGCTTCATATTTTTGGCACCGTTGCCAGAGACAAAAACCCGACAATAGTGCTTTATTGTGAAAGTTGACATCTCGTTGTTCACGACCACGATGAACTTTCTCCTGGACACAGCGTGCTCCTCTCAATTGGTGAGAAGGAGAGCTACGTATGGAGAGGGAGAGAGGAGAGCTGAAGGTGGAGTGGTGGTCGGCTTCTGGAGGTGGTTGTGTGCAAGTTTGTGAGGTGGGATGCTCTGCTGGTGTGGAGTGGGTGTGGTATGGTGCCGATCTCCAGGCATGGGGGGGTTGGGTACTGTTATATAGGCAAGGATGGGATGGAGGGAGTGGGGAGCAAGCCAAAGGCCCTAGAGGATATTTTAGGATATTTGGGTGTTTTGTGGTTAGGCACTTAAGCTGCTAGGAAATTATTGTAGGTGGTGTAGGGTGGTGTTGTGTTAGGTGGTATTAGGTGGTAGAAATGAATGAAATAGGGGGGCTCAATCTCTCTATCTTCCTCTCCATAAAATACATGCATGCACATATTTACAAAATACATGAATATCTACCTAATCTAAATGCGCAAAGTTAGGAAATAGCATAAGCAGGCATAATTAATGGCGTGAATTGCTGCACAATGACGATCTTAAAAGTTGCAAGATCTTTGTCAATCACAAATTGGTGAAGAAAACATTTCATAATTGTATATCGTACTTTCAAGATCATCTAGGAGATGCAAAAGCAGCATTAATTAGATATGAAATTTACACCATTTAAGCTAGTGGTAAGTTGCAGAAGTGGAGAATGGTCGCCCATGAGCATGCTACAAAATTGTATCACTAGAGTCTCGAATTGCAATACAAAGTTGTAAGTGGATGACCTAAAGCATATGACAGGAAAGGAGGGAAAACTAGATTGGTGATGTAATGACAAATGCATGCACAAGTGGAAAATGACAAACCTAGAGGATTTCATATTTACATCTTTGGCTGCACTTGCACACAAGAATTTGAATTTGAATGAACTCATGTCGCATGTTGCTCCTTCTAGCCATCATGATGCTCCAACAATGCACATGCACGCTCTCCCTCTCGCTCTCACTCTCTCCTGCACACACACACATTCTCTCTCTCTCTCACTTTCTCCTTGCCTCTCGTTTTGAGTGACGTGATTGGGTTCATCAAACCCTATCAGAAAAAGAGGAGAAAGGTGATTATGGGACATTTTGCATTGTTAGCCCTTTGTTTTCTAGTTTGATTTGTTAGCATTTAAAAAAAGAAAGAAAGAAGAAAAATGGGGGGAGAGAGAAAGACCAAAAAAGGGGGTGGAAGAAGAAAGAAGAAAATAGAAGACTCATTCTGTGAGGTCTCCACATAAGAGTAGCTCTCTTGCAATCTCTAGAGAAGCGGTACACTTAGAATTTCCATGTAGGGGAGGGGCACCCTCGAGATCCCCACATTAAAGAAGCTCATTGGAGCTTTCCAAGGAAGAGGCACACTTTGAGCTTTCATGTGAGACAGGTCTACTCTCGAGGTCCCCACATAAGAGATTCACTCGAGGTCTCTAAGGAAGAGGTACACTTTGAGCTTCCGTATAAGAGAGACCCACTTCAGAGATCTCCTGTTTTACTGTTGTTGCTACTTATGCTATGGTCACCTTATAGTCCCTTGACCTACTCCTACTCTTACTCCTCTAATCTACTGCCTACTCCTCTAGATGTTTACATTGTGGGAGAGTTTAGTTGTATAATAAGTTGGACATTACATGCTCTAACTTAGGGAAAATTGTTAGGAAATAAATTAGTTAGATATTTTATGGATAAATTAGTTGAGTTTAAGTGTCATATTACTTTTAGTCTTTTTATTTTTGGTGACATATTAAGTACTATTATTTTTCCGTGTATACCTAAACTCTCTCTCTCTCTATAGATAGGGCTAAGGTTTTATTTTCTAAATAACACAACACCCTAGTTAATCTTTTTCAACAATTTGCATGTTTCTAAAGCATGATTTCCATGAATTATTTCCAAGTTGAAATGTGTATACCTTAATTGGTTAGGATGCTTATCAATAATTTACTTCTGTTTTCAAGTAGCTTCTTCATAAAACATGGGAATCATGCTTGCACTCTTACTAACAAATTGTGAAAAAAAATTTCAACACCATTCAGAAGAAAAAGGAAAGAGTTCCAACTTCTTTGTGTTATAAGGAGACATGGCAGTTTTTTTTTTTTTTTTTCCGAAAGAAAACAAGATTCGTTGAATAAGTAAGGGCATGCCAGTTATATTATTAGTGATGTAATACCTTTCGTTAAAACAAGAGGTGCTGCAGTGCATATAAATGAGTTGTACCTATTTTTAGTGCACCATATGTGACATTCTCTTCTGAAAGACCACATGTGACCTTTTGTAAGAACGATGCACAGACACGGGTTGCGGCTGCAATGAACATTGTTTTCTAGGACAGGGAATATACAAGTGGGTTTGTTCTTTTTCTCTCTACATGAATGTAGTTGAGGACAAAGCCCTTCAAGGTAATCTTTTAAAGGTATATTATTCCCAACTGGTTGGATTGATTGTCGTTATTTGTAGCTAATTAGTTCCCTTTCCATGTTAACCAAAACTTCTAGCCTCATTCCAGGGCTTCTTGTACTTCCAACCACCATATAATTATCTTTACAAGACTGTATCTGTCTAAAAACTTCATCGCCTGCCAAAAATATGATAATTTTGATGAAGCAAATAGACTAAATAATTTTGATGGTACAAGGAAAAAAGTTTTAGGCCTCTGTTGAAGGTTGAAATACTTCTCATCTTCCTTTGGCATCAGGGTTGCCAGAGCTTATATCTCCGAGGGCCGCCTCTTCTGTGTTCATGTTCTCTTGAAGGCGGTGATGAATAAGGAATGTCCCCAAGATTATTTCGCTTTTTAGTTGTCCTATGCCTATCACGTTTTTACTCGTTAGCATCCCCTCGTTCACTATTTACTTATGTGAAAAAGTAAAGAACCACAAGTTGCCATGCATTTTGCAACACACATGAGCCCTTGCTCACGCCCCCACTTATGTACTCACGGACGTGAAAAGTTACCTGTCCACGATTCACTCCATAAGAATAACCTAGGTACCATGGGGTCCACCATCACTCAAAAAATTAAAGCAACCCACCATATCACAGTTGGAAAAATCAAAACACACCGGTTGAAAATGATCTTCAATCTAGAAAGTGATCTTCCACTAGTAGAAGGTCAAAATGCACCGATTGAAAACCAAAATATATTGGTGGGCTTTGATTTTCACCTATGAGTGGAAAATTATTTTCCATCGGTGGAAAATTCAAAGCACACAGGTGAAAAGGCAAAACACATCCACCGGTAGAAAATAAAAGCACACAGGTGCATTTTGCATTTCCTCCGGTGAAAATTGATTTTCCACCTGAAAAATGTTTTTTCACATGTGGAAAGTGGTTTATGTTTTCTTGATTATACTCCTTTTCCCAATTGTGTGAACCATTTCATTAATTTGGTTGCGAACTACGATTTGGGACCAAAGTTCTCCTGCATTAACCTTTCTGTTGGAGGGTTTGGGAAAAGACAGGTTATTTATGTAAGCTCATTTGGTGTAATGTCATTTACCATAAGCATGACTTATTGTTTCAAAAATAAGCACGTAAATAATATTTCTACAACAACAATCAAGTCTTTTCCCACACTAAGTGGGATCGACTATATGGATTCTTTGTCTCCACACAGATCGATTTTCAGCCATTTAAGGACTTAAATTAAAGTAATTGAGGTCATACTTAATAGTTTCTTTTCAACACTTATTTGGTCTTCCTCACTTCCTCTTAGCAGGTTCTGCCTCCAACTTCTCGCATCTCCTAACTAGAGCATCTAGTGGCCTTCTTTGTAAATGTCCAAATCACTTTAGATGTGCCTCTCTCATTTTATCCTCTATCAGTGCCACATTGACCTTTTTTCTAATAATCTCATTTGAAATACAGTCCTTTCTTATATGACCACACATCCATCTTAACATCTTCATTTTTGCCACGGACATTTTCTGTACATACATATAGTTTATAGCCCAGCATTCAGAACCGTACAACATGGTTGGTCTTACCACAGCTCGATAGTATTTTCCTTTGACTTTTAAAGGAACCCTTTTATCACAGAGAACACCAGATGCACCCCTCCATTTCAACCACTCTGCATTAATTCTATGTGTAACATCTCCATCAATTCCACCATCTTGTTGGAAAATAGATCCCAAGTATTTAAAAACATCTTTCATTGGAATGCACTCTTCTCCAATTTTTACATCAATCCCTTCATTGTTCCCTCTACTACTAAACTTGCTTCCATATACTCAGTTTTCGTCCTACTTATACGTAATCATCTATCTTCCAGGGCTTCTCTCCAAAGCTCAAGTTTTCTGTTCACTCCATCTGTTGTCTCATCAACCAACACAAAGTCATCAGCAAAAAGCATACACCAAGGCACGTCAACTTGGATATACTTCGTCAACTCATCCATGACCAAGGCAAAAAGATAAGGGCTTAAAGTCAAACCTTGATGTAGACCATTGGTGATATTAAAGTAGTCTGTCATATCATCCTTAAGTCTTTACACAAGCTGCTGCTCTATGGTACATATCCTTTATGAGGTTGATATATATAACCGGTACTTGTCTCTTCTCCAAAATTCTCCACAAGATATCTCTTGCGACAAAATCATAAGCCTTCTCCAAATCAATAAAAATCATATGTAAATCCTTTTTCTTGACTTTGTATGTCTCCATCATACGTCTCAAGAGATGTATTGCCTCAATAGTAGATCGGCTTGACATAAAATCAAACTGATTTTCAGTTACCACAAAAACTTGTCTCACCCTTCTTTCAATTATTTTTTCCCAAAGTTTCATCGTATGATTCATCAACTTAATATCTCTATAGCTGGAACAATCTTTTATGTCACCTTTGTTCTTGTATGAAGGTACCATAAAACTTTTCATCCATTCCTCTAGCATCTTCTTGCCTCTCCAAACGGTATTAAATAAATTTGTGAGTCAAGTTATACCCCATTCTCCCATCATTCTCCAAACGTCTATAGGAATATCATCAGGTTCAACAATCCTCCCACTTTTTATTATCTTCAAAGCCTCCTCTACTTCTATCTTTTTGTCTTCTTCGATAACTTACCCGATTCAAGTGTATTATATAACATTTCTACTTGCAATAAATTATGCTTACAATTGACAATAGGACATTGTCGGTTCTTATTGCTCGTAGGTTCAGTCAAGTATTATAATGTTATATTAGCAACTGTAATGTTTTATAATATGTCAACAGAAATGCACTTCTCATACTTTTTTGCAGCTATCTACTTTCCCAGTACAAAACCAAGATAGGAAGCTCACTTTTTCCAACTGTGTCAGCCAAATCAAGCACCATTCCATACTTTTTCCTTGTTCCTCAAACTTATTCCCCTTTAATACACTTCCCCTTTAAATTTATTCCTACTTCTATCATCCACAAGCTTATTCCCTGAGAAAGGCCAGCCCGTGTTCTATGACTCATGTCAGATTTGGTTCATCAATACGTGGAGGTGCCAGGAAAAGGTTTTCTTTTTTTTTTTTTCAAATCCTTTTTGGTAAAGTTGGTTGTTTTCCTGAATAGGATAAATAATTATTTGATGCGCTTCAGGTGAAATTATGATTTTTGCATTTCTTATTTTCGAATATAACATTCCATGTATGTAGATGAATTGGCTATCAATGTATAGTTGCCTGCATCTTTAAGATAATGAGGGAAGAAAGCATGTGCTTATTGCCTTCTGTTTGTGTGCTTTGATTTTCTTTTCTTTTCTTTTCTTTTATTTCTTTTGGGAGGGTGGGGCGGTGTTGGGGTTGGGGTAGAGGGAGGAGGGGATGAAGGATTGCTCTGCTTACTATTTATTTATTTCTGAGTGATTTCAGGTTGGAACCTATCTTTTGGAAGTCCAATTACTCAACTATACTAGACCATTTTAAGTGGGTTATTTAGATTTCTTTTCTTCTACTATCCTTCCAACTTCTTGGAGTATAGGTGCTCTTCGGGCCCATGATCCAGTTATAGCAATTTAACAAAATAAAGAGAAGAATGTAGGGACTAAAGTGTCTGCTATTTCCTATTAGCTTGGATTCAATACTCAGGGTCATCACCAAGTAGTCATCTTTAACCTTCAGAAAAGGGGGAAAAAATAGTGTAGCCACTGGAATGTCCAGAGAAGAAAGAAAATCGTGATGATTCTTGGAATATTCTGGTTTTTACTATCAAAATAGGGTGAGCCCATGTTACAGGTTTATAACTAAGCTTGTCGTTTTCCTTCCTTTCTAATTCATTGATTTTAACAATAATATGAGTGTTCAAAGGTGAATTGTCTCTGGCGTTACCTTTCTTTGTGATTTTAGATGTTGTAGTCTCTTGCGACTTTTTCTAAAGCATCCTGCTACAAAACTATAAATTTCTAGACTGCCTTGCATCATTTCAGAACTAAATCATGGACCGTGAAAATATTTTTTTGTGGTCACAGGGAGCTATCTAGTTCTGCATCATGTCCACTACTTCAGTAGAGGTAAAAGACAAATGATAACAACTTATTACTCGATAGAGATCGAATATTCACCCACTCCCCCAAGTAAATAAAAAACTGAACTTCTATTATAAATATTACCTGTTACATTAATAATTTTCTAACTAAAAATACCAATAAGAAACGATCATACAACTACTCGAACAAAATTATAAAACAACTCACCAAAGATATACTAATATTATAAAAATTGAATCGAATCTGTCGATTCAATCAAAAATTGATGTTTTACTGGTCGGATAATAAAAATTAAAATTAAGATAAATTGATTAAATTTTGATTGGATCAGCAGATTTGATTCAACTAGTCATCTAATTTTATCATTTTTTAAGAATTAAAATATTTAAAAATAAAAAAATACATGTAACTTTAGATCTTAAAATAATGATTCAAAGATTTATGTGTTCCTCAATATTAGATTTTTAATTTTAATTACAAATTTTATTTTTGTTTAATATTTGGTAAAAATATGTAACTTTTACTATAATTAAAATTAAAATTAATTTTTTCTACTATTTATCTTCAATAATTTTTTATTAAATACCGACTCAATCTGGTCAAATTAAGTTAAATCAATACAAATTAATCTAAAGATTTTATTATTAAATTTTTTCAAATTTTCATAAATTATCCATTGAATCATTAAAAAATTAAATTAATATTTAAATTAAGTAAATGATTGATTCAATTTTTAAAATATTAATTTTGATCACATATTTCCAGGAATCTTCAAAAGGATATACCTATCGATTACTTGGTTTTAGTTTGCATGCTAAAGGGCACGAAATTCGTAAATCACACATTCCAAAGTATATGGCTCAAATTCCTATGTTTTATTCAAAATTATCACCTCAATTTTGCCCACTTAGGTTGTGTTTCAAGTATGGGCACAAGTAAGCTCATTGGTCATGCGAATTATGGCCTTATTGTTATTTTTTTGGTCAGCTTTTTTATATTTGAAAGGATAATTTCATTAAAACGGAGGTAGTTTCCGATATAAAATGATGTACCTCAACTGGGAAGAAGAGGAAGAGGAGTCTTATATCTCAAGAGGGGGTGGTTGTTTCTCGTAGGAATTGGGGGTCAAAATTCAGTAAAACACATATAAGAAAAAAAAGAGAAAGAAAAAAAAATTATTCCAAAATAGAGAATCGGATCACCTCTCACAGGAAGAGTAACCCTACATTCGTTGATACGGCAAACGTCAACGAGAAAAATTTCGAAGAATGCATTAACAATAAAGTCAAAATAAAATGATCCGATGGTTGAATTCAACCACTGACTCACGTCAAAATCTTGATCGTAAAAAGTCCGGTATCACATGTGATCTCAACAAAATTTAAACTACACTAAAACAAAGAAAAAGAATGAATCAATCCATTAACATACGAGCAACCACAATTAATCATAGCAATACACGACCTGCACAAAACAAAGATAACCAACACCACGCAGCGACCAAACCAATGCAACGACCACGCCATTGCTGACCAACCCACCACGATCGCACGTCGTCATGCTCGCTATCACTCACCCTCCATCGCTGACCGCCAATGCACTCGTCGTCGCACGCACGGACAAGATTGCCATAAGCATTGTAGCATCCACAGGAGTGACGAACGAGAAAGCAAACACCATCAAACGATCTGGACAAGCCTCAGTGGGGCAATACATGCAACACGTGTTGCCTCACCATCGCCTCGCCCGCCATTGCCACGCCCGCACCCGACTGCTACTCACCACTAGCAGTTGTGCATGTCGGTTTGAGGAATGGAGGATCATGCTGCCTAAAGTCTTTGGTCAACCAAAAGGATAAAATGTGAGTTTTTAAATTTCATTTTCTGTAGTTGAGTGATACATTAGGTAAATTACATCTATATCCCTTTTAAGAGATTAAATTATTATCAAGGAGTTATAAATTCAAGGTGTTATATTAATACTCTCTTAACATCGCATGCTTCATTAGTGTTCTTTAAATTTCTACCCTCCAACAAAATATATAGCATAATAATATATATTCAAAAAAGGCTTGACTTATATAAACAAAACAGTTTTTATATTGAGGATGCCATCTAGATCTCTAATATTCACCTATAAATGACCTAAAATCTTGTAAACATCGGAAAGGAGTTATGCATAGGTGAATTCGACTTATTCAATAATGTCATAGCATAACTTCCCAGTAAGAACCTCTTTATTTTCGGAAGGGGGTTATGTTGCAAGTGCACGAAAACATCGTCACATTTGTACAAAGCAAACAATTGCATATATAAAAAAGAAGTTATTAATAAGACATTGAAAAATCCATCACTACTTGGGAGAAAGACCGCGTGAAGCTTGGAAGATCCGTCATATCAAATGTCGTTTGTATTGGCTACTATGGAACGATTAATTATTCTCAATCAACACCGAAGACCCTCACAATTATATTTTTCTTCTCTTAGGACTCAACCCCAAATCTCATAACAAGGAGGCATCTCTTCTATTTTTTCAATCAAGTATGAGACTCCATAAATTCTACTCCTACTAAGATTTCCAATTAGTTGGGATTCAAAGTAGTGCATATTAGGAATAACTTCTTTTACCAATGTCTAATTTGGAAATTGACGTAGATTTGTTGCATAACTTTCGTGTAGATGAATTAACTTGCATTTATGTTTAGCATACGTGGGGTGTAATCGTGTTCTTAACTCGTGACTATTAGGCAAGTAGAAGAACAAATTATAGATTTCCTATGACATGACATATTCCAAGTAGATTTGTTCAAGGTCTAAGTGGGACCTAAAAAATAGCTTGGCCCGGCACGGAGGGTGAGTAAAAATGTCCAACCAAAGCCAACCCATCAACCCACACTTTTCCAACTTAATTTTGTGAAAAGGTTGTAATTTTCTACCTAAAGTGAGTTGGGAAGTATATAAAAAAATACACTTCTTATAAATTAGACAAAACAAAAAGAAAGAAAAACATATTTACTTAAGAAACAAGATCGGCACTGACATAGTATAGATAAAAATTAAATATCTTAGCTTTGCAAAGTACATAATCAGTGAGAAAAATATACCTAGTTGTTGTTGGAAGGTGGGGTTTCATTTTTGCTGGAGATGAGAGATGGGTTCGGACGAGAGACAGCATTCTTTTGCTTAGGGGATAAGTGGGTAACCTTATTTAAACCACCTCTAACATTAAACCAAGTCGGGTTGGGCTAGACTAAAAATCTCAGACTCAAACTTAGCCCACCGTAGATTGAGACTAAACTTAGGCTGAGCTGGAACCAAATTCTCCAAATCCAAACACGACCCATGGGGTAGGGAGTAGCCTAACTCATTTACTAGGTTTAGCCGGGAGAAAGAAGCATATAAAAATTTAAAGATTTTTATGTAAATATCACTAAAATATTTTAAAATTACTTAAATATTATTCAATTCACTATATTTATAATATATCATTGAAAACGTAGTATTGTTTACGTATTTACCACTTTGTTAGCCATAACCGTTAAACTTAACGATTTTAGACTAAAATGTAATAAAATATTATTTTTTAGTCCACAAATTTTTCTTAGTCCTCAAAAATTTTTTTCTCCTCAAATTTTTATATTTTTAATTTTGACTCCCTCCCTCTCCCTCTCCCCTCGCCAGTTCACCTCCATTCTTACCTCTGACCACATCCTCCACCCCTACTCTCCAACCTCTGATCACCTCCTCTGCCCCCTCTCCCTAACCACTATCTCCTCTCAACCACCTCCTCCTCCCAAGGTGACGACCTTGCCATCGCCCACTGTCGTTTGCTCTCTATCTGCAGTGGCACCCTTCTTCAATTTCTTGTCATCTGTGATGACGTCCTTCTTGGGCTTGTGGTCGAAGAGGTACTGATGAGGGGCAAAAAGTTCCCTCAAACCTGAAACTCCGTGATAGGTCCAAAAAGAAGGATCCGACCCAGAAAGACCTGGATACAAGTGGGTTCGGTGATCCAACTTGCCTACATCTAAGGAAAATCTTCTCTGCTGTCAGATCGGGAGCCCGACCCACCTACACATAGAAAAAGGCCAAGTACAGCTGGACCCGAAGGATTCTATCCATTAGAGGGGACAGCAGAAGTACAGTAGGGTTGCGTCATCAATAAATGCTGACAATGGCTACTGCAATAAATAACCTGAGTAAGCGCCAACCCTGTCAAGCGACGTATCTGCTCAGAGGATCTTGTTGAGAGGCCCAATCCTAGCACTATATGTAACGAGCGCATGCCCCAGACGCCTTTTAAGACGTCTGGGAGGTGGCCCAGACGTCGGACAAGACGTCTGGTATCACATCCAGACGTCTGACCAGACGTCCGGGATAGTTTACAGACGTCTGGAGAACAGTTATGTTCGCACGGGAGATTCGTCTGCGCGCCTGTGCGCGCAGACCTGCGATTCTCCCCTCTTTCTCTGCGGCTGCAGGCGGCTGCGATCGCCTTCTCTCTCCTCTCCGCGCGGCGTTAAAAGGGGGCGCGCCTCCCCTCCCGACTCCACCGTCTCCTCCTCCTTCTCCTTCCTGTGCGCGAGAGCGAGCGGACGCGAGGGCGGCAGCGGCAGCTGCAGTGAGCGCGGAGGAGCTGCGGCGTGCGAGGGCGGGGCTCTGCCGTGAGGGCGAGCTCGCCGGAGCGGCTTGGCCGGCCGGCGGAGGGCGCGAGGGGCGCGGAGCGTCGCGGAGAGGGGCCTGCTGCGGTCGGAGCAGCGGACGCGCGAGGTGCGACGCGGGCGGCGTCGCGAGCGGAGGCCGAGCAGGGTTCTGATTCTGGAAAAATTTCCAGAATCAGACGTCTGGATTGATATCCAGATGGCAAGGTCGACGTCTGTAAGATCATACAGACGTCTGAAAGTGAGTTTCCGCTTTCTTCTTCCTTCTTGTCGACTGACCGTACTGAGGGAGGGGGGTTGGCTGTGCGCAGGTTCGCTGATTCGTCATCCTTTGCGAATCAGACGTCTGGAAGTTGTACCAGACGGCGGGAGTGACCTCCAGACGTCCTGAGGGACCATCGGACGTCTGGGATCTAGGGCAGACGTCCCCGCAGACTTCTGGACGTCCGGGGAACCAAGCTGAACAGGAAATTCTCTGATCCACCGTTTAAGACGTCTGGAAGTAGTTCCAGACGTCTGATTTTGCACAGTATCGTCTTTCTCGACCCGTTTAGGGCCCGTTTGGGCTCCGTTTTCCGCGATTCGAGTTGCGTTCGTTTCAGAATTAATTCCTCTACCCGCCTACAGTAGCTATACACTGTTTTGAGACACTCCTTGTGTTTGATCCTTGTGATAGGACCTCGTTCGGTTGCAGTCTTGAGAGTCGCGGAGGCGCGCGGGATTCCCGATCACGCCCCCATTACTCCCGTTGTACCTAGTAGAGTAGCTCTAAGTATTAATAAAATCTGTTAAAGTATGGAACCATAACTAGAACCTAGGGCATTGCATGAATCCTAGGAATGAGAAATATATGGAATGATAGCTCCTAGGTGTTGCATGAATCCTAGGGCCGGAAAACTAGATTGTATGATAGATCCTAGGATATGGCATGAATCCTAGGATGGAAAAACTAGTGGAATGTATATTACTGCAGTCTTGGAAAAATGGAAAGGAATATATAAAGTTGCCTGTAAATTTAATTAACAGCTGCCTGTTATGAATAAAGAAACATGTTTGAGATCATGGAATTTGAGAATGTGAATCTGGAAAGTGAAACATATGATGTTCTGAAATAAAGAGCTGGAACCCTACGGGGAATTAGGAGTGGAACTCCTGGAAAGAAAAAGGAATGGAACTGAGATGTAGTTTGTACTGTCTCTTGGGTACGCAGTACCAAGGGAAGTACCTGTACCTGTTTAGTGCAGAGTGGGGCCAGCCGCCCCAGGGACCCGGGGTTATGATTGGTCGCTCTGTACCGACTTGTTGGCCCTCGTGTACGTAGTACCGAGGAGAGCTAGTAGTGTTAGGAGAGTACTAGCTACCCCACGGGCCCCGGGGTTCTGCTAGCCTCCTTCACCGACTTGTTAGGCCCACTAGGGCAAACCAGGGTAGTCAGGCGAGGGTGCGCGGACTGTGGAGGGGCAAGGCCCCGGTTTGGTTACTGTGGAGGGGTTGGACCCCTGTTACTGAGAGGGCTCTGCCCTGGTTCCGTGCTGTGCTTTGGGCGCACCCGTTAACGGAAACGACTGACCGCGTGCCAGTGCGGGCTAGCTACCTGTGCGTTTATCGCGCGTGCCGTAGTCACCGTTACGTCTGACAGTGACCTTGGGGTGGTTGACTGAGGGTAGGATCACCACGGGGGACTCTCCCGGCCAGGAGAGCACCACGTGCTACTTCTACTTTTGGAAAAGACTGCAATCAAGATCGTCCCACGAGGACATTCGAGATCAAGTAAAGGATCTGAGAAATAAATGGAATAGTGAGAAAAATTGAAAGATGTGAATAAAGGAAGTAATAGAACATAACAGCTACTGTACACTCTACTGTTGCCTTTAGTTAGTTTGCCACTCTACTCAGCGTTTTGCTGACGTGTTACACTCGTTACCTTTTTCAGGACCAGGTGTTGAGCAGCCAGGGTCGGCGGCTGCAGAGGACGCTGGGCCGAGTAGGGTCCAGTAGAGTTACCACAGCCTTTTGTACCCCTTTTGTTTCTGTTCTAGTGAGTAGTTTTGTTTCCGCTGTACCTTCATTACCTGCAGTTTTTGTTATATGATAAATGTTGTTTTACTGTTGTGGTGGTGCCTACTGTAGTAGTTTCTTTCCTTACTGCTGTACTTTCTTACTGTTAGTTATATTCATGCTGAATGTGGTTTATTTTACTGTCTTTTGGTTACTTCCTCGTTGGACGACTGGGTCTTGGGATTAGTCGAGTCGGTCCGGTTCTCGTGTCTCGTAGGGACTCGGGAATCGGGTCGTTACAAGATGGTATCAGAGCAAGGTCGTCCCGAGAAGTGAATCAACTGACTGGAAAATAACCAATTCACATGTTTATAGCTAGAGTAGCCACCACAACATATCTCTTGACATGAGCTCTTAGAAGTGTTGTTAGGTACCGTCTGTTTTGACGTTTCCGTTTTGTTTCGCGTCTCCTTGCAGGAGATGCCTCGTCGTGGGACTGGCGAGACTGGCCGCGGGCGCGGCCGAGGGCGAGGTCGGCGAGGTGGACGTGCTGTCGTTGACGTCTCGGTGGACCAGCCACCACTCCCTGGCATCCAGGCCCAGGACCTCGCCAGACTGATACGGGATATTGTACGAGAGGAGCTCCACCCACCGCCCCGAGCACCTCCTCCTGGGGTTGCAGAGGGGGAGTCCTCTGTGGGACCACGCGACAGACGCGGCGCTAGACACGAGGGAGGGGATGGGCCCTTGCCGCCCCCACCTTCCTCCGACACTTCTGTACACGAGGCACCTTCGCCTGGAGGTGCACCAGCACCTCCCCTACAGCGCCACTTCGAGCTTTTCGGACAGTTCCGGAAGCTGAAGCCCCCCTCCTTCAAGGGGGATGAGGACCCGACCGAGGCAGAGGACTGGCTTGAGCAGCTGGAGAAGATCTTCGACACCCTTCGCCCCCCGGTGGAGTGCCGCGTGGCCTTTGCCACATACCAGCTGGAGAGTGCGGCACACCGGTGGTGGAGGGCGGTCCGGGGACAGGAGAGGGACGAACCGACGTGGGACCAGTTCGTCACCCTCTTCTGCGAGCAGTACTTTCCCCAGACGTGGCAGGACCAGAGGAGGCGGGAGTTCCACACTCTCCGCCAAGGGACGATGACCGTGAGCGCGTACCGCACGCGTTTCTTGGAGCTGTCCCGCTTTGCAGCGACAGCGGTAGCCACTGAGGAGGAGCGCCTTTGGAGGTTCACCGAGGGGCTCCGGCCTGCGATCCGGGGGTATGTCAAACCCCTGAAGCTGCCGACGTTTTCGAGGGTGGTAGAGGTAGCTATGACTTACGAGGAGACCAACCCGTCCGCGCGAGAGACCGACGGCGGGCGGAAGAGGCCCTTTCAGCCAGACTTCTCACAGGGCCGGCGAGAACGGAGACACGTGGCGTCCGCAGGAGAGCCGTCACGTTGTGCAGGGCCATCAGTGGCCTTTGGGGGCCCTCGACAGGGGCCAGTCGCCAGCATCGGACCCCCGCCTAGCCGACAGCAGGGACTCACTGAGGGCGGGAGTCGGGTTCCCCTCTGCTACCAGTGTGGCCAGCCGGGCCACGTCAGGAGGGACTACCCATCTAGGGTAGGAGGTCAGCAGATACTTCCCGCGCAGAGCACTGGAGGGCGCGCAGGAGGCCGCGGTTCCCAGGCACGAGGAGGAGGACGGCAGTCGCGAGGAGGGTACCGGCCAGCACCTACCCGTCCGACGCAGAGTGTGGCTGCTTCGTCCGCACCTAGAGCTGAGGGGCGTATCAACACCCTAACACACAGGGACGCCAGAGCTTCGGGATCCGTGGTAGCAGGTATGGTTTCAGTTTCTGGCATACTCGTTTACATGCTTTTCGATTCGGGCGCCACGCACTCGTTTGTCGCAGCCAGTTTCGCAGTTAGTTTGGACCAGGATTATACACTGTTAGAGAATCCGTTCGTAATCAGAGGTCCGAGTGGTCAGCTGTTTGTAGCTGAGGAGGTGTACACGGGTTGCGGGGTCAGCATCGGGGGACATAGCCTGCCAGCTGACCTGATTATGATACAGATGGAGGACTTTGGAGTGATTCTGGGGATGGATTGGTTGTCCGCTTACCACGCCTTGGTAGACTGTTTTGAGAGGAAGATTGTCTTCTCCATTCCGGAGTTGCCTTCCTTCGAGTTTCACGGGCAGCCAGTGGACGGAGGTTT
Source organism: Thalassia testudinum (assembly GCA_037157565.1). Taxonomy (NCBI): domain Eukaryota; kingdom Viridiplantae; phylum Streptophyta; class Magnoliopsida; order Alismatales; family Hydrocharitaceae; genus Thalassia; species Thalassia testudinum. The sequence goes on from JAZHRO010000039.1 coordinate 16,264,931, forward strand.
CAGGTGCATTTCGGCACTTCGGGTGGCGAGACTTTTGAGCCAGGGGTGTGAGGGCTTCCTAGCTTGTGTGGTGGCAGAGCACAGCCCCGTGGCAGATTTCCAGAACATCCCGGTGGTCAGAGAGTACCCCGACGTGTTTCCAGACGAGTTACCAGGACTACCGCCCGAGCGTGAGATCGAGTTTGAGATCTCACTAGTACCAGGGACCAGCCCCATCTCCACCGCGCCATACAGGATGGCACCGCTTGAGCTGCGAGAGCTCAAGTCTCAGTTGCAGGACCTTTTGGAGAAAGGTTTCGTGAGGCCCAGTGCGTCTCCCTGGGGAGCCCCGGTACTGTTTGTGAAGAAGAAGGATGGGACCCTACGCCTTTGTGTGGACTACCGACAGCTGAATAGGGTCACCATCAAGAACAGATATCCGCTGCCGAGGATTGATGATTTGTTTGACCAGTTGCGGGGTGCCACGGTGTTTTCCAAGATCGACTTGAGGTCTGGATACCACCAGTTGAGGATCAGGGAGACCGACGTCTCCAAGACAGCTTTCCGCACCCGGTACGGACACTACGAGTTTTTGGTCATGCCGTTTGGGCTGACCAATGCCCCCGCTGCCTTCATGGACCTGATGAACCGGGTGTTCAGACCGTACTTGGACCAGTTTGTGGTGGTTTTCATAGATGATTTACTCATCTATTCTAGAGATCAGACGCAGCACGGACAGCACTTGCGGATGGTTCTGGACACTCTGAGACGACGCAGGCTGTACGCCAAATACAGCAAGTGCGAGTTTTGGTTGAGGGAGGTGACCTTTTTGGGTCATGTGATCTCTGGAGACGGCCTGGCGGTGGATCCCGCCAAGGTCGAGGCAGTGCTCAGGTGGGAGAGACCGCGTTCAGTCACTGAGATTCGCAGTTTCCTGGGACTGGCAGGTTACTACAGACGGTTCATCAAAGGATTTTCACAGATTGCACGTCCTATGACACAGTTGACCCGGAAGGATGTGCCTTTCGCTTGGACAGACGCCTGTGAGGCGTGTTTTCTGGAACTGAAGGAGAGGTTGACCTCGGCTCCCGTGCTCACCATCCCTGACAGTAGTGGCGGGTTCGTTGTGTACACGGACGCTTCCTTGCAGGGGTTAGGAGGTGTGCTCATGCAGAGGGGTCACGTGGTCGCTTACGCTTCGCGGCAACTGAAGCCCCATGAGCATACCTACCCTACCCACGATCTACAGTTGGCAGAGAGGTATATCCGTGATGTGGTGCGACTACACGGAGTTCCGCGGGAGATCGTATACGACCGGGATACCCGCTTTACGTCCCAGTTTTGGGCTGAGTTTCAGCAGGCTTTGGGGACGAGGTTGAGGTTTAGCACGGCTTACCACCCCCAGACGGACGGACAGTCGGAACGCACGATACAGACACTTGAGGACCTTTTGCGTGCCTGTGTACTAGACTGGAGGGGCTCTTGGGAGGAGCACCTGCCCCTGGCGGAGTTTGCATACAACAACAGTTATCACTCGAGCATCGGCATGGCTCCCTACGAGGCTCTGTACGGACGGAAATGCACGGCACCCTTGAGTTGGGTTGAGGTGGGGACCAAGTGGGAGGTTGGCCCCAGGTTGATCCGGCAGAGTCAGGAGGTAGTTGAGCAGATCCACAGACGACTCCGCACTGTCAGGAGCAGACAGAAGAGCTACGCAGATCACAGACGCAGAGAGGTGCAGTTCGAGGTTGGGGACCACGTCTTTCTTCGTGTTTCGCCCATGAAGGGCTTACAGCGGTTTGGGGTGAGAGGGAAGCTCGCGCCGAGGTTCGTGGGGCCCTTTGAGGTCCTGGAGCGGGTTGGACCCGTTGCTTACAGACTTGCCCTTCCCCCGCAGCTTTCTGGTGTGCACGACGTGTTCCACGTGTCCAACCTCAGGAAGTACGTAGCCGATCCCAGCCACGTACTGAGTCACGAGAGCGTCGAGGTGAGCGACGACCTGACCTACCCCGAGCGGCCAGTGCAGATCCTAGACCGAGCCGTCCGCAGGTTGAGACGGAAGCAAGTACCCCTGGTAAAGGTTTTGTGGAGGAGCCAGCGGTACGAGGAGGCTACCTGGGAGCCTGAGGCGGCAATGCGGGAGCGGTACCCGGAGCTTTTCGCGGGTACGTCTTTTCGGACCAGCTTCGGTCCTCTTTGAGTTTGTTATGGTTATTTGGACATCTTTTTCCCGCACCCTAGTTGGCGCAGGTTTCGGGGACGAAACTTCCTTTGAGTTTGTTATATTGTAACGAGCGCGTGCCCCAGACGCCTTTTAAGACGTCTGGGAGGTGGCCTAGACGTCGGACAAGACGTCTGGTATCACATCCAGACGTCTGACCAGACGTCCGGGATAGTTTACAGACGTCTGGAGAACAGTTATGTTCGCACGGGAGATTCGTCTGCGCGCCTGTGCGCGCAGACCTGCGATTCTCCCCTCTTTCTCTGCGGCTGCAGGCGGCTGCGACCGCCTTCTCTCTCCTCTCCGCGCGGCGTTAAAAGGGGGCGCGCCTCCCCTCCCGACTCCACCGTCTCCTCCTCCTTCTCCTTCCTGTGCGCGAGAGCGAGCGGACGCGAGGGCGGCAGCGGCAGCCGCAGTGAGCGCGGAGGAGCTGCGGCGTGCGAGGGCGGGGCTCTGCCGTGAGGGCGAGCTCGCCGGAGCGGCTTGGCCGGCCGGCGGAGGGCGCGGGGGGCGCGGAGCGTCGCGGAGAGGGGCCTGCTGCGGTCGGAGCAGCGGACGCGCGAGGTGCGACGCGGGCGGCGTCGCGAGCGGAGGCCGAGCAGGGTTCTGATTCTGGAAAAATTTCCAGAATCAGACGTCTGGATTGATATCCAGACGGCAAGGTCGACGTCTGTAAGATCATACAGACGTCTGAAAGTGAGTTTCTGCTTTCTTCTTCCTTCTTGTCGACTGACCGTACTGAGGGAGGGGGGTTGGCTGTGCGCAGGTTCGCTGATTCGTCATCCTTTGCGAATCAGACGTCTGGAAGTTGTACCAGACGGCGGGAGTGACCTCCAGACGTCCTGAGGGACCATCGGACGTCTGGGATCTAGGGCAGACGTCCCCGCAGACTTCTGGACGTCCAGGGAACCAAGCTGAACAGGTAATTCTCTGATCCACCGTTTAAGACGTCTGGAAGTAGTTCCAGACGTCTGATTTTGCACAGTATCGTCTTTCTCGACCCGTTTAGGGCCCGTTTGGGCTCCGTTTTCCGCGATTCGAGTTGCGTTCGTTTCAGAATTAATTCCTCTACCCGCCTACAGTAGCTATACACTGTTTTGAGACACTCCTTGTGTTTGATCCTTGTGATAGGACCTCATTCGGTTGCAGTCTTGAGAGTCGCGGAGGCGCGCGGGATTCCCGATCACGCCCCCATTACTCCCGTTGTACCTGGTAGAGTGGCTCTAAGTATTAATAAAATCTGTTAAAGTATGGAACCATAACTAGAACCTAGGGCATTGCATGAATCCTAGGAATGAGAAATATATGGAATGATAGCTCCTAGGTGTTGCATGAATCCTAGGGCCGGAAAACTAGATTGTATGATAGATCCTAGGATATGGCATGAATCCTAGGATGGAAAAACTAGTGGAATGTATATTACTGCAGTCTTGGAAAAATGGAAAGGAATATATAAAGCTGCCTGTAAATTTAATTAACAGCTGCCTGTTATGAATAAAGAAACATGTTTGAGATCGTGGAATTTGAGAACGTGAATCTGGAAAGTGAAACATATGATGTTCTGAAATAAAGAGCTGGAACCCTACGGGGAATTAGGAGTGGAACTCCTGGAAAGAAAAAGGAATGGAACTGAGATGTAGTTTGTACTGTCTCTTGGGTACGCAGTACCAAGGGAAGTACCCGTACCTGTTTAGTGCAGAGTGGGGCCAGCCGCCCCAGGTACCCGGGGTTAGGATTGGCCGCTCTGTACCGACTTGTTGGCCCTCGTGTACGTAGTACCGAGGAGAGCTAGTAGTGTTAGGAGAGTACTAGCTACCCCACGGGCCCCGGGGTTCTGCTAGCCTCCTTCACCGACTTGTTAGGCCCACTAGGGCAAACCAGGGTAGTCAGGCGAGGGTGCGCGGACTGTGGAGGGGCAAGGCCCCGGTTTGGTTACTGTGGAGGGGTTGGACCCCTGTTACTGAGAGGGCTCTGCCCTGGTTCCGTGCTGTGCTTTGGGCGCACCCGTTAACGGAAACGACTGACCGCATGCCAGTGCGGGCTAGCTACCTGTGTGTTTATCGCGCGTGCCGTAGTCACCGTTACGTCTGACAGTGACCTTGGGGTGGTTGACTGAGGGTAGGATCACCACGGGGGACTCTCCCGGCCAGGAGAGCACCACGTGCTACTTCTACTTTTGGAAAAGACTGCAATCAAGATCGTCCCACGAGGACATTCGAGATCAAGTAAAGGATCTGAGAAATAAATGGAATAGTGAGAAAAATTGAAAGATGTGAATAAAGGAAGTAATAGAACATAACAGCTACTGTACACTCTACTGTTGCCTTTAGTTAGTTTGCCACTCTACTCAGCGTTTTGCTGACGTGTTACACTCGTTACCTTTTTCAGGACCAGGTGTTGAGCAGCCAGGGTCGGCGGCTGCAGAGGACGCTGGGCCGAGTAGGGTCCAGTAGAGTTACCACAGCCTTTTGTACCCCTTTTGTTTCTGTTCTAGTGAGTAGTTTTGTTTCCGCTGTACCTTCTTTACCTGCAGTTTTTGTTATATGATAAATGTTGTTTTACTGTTGTGGTGGTGCCTACTGTAGTAGTTTCTTTCCTTACTGCTGTACTTTCTTACTGTTAGTTATATTCATGCTGAATGTGGTTTATTTTACTGTCTTTTGGTTACTTCCTCGTTGGACGACTGGGTCTTGGGATTAGTCGAGTCGGTCCGGTTCTCGTGTCTCGTAGGGACTCGGGAACCGGGTCGTTACACTATAAATATCTTAGGAAGGCCCTCAAGGTCTCTCCCCCAAGCTACTAGAGAGAAAAACTGAGAGCTTGTAAATCTTGTAATCTTGCAAATTATAGTGCATAGTTGGGAGTACCATACTGCCCCCAGACGTACACCCCTCCAGTGGAACTGGGTAACCAAATCCCTGTGCCTATTGTGTGATTGCTTAAATCCCACGAATCAGACCCTCCACCTATGTAGGAGGTCCGATCGTCCCTGTTCTTGAGTCGGACACTCCGAACCTCATGGTGTCGATCAGGCGCCCAAAGATGTTATGGTGGTGGGCTTCGGGGACCCCCTTTTTAATGTCGCACTTGGGAGGAGGAGGTGATTGAGAGGAGGTGGTGGTTAGAGAGGGGGCAAAGGAGGTGGTTGGAGGTTGGAAAGTGGAGGTGGAGGAGGTCATCAAAGGTAAGGAGGAAAAGGGGTGAACTGGAGAGGGTAAGGGGGAGAGAGGGGTGAAAATTTAAAAAAAAAATGTGAGGATAAGAAAAATTTTGAAGACTAAAAATAATTTGAGCACTAAAAAGTAATTTTTGAGGACTAAAAAATAATTCTTTATTACATTTTAGTCCAAAATTGTTAAGTTTAACGTTTATGGTTAATAGAGTGTCAAATATAAAAATGACGCTACTTTTTTAATGACATATTTGTAAATATAGTGAATTAAATAATATTTAAGTAATTTCAAAATATTTTAATAGCATTCATGTAAAAATCCCTAAACTTTATGTTACCCAATGTTAACTTATCATTGTGTCGCTCACGGGAGAAATTAACACATCTTTAGTTCATGTTTGTTTCAAGAGATGTAGCCACATAACCCTTGTTTTGTGGACTTTATCCCGAGATAAAGTTATCCCAATCTTAAGAGGGATATCCCGTGGGATAATATATTCCAAGGTAGAGGGTGGGGTAAATTTATCCACCCTCTTGTGAGATAAGTTTCTCACTTATCCCTCCAAACACTTCTACTTATCACCTAATTTGATCCATTCCTCTCCCAAACACAAAAACCCACTATCCCTCAATCCAACCACTCACAAAATGTATCCCTCAAAATTCATCTTGCAAGACAAACATACCCTTAGGCTTAGTTTGCTCGGGAGGCTAACCCATGTTTACTTGATTAGCTAACCCCTCCTTCGGTAACTCAGGTTTAGCCACTTCAACACGAATTTGTCAAACACCAGTTTTCAACTGGTGTCAGTCAAATCCGTGTTAAAATCATACACCACTCGTGTCTCTGACACCTCTCATGTTTTATATACGTAACATTACTACCAAATGTCACATGGGTTAAAACACCACAACTTAACACTAATTCAAATAAACACAAGTCGTTGTTAATACTACTCTACAAGTCAATACAATTGCAGATTAACACTAATTTCGTATTTCTCAACATCACCTTTTAATCCCTCAAATAAATTAACTCTTAGGAGCTCTATGAAGAATACGATTATGCATGGAATTCCAAACGAGATATACATGTAGGAGGTGTGTGTCAGGTTTGGATGTAAATAACAAGACAAGACTTTGGTCCCAATTTGTCATGTGTCATTTGGAAGCCGTGGCATAACCGACTTTCTGCAACAATTGTCAAACAATCACAATAAAGCGTTGTTGATGGGTTTTTGTCTTCGTAACAACGTCGAAAATATGATCGTTGACGATCAAGTTGCAATAAAAATGGTGTTTAAAGTGTCGTTGTTGCAGTATATGTCACAAAATACAAACCGATGTCGCGTCAATTTTATTTATTTACAATTTTTACTAGTTTGTTTCCAGGTCGTTCATTGGGAGACAGTTATTAATATACATCACTCTCTAAGTCCATAAATATTCTTTAATTCCAAAAATGTTGATTTTATTTACAAAATGAATAAATGAATCAACGAATGAAAGAATCTGGTTAATTATTTATAAAAGAATCAATTAAAACACATTACCATGCTTGAAAACATAGGTACACAAACAACTATCAAAAACTATATATGACTACTCTATGCTAATTATTTACAACTAGTCTAGATAATACCTAAGTAATATGTACAAAAATAACTAATAATATATACTATACTAAATTAACATACTAATGTCTATAGTAACATATATTATATTTACAGTAACATCTATATACGTCAATAAAACCTTAGTAAAATTATATACATAACATAAAGTAAAATAATTATCTATGCTGATATATATCACTATGTACAGTGACAAATCTAACTATCACTAAAGCTCTTAATGTTATTTATATACATATATGAGACCTTAAACAAGTATCTTATCTACTTATATATATTATACTTACTATAAATATTATATTACAGTATACGTTATTAACTTATATACATATACTTATTTAATTACATTATTTATATACATATGTATTATATATATATATATATACACATACGCATACAACACACACACATAGAGCTCTTAAGAGCTCAACACTTAGTCGCTGAGTGGCTACTCTTCTTCTTTTCTTCTCTCTTCCTCTCTAACACTTAACCGATTTCACTCCTCTCTCACACAGCCCACACACACTATTCACTTAGACAAAAATTAGATTTTTTTTTTTCAATTAGCGGGCAACCTTTTTGAGGGATACACAGTACCCTCATGTGTGGGATTACACCTCTACTAGGACCACCCTAGTTCTTAATTAGGCCCATTTAATCCATATTCAGGCCCATTATTGGGCCCACAAAAGCCCTCTTATAGTGCATGGCCCCCAGCCCACACCGTACAAATATACTCATATCAATGCTCAAGAGGAGAAGAAGTACGCATGTTTTGGTGCCCAGCACCTGACGGCTGAATAGCCGGCAGCATCAAGTCAATTTATACCACTTCGAGCAATTGTGAGTTACCGATGTGGCACTATCCAGCACCTAATTTGGCACTACTGTCAGCACTTTATTACGTTCGATTTGAGGGCCATAATTTAATCCAAATTAAAATTAACTTATGTCATTGTAAATCTGCTATATAAGGCTACATAATTATGTAATTTATTTACAAAAATAAGTTATTTAGATATATAATAAAATTAGTTAAAGTTTACAATTTATACACATTAAATTAGAGTTTAATTTGTTAATTAATGTATAAATTAGTGATTTAATTATAAAATTAACTTTATACAGAATTAATATACATAACAAATTATTTATTACACATTTTTATTATATTTTATAAGCTTTATTTTAATTTATATACAATAATATATGTTTTAGATAGTTTTACATATAAATAATCTATAAATACTATACTACAATATAAATACAGTATAAATACATTCAAAATATTTAATATATCATTATACAAATATATAGTATAACTTACTTCAGTATTACATTAAATTACTAATTTATTTTATTTTAAGTTAATAATAACTTAGTTAACTTAATAACTTAATTATTTATTGTACATATATAATTAAATTAAATTACAGATATTATATAGTACATAATACATATATAAATACATATGTACAGTATGAGATACAAATATGTACATATAATTAGGTTTATAGAATTACTTAGTTTCTTATACATTTAGTTTATATAAATTAATATCTAATAATATAATAGATTATATACATATTAAATTATTCTAAATACTTAATTTTAATATATAGAATACATATATAAGTTATTTATAGATATTTTGTACATATTATATATTATATACATATAGCTTAAGTTTAAATTATATATACAAGTATATACACAGTATATAGGTTATTTTTAGTGGTTTTTGGGGTTATCTGATTTTTAGGATTTTTATAGGTTTAGTAGAGGTGGGGGATGAGAGAGAAAGAGTGAGATGAGAAAGAAAGATTTCTTTTTGGTGTTTTTAGTTTGATTTTCTTTATTAAATTCTGAAGTAGACTGAACCATTAGCTGGTATGTTCTACCAAGTCGAGGGTTCAAATTACTTTAAAATTTTGCATACGCTTAAAAAAATATCTCATCCTACTCAAGATACCTTTATTTTATTTTTTTTGAAATTTTTATGATTTTTATTTATATACAAATAAAACCAATTTTAAGCCTTAAATGAGTGTTTTAAATGAATCCTAAGGTTCTAAAATCAGGTTAAATGGCTGGGATGAAGTTATCATCAGTCCAAACTGTCCAACAGATTACTTAACAAATGTCTAAACATATAAACATGAATTTCAACTTAATTCTCATTAAAATCCTAATTTGGACTGTAAAAACACTCAATAATAGCTGACAATGATTTAAAATGAAATTACAAGTACTTCTGGTCAAATTACAATTATTTCAAGTATATGAATTCTTGTACATTAATTTTAAGCACTATACAACAAGTCAACTATAAAATATCCTCAAGTTCAAGTCAAAATATAGCCCAAATCTCAGTTCAAACCCTCTCATTCAAACCAACAGTAGCTGCTATTTGCCTTCAGCAGCTACTGCCTCAAACATCCAGTAGCTGCTACTATTATACTGCTGTCAAATAGCAGCAGTTTTAGCACAATATCAGCAGCTATGAGCTACTGTATCAGATGTCCTACAATACAAAGTTGCAGCTGCTACTGCCATAATAGCTATTATTAACAGCTATTCATGTCATGAAGTAACTCAAATACATTCTCAGTTCAAATCTGAGATCTTTAGATACAGTCAAAGACATTTCCATCCTCAGATTCAATTAAAAACACTTAAAATCAGTGTGAACAATTTTTGTATCAGAATCTTGAAATCAATCTTTAACTTATAAAGCTCAAGACATTTTAATCCAATCCATTCTCTTTGTCATAAACAACAAAAGAGAATGAGATTGAATTAGGAAATCAACCCCATGCCCAATCAACTCAAAAATCTCGATTAAAATCCTCAAAAACTCCAGTTAATTTTCACATCTCAGATCTGAAAAGTCGAATCAGAAAATTAATGTTGCCCAAACTGGGTTGTTGCTATGGATCTACCAAAATGATTTGATCATCTAAAACATCTGCACACCATTAATTGGTGTACATGTGTTCTAAGTGATCCTTTAAAACCAATTGGATCATTGCTCAAGCCTCAAATTAGGACATCTGATTCTCATGGGCTTGAGCTACCAAACAAAGCCAGAAATCAGGGATTAAGTTCAAAATTGGGCATAAGCACATGTAATGATAAAAATCAAGTTAAAACAGCTTAAGCCCATCGCAATCAAACCATTCAAACATAAGAAATCTCAATTTGATCATTTAAATCCAATTAACACATGATTATATCATAAAATCCTCATTCAACTCAAAAACTCAAATCAGATCTAATTAATCAAATGAGCATCATTCAAAGTGCAGTGAGGGTGATTGTGATCAAATGAGATGGATGAGATCACCCTCATGCGAATTCTAGCGTGATTTGGATCTAGAAACTAAAAAGCTTCAAATCCAAATCAGCTCAAATTGATGGATGAGTTGTGATTAAAACTTCGAAGGAAATCAGAAGGCGATTGTGATGAGATGATTAGGGAGATTAATGGATTGAAATGGTCATGGGAAAACACCTCTCTGATCTGAATTGATCAGAGAGGGCGAGATTGGATCTAAACTACTCTACTCCTAAGCTACACTAATCCATCATCAAATTTGATCTCTAACTATATCTACTGACCTAAATTACATTAGCTAACACTACAACTAACCTAGAAAATAGGAAAACTACTACACTAATCCATCATCAAATTTGATCTCTAACTATATCTACTGACCTAAATATCACTAGCTAACACTACAACTAACCTAGAAAATAGGAAAACTACACTAGGAAAGCAATAAATCTAGCTAAGAGAAGAAGGTGATGTCCACGGTTACCAGCTGGCGGCCGATGACAAAGAAAGGGGAGAAGACCCTTCAACTAACGAGGGGGGTGTCCAAGACCCAACAGCCAGTGCCTAGAGGCAATCGATGGAGGGAGAAGAACCCACTCTGTCACCGTGGGCGATGAAAGGGGGTGGAAGCTAAGGGAATGGATCGAAAGGAACCACTCAGGGGGTAGGGAGCTGGTTAACGCGCGCGAGGAGCTGTGCAGGTGCTTAAGTAGGCTGATACAGTGATTGTAGTCACCACAACAATGCAATCAAGCGCCTAGGGCTTCAATGGTGAGATGGCGAGAAGAGGAGGGTGCGAAGTTTCAAAATGAAATCCCAACATCAGATGGGATCTGAGGTGTGCAGTGATGCCACGCGTGAGTTCGCACGAAACTTCGATTTGGCTTCGACCATTGGATCGAGAGATCATGGATTGGACGGTTGCGACCTTGTGAGTTCATGTGGCTACAGTAGACTAGCTCCACCAGGTCTTTTGGTGAAATTGCAGACAAGCCCAATCAAGGTAAAGTGGTAGAGAAATTACTGGAAAACCCATAAGTGGTAAAAAGTCAAGCTACGCAATCCCTAGATCTTGCAAAGAGGTCCCCAACGGCTTTTAAACAGGTCCTTGAGAAGTAGATGCAAATAGAATGTTATGGCCTGAGGACCTAAATGTGAAACTCTAAATGCAGGGTCCTAGTGATGTCTAAATGCTATTAAGTTTTTATTGAAGCCCAATTGAGCATTTAAGAAGTTGATTTCACTTTTGATTTGTACTTTTAAACTCAATTGTGTGTTCAATTTGTAATTGGATCATCAATTTGTACTAATGAATAGAATATCACTTTTTATGACCTAATTTCGTGTTTTTAACACAATTGGATGTTTTAGGTCATTTCCACTATTTCCCACACTTGACCCATTTCATGTGTTAATAAAGGAGTGTTTAACCTAGTTTCTAGCTTAACTTGGGCATTTTAGCTATGATGAGCCATACCTCATCATGGCACTGATGAGGTATGGCTCATCATAGTTAAAATGCCCAAGTTAAGCTAGAAACTAGGTTAAACACTACATAATTAACACAAGAAATGGTTTAAGTGTGAGAAATAAAAGAAATGACCTAAAACAACAAATTGATGTTAAAAATGCATAATTAGGTTAGAAAATAAGATATTCTATTACTAAATGTAAAATGATGATCCAAATTACAAATTGAACACTTATTCGAGTTCAAAAGTTCAAATTGAAATTAAAATCAACTTCTTAAATATTCAATTAAGTTTCAATAAAAACTTGGTTGCATTTGGACATCATTAGAACCTTGCACTAGAGTTTGACATATAGGTCCTTAGTACATAACATTTTGTTCACATTTAAGCCTTCAAGGACCGTATTGAAAATCGCAAGGGCCATTTTGAGAGTCGCAAGGACTGCGCTGCATTTATTTTCACCACTTATGGGCTTGAGCGCATTTTCTTCACCATTTCAATTTAAGGGCTTTCTTGTAAATCTGCCATTACACCTGCGGCTCGCAGATTCACTGTTCCCATGAAGAACTCGAGCAATCTCAGCTATCGTCTCTATACATCCCTTAATCAACGATCGATCTTCTTCAAATCTTCACGCGCTCCCGCACGCAAGATCACCCATAGCCTTAGATGCCATCCTATGGTGGAAACTTGATTTAGACCTTCTTGCCCTCCACATCTTCTCATCCCACCGTTGATAACCGAAGCGCCTAAATCCACCCTCGCGGTGACTACAATCGCTGAAGAGCCTACTTAAGGACCTCCTTGGCATCGCGCATGCATCATCGACTCCCTACCACCTGAGCCGATGACCTCGTCCACTCTTCAGCTCTTCTTCCTCCTTCATCAGAGTTGCCGGTGACATGGGCAATTCTTCCTTCCAATTTTCGTTGCCACAGCAACCCGCCGTGGATCCAGGGACCTCATTCTTCGCTGGAGATCTCCTCATTACCCTTCGTCGCTGCAATGACCAGCTGTAGCCCAAGCATCCCATTCTTCCTTTAGATTAGGATTTCCTTGCTTTCTAGAGTAATTAAAGTAGCAATTAGTGTAATGTAGTTTAGTTAGAATAGATTAGATGATGCATTGTGTGATGGATTAGCTTAGTTTAGAAGTAATTGAGCGATCTCACCCTCTCTAATCAGTCTTGATTGGAGAAGTGTTTTCACCTCATCACAATTCATATAGCTTCCCCCTCACTCATGATCATTTCACATTCATTTCCTCGATTATTTGTTTCATAAGTCACTCATTCCATTTAGCCATACATATGTTACTAAGGCTACGGTGACGTATATATATGTTACTATATATGTAATATATGTTATTATAGACATTAGTATGTTAATTTAACTTAGTATAGTAGATATTAGTAGCTATTTTTCTACCTATACGTAGGTATTATTTACAGTAGCTGTAAATAATTAACTTAGTGTAGTATTAATAGGTTTCTGATGCTTGTTTATTGTATATACGTTTAAGGCATTGTAATACATGTTAATTGATTCTTTTTTAAAATAATTAACTAATTCTTTCATTGATTGTTTCATTCATTCTTCTTGTAAATAAAATTAATATTTTTTCAAATAAAAGAATATTTTTGGACTTAAAGAGTGATGTATATCAATAACTGTTTCCCAGTGAATGACTTAAAATAAACCAATACAGATTATAATTAAATAAAAATGGCATGACATCGGTTTTCATTTGTGACATCCATACTACAATAACTACACTTAAAACAACATTTTTAACGCAACACGTAATTCATGCTTCATATTTTTATCACTGAGCACAACCATAACCACTTAACTTCTGAGCCTTGTAAAACCCTCTTGAGTCCTAGAAATAGCACTTAAGATTTAAATATCAAGAGTACTTATTAGTCGAGAGATGATTTATGTCATTTCAAACTTATGTTTTGGTCAGTCTTCCTAAGTGACTGGTTCTAACAATGTCCAGACATAAACACAGTTGGCTTATCGGAAAAATTTCAACTTAATGATCATCTCTAAACACTTAACAATTGAAAGAAAGAAAATAGATATTTTATCTCACTTACCTAGCTGATACTTAAATTGCTTTACACTTATTGAGTTGTTTGCTAAGAGATTAGCAAAACCTAAGGATGCAGGTATGATGAGGTATAGCTCATCATAGTTAAAATGCCTAAGTTAAGCTAGAAACTAGGTTAAACAATACATAATTAACATATGAAAAGAGTTAAGTGTGAAAATTAACAGAAATGACCTAAAACAGCAAATTGGTGTTAAAAATGCATAATTAGGTCACAAATTGAGATATCCTATTTAAAAATGTAATTTGATGATCTAATTGCAAATTGAACACACATTAGGATTCAAAAGTTCAAAATGAAAGATAAATCAACATCTTAAATGTTCAATTAAACTTCAATACTTGGTTGCATTTGGACATCATTAGGACCCTGCATTTATTAGATTACATTTAGGTCCTTAGGTCATATACATTTATTCACGTTTAAAACCTCCAAGGACCCATTTGAAAATCATGGGGACCTATTTGTAAATCTTTAAGGACCACGCAGCCAACCTTCTTACCACTAATGGGCCTCCTCACAATTCTCCTACCCCTTCACATCTTAAGGCTTGTTTACAATTTCACCATTAGACCTGCAGAAGGTGGCGCATTGTTGCAACTCGCAAGAACTCGAGCAATTGTGGCCGTTGCTTCCGTGCATCACTTGATCAACGACTGATCTTCTTTAAATCTTCACACGCTCCTGTGCGTAGGATCACCCATAGCCCCAGATCCCATCTAATGGATGGATTTCATTCTAGAGCTTCCCGCACACCATCCTTCCCGTCACCACTGCCCATGCCTTAGGAACCTAATCTCACCCTCATGGTGATTGTAATCACTCTTGCGGCTACTTAAACACCTCCGTAGCTCACACGCACCCCAACCAGCTCCTTTCCCCCTAAGTGGTTCAATTTCGTCTACTCCCTCAGCTCCCCCCCCTCTTCACTTACAGTGACAGAGCAGGTTGCTCTCCCTCTGTCGATCGCCCCCATCCTTCAGCTGACGAGGGATGTGTCTAAGAGCCAGCGGCCGCTGGCTCTTAGACACATCCCTCGTCAGCTGAAGGATCTTCTTCCCTTTCTTCGTCATCGACCGCCGACTGGTGACCTTGGACGCCACCTTCGTCCCTTAGCTAAATCTATTGCTTTCCTTATGTAGTTTACTGCTTTCTAGATTAGATGTACTGCTTTCTAGGAGTAGAATTAGTTAGTGAACTGATTGATTGATTGTTAGATTTAAGAATAGATTAGATTAGGTAGATTTTCGCTAATCCATCTCCTCTGATCAATTCAGATCAGAGGAGATGAATTCTCTCATGCATTATGTTCACTGATCTCCCTCACCACCTCACGATTCCATTTCCTCTGTTTTCCTTATGTTTTAATCCACTGTCCATCCCATCCATCAAAGCCACTATGGATCTAAAGCTTCATAGCTTCTAGATTCATAGTGTACTCAAATCCAATTAAGGGTTTTTGAATTCATTTCATGTGGTCACAAATGACCCTTCTCTGATTCCAGATTGATCTTAATTGAGGATTTCATTTGATTTGAATTTTATGGTCACGCAATTGATTTTTGGACGGTTGCATTCAATTTGGGTTTGCTTAAGTAAATCAAATGTATTGAAGTCAAAATTGATATGATGCAATTGTCTAATAGTTATTTGATTGGATTTTTATCAATTAAGCTTGAAATGTCCAATGTCCATCTTAAGGGCTGAGTTTTGTTTGTTTTAATTGAGATGCTAAAGCCAAGGAGAATCACCATAGTGATTTGAGGCTCTAGCATTATTTTGAATCTGATTCTATCGTTAAATTGGCTTCTAAATGAGTTAACATAGCAAATCAAGGTTTGAGGATTTCTCTGCAGTGAGTTTTGAATGAATGATCTGATTCTACACGATTTCATTTTTATTTTGAGATTCCTAAGAAACTGATTTTCAGATTTCCAAAGTGTAACATTACTCGTGATTTCAACACATGGATTTTAGTTAGAGCTGATGAAACGACCTGTCACCCTTTGGTCATTTAAGACGTCTGGGATGTTCACCAGACATCTATCCAGACGTCTGGAAAGATCAACGGACATCGGAAAATACTTTTTCTCTTCGGCGTGGACCGTACATATGCCATGCTTCCTCCCTCACCGCGCCTCACCACACCTTCTCCTGCGATGCCACTCCGCGCCACGCTTCGCCATCTCGTCCCCCTCACCTCCTCTCCCTTTATAAACCTCTCCTCCCCCTCTTCGTTGCCCACCCCATAGATGAACGAGAGAGCAGAGAGAGGGAGAGAACGAGTGAGAGCGAGGGAAGCCAGAGCGAGAGTGAGTGCAAGAGCGAAGGGCGCTGCGCCGTTCTGCTACAGCGCCTTGAGGCGAGGGAAGGCAGAGCAGTTCCGCGGAAGTCATTTTTCCGCGGAATCAGACGACCGGAGGGTCACCCAGACGTCTTATTGGACATCCGAAGGTAGAGCAAGACGTCTAGTAGAGATCTAATTTTCGTATTTTCTCTCTGACAAAGTCCTGACAGTATACGTATGTGTCAGAAGGTGGAGAGTGGACCGAGGCAATTTCAGACGTCCGGGAGCACCCCCAAACGTCTGACGGAACCCTTGGACGTCGGCACTGAGTTCTAGATGTCTGATAGAGGAACACCGAGAGAGGTATCCCTGAGAACTTTTTAAGACGTCTAGGACCTTTCCAAGACGTCTGATTTTTTCCTGACCATGTGTTTTTGGGCCTGTGCAAGGCCCTAATATTATCGATTTTCCGCAAACAAAACGTCTCTGTTTTCCATACAAGTTTCTCTATATAATGATACCTTGTTTGTATTATTCTGAACCTTTTGGCCCATCAATCCATGTTTTATGTCTCCAGTCCATTGGGTGTGTGGGACCTGCGGAGACATCGGGAGGTACCATACGAGCCCCCATTCCACCCGGTTACCTAGGTAGAGTGGTTATAACCTTAAATCTTTAAATTAATACATGCAAGTAAGTAATCCTAGGACTTGAGATGAACCCTAAGAAGGAATAAACGCATACTTGAGAGTAAATTCTTGAACCTTAGGTCACGGCATGAACACTAGAGTTAGAGGGAATTACATGTGAATGATTGAGTAATCAAAAGCTGCCTGCTTTATCTAAAATGGAAATTGAACTGCTTGTTCCGTACATTCCAACCCGGATGTGAAAAAGAAACTCCTGTACGAACCTCACGGGGAATGTAGACAAGAACACCGTAGTACAGAGAGCCGGATGGTTCTAGAAATTTCTACCCATGGGCAGCTGTTAAGAGAAGTAAGCTGACCTTCGTGTACATAGTACCGAAGAGAGCAAGTATCCCTTGTAGTGTAGAGGGGAGCTTGCCGCCCTTGGGTTAAGACCTGGGGTGGGTTTGGCCACACTACGGCGACTCTTACTGGCCCTCATGTACGTGGTACCGAGGTGAGCTACTTAGTGTAGGGGGAAGCTAGCTACCCCAGGGGGCCCGTGGCTAGGTATGGCCACCCTACACCAACTCTTGTTAGCCCGTTGGGCAAACTGGGGTAGTCGGACGAGGGTACATGGACTGAGGAGGAGCGAGACCCCTAAAAGGCGAGACCCCTGTTCTGTTCTGAGAGGGCGAGACCCTAAACTATTCCGCACTGTACGTTGAGGTGTACCCGCTAGCGGAAATGACTGACCGCGTGTAAGTGTGGGGTAGCTACCCACACGCTTATCACGTGTGCTGTAGTCACTGCTATGTCACAACCGTAACCTCGAGGTGATGGACTGAGTGTAGGACTATCACGAAGGGACTCCCCCGGCCAGGAGAGTGCCATATGGGTATCCTATATCACGGGAAGCTGCAAGCAAAATCATTCCTGTAGGGAACAAGAAGATTTACTAATGTGATAAATCCTAATTAGTGATCTCTATGCACCCACATGTATAATATAATTGGAAACGGAAAGTTTTATGTTAACTACTTGTTAAATGCATGTTACTTCTTAGCCACCACTCTACTCAGCATTAGCTGACTCCAGTTAAATAAATTTTGTACAGGTCAGGGATTTGAGCAACTTGAGCTACCGGCTGCTGAGGACGCTGGGCCTAGTCGAGCCTACCTTTAGTTCTACTATTTGGTAGTGAGTTTCTATAGCCTTGTCTTCTTCTATATGTACTCGTTTTTGTTGTGATGGCTGCATTATGACATATAATATTACTATTCCTTTTCCCCTATTGTTGTCAATTTCTTTCTGCTTAATTTCTTTCTGCTTAGCTACTGTACTTGTGTGATTGTGGTTTGTTGAATGTTATTTGGCTATTTCTTATTGGATGATTGGGTCTTGGGATTAATCAAAGCGAGCCGGTCCCAGATCCTGTAAGGATCTGGGATCGAGTCATGACAAGATGGTATCAGAGCAAGGTTGTCTTGAGAAATGAACCAAGTAGTTCAGAAAACACCACACTTGTACATGTAACTGAGATAGCCATCACAACGTTTTCTCTTGGTTATTGTTTCCGAGTCTCACGTCTTCTCTTTAGTCAAACAGTCACCAATAATCGCGTTCCTCCTCGATCTCTATGTAGGAGATGCCTCGCCAGGAAGCAATTGAGGCAGGCTACGGACGTGGTCGTGGGCGAGGGCGTGGTCGCAAGGGAGGGTGAGCGATGGCCGAGGATGGAGCCGCTCCACCTCTCCTCCTGGGCATTCAGGCCTCGGACCTTGCCCAGTTGATCCGAAGTCTTATACGGGAGGAGCTCCATCAGCCTCCCCCTCAGCCTTCCCTTCTTGGGGATGCAGAGGGGGAATCCTCCGTGGGGCAGGCGAGCCGCCACGGCACTGGACGAGCTGGAGGGGGAGGGGGTGGTCCTCTACTACCCCCACCTCCTTCAAACACTTTGGGGCACGAGTCCTCCTTTCCTGGAGGTGCACCCCTTCCTCCGTTGCGGCTACACCATGAGGTCTTCAGCCAATTCAGGAAGCTGAAGTCCCCCTCTTTCAAGGGGGAGGAAAGCCCGTTTGAGGCAGAAGATTGGCTGGAGTAGATGGAGAAGATCTTTGACACCCTCTGTCCTCCTACAGAATGCCGCGTGGCCTTCGCCACGTATCAACTGGAGAGTGCAGCTCACAGGTGGTGGAGGGTGGTCAGAGGATAGGAGGAGGGAGAGCTGACGTGGGATTGGTTTGTGGCACTCTTCTGTGAGCAGTACTTCCCACAGACTTGGCAGGATCAGAGGAGGCAGGAGTTCAACACTCTCCGTAAAGGGGCAATGACAGTTAGCGCGTACCGTATGCGTTTTCTGGAAGCATCACGCTTCGCCCCGACAGCCTCATCAACCGAGAAGGAGCACCTGTGGAGATTCACCGAGGGTCTCCGACCCGCCATTCGGGGGTATGTAAAGTCCCTGAAGCTGCCTACCTTCTCCCGTGTAGTCGAGGCTACCATGACCTACGAGGAGAGCAACCCGTCCACACGAGATATTGATGGAGTAGGACGGAAGAGGCCCTACCTGCAGGAGAACTCACAGGGCCGCCGGGAGAGGAGGCACCAGGCACCAGCGGGGGAACCATCTCATTCTGTGGGTCCACCAGGGACCTTTGGGGGTCCCCGATAGGGATCAGCCGACTACAGCAGACCCCCACCCAGTCACCAGCAGGGACAATAAACAGAGGGAAGTCGCTTACCCCTCTGCTATCAGCGTGGCTAGCTGGGCCACATACGGAGGAATTATCCATCTAGGACCAGAGTGCAGTCGACGCTCCTAGCACCGAGCACTGGAGGCTGATCTGGCGGCCACAGATACCAGGCCCGAGGAGGAGGGCAGTAGTCACGAGGAGGGTACCGGCCCACTGCCTCCCGCCTGACCAGAGCATGGCTGTTTCATCTGTACCGAGGGCTGAAGGGCGTGTTAACGCCCTGACTCATCGAGATGCTAAAGCTTCGGGCTCCGTAGTGGCAGGTATGGTTACTATTTCCGGCAGACTCATCTACACTCTTTTCGATTCCGGAGCCACACATTCGTTTGTTTCTACGGGTCTTGCTGTCTGCACGGGGTTGAGAAGTGTACTTCTAGAAGAGCCCTTTTTGATTAGAGGACCAGGTGGGCAGGTGTTTGTTGCCGAGGAGGTTCTCACTGACTGTGAGGTCATGATAGGGGGACACAGTCTTCCGATAGACCTGATCATGATCCCGATGGATGACTTCGGTGTAATCTTGGGGATGGATCGGTTAACCGCATACCATGCCCTTGTAGACTGTTTTGGGAGGAAGATTGTTTTCTCCATACCACGGCTGCCTCCCTTCGAGTTCCACGGTCGCCCTATAGATGGAGGATTCAGGTGCATCTCTGCACTTCGGGCAGCGAAGCTACTGAGTCAGGGGTGCGAGGGCTTCCTTGCTTGCATCCTAGTAGAGCCCGACCCTGTGGACAGTATACAGAGTATTCCGGTGGTCTGTGAGTACCCCGACGTCTTTCTAGAGGAGCTATCTGAAATTGCACTAGAGGGGAGGTGAATAGTGAAATTATAGAGTATTATAATACAACAAATTCAATCACACAATATACTCAATTATTTTTAGGTGGAAACCCAAGATGGGTGAAAACCACCACCTAAGCCAATCTCTTGACTTAGGATTTTCGATCACAAGGTGATCAATCCACTAACCACACTACTTAAACGAGGGTAGTGTACCTCAATTACAATTCCCACCTCCGATCCCTAAACGGAGGTTTCTTCTTCAAAATGAAGAGACGGGGACCCGACAGGCCGGATACCCAAAATACAGAAATTAACAAGTAAAAATAACACCTATAGAGCACCCCAGTAATTTAGTTGCTTTCTTATCTACTAAGCATGAAAAGAACTCCCTGATGATTTGCAGAACGGAGCGAGCCGGGAGTATGGATTTGCCCTTTGATCAGAGTATTAGCACAGCACAAGGGCAAGACGGAGCTTAGAGTAGTGAGCAAGAGATTTTTCTAATGGAATTGTATCTCAAGAGGTGTGTATTGCCAAAGAAGAGTTGTAGTCTATTTATAGGCAAGTTTGGAACCTTCAAGAACACTTGGGAGAGCTCTTCTAGCCGTTGGAGACAAATCCCAAGAGTTTAGGATGAAATCCACACAAAATCAGGGCAATGATGATTCTGACAGCAACATAAGACGTCTAATTATAAGATAAGACGTCTTACAGGACGTCTGATTTTTCCTCTGGTCGTCTAATATTGCAGGACATCCTTAACTGACTCTATTGGATCAAAATAAGGACGTCTGATATTATGTCATAAGACGTCTGATTAGTTTACTGGACGTCTAATGAATGGTGCATTCGTTCCTGTTATCATCGGATCCAAACAGGGTTCTAGGTTTAGAGGATCAGACGTCGTTACGGACGTCTGAGGACATTACCAGACGTCTGGAAACCTAAATACTCTTCCTTGCTGCTTCTGCCAAAAGATTATGTGGCCGTAGACAGATACGCACAGAAAATCATGGCCAACGGTTCAAAGGCAGACGTCTGAAAGTGTGTCAAGACGTCTGGAAATTGTTTTTGCCGACAAAAAGTCTAACGGTTAGTATGAGGACGTCTGGGTAAAGAATCAGACGTCTGTGAACGGTTATCGACGTCTGAAAGTGAAGTCCTTCGACTGATGTTTATGAGGAGATGAACAAAGGCAGAAATATTTGAAATTAGACGTCTGATACACATGTCAGACGTCTTATGGTGGAAAATCAGACGTCTGGACTTTTTACCGGACGTCTGATAAAAGTATAAGTGTTGGGTTTTTGTTTCTAATTTATCCTAAGTGTAGAGAGCCTAAGTTAGCTATTTATAGGTTATGTTTGGGGGCTCTTTACAATATTTCTAGACTCAAATAAGATGAAAATTACAACCTTTGAAAGTTTACATGAAAAAAGCCTAAGACCTAATACTTATGCTACTCGTCTTCACGCTTTTAATCTCCCGTCTTGGAAAGCTTTTTCAAATCCTACAAATATGTTATTATAGAGAGAAAACAATATGCTACGCTTTATTTATTATTTCATTTTCTACATTTTGTAAAATCATCAAAATATTATATATGAGTAGTTGAACTAACACTATCAAGATTTCCACCTAAGCGTGAGATCGAGTTCGAGATCTCACTGATACAGGGGACAGGCCCCATTTCTTCAGCACCGTATCGAATGGCCCCGCTTGAGCTGCGAGAGCTCAAGTCACAGCTACAGGACTTACTAGAGAAGGGTTTCGTAAGGCCCAATGCCTCCCCGTAGGGAGTCCCCATCCTATTCGTGAGAAAGGACGGTACTCTTTGGCTATGCATTAACTACAGACAGCTGAACTAGGTCACCGTCAAGAACAAGTACCCGTTACCATGCATAGATGACCTCTTCAACCAGCTGAGGGATGCTACGGTATTCTCCAAGATAGATCTAAGGTCAGGATACCATCAGCTGAGGATTAAGGAGACCGACGTCTCCAAGACAGCCTTTCATACGCAATACGGCCACTAGGAGTTCTTGGTCATGCCGTTTGGGTTGACCAACGCCCCTGCCGCTTTCATGGACTTGATGAACAGCGTCTTTCAGCCGTATCTGGATCAGTTCGTGGTTGTTTTCATTGATGACGTACTCATTTACTCTCGAGACCAGACGCAGCATAAGCAACACCTTCACTTAGTCTTGGATACCTTGAGACGACATAGGTTGTATGCCAAATACAGCAAGTGTGAATTCTGGTTGAGACAGGTCACCTTCCTGGGCCATGTGATCTCAGAAGATAGTTTAGCTGTGGATTCAGCCAAGGTAGAGGGGAGAGGCCACGTTCAGTGACAGAGATTCGCAGTTTCCAGGACTGGCTGGTTATTACAAACGATTTATCTGAGGTTTCTCGCAGATTGCATGTCCTCTGACTCAATTGACTTGGAAGGACATACCCTTCGCCTAGACAGACGAATGTGAGTCTTGCTTTCAGGAGCTAAAGGAGAGGTTGACCTCAGCTCCTGTACTCACCATCCTTGACAGCGGTGGCGGATTCATCGTCTACACAGACGCCTCGTTGCAGGGATTGGGGGGTGTGCTTATGCAGCGGGGTCACGTTGTTGCATACGCTTCGCGGCAACTGAAGCCCCACGAGCATAACTACCCCACCCACGACCTAGAGCTGGCAGCAGTTGTCCTCGCATTGAAGACTTGGAGGCACTATTTGTACGGAGAGATGTTCGAGATTTTCACTGACCATAAGAGCCTCAGATATCTGTTTGACCAAAAGGAGCTCAACATGAGGCAGAGATGTTGGTTGGAGCTCCTGAAGGACTACGATTGCAGCATCTCCTACCACCCAGGAAAGGCCATTGTGGTGGCTGACGCCTTGAGTCGAAAGGCGCCCGGCCACTTGGCTTGCTTACAAGCACAAAGTTGGAGGCTCATGAAGGAGTTGAGTAGCTGATGACCCCAGGAGTCACAGGGGTACTGTAGGGTAGTGACAGTAGCAAGGTAGACACGACTAGAGCTAATGGATCGCATCATGGTTGGACAGATGACAAACCCATATCTACGGGCATAGCGAGACCGAATATTGGCAAGGAACCTAGGAGAGTTCTCATTCACTGACGAAGTCCTGCGTATGAGGGGACACTTGTGCGTTCCTAGAGATGAGGAGCTGTTGAGGGAGCTCCTGACTGAGGTTCATGGATCCAGATTTACCATACATCTCGGGAACACGAAAATGTATCACAACCTACAACATGATTTTTGGTGGAGAGGCATGAAGCGGGATGTTGGCCTTTTCGTTCAGCAGTGTCTAATATGCCAGCAGGTGAAGGTCGAGCATCAGAGGCCTACAGGGCCATTGCAGTCACTTCCCATTCCAAAATGGAAGTGGGAAAGTGTCACTATGGATCTGGTAGTGGGGTTACCTGTGACACAGAGAAGGCACAATGCAGTCTGGGTGATTGTAGATAGATTAACAAAGACGACACGATTTCTGACAATCCAAGTCACTTTTGGACTAGCACAGTTGGTAGAGAGATACATCAGAGACGTAGTACGTCTTCACGGGGTCCCCCATGAGATTATTTCAGACAGGGACACTCATTTCACTTCCCAGTTCTGGGCAGAATTTCAGCGAGCTTTGGGGACTCGTCTGAAGTTCAATACAGCCTATCACCCCCAGACAGACGGACAATCGGAGCGCACCATTCAGACCCTTGAGAACGTTCTACGCACTTGCGTACTGGACTGGAGAGACTCCTGGGAGCAGCATTTGCCTCTGGCAAAATTCGCATACAACAACAGTTACCACTCGAGCATCGGCATGGCACCATATGAAGCTCTGTACGGGAGAAAGTGTATGACTCCCTTGAGTTGGGTTGAGGTCGGGACCAAGTGGGAGGTTGGTCCCCGTCTGATACGCCAGAGTCAGGAGGTGATCGAGTAGATCCATCGATGACTGCGTATTGTCCGGAGCAGGCAAAAGAGCTACGCCAATCTAAAGCATAGGGATGCACAATTTGAGGTTAGGGATCACGCTTTTCTCCGTGTTTCACCGATGAATGGCTTGCAGCGGTTTGGGGTGAGAGGGAAGCTTGCACCGGGGTATGTGGGACCCTTTGAGGCCTTAGAACGGGTAGGACCTATCGCTTACTAGCTTGCCCTTCCTCCCCAGCTTTCTGGAGTGCACAACGTATTTCATGTGTCCAACCTCAGAAAATACATCGCCAACCCCAGCCATGTCCTTAGCAACGAGAGCATCAAAGTGGGAGATGGTCTGACCTATCCCAAGAGATCGATACAGATACTAGACCAAGCCATTCGGAGGTTGAGGCGGAAGGAGGTACCCTTGGTGAAAATCTTGTGGAGAAGCCAGCGGTACGAGGAGGCAACTTGGGAGCCAGAGTCGGTAATGCGAGAGCAGTACCCAAAACTTTTCGAAGGTATGTCTCTTCGAACCTCTTTTAGTCCTCTTTAAGTTTGTTATACACTGCTACGTTATTTTTCGCACCCTAGTCAGTTCAAGTTTCAAGGACGAAACTTCCTTTAAGTTTGTTATATTGAAACGACCCGTCACCCTTTGGTCATTTAAGACATCTGGGATGTTCACCAGACGTTTGTCCAGACGTATGGAAAGATCAACGGACGTCTGAAAATACTTTTTCTTTTCGACGCGAACCATACGTACACCATGCTTCCTCCCTCACCGCGCCTCACCACACCTTCTCCTACGACGCCACTCCGTGACACGCTTCGCCATCTTGTCCCCCTCACCTCCTCTCCCTTTATAAACCTCTCCTCCTCCTATTCGTTGCCCACCCCGTAGTCGGACGAGAGAGCAAAGCGAGGGTGAGAGCGAGTGAGAGCAAGGGAAGCCAGAGCGAGAGTGAGCACGAGAACGGAGGGTGCTGCACCATTCTGCTGCAACGCCTACAGGCGAGG
Source organism: Thalassia testudinum (assembly GCA_037157565.1). Lineage (NCBI taxonomy): Eukaryota > Viridiplantae > Streptophyta > Magnoliopsida > Alismatales > Hydrocharitaceae > Thalassia > Thalassia testudinum. The sequence goes on from JAZHRO010000039.1 coordinate 16,290,272, forward strand.
GAAGGCAAAGCAGTTCCGCAAAAGTCATTTTTCTGCGGAATCAAACGACCAGAGAGACACCCAGACATCTGAAGGTAGAGCAAGACGTCTGGCAGAGATCTACTTTCCATATTTTCTCTCTGACAAAGTCCTGATAGTGTACGTATATGTGTCAAAAGGTGGAGAGCGGACCAAGGAAGTTTCAGACGTTCGGGAGCACCCCCAGATGTCTGATGGAACCCTTGGATGTCGGCACTGAGTTCCAAACGTCTAATAGAGGAACATCGAGAGAGGTATCCCTGAGAACTATTTTAAGACATCTAGGACCTTTCCCAGATGTCTGATTTCTGTCTAACAGCGTGTTTTTGGACCCGTGCAAGGTCCAAATATTATCGATTTTCCGCAAACAAAACGTCTTTGTTTTCCATACGAGTTTCTCTATATAATGTTACCTTGTTTGTATCATTCTGAACCTTTTGACCCATCAATCCATGTTTTAGGTCTCCAATTCATCAGGTGTGCAGGACCTGCGGAGACGTCGGGAGCTACCGTACGAGCCCCCATTCCACCCGATTACCTAGGTAGAGTGGTTATAACCTTAAATCTCTAAATTAATACATGCAAGTAAGTAATCCTAAGACTTGAGATGAACCCTAGGAAGGAATAAACGCATACTCGAGAGTAAATTCTTGAATCTTAGGTCATGGCATGAACACTAGAGTTAGAGGAAATTACATGTGAATGATTGAGTAATCAAAAGCTGCCTGCTTTATCTAAAATGGACCCCTACTGTGATAAAAATGGAAATTGAACTGCTTATTCCGTACATTCCAACCCGGATGTGAAAAAGAAACCCCTGTACGAACCCCACGGGGAATGTAGACAAGAACACCATAATACAGAGAACCGGATGGTTCTGGAAATTGCTGCCCATGGGCAGCTGTTAAGGGAAGTAAGCTGACCTTCGTGTACATGGTACCGAAGAGAGCAAATATCCCTTGTAGTGTAGAGGGGAGCATGCCGCCCTTGGGTTAAGACCTGGGGTGGGTTTGGCTACACTACGGCGACTCTTACTGGCCCTCATGTACGTGGTATCGAGGCGAGCTACTTAGTGTAAGGGGGAGCTAGCTACCCTAGGGGGCTGATGAGTGGCTACTCATCATAGCTAAAAGGCCGAAATTAAGCTAGACACTAAGCAAAACAATATCAAATTAACACATAAAAAGGGTTAAGTGTGGGAATTAAAGAAAAGACCTAAAACTTTTAATGTGTGTTAAAACCTCCTAATTAGGTCAAAAAAATGAGATATTCTGAAAACTAAAGAACAAATGATGATCCATGCATCAATTGAACACATAAACAAGTTTGAAAAGATAAATCAGAAGTAAAATCAATGTCTTAAATGTTCAATTAAGCACATGTAAAAATTTGAAAGCAATTGGACATCATTTAGGCTTAGAAATAAATAGATTACAATTAGGTCCTTCATGCATTACATTTCTACCCTTCAAAACTCCTTCTTGGACCTTTTTGCAAGCCGCAGGGACCCTTCTGTATGACTGCAAGGCCCTTCCAGTTATAGTTCTTCTCACTTTTGGACCTGCACGCTATTCTTCTACCCCTTCGTTTAAGGGTCTTCCTGCAAGTTTTCCCTCATTTCAGAGAGAAGCCTGTGTTCTTCACGTGCACTGTAGCACGCGAAGAACACAGGCATTCTCGACCGTCCATCGCACTTTTGATCTCGATCTGCGGCTGGAATCAAATGGAACCTTCGCGCGATTCGGTGCGTGCGTTCACCTCTCTTCCCAGATCTCATCTGACGGTCAGATCTCTCTCTTGACTCGCCGCGCGCTCTACCCATCTCATCCTCACCGCCGGCCTAATTTTGATTAACCTCACCCTTGCGGTGATCTCAGTCACTGAGCTGCTATTTAAGCACCTCAGTGGTGTCGCGCGCAAAGGATCGCTCCCTCCTACATCTCTTAGCGATCAATTCTTCCACTCCAGTCTCTCCTCCTCATCTAGACCCTGATTCCACAGCCACCGGCTGTGGAATCATCGCCTGCTCTCGACCCTCCTCGTCGCTAAGGACCTCGTAGCACCTGAGGACGACCCTGGAGTCTCACTAGCAGACTCTTCCCTCCGCTGGAGTCACCCTCCTCCTTTCTTCCTCCTTAGCCGCCGGCTAAGGACCCATAGGTCCCATTCTTCCTTTTAGTTTAGGTTTTTAATTCTACACAAGTAGTGTTAGATTTAGCTTGCAGTAGTTTAGAATAGATTTAGTTTTAATTGTTAGTGTTTAATGTTAGCTGTAGTTAGATTAGTCTTAGGAGTAGAATTAGTATTAGATCCCCTCCCTCACCTCCTCTGATCAGTCCAGATCAGAGGGGAAGAATCATCTGTTCACTGTTCAATTTATCTCCCTCTTCATGTTTTGTTTTTCCCATCATCCAGATTCTGATTCTTGTTTTTCCTTTTAACGACGAATTTTTCATCAATCACCCACACATCCTGACCCAATTTCAGATCTGATGGCACACTGCCTCAGATCTGAAAGTGGCGTCACAAGCACCATTTGGGGCTTCTCACTCACTCCATTTGTTTCACAAAAGCCCCTCTGTTTTAAATGGATTGCCTCAGTTTGTCAGAGCACTTTTGATTTGGATTTTAAAGGATTTTTACTCTCTGAAATGTTTTGACAGATCTGACAAATTGAAGGGATTTTTGGTTTTCACTGTAGGCAAGGATTCTGAGAAGTTCTCTGGTGACAGAGAACCAATCAGAAGAGCCTTTCATGATTCTGTTTATACTTTGTTTTGAATGCATTCGCCAGCTTACATTAAATTTCCTTAATGCATTCTTAGTCTCTTTTTGCTATTTCAGAACTGCCATGCACTATTTGTGTTGATGATCATTTCTGTATGGTGATTCTCTAACCTAAGGAGTTTTCCATACTCCTTAAGGTTGCAAGAAACTGGGATTGTGTTTCTTTGGTTTTAATTGATCGAGCTAAGTCTTCCTTCATGCTGTCTATGGCATTAGGAAGACTAACTCAATGCCATTTGAATGTTGATCTGAAAGGATGCTTCTGATAAGGTTTTTCCTAATGAGTGTTTGAGCTGAATTTACATGAGATTTTCGTGAGATTTAAACCCCTTTCAGATTTGGATTTCAACTCTGTAAATTGTAGTTTGTTTTGAATTTTATCTTACTCCCAGTTACACAGCAATATGCTGCATCTAGCAGCTACATTCCCCTCTTCTCTAAACTCCCTTCTTCTCTAAATTTCCCTCTTCTCTGTAGAATACTTCCCCCCTCTTCAAGTGGACTAACTGCAGCAGCAGTTAGCCATTTGACAGTGGCTTAAGCCACTGCCACTGTAAACAACAACACTAAAATAGCACATTCTTCTCCATCTCCTCTGACAGTAGCTGCGGCTGCTGTCTAAACTCAAATAAAAACTCAATCAACTCTAATTCCCTAACTTTATACAAAAGCCTAATGGCATAGACTTATTTTAAAACTGTAAATATACCCATTCATAGTATTATAACTATAGCATATCAGTTAGATTCATAGTTATACTGTAAATATGTATAAAACCTGTACAGAAATTCATATACATATGTAATCTATGTAAAAATATGTATATATACTAATCTAGTATGTATGTATCTACTGATTTATGTATATATGTATGTACAGATTTATATTTACTGATTTAGTAGCTAAGTTAATAAGTTAGAGCAATAATCAAGTAAATAAATCTATAAACTTGGGAATATATATATATATATGTATATATTAAGTAATTTAAGTTAGTCAAAGTATAATTATACCTAGTATAACTTACTGTAACTTAGTTTTAATTATAAACTACACAGAATTGCTATTTTAGCCTAAATAAAACATAAATAAATTCGTAAAAATACAATAAAAATATGTATTAAATACTTAAGTATGTAAGTTAAAACTGTTTAAGGTCAATTAGACCATTTACTAATTATTTTATAAGTAATTAACTATTTAATCACCTAAATCAACCTGTATAATCAGCCTAGTTTAGCGAATTTATTTGTATAGTAAATATATTTAAAATTCAAAATTAATTAATCAATTATGTAGTATTATGTAAATATTTTATTTACCATATTTTATTTTATTTTTTTTAATAATTTATGGCCCCCAAATCGAGGGCCAAAAACGCGCACAGACGCAGCTGCGTCTGGTTTCCAGCGCACGATGTGGCGCTGGAATAGCGCCACATCGTGTGCTGCAAACCAAACGCAGCTATATAAATACAATTTATGTAATAGCTTAACCAGTCGTCATGGCGCCGGGCGCCCGAAACACCACCTGTTATGTCTGATCCGATAACCCGATTTGTGCTGAACTCTGATATGTGATGATACTGAATGTGTGATGCATGTGTGGGGCTGGGAGCCCGAGAGTGCGAGTATGTCTGGCGTTGGGCTGAGGCCCTGCGCTGATACGAAAACGTAATTAAGCACCTAATCTGAGATTAGGGCGCGCTTAGTAGAGGTCTGGTCCCACCCGTAGGGTGCTGTGTATCACTCGAAAAGCGCGCCCGCTAATTAAACAAATTTTACACTAAGGACTCTCCACCGCAGCCTCTGAAATACCACAGAACAAAATGAAAGGACAGACGACTTTTAAAAAAAAAGATAACACGAGATAACAACAGAAAAGACTCTGTACATACGTATAATTAAACCCACATAATTACTAACAGAATAAAACGACACTATAAATGTCGCTAAAGACCTCAGTTTGCTTCTTTAGGTTGTATATAGTGTTTTCTGAGATTTAGCGACGTTTATATCTGTCACTAAAACTGATATATATGTCACTATAAATAAATGACTAGTAAGTTAAGTTTTTACACTATGGTATCCTAATGTAGTATGAACTAACATATTAGTGTTAATAGTATAACTTGTAAATACATAGTTTAGAGTATAATAATAGATTGTTTGATGCTTGTTCATAGTTAGTATTTTTTTGCAAGCACTTCTTAGCAACTAGGTAAATAAAACATTCATTCATTCTTTAAATGTAGAGTTTCTTTTTGAATAAGAAGACAATTTTGGAGATAATCAAAGAGTGACCGAATTAAATTCAATAAATTGCCTCCCAGAGAACGACCTGGAACAAAACCAGTAAAAATTAGATAAATAAGCAAATGATAATAATGGTTGTAATGACTGGTACTCACCCATACTCACCACTATACGACATCCTTAATGTTATATTATACACCCTATACTACAACGACATGATCAACAATTATTACCAACAAACATTTACAACCATCATCAGGGGCCCGGGGCTAGGTATGGCCACCCTACACCAACTCTTGTTAGCTCGTTGGGCAAATCGGGGTAGTCGAACAAGGGTACATGGACTGAGGAGGGGCGAGACCCCTGTTCTGTTCTGAGAGGGCGAGGCCCTATACTATTCTGCACTATACATTGAGGCGTACCCGCTAGCGGAAATGGCTGACCACGTGCCAGTGCGGGGTAGCTACCCACGCATTTATCACGTGTGTCGTAGTCACCGCTACGTCACGACCGTGACCTCGGGGTAGTGGACCGAGTGTAGGACTACCACGAAGGGACTCCCCTAGCCAGGAGAGTTCCACGTGGGCATCCTATATCACGGGAAGCTGCAAGCAAAATCATTCCTGTAGGGAACAAGAAGATTTACTAATGTGATAAATCCTAATTAGAGATCTCTACTCACCCACATGTATAATATAATTGGAAACAAAAATTTTTATGTTAACTACTTGTTAAATGCATGTTACTTCTTAGCCACCACTCTACTCAGCGTTAGCTGATTCCAGTTAAATAAATTTTGTACAGGTCAAGGATTTGAGCAGCTCGAGCTACCAGCTACTGAGGATAGTGAGCCTAGTCGAGCCTAGCTTTAGTTCTACTATTTGGTAGTGAGTTTCTATAGCTTTGTCTTCTGCTATATGTACCCGTTTTTGTTGTGATGGCTATATTATGACATATAACATTACTGTTCCTTTTCCCCTGTTGTTGTCAATTTCTTTCTGCTTAGCTACTGTACTTGTGTGATTGTGGTTTGTTGAATGTTATTTGGTTATTTCTTGTTGGACAACTGGGTCTTGGGATTAGTCGAAGCGAGCTGGTCTCAGATCCTGTAGGGATCTGGGACTGGGTCGTGACAACTGAACTTTTAAGATGGATAAATTAAAAGGACTGATCAGTCCAGCATTGAGCTGAATGGAAACATTAGATCAGATTTATGAGGTTTGATCATGCCACAACAGCAATTTCCAGCTGCTGGCTTCATAGCAGTAGCTATTGGATGTTTACAGCAGTAGTAGCAGTAATGTTTAAGTCGTCTGATCTTTGGAGGCACCATCTAAAGTTGTTGCAGCAGCAAGTAGCTGCTGAAATGCTGTAGCAGCAGCCACTGATTTGCCTGGGTTGGTATGATATACATTAAGCTGGGATTTCAAGGATGAAATTAGTTAACTTGTTTTATAGTGTTAAGACCCGTTCTGTCTTGAGCATTTTAAGATATCTGGACTGTCGGTCAGACGTCTAGACTGTAAGTCAGACGTCTGGTAAGACATCTGGACACCTTCCCAGACGTCTGAAAATCAAAATTTTTTAGTATGAGCTCGCGTCTGTGCGCAGACAGTACCTTCTCTTTTTCCTTCCCTTCTTCTCTCTCTCCTCGCCTCCAGCGAACCCTAACCCTCACCCTTATAAGACCCCCCTTCCTCCTCTCTCGTTCACCCCACTCCAGCCGCTTCTACCCTTCCCCTTCACCCCAGCGCAAGCGAGTGAGCGCGAGAGCGGCGACGAGGAGGAGCGGCGTGAGGAGAGGAGTTGTGCTCGCGAGCTTGTGTGGGAGCTCACCGAAGAGCGCACGGCCGAAGCAACGCATGCGCTAAGAGGAGGAGTGCGTCGGGGAAGTCCTCCCCGACATTGCTGCAGGCGAGGAGGCGAGCCACGGCCGCGCACGGCGAGAGTGAGCGAGAGCAGGTTCTGGTTCTGGGTTTTTCCCAGAATTAGACATCTGGAGTGACATCCAGACGACGGAGCGGACATATGGAGGCGATTCCAGACGTCTGAGGAAAGGGCTTCGCAAAGGTACGTCCTCTTTGTGGATACGACCATGCAGGCCGCTCTGCTGCTACCCTATTGCATGCCTATTTTAAGGAGATTATGTGGTGGTGTTGCATGATTTGCTTCGGGAAGGCGCGGGACATGCCCTCCACGCATTTCAGACATCTGGGGAGCTTACCAGACAACTAGAAGCACTTCCAGACGTCCAGAGAGGTGGTCGGATGTCTGGAGCTAGGTCCAGACGGTCCAGAAGAGTTCCTGGACATCTGAGGATTGACGCAGAGCTTGAGGTACATTACTGAACACTTTTAAGGTGTCTGGAAGTTGTTCCAGACGTCTGATTTGAGTCAGAAACCCTATTTTTGACCTGATTAGGGTCCGTTTGAGGTTTGTTGTACGCAAATAAGATATCAATGTTTTCCTTATGAATTCCTCTACACATTAGAAGGCTTTCTATACTGTTCTGAATGTTCTATTATGATTTCTCCTTGTTATAGGACTTCGTTCCGTTGCGGGTTCGGGGCTTGCTGAGGCACGTGAGCCTACCGTTCAAGCCCCCAATACTCCTAGGTTTACTGGTAGAGTGGCTTCCCCTAATTTAATCACAAACCTGAATGCATATGTGGAATGAATGATTAGAAACTAGGATATGGCATGAATCTTAGGATGAGAAACACTTGAAATGTCTGTATGCATGTTTTGCAGTCTTGTATGAGTAGATAGGAATAACTGCCTGTTAATGAACAAGAGCTCTTGTGAAATATGAATTAACTGTGCTCGTGAAAGAGTTGCATGTAACCTTACCTGTTGCATACGTTAAATACTAGAATACGAGCTGCATGTGTATAATCTGAGAACGGAAATGTGAATGATAGAAACACAAGCTGCATGTGTAGAACCTGAGAATGGGAATGGGAATGATGAAACCTGGTATGGAATGACATGAGAAATATGAGCCTGAACCCTACGGGGAATTAGGAGTAGAGCTCCTAGAAATAAATGGAATGGATCTAGAAAATGTGAGTGGGGTAGTGTGCTGGCCCTTGAGTACGGAGTACCAGGGAGAGTGACTATCCCCCGTTTAGTGTAGAGCGGAGCTAGCCGCCCTTGGGTTGGAACCCGGGGTTAGGATTGGCCACTCTGCACCGACTTCTTGGCCCTCGCGTACACTGTACTGGGCAGAGCTACTAGTGTAGGGAGAGAGCTAGCCACCCTATGGGGCCCGGGGTTCAGCTAGCCACCCTACACCAACTTGTTTTGCCCATTAGGCAAACCAGGGTAGTCAGGCGAGGGTGCACGAACTGTGGAGGGGCGAGACCCCTATTTGGTTCTTAGGGGCTAGACCCCTGTTACTGAGAGGGCTAGGCCCTATACTGTTCCGTTCTGTACTTTGGGCGCACCCGTTAGCGGAAATGACTGACCGCATGCCAGTGCAGGGTAGCTACCCGTGCACTTATCGCGCGTGCCAAGAGAGCGCCACGTGTAGGATCACCATGGGGGACTCTCTCAGCCAAGAGAGCACCACGTGTTCCTTCTACTCTTCGGAAAAGACTGCAATCAAGATCGTTCCAATGGGTGAAAAGGAATAAATTATGAAATAAAGTAAATGGAATAAACAGCTACCTGTCCACTTTTACTGCTTCAGTTAGTTGGTTGCCACTCTACTCAGCGTTCGCTGACTTTATGCACTCATAACCCTTTTCAGGTCCAGGTGTTGAGCAGCCAGAGTCTACGGCTACGGAGGGTGCTGGGCCCAGTAGAGCCCAGCAGCAGTAGCTTCTTTGTTGTACTCCTTTTGTAGTAGTGAGTTAGACTCTTGTACCTTTTGTTCTGTACTTTTATGTTCTGTACTTTATGTTCCTATACCTTGTTACTTTTCTACTGTTGTGGTGGTGATATGTACTATAGCAGTTTTTACTTCTTTACTGCTGTACCTTTTTACTGTTAGTTGCTTAGCATAGTGAATGTGGTTTACTTCCTGCTTTTCGGTTACTTTCTTGTTGGACGACTGGGTCTTGGGATTAGTCGAGTCAAGCCGGTCTCGGGTCCTGTAGGGATTCGGGAACTGAGTCATAACAAGATGGTATCAGAGAAAGGTCGTCCCGAGAAGTGAACCAACTAGCTTGAGAATAACCAATCCCGTGCTTGTAACTAGAGTAACCACCACAACGTACCTTTTGACATCTGTTCTGATGTTTTTTTGCTGAATGTCCGTTAGAATTGACATCTTCTTATTCTATTGTTCGCGTCTCCTTACAGGAGATGCCTCGACGTGGAGTCCTTGAGGCGGGCCGCAGGCGCGGCCATGGACGAGGTTGGAGGGGCGGACGTGCCGAGCCCGACGTTTCAGTGGACCAGCCACTTCTTCCGAGCATTCAGGCCCAAGACCTCGCCTAGCTGATACACGAGATAGTACGAGAGGAGCTCCACCCGCCTCCACGAGTGCCCCTCCCTAGGGACGTGGAGGGGGAGTCCTCTGTGGGACCACGTGACCGACACAGCGCTGGATGTGGGAGAGGGGGTGGTCCTCCACCTCCCCTACCGCACTCTGACACATCCGAACACGAGCCCTCCCTACCTAGAGGCGTGCCGTTTCCCCACTACAGCGACATTACGAGCTTTTCAGACAATTCCAGAAGCTAAAGCCCCCCTCCTTCAAGGGGGATGAGGACCCGACTGAGGCAAAGGACTGGCTCGAGCAGATTGAGAAGGTGTTTGACACCCTTCGCCCCCTACGGAGTGCCACATGGCCTTTGCCACGTACTAGTTGAAGAGCGCGACACACAAGTGGTGGAAGGCGGTAGGCGGTCAGAGGTCAGGAGAGGGCAGAGCCGACGTGGGACCAGTTTGTGACCCTCTTCTGCAAGCAGTACTTCCCACAGACGTGGTAGGATCAGAGGAGGCAGGAGTTCCACACTCTCCGCCAGGGGACGATGACTGTCAGCACATATCGTACGCATTTTTTGGAGCTGTCTCGTTTCGCTGCGACAGCTGTGGCTACTGAGGAGGAGAGCCTGTGGAGGTTCATTGAGGGTCTCTGACCTGCCATTCAGGGGTATGTCAAACCCCTGAAGCTGCCCACGTTCTCGAGAGTGGTGAAGGCAGCTATGACCTATGAGGAGACCAACCCCACCGCACGCGACATTGACAGCGGACAGAAGAGGCCCTACCAGCCAGACTACTCACAGGGCTGGCGAGAGAGGAGGCACGAGACACCCTAGGAGAGATTTCACGCTTTGCGGGGCCGACAGTGGCCTTTGGGGGCCCCTGACAGGGACCAGCTGCTAGCACTGGACCCCCACCCAGCCATCAGCAGGTTCCTACCGAGGGCGGGAGTCGAGTTTCCCTCTGCTACCAGTGTGGCCAGCCGGGCCACATCAGGAGGGACTGCCCGTCTAGGGCTGGAGGTCAGCATATGCTCCCCGCGTCGAGTGTTGGAGGCCGAGCAGGAGGCCGTGGTTCCCAGGCGCGTGGGGGAGGACAGTAGTCGAGGGGAGGGTACCGGCCAGCAGCTACCCATCCGACGTAGAGTGTGGCTACTTCTTCCGCACCAAGAGCTGAGGGGCGTATCAATGCCTTGACACACAGAGACGCCAGAGCTTTAGGTTTAGTGATGGCAGGTATGGTTACAGTTTCCGGCAAATTAGTTTACACACTTTTTGATTCCGGCACCACGCACTCGTTTGTTGCTGCTAGTTTTGCTGTCAGTTTGGGATAGGACTGTGTGTTGTTAAAGGATCCTTTTGTGATCAGAGGTCCGGGTGGTCAACTGTTTGTAACTGAGGAGGTTTACACAGACTGTGAGGTCAGTGTTGGGGGACACAGCCTCCCCGCTGACCTGATTGTGATACCGATGGAGGATTTCGGCGTAATTCTGGGGATGGACTGGCTGTTCGCTTACCACGCTCTGGTGGACTATTTTGAGAGGAAGATTGTCTTCTCCATACTGGAGATACCTTCTTTTGAGTTTCACGGACAACCGGTGGATGGAGGCTTCAGGTGTATTTCTGCACTTCGGGCGATGAGACTTTTGGGCCAGGGGTGTGAGGGCTTTCTAGTTTGTGTAGTAGCGGAGCCCAGCCTCGTGGCAGACTTTCAGAGCATCCCGGTGGTCAAAGAGTACCCCGACGTGTTTTTAGAGGAGCTGCCAGGACTACCACCTGAGCGTGAGATCGAGTTTGAGATCTCACTGGTATCGGGGACCAGCCTCATTTCTACAGCACCTTACAGGATGGCACCACTTGAGCTGCGAGAGCTCAATTCCCAGTTACAGGACCTATTAGAGAAGGGCTTTGTGAGGCCCAGTGCATCTCCCTAGGGAGCCCCGGTGTTATTTGTGAAAAAGAAGGATGGTACCCTACGCCTTTGTGTGGACTACAGATAGTTGAATAGGGTCACCATCAAGAACAGGTATCCGCTGCCGAGGATCGATGATTTGTTTGACTAGTTGCGAGGAGCTACGGTGTTCTTCAAGATAGATTTGAGGTCTCACTACCACCAATTGAGGATCAGGGAGACCGATGTCTCCAAGACAACTTTCTGCACCCGGTACGGACACTACGAGTTTTTGGTCATGCCGTTTGGGCTGACTAACGCCCCCGCTGCTTTCATGGATTTAATGAATCGGGTGTTCAGACCGTATTTAGATCAGTTTGTGGTGGTATTTATTGATGATGTGCTCATTTACTCGCGGGATCAGGCGTAGCACGGACAGCACTTGCGGATGGTTCTGGACACGTTGAAACAACGTAGGCTATATGCCAAATATAGCAAGTGCGAGTTTTGGTTGAGACAGGTGACCTTCTTAGGTCATGTGATTTCAGGGGATGGCTTGGCTGTGGGCCCAGCCAAGGTAGAGGCAGTGCCTAGATGGGAAAGACCACGTACAATGACAGAAATCCGAAGTTCCTTGGGACTGGCAGGCTACTACCAACGGTTTATCAGGGGTTTCTCACAGATTACGCGTCCTATGACTCAATTGACCGGGAAGGACGTGCCCTTTTCTTGGACAAATGCTTGTGAGGTGTGTTTTTAGGAGTTGAGGGAGAGGCTGACTTCGGCTCCTGTGCTTACCATCCCAGACAGCAGTGGCAGGTTCGTTGTGTACACGGACGCTTCGTTGCAAGGGTTACAGGGTGTGCTTATGCAGTAGGGTCACGTTGTCGCTTACGCTTCACGGCAACTGAAGCCCCATAAGCATAGCTACCCTACCCATGACTTAGAGCTGGCAGCTGTCGTCTTCGCGCTGAAGACATGGAGGCACTACCTGCACGGTGAGACTTTTGAGATATTCACATATCATAAGAGACTCAGGTATTTGTTTGATCAGAAGGAGCTTAACATGAGACAGAGACGTTGGTTAGAGCTCCTGAAGGACTATGACTGCAGCATCTCCTACCATCGGAGGAAGGCCAACGTGGTGGCTGACGCCTTGAGCCAGAAGGCGCCCGCCTAATTGGCCAATCTACAGGCACAGAGTTGGAGACTCATGGAAGAGTTGGGCAGTTGGCGACCCCTAGAGTTACAGGGGTATTGCGGGTCAGTGACAGTGACATGACAGGCGAGACTAGAGTTCATAGACTGCATCATTACAGGACAGATGACGGATCCGTATCTGCAGTTGTTGCGAGACAGGGTACTGTCAGGGGACCCTGGAGACTTCTCCTTTACTGACTAGGTACTGCACATGAGGGGACGTTTGTGCGTTCCCAGAGACGAGGAGTTGTTGAGAGAGCTCCTGACTGAGGCACACGATCCAGGTTCACCATACATCCCGGGAACACAAAGATATACCATGATCTGAGACGCGACTTTTGGTGGAGGGGGATGAAGCGGGATGTAGGGGAGTTCGTGCAGCAATGTTTGGTGTGCCAGCAGGTGAAGGCTGACCATCAGAGGCCTGCAAGGCCGTTGCAGCCACTTCCAGTGCCAAAGTGGAAGTGGGAGAGCATCACCATGGATTTTGGTGGTGGGCTTGCCCGTTACCCAGCGAGGACACGACACAGTCTGGGTGATTGTAGATAGATTGACGAAGACGGCACGTTTCTTGCCAATCCGAGTCACCTTGGGACCAGCACAGTTGGCAGAGAGGTATATTCGTGACATGGTACGTCTGCACAAAGTTCCACGTGAGATTATATCCGACCGGGATATCCGTTTTACGTCCCAGTTTTGGGCTGAGTTTTAGCAGGCTTTGGGAACACGGTTGAGGTTCAGCACGACGTACCACCCCCAGACGGACGGACAGTCAGAGCGCACGATACACACTTGAGGACCTTTTGCGTGCCTGTGTACTAGACAAGAGGGGCTCTTGGGAGAAGCATTTTCCCCTGGCAGAGTTTGCATATAATAACAGCTATCACTCGAGTATCGGCATGGCACCCTATGAGGCTCTGTACAGACAGAGGTGTACTGCGCCCTTGAGTTAGGTTGCGGTGGGGACCAAGTGGGAGGTTGGCCCCAGGCTGATCCGGCAGAGTCAGGAGGTGATTGAGCAGATTCACAGACGACTTCACACTGTCAGGAGCAGACACAAGAGTTATGCCAATCGGAAGAGCAGAGAGGTGTAGTTCGAGGTTGGGGATTACGTCTTTCTTCGCATTTCTCCCATGAAGGACCTGTAGCATTTTGGGGTGAAAGGGAAGCTCGTGCTGAGGTTTGTGGGGCCCTTTGAGGTCCTGGAGTGGGTAGGACCCATTGCTTACAGGCTTGCCCTTCCTCCCTAGCTTTCTGGTGTGCACGACGTGTTCCACGTGTCCAACCTCAGGAAGTACGTTGTTAATCCCAGTCACGTTCTGAGCCACAAGAGTGTCGAGGTGGGCGACGACCTGACCTACCCCGAGTGACCAATACAGATACTAGATAGAACCATCCGAAGTTTGAGACGGAAGCAGGTACCCCTGGTGAAGGTCTTGTGGAGGAGCCAGAGGTACCAGGAGGCTACCTGGGAGCCTGAGGCAGCGATGCGAGAGCAATACTCGGAGCTTTTTGAGGGTACGTCTTTTCGGACCGGCTTCGGTCCTCTTTAAGTTTGTTATGCGTTTATTATTCTTTTTTTGCACCCTAGCTATCTTAAGTTTCGGGGACGAACTTCCTTTAAGTTTGTTATGATGTTAAGACCCATTCTGTCCTGAGCCTTTTAAGACGTCTGAACTGTCGGTCAGACGTTTGGTCAGACGTCTGGACACCTTCCCGAACATCTGGAAATCAAAATTTTTGAGTACGAGCTCACATCTGCGCGCAGGCTATGTGCAGACAGTACCTTCTCTTTTTCCTTCCCTTCTCTCTCTCCCTGCCTCTAGTGAACCCTAATCCTCACCCTTATAAGACCCCCCTTCCTCCTCTCTCGTTCACCCCACTCCAGCAGCTTATGCCCTTCCCCTTCACCCCAACGCAAGAGAGTGAGCACAAGAGTGGCGACGAGGAGGAGCGGCATGAGGAGAGGAGGAGTTGTGCCTGCAAGCTCGTGTAGGAGCTCACCGGAGAGCGCACGACCGGAGCGGCGCGTGCGCGAAGAGGAGGAGTGCGTCGGGGAAGTCCTCCTCGACACTGCTACAGGCGAGGAGGCGAGCCGCGATCGCGCGCGGTAGGAGTGAGTGAGAGCAGGTTTTGGTTCTAGGTTTTTCCCAGAATTAGACATCTGTAGTGACGTCCAGATGATGGAGCGGACGTCTAGAGGCGATTCCAGACGTCTGAGGAGAGGGCTTCACAAAGGTACATCCTCTTTGCGGATATGACCATGCAGGCTGCTCCGCTACTACCCTGTTGCATGCCTATTTTGAGGAGATTGTGTGGTGACGTTGCAGGATTTGCTTCGGGAAGGCGTGGGACACGCCCTCCCACACATTTCAGATGTCTGGAGAGCTTACCACACAACTGGAAGCACTTCCAAATGTCCGGAGAGGTGGTCAGACGTCTGGAGCTGAGTCTAGACAGTCCAGAAGAGTTCCTGGATGTATGAGGATTGACGCAGAGCTTGAGGTATGTTACTGAACACTTTTAAGGCATCTGGAAGTTGTTCCAGACGTCTGATTTGAGTCAGAAACCCTAGTTTTGACCCGTTTAGGATCCGTTTGAGGTTCGTTGTACACAAATAAGATACCGATGTTTTCCTTGTGAATTCCTCTACTCGTTAAAAGGCTTTCTATACTGTTCTGAATGTTCTATTGTGATTTCTCCTTGTTATAGGATTTCGTTCCGTTGCGGGTTTGGGGCTTGCTGAGGCACGTGAGCCTGCCGTTCAAGCCCCCAATACTCCTGAGTTTACTGGTAGAGTGACTTCCCCTAATTTAAATACAAACCTGAATGCATGTGTGGAATGAATGATGAGAAACTAGGATATGGCATGAATCCTAGGACGAGAAACACTTGAAATATCTGTATGCGTGTTTTGCAGTCTTGTATGAGTAGATAGGAATAACTGCCTGTTAATGAACAAGAGCTGCCTGTGAAATATGAATTAACTGTGCTCATGAAACAGTTGCATGTAACATTACCTGTTGTATACATTAAATACTAGAATACGAGCTACATGTGTATAATCTGAGAACGGAAATGTGAATGATAGAAACACAAGCTGCATGTGTAGAACCTGAGAATGGGAATGGGAATGATGAAACCTGGTATGGAATGACATGAGAAATATGAGCCTGAACCCTACGGGGAATTAGGAGTAGAGCTCCTGGAAATAAATGGAATGGATCTGGAAAATGTGAGTGGAGAAGTGTGCTGACCCTTGAGTATGGAGTACCAAGGAGAGTGATTGTCCCCTGTTTAGTGTAGATTGGAGCTAGCCGCCCTTGGGTTGAGACCCGGGGTTAGGATTGGCCACTTTGCATCGACTTCTTGGCCCTCGCACACACTGTACCGGGGAGAGCTACTAGTGTAGGGAGAGAGCTAACCACCCCACGGGACCTGGGGTTCAGTTAGCCGCCCTACACCAACTTGTTAAGCCCACTAGGCAAACCAGGGTAGTCAGGCGAGAGTGTGCGGACTATGAAGGGGCGAGATCCCTGTTTGATTCTTAGGGGCTAGACCCCTGTTACTGAGAGGGCTAGGCCCTATACTATTCCGTGCTGTACTTTGGGTGCACCTATTAGCAGAAACGACTGACTGCGTGCTAGTGCGGGGTAACTACCCGTGTGCTTATCGCGCGTACCGTAGTCACCGTTACATCTGTCAGTGACCTTGGGGTGGTTGACTGGGTGTAGGATCACCACGGGGGACTCTTCCGGCCAGGAGAGCACCACGTGTGCCTTCTACTCTTCAGAAAAGACTGCAATCAAGATCGTTCCCACGAGGAACATCCGAGATCAAGAAAGAGATCTGATAAATAAACCAATGGGTGAAAAGGAATAAATTATGAAATAAAGTAAATGGAATAAATAGCTACCGGTCCACTTTTACTACTTCAGTTAGTTGGTTGCCACTCTACTCAGCGTTCGCTGACTTTGTGTACTCATAACACTTTTCAGGTCCAGGTGTTGAGCAGCCAGAGTCTACGACTGCAGAGGGTGCTGGGCCCAGTAAAGCCCAGCAGCAGTAGCCTCTTTTGTTATATTCCTTTTGTAGTAGTGAGTTAGACTCTTGTACCTTTTGTTCTGTACTTTTACGTTCTGTACTTTATGTTCCTATACCTTATTACTTTTCTACTGCTGTGGTGGTGATATGTACTGTAGCAGTTTTTACTTCTTTACTACTGTACCTTTTTACTGTAATTGCTTAACATAGTGAATGTGGTTTACTTTCTGCTTTTTGGTTACTTTCTTGTTGGACGACTGGGTCTTGGAATTAGTCGAGTCGAGCCAGTCTCGGGTCCTATAGAGATTCGGGAACCGAGTCGTAACATATAGTGCTAAAAATTAATGTACAAGCATTCATGTACCTAAATTGAATTTTAATTCAATTAGAATGGCCAGTAAATCTTGTTTAAATACTTTTGTCAGCAATTCATAGCTTATAATCTGTCCAACATGTGATTTTATGAAATATATTATGAAAATCATGTTTAATTTCTCCATCTAATTTCATGTGATGTGATGAATGTATTTGAGTGCTTAAACCACTATTCCAGCCTTGAGAACGAATTTTCAAGGCTTAGGTTACATGGTTTCATTCATTTAAGCTACATTTGGGTGAAATTGAAAATATAGAAAAAAAAATCTAAAAAAATTGTAAATAAATAAAGTAAACCTGTCTTGAGTAAGATCAGGTATTTCCTTAGGCGTATGCCAAGTTTCCAAGTATTCTAAACCCCTGACTTAGTAGAATATACCAGGCAACGGTTCAATCTTCTTGTGAATTTAATAAAAGAAACCAAGTAAAAAAACACAAAAAGAAACCTCTCTCTCTTCTAACTCTTTCTCTCTCATCCCCTATCTCCCTTAAACCTATAAAAGCTATAGAAACCAGAAAAACCCCAAAAATACCCAAAAAGACCTATATACTATGTATATACTTATAAATATTAATTAACTTAAACTATATGTATAGTGTATAATATGTATATAATATGTATAAATAACTTATAGATGCATTCTATATATTAAATTAAATATTTAAAATAATTTATTTCATATATAACTTTATTATATAACTATGTATTAATTTATCTTAACTTAAATGTTTAATAATTTAAGTAATTATATAAACATATCTATATGTACATAATTGTACCTAATACTGTACACACGTAATTAACTATGTAATATGAATTGTATAATACATGTAAACTAATTTAATTGTATATTTACAGTAAATAATTAAGTTATTAAGTTAATTAAGTAATTTATTAACTTAAAATAAAATAAATTAGTAATTTAATCTAATAATGAAATAAGTTATAATGTATACTTGTATAATATCATATTAATTATTTTCAACCTATTTTATACTATATTTATAGTGTATTTCAGTATTTTTTTTATTTTTTTGATAATGGAGAACTCCCAGCGCATATGTCTGAGATAAACTCTGAAGGCCCAAACATTGCACCGTCTTGAAGAAGCTGATGCAGCCCGACGGAATGCCTAGCGAGCAACACCACCCCCTAATTTGTGTCCGTACGGGCAAGACACGAGTCGAACTTGCGCCACCCCAGAAAGGGAGACTTACGGTGTTCAGGAAGACCAACTGGGACACCCCAAGTGCTCTAGTGTATTTCAGTATTTATAACTCGAATATGTATAAAACTAACTTAAATGTGTAATAAATGTAAATAAATTCTCTAAAATACAATAAAAATGTATAATAAATACTTTATTATGTAAATTAACTCTGTGTAAGGTCAATTGGATGATTCGTTATCTAATTTATACTTTAATTACGAGATTAACCCTTAATTTAATGTGCAAAACCCCTAAATTTAACCAATTTAATTATATATCTAAATAATTTATTTACCTAAATTAAATATACCATTATATATTCCTATATAAGGGCTTTTCAAAAATATAATTTAATTTAAAATCAAATTTAAATTTGACCTTAAATCGAGGGCTAAATCATCGGATTTCGAACGTAGCGATTTGCAGCATTGCGCCAATTTGGCGCTGGCTATTAGTGCCATATCGATGGCGCACAGCACTACAAAGCCACATAAAAGGTTTTCGTCTATTTCTTTAGAAGGTTGTTCGATGCTGGGCCTGTGTGGGCGTGTTGTCTGTCCTCGAAATGAACAAAAATAAGCCTGGACGACCTATTAGTAGGCGCTTGGTCCTGTGGCATTGTGTATCCTCCGTAGTGGGTCGTCAGCCATTGAAAGTGAATTTTGGCCCACCAATGAAGTAGTGTTGTGTCTTGTGTGTGTATGTGTGTGTATATATATAGTACAAGTATACGTATAATATAATGTAGATACAATATGCATCGAAGAGACAATGCGATCCATCATTCTACATTTAGAATAGTATATATTTTAGGTTAATTAGGTTCTTTTTATGACCAGGAGAGAAGAAGTCTTATTTTAGGGCCTCAGATGGATGATCTGATCAGAACGACGATCGGAGTCTAACGCCTCCAAATCGTCTAGATCGGAGTTCCGTAGTATCATATAAAGTCCGAGGAAGATCAACAGCCAGGAGGCAATGCGACATCCATATGGGTTTCGGATGGAAAATCTGACCGTACGGATGGATCCGAAGCGACGATCGCAGTCCGGAAACGTGGGAATCATCTCGATCTGAGTACCATGGCACCCTCTGACACGCAAAATGCATTTGTTTAAAAAGGGTCGTTGTAGTTCGCGTTTGCTGCGTCAGTTTTAAACGAAGAAATGGATGTGAGTCTGAGTGTCAATCTCAGGGAGGCGTGAAAACCAGATTTTTCTTGTCACTTAATGTCACAGAAATGACGAGTTTTTGCTTGCGAGAAGATGTGGGTGAAAAGTGAGTGAGAGAGAGAGAGAGAGAGAATAGGGTTAGAATCTTTCATTCACAACATGCAACTTAAACACAAAAGAGGGCAAGTAACTAGATAGGAAACAACTTCATTTGACGTGCAACTTTGGTTTTACAGTTACAACACTAGATAAATGCTTAAACACAAGTAAAGTAAAGCTTAAGATAAAGAGGTAAAGAGAGAGAGAAGACGGCGAGGTGGCCACGGCGATGGAGAGGGGCTCCGTTAGTGGCTCGTTGGCTCCAGTGATTACAAAGAGAGCTAATGGTAGCTAGGAGTGGGGTAGAGCACTTGCAAGTGAATTCCATGCCCTTCCATGAGTGGTTGGACGGAGTTTATATAGGCAAAAGGGTTTTCTAATTTAAGTATGGGCTTTAGCGACGTCCGAGAAGTCGCTAAACCCATACCAAATCCGTCGGTGTAGCCCCCTTTGTCCGTCGATCATCAGCGTGCCCTGTGCTTCCTCTGTGGCAATCCCCGCACGCGTGTTGTGAGCCGTCCGATCTCAGATCTCGCTAAGGGCGCGCTCGCGGATTGCTGCTAAGGCGCGTGCTTCTGCCACGTCATCGCGTGCGTGAGTGTCCGCGCGCATCCGTTGCGCCGCGCGATTCGATCTTCGCCGTTCACTCCTAATCGAGCGGCTCGATTTTCCCGTAGTGTGCCTTCGCCTTCCATTTGCTGTGCAGCGCTATTCGATCCCACATCGGATGCGCGGGTGTGGAGCGGTCAACCGCTATGCTGTTGTAGCGGTTGGTCACGGAGAGGGCAGGTGCGCGGGTGGCTCTCAGCCGTTCAATCGAAGATCGATGGCTGAGAGTTATCCTCTGGGTGAAGGCAAAAACAGGCGGTGGTGAGGGTGCGACGAGCGGGCACGACGTGGCGCGCTGTGGGCTGTTGATCATCAAATCAACGGTCAAAACTTCTTAGGCCCATTATAGGAGCTCCGAATGTCGGATTTGGCCGATTTCGAGTCCGTTGGACTCCGTTCGTCGCTTTGAATCCATTTGTGTGGTCCGATTGCTCATCCGAGGCCTGTTTTGACATGTTCTTGTACACATGGCCGTTAATAAAGCATTATAAGCAATCTTGATGTGCAATGCATGCGATGCTCCTATTCCTATTTATGATGTATCCACTGTGCATTTTGCCTTTAAGACCATCCCCTTTTGGCAGAGTTAGCATTGTATAATGTAGTGTTATCATACCCCCATGCTTACACCTTGCTAGTCCCTAGCAAGGTTTATTCTAGCCATTATTTCCAGTTAGAATTTAAGAAGTAATTACTTGGTCATTTCGTTACTTGTCAATAGGAGGAAATATACTAAGATCCTGATCTACAGAGACTAAGCAGTGCCCGGGTGTCTGCCAAAATATGAATCGCCTAAATCATAGCTTTAAGGCATGTATATATATATATATATATATTTTTCATCTTTTCTTCTTCCCTTTTTTTAGAATTTTGGAGTTAAGAGTGTGTTGGTAACTTTTTACGGCTACCCAACCCACCCAAAACTCGGAAAAAATTCTAAGTGCTAAGCATCTTGGTGTGAAGATCGTGATAGACTCACTCAATGATAATTTAGACAGGCTTCGGGTTCCTACACCCCTAGGTGACCGGAAGAGGAAGTGTTTTGCCTGAAGGTGTATTTGTTCGATCGGTAGCTTTCTCCCTACGTTTGTTTTACTTGGGGTCAACACAAGGATTTTTCCAGTGTACATCTCCCCGGCTTTTTCTACTTCCCCGCTTTGTCCTTAAGTGTTTTGGTTCCTTTTTGTGCATTTACTGAGCTGGGCTCTAGACAACTGATCAATGGGTTGTTACCCACGATCACTTGCCAGCCATACTCATGCGGTGAAGTGTGGTTTATTTTCTTCTTCTTCTCTTTTTTCTTTTTATATTTGGTAGGTGGCTTCCTGATTGCACAGCAAAAATACACCAATAAATATGCCATCTTGTGTTATTTCCTAGCACTGCCATTGCATATTAGGTAGCTACAGTTGCATTTGTAAAAAAGACACTTGCATGCATTTATTTGAGAGGAGAGGATAATGCAAATAATTGGCCATGTAATTAACGTCTTCATCAAAGGTTGCATCGCAATTTCACCTTCTTCATTTTTTTATTTTGACTTTGAAATCGTCTCCCTCGTGCGGCTCAGGGCTTGGGCAGGCACATCTTCGCGCCATTCCTCTGCCTGCAGCATGGCGGGACTTGCTCTGCCAGCAGCATGGCGGGGGGTTGCATCTTCTTCTTTAAAAAGCCCTGCTCTCTCCTGTGCGCAAGGGGAGCCTAGAACACACAACCCGCAGACACCTTCATCCAGGCCATCTTCCTCCCCTCTTCCCCTCCAAACGCTGTCTCTCTTCTCACTGAAGAGACACACTGTGGGCAAGAGTAGGCTCACAGTGCTCCCACGACCACCACTGTGAGTTCCACCACTGCCCAGCTCCTCCGAGAGCAGGTGGGCGTGGCGTGGTGGTTTCACCCTCTATTTTCACCGCTTAACTCCCTCACCGCCATTGTTAACGCTTCAAGGTCTGAAGCTCCAGCAATAGCGTCGGCTGCCAGCAGTAGCGCAAGCACCGCGCGCACGCCAGCAGACACCCCTGTAGACCGTCCGCAAGCTCTCCCCGCGCGCGCAGGTGCCTTCCAACGCGCCCGCGCGCTCAGAACCAGCCTCAACCGGTTGTCCATCCCGCGTGACACTGTAGCTACTGTTCACTCCTCTCAGCGCGACATTGTAGCTACAGTGTGGTGACCGAGTTGTTTCTCACTTATCCGGTCACCACGCGCTCTCTCTCCTCCTGGCGACCGCCTCCAGCCAATCAGCGCCAGCACCTGCGTCTGCGCTCGCATCCACTCCCGCCCGCAACGCAGTGCGCTGTGTTGCCCTCTCTCTCACACTCCCGCACCCGCTTGCGTGCGACGACAGCGCGCGCGTTCTCTCCAGCGTCTGCGCTCTGCGTTGCGCGCCTGCGTGTGCCCTGGCCACCAGACATCGCACACAGCCCCCAGACGGCTTAACTCGCCCGCTCCCTCTCACAGCAACCTGCCAGTACACGCACACACACACTCACTTGTACACACTCACGTGTACACACTCACACACTCACTTGTACACACTCACACACTCACTTGTACACACCTATACATACTTATATATATACATATATATTTATATATATATATACATATTCATACCTATACAACTATATATAAGTATATATACATACATACATACATACATACACACACACACATATATATACATATATACATACATATATACATATATATCTATAGATATAAATACATATATATATTTATATCTTTATATATATAGAGTTAAATATATATACATATATATCTAGTTATAAATATATATATACCTATATATATTTGCATATCTATATATATATACATAACTACATATACACACTCCACCGCGCATTATATCGCGGGAATATCTACACCAGTTGCTGATATTCTCCGATACCCGCGTAAAGAAAGCGCCTCCGCACACACTCCGACACATCCATCCTACACTCTACGCGGTACTTCGTCTTGTTAGTTGCATCTTTCTAGACGTGGACCGACTCGACACTGTGCTACACGCCATTTCCACGTCCACCCCCACCCCTATATAATATATATATTATATATAGACTATATTTATTTCTCTACAAGCAACCTACCTGATTTTTATTTCTCTTCTGTTTCCTGCTATTAAAAAGATAAAAAAAAAAAGAGTAAAAGAGAAAAGATAATCCTTGTCTTGCAGGTACTCAGTCTCGCGAATAGCAAGACCAGTTTTTTTGGAAACCCTAAGTTGGCTCAAAGCCAAGAACAATTTGGCTCAAAGCCAAGGACCTGATTTTGAGGGTGTACCTCAATGAAAAAATTATCAACAAAAAAATCTTAAATAGAAAAAACCAAAAACATAATAAACGCACAGAAGAGATACGTTTTAGGAAAGGCGTAGAAACTTCTTCATCTTTAATCCCTGCCTCCCTGAGATCGACCCTAGGCCTAAAAGTGACCAAGATAAAATTAAGTAGGCCAGGTTAAAAAATTTTTGTAAAAAGATGGTTAGGCTCGATTTAGGTTAACCAGCATACTCACTTCAACGATAAGTTCACCGTATTAACACAACCTATTCTAGTCCTAACACTTCCCTGATCTCAAATTTACCTAGAGGCAATAAAGAGAAAGTGGTCCCGTGGCTAGGCTCTAGACAACCTGCCAATGGGTTATTACCCACGATAACTTGCCAGCCATACCACCTTAAAAAGTTCATTAGCTACCCAATTTCTGTCAGAATCTCCGAGGAGTGCGTCTGTGCAAAAATGTGTGCAGATGCTTAGACTAAAAGTTCTTCTGAGTTAGAGGGCGAGTTTATAAGTCGTATACTTATCACCCTAATTTATTGGCGGATTAGAATAGATTAAGGTTGCAAGGATTTAAAGCTAAATCCATATTTTAACGGACACCAGGGCTGATTAAGCCTAAAGGCCTAAAAAGTCTAAGTGTTCAAGTTCTTGTTGTATTATTTCCGACTGTTGATAAGTCCCTAGTGCCTAAGTTTTCTTCCTAAATTTAGAATTTTTTTATTATTATTCAAACTGATTAAATGAACTAAGATCATGCAATTGACCACCCCCCCATGCTTAAGTTGGACAATGTCCTCATTGACAAATACATGGATGCAACAGGGGTTCGAAAAGATATTACCTAAGTGAAGTAGAATACCTGATCAGTCTGAATCCTCTGGGTTGTCTCCCAGGAAGCGTTGAGTTTAATGCCTCCAGCTGGGCAGTGCTTCGTGTCATCCCTCAATGAGGGTGACAACCTCTTTCGAGGGAACCTGGGTGAGGAAGTGTTTCAATCTTTGGCCATTGACTGTGAAAGTGTGCTCCATGTTTGGATCAGTGATTTCAACTGCCCCATTGGAGTGGGGCTTGACCACCCTAAATGGTCTTGTCCACTTGGACCTGAGCTTCCCGGGAAAGAATTTTAGGCGAGCATCAAAAAGCCAAACTTGCTGATTCAGCTCGAAGGTTTTTCTGTGGATGAGTCAATCGTGGACAGCTTTCATTTTCTCCTTGTATAATTGACTATTCTCAAAAGCGTCCCGACGAATTTCCTCGAGCTCGGAGAGTTGGAGCGTCCTCTGCGCACCGGCTAAGTGGGGATCCATGTTACACTGCTTAACGGCCCAGTAAGCCCAGTGTTCCAACTCGACAGGAAGGTGGCAAGCCTTGCCAAAGACCAGGCGATAAGGTGACATGCCGATTGGGGTCCTGAAAGCGGTCCGATATGCCCATAGGGCATCATCCAGTCGTGCGGACCAATCCTTCCTATCAGGTCTCACAGTCTTCTATAGAATATTCTTGATCTGCCTATTTGAGACCTCGATCTGCCCATTTGTTTGCGGATGATACGGGGTAGCAATGCGGTGGTTAACCCCATATTTTCTGAGTAGGCACAGAATTGGGTGTGAATAAAATGACTTCCACCATCACTGATCATGGCCTTTGGTATTCCAAACCGGGAAAAGATGTTCTGCTTAACAAAGTCCATGACAGCCTTATGATCGCATCGGCGGGTGGCGACGGCTTCAATCCATTTAGAGACATAGTCTACCGAGACTAAGATGTACTCAAATCCGTTGGATGGTGGGAAGGGGCCCATAAAATCAATACCCTAAATGTCGAAGATCTTGACAATCAAAATGGGCTGGAGGGGCATCATATCTTTTCTAGTCATGGTCCCCAGCGTCTGGCAGCGAGAGCAAGTCTTAGCGAAATTGTGTGCATCCTTGAATAAGGAAGGCCAATAAAATCCAGACTGCAAAACCTTTATAGCCATTTTCTTTCCTGAGAAGTGGCCACCACAAGCCTGGTCGTGACAAAAAAATAACGCACTCTGAACTTCGTCCTCAGGGATACACCTCCTGATGATCTGGTCGGCACAAAGGCGAAACAGCATGGGATCATCCCAGAAATAATGCTTGGCCTCGGCCAAGAACTTGTCTCGTTGCTATCTGGACCAGCTATGCGGGGTTTGTCCCACAACCAGGTAGTTGACATAGTCAGCATACCAGGGCAGTTTATTGTCTTGCACAGCTAGAATGTGTTCATCGGAAAAGGTGTCGGATAAAGGGAGGGCCCAATGTGGTCTGGGTGAAGTCTGGATAGGTGGTCATCCACCACATTCTTTAATCTGGCTTTGTTGCGGATTTCAACTCAAATTCCTACAAGAGCAGGATCCATCTGATGAGCCTGGGCTTCGCATCCTTTTTGTCCCGTGGTTGAATGGTCCGTATAGATGGTCACGTGGGATCCCAGCAGGTAAGATTAGAACTTCTCAAGTCCAAAAACTACAGCGAGCAGTTCTTTTTCTGTGACCGTATAATTTTGTTGGGCCTTGTCCAACGACTTGCTCGTGTAGTAAATCACCACGGGTTTCTTGTCTTGTCTTTGTCCCAGGACAGCACCTATGGCAAAATCTAATGCATCGCATATGATATCAAAGTCCTAGAACCAATCTGGGGGCTGAAGTACAGGTGCTGTGGAGACTAAATCCCGGAGGGTGTGGTAAGCCTGGATGCAATCAGAGGTCATGTGGAACAAGGCGTCGTTATCCAGAAGTTCGGTTAAGGGTTTGGAAAGCGTGGAGAAGTCTTTGATGAACCTTCAGTAGAAGCCAACATGTCCGAGGAATGAACGAATCTGCTGGACCGAGCTAGGCGGAGGAAGTTTGGAAATCAAATCAACTTTAGCCCGATCCACCTCAATGCCCCTATGTGATACGATGTGACCGAGGACGATTCCTTCTTGAACCATAAAATGGCTCTGTTCCCAACTTAACACCAAATTAACCTTACATCGTTTCAGGAATTTTTCCAAGTTGCTCAAACAGTGGTCGAATGAATTCCCAAATATAGAGAAATCACCCATAAAGACCTCCAAGTATTCACCCACCATTTCTGAAAAAATAGCTAGCATGCAACGTTGAAAGGTAGCAGGTGCATTGCATAACCCAAACGGCATACGACAGAATGCAAACGTGCCATACGGGCAAGTGAATGTAGTCTTCTCTTGACCTTCAGGAGCAATTGCGACTTGGTTATATCCTGAATATCCATCCAGGAAGCAAAAATACTTTTCCCCTGCCAATCTTTCAAGGATCTGGTCGATGAATGGCAAGGGGAAATGATCCTTCTTGGTTGCTTCATTGAGTTTCCTGTAATCAATACACACCCGCCATGCGGTGGTGGTGCGGGTGGGGATGGATTCGCCACGTTCATTGGTGACAACAGTGAGCCCGGCTTTCTTCGGAACCACTTGAGTGTGGCTCACCCAGGGGCTATCGGAGATGGGATAGATGATGTCAACGTCAAGACAGTTGATAATTTCCTTCTTAACGACCTCCCGCATATTTGGGTTTAACCGTCTCTGCATCTGGCGAGAGGGTCTAGCTCCATCTTCCAGGTAAATCTTATGAGTGCAATAGGTGGGACTAATTCCTCTTAAGTCTGAAATGGTCCATCCAATGGCGGCCCGATGTTCCGAAAGGATCGCGGTCAACCTAAGTTCCTGATCCTTGGTTAGATAAGAGTTAATAATCACAGGGAAGGCCCGGTCAGGTCCCAGGAAGACATACTCGAGATTCTCAGGTAGCGGCTTTAGTTTGGGTGTGGGTGGAACAACAGTCGAAGGAAAAGGGAAAGGTAGGAGTTGATCAACATCAATCTCCTCAAATGATGTTGTTTGATGGTAAGCAGCCCTACAGAGGTTCATGGGCAGAGATGGTGATGAGTCAGAACAGTCGTTACAGGATTGGTGGTCTGAGACAGAACTAAGGGTGAGGCATTCCTCGACCAAAGGTTCTACGGGATCGTATTCCTCGATACAGTCACAATCAAAAGACTTGGTTGCCCGAAAGATATCCAACTTCATTTTCTTATCTCCGAAGGCGATTTCCATACATCCCGTGTCACAATCGATGTTTGCCTTAGCCGTAGCTAAGAAAGGTCTGGCTAAAATTATGGGTGCATTTTGTAGTTTTTTAGGGACTTCCATGTTTAGCACCAAGAAGTCAACCGGAAAATAGAAGTCCTTGACCTGCACAATCACGTCCTCAACAACCCCCTTCGAGGTCTTCACATATCTATCAGCCAACTGGATGGTAACAGGTGTGGGCGTCAACTCTCCGAAACCAAATTGGTGGTATAGGGTTGTCGGAATCAGATTGATGGAAGCACCTAAGTCCAGGAGAGCTCTATCAAATGTCATGTCCTCGATATTGTAGGATATCAGGGGTGCTCCTAGGTCAGTTCATTTGAGTGGAAGGTTGCTTGATATCATGGAACTTGCTTGCTCTGAGAGCACAACCTTCCCAGGTGCTTGAGGTCTTGGCTTACGCTTTGGTGTACAGGCATCCTTCAGGAACTTAGCGTAAGCCAGAATATGCTTGAAGGCCTTAAGGAGTGAGATATTAATCTGGACCTGCTTAAAAATCTCCAAAAGCTCCTCTGTTTCCACAACACTTTTCTTCTTCTTGATAGTCTCCAAGGCCTCGGGATATGGTGTCTGAATGTGGATAGGATCTATTTTTGGGTCCTTGGGTTTTTCCAGTGCCTCTTCTAAGACGGGTGTTTCAGAAGGTGAAGTCTCAGGAAGAGTCGGCCATTTGGGATCCTTGGTTTTCGTGCCGCTTCTCAAGGTTACCGCATTAGCAGAGGCATTGGGAACATGGGTTGATCCTTGAGAAGACAAGGACGAAGAAGCACCAAACCCAGGGGTGTTTGTGGGGCTGGTTGGACCATGTGAGCCTGTCCAGGATTGCCTTAGAACCCTTGCGAATTGAGGCCTCTATTAATCATGTTTCGTGGGTTTGGTTGTGGCTAGGAAGGTAGGGATCCTTGTTGTTTACAGTTCAATAGCTGGCTTAACTGTCCCTTTACTAAAGCCATTTCCTCCTGGTGTTTTTGGTTCATTTCAGCCATCATCTTTATCAAGGTGTCCATTTGGTTTTGCGAGGGAGGGGCCGCCCTATTCGGATTATATGGGGGTCTAACTAGGCTTGGATGATGGCCATTGTGTCTGGTGGGGGTTGATCCTCCACCTCATCTACCCTGGGTTCAGCCATGTCTCTAGCAAAATCAGGTCACCTGGATTCCCATCCCAAAACAAACAACTCAGGATGCAGTGATCGTCTCCCGTGCATACACTAGAGAAGAACAGGAAGGGATGCGGAGAGCGACAGATGCGAGAAGTGTGTGTACAAACAAGCCTAGTCCTTATGGTGTATTCCTTAGGGGACCTAGAAATTTCCAAAGGGGCACGATCAAGTCCGTAAGCACTGGATTTCCCTTCCCAAAGCTAATCTGGCCAGGTTGATTACGAGGGGATTGTAGGGAAGGTTCTTCCTTTGGCTTGCACCGCCGATTCCATAGACCCCACAACGGCAGTCATTTGACACTTCCTCGCAGCCTAGTCACCAGATTCTACTAAGGGAATGAAAGCCAAGTGCCCAGCGAACAAAACCATGCCTCTCAAGACTTAACCCAGTCCTGCCTAGGGCACGTCTACTCTATTTTAAAAGGACTAGGATAGTGCTTGTGCTAGGATTATGTGATGAGGCGTTAATTGGGGTAATACCTCTTAGTTTTCCAATTCTAGTGTGTGTACTCCTATTAAAACATGGTTTTCAAGCAAGGACTTTTTTTAAGATGTGGTGTCTTTTAATGTTTCATCCTTACTTTTGTGTCTTTTAGGATTGACGTGTCTTAATATTTTCAGACAAGTTTCAGGTGGCCACGTCAAGTTTTGCACACAATTGGTGAAAGTGGATTTCCTTTTATGTGAAGAGGCTCTA
Source organism: Thalassia testudinum (assembly GCA_037157565.1). NCBI lineage: Eukaryota > Viridiplantae > Streptophyta > Magnoliopsida > Alismatales > Hydrocharitaceae > Thalassia > Thalassia testudinum. The sequence goes on from JAZHRO010000039.1 coordinate 16,319,657, forward strand.
AAACCCTAATGTATTCATCCTAGTGATCATGCAGCTTCTATTGGATGAGTCAATTTTAGGGGTGAGTGGTGCAACCCAAGTCAAGTCATGGTGGCTTCGCAAACACCACTCAAAAAGAAAGATAAACACTCCAAAAAGATTAGGTCTTAAGAATGTTAGTGTATATATAAATATATATATATTTTATTGGGTGATGAGTGAAGGATGTGGATCATGAAATCATACACCACACCAAAATTTTTTTTGATTTTACAATTTTTTTAAAGATTTTTTTTAGGCAAGCAAACAACCACGGGTGAAGAATTACTCACGACCGGTCCTTGTTGCGCTTACTCCCTTGTTACCGTCACGAGTTGCACTGCTTCGTCATCCGAGCGCTGAATTCCTGCAACCATCAAGTAAAAGGAGGCAAGGCGTTAGATGATGTAAGCATGGATGTAAAATGGAAGTGACAAAATAAATCCATTGCCTCCCCGACAACGGCGCCAAAAACTGACGTGCGCAAAATGCATTTGTTTAAAAAGGGTCGTGTTCACATTTGCTGCGTCGGTTTTAAATGAAGAAACGGTCGTGAGTCCGAGTGTCGATCTCAAGGAGGTGTGAAAAATAGATTTTTCTTGTCACTTAATGTCACGGAAATGATGGGTTTTTGCTTGCGAGAAGACGTGGGTGAAAAGCGAGTGAGAGAGAGAGAGAATAGGGTTAGAATCTTTCATTCACAACATGCAACTTAAATACAAAAGAGGGCAAGTAACTAGATAGGAAACAACTTCATTTGACATGCAACTTTGGTTTTACAATTACAACACTAGATATATGCTTAAACACAAGTAATGTAAAGCTTAAGATAAAGAGGGAAAGAGAGAGAGAGAAGACGGCGAGGCAGCCACGGTGGTGGAGAGGGGCTCCATTGGCGGCTCGTCAGCTCCGGTGATTACAAAGAGAGCTAATGGTGGCTAGGAGTGGGATAGAGCACTTGTAAGTGAATTCAATGCCCTTCCATGAGTGGTTGGATGGAGTTTATATAGGCAAAAGGGTTTTCTAATTTAAGTATGGGCTTTAGTGACGTCCGGGACGTCGCTAAACCCATACCAAATCCGTTGGTGTAGCCTCCTTTGCCCGCCGGTCATCAGCGTGCCTTGTGCTTCCTCTATGGCAATCCCCGCGCGCGTGTAGTGAGCCGTCCGATCTAAGATCTCGCAAAGGGCGCGCTCGTGGATTGCTGCTGAGGCGCATGCTTCTGCCACGTCATTGCGTGCGTGAGTGTCTGCGCGCATCCGTTGCACCGCGCGGTTCGATCTTTACCGTTCGCTGCTAATCGGGCGGCTCGATTTTCCCGCAGCGCGCCTTCGCCTTCCATTTGCTGCGTAGCGTGGTTCGATCCCACGTCAGATGCATGGGCGTGGAGCGGACGACCGTTGTGTTGTCGCAGAGAGGGCGGGTGCGCGGGCAGCTCTCAGCCGTTCGATCGAAGATCGACGGCTGAGAGTTATCCTCCGGGTGAAACCGGCGGTGCTGAGGGTTGATGTAAACATGCTTACATTGCATAAAATGTCTATTTATGCATGTTCTTAAGCATAGAATTGCATTACATACTATAAATATTGCATAACATGCATCATCTTACATTTAGATTAGTTTGAATAAAATGGAGGTTAATTCTCTCCTTTTATGTTCAGGGACAGGGCAAACCTTTTATCGGGGTCTCGGATCGAAGATCTAACCATACAAATGTGATCAGGGCAACGATTGGAGTTCAACGACTCCAAGATTGCCCTAATCAGACATCTGTAGCATCAGATGGAGACCGGGGAACCCTAGAAGATCAAGGGACAAGATGGTGTGAATCTACACTTCAAACGACAAATCCGACCGCACGGATGGATTCGGATCGACGATTGCAGCCTAATGATGGGAAAATCGACTCAATCTGACAACCGTGGCACCATCTACATCATGCAAAAGATGGACAGCCAAGATGGCGCCACGTGGTGCCATCTCGGCCACCCAACCAACCGCCCTCAACTTCTGAAGATGCTATCACACCCGAATCTTCGTCGTTGGATCAAGATCCAACGACTGAGATTGCACCCAACCAGCGCGCCTATCCTCTGAAGCTGCACCTGAAGGAGCCGCCTCGACCGTTGGATCTCAATCCAACGATCCTGATCGCGTGCGCATGAATTCATCTCCACGACACAAGCGCCGCTGTAGCGTAGCGGGTGAACGTGCTCGCAAGAAGATGAGGCACGCGTTCGAGCTTGCGCGAGTGGCATCTGAGGCGTGAGTAAGCAGGCTCTGCGACCGCTCGATCGCAATCGAGCGGTTGCGGGCACTCAATCCATTCCGCGCGCTATCGCATGCCCACGCGTGACACGAGATCGCACGCGGGCGTTGCATGCAGAAGAGGCGGGCGAGAAGCGCTCTCAGCAGTTCGATCTCACGATCGAACGACCGAGATTCAGAGGACGTGGGCGACGCGGAAGATGAGCAGGCACCCCAGTACACCCATGATGGGGCTTTAGCGACGGTTTTATCCGTCACTAAAGACCCCTTATTTAATGTTTTGAGATTTAAATGACCAAATTGCCCTCACTCCTTGCAACTATAAAAGGAGACCCCCTCCACAAGAAATTCTCATCCCTTCCTTCTCTTCTCTCCCTATCCAAAGCTCAAGAGGAGCTTGTCCCACACCCGAGATGCTCCTCGCGAGATAAAGTCAAATTTTTGCTCTCATTTCAGAAGCAGATCCTGCGCCGACAACGACGACGACGTGCTGCCCCGTTCTCGTTCCTCCTGCTTCGACCTCCTTCTTCCCGCTCCGTCTCCCTTCGTCCAGGCGGCGTCTCGTCCAGCTCGTCCTCCAAGCAATCGTCTAGGAGGATAACTTCTCTCTCCCATTCTTCTTTACAGCTTTCTAGAGTAGAATTTTCCTGCTTTCTAGTGTAGCTGATTTCCCGCTTTCTAGTGTAATTCTTCTATGATTTTATTGTATAAATAATTTGAATTATTGTAACGACCCGGTTCCCAAGTCCCTACGAGACACGAGAACCGGACCGACTCGACTAATCCCAAGACCTAGTCGTCCAACGAGGAAGTAACCAAAAGACAGTAAAATGAACCACATTCAGCATGAATATAACTAACAGTAAGAAAGTACAGCAGTAAGGAAAGAAACTACTACAGTAGGTACCACCACAACAGTAAAACAACATTTATCATATAACAAGAACTGCAGGTAAAGAAAGTACCGCGGAAACAAAAAAAAAACTACTCACTAAAACAGAACAAAAGAGGTACAAGGACTGTGGTAAACTCTACTGAACCCTACTTGGCCCAGCGTCCTCTGCAGCCGCCAACCCTGGCTGCTCAACACCTGGTCCTGAAAAAGGTAACGAGTGTAACACGTCAGCAAAACGCTGAGTAGAGTGGCAAACTAACTAAAGGCAACAGTAGAGTGTACAGTAGCTGTTATGTTCTATTACTTCCTTTATTCACATCTTTCAATTTTTCTCACTATTTCATTTATTTCTCAGATCCTTTACTTGATCTCGAATGTCCTCGTGGGAACGATCTTGATTGCAGTCTTTTCCAAAAGTAGAAGTAGCACGTGGAGCTCTCCTGGCCGGGAGAGTCCCCCGTGGTGATCCTACCTCAGTCAACCACCCCAAGGTCACTGACAGACATAACGGTGACTACGGCACGCGCGATAAACGCACAGGTAGCTAGCCCGCACTGGCACGCGGTCAGTCGTTTCCGTTAACGGGTGCGCCCAAAGCACAGCACGGAACCAGGGCAGAGCCCTCTCAGTAACAGGGGTCCAACCCCTCCACAGTAACCAAACCGGGGCCTTGCCCCTCCACAGTCCACGCACCCTCGCCTGACTACCCTGGTTTGCCCTAGTGGGCCTAACAAGTCGGTGAAGGAGGCTAGCAGAACCCCGGGGCCCGTGGGGTAGCTAGTACTCTCCTAACACTACTAGCTCTCCTCGGTACTACGTACACGAGGGCCAACAAGTCGGTACAGAGCGGCCAATCCTAACCCCGGGTCCCTGGGGCGGCTGGCCCCACTCTGCACAAAACAGGTACAGGTACTTCCCTTGGTACTGCGTACCCAAGAGACAGTACAAACTACATCTCAGTTCCATTCCTTTTTCTTTCCAGGAGTTCCACTCCTAATTCCCCGTAGGGTTCCAGCTCTTTATCTCAGAACATCATATGTTTCACTTTCCAGATTCACGTTCTCAAAATCCATGATCTTAAACATGTTTCTTTATTCATAACAGGCAGCTGTTAATTCAAATTACAGGCAGCTTTATATTCCTTTCCATTTTTCCAAGACTGCAGTATTATACATTCCACTAGTTTTTCCATCCTAAGATTCATGCCACATCCTAGGATCTAGCATACAACTAGTTTTCCAGCCCAAGGATTCATGCATCACCTAGGAGCTATCATTCCATACCTTTCTCATTCCTAGGATTCATGCAATGTCCTAGATTCTAGTTATGGTTCCATACTTTAACAGATTTTAAAAATAACTTAAGCCACTCTACCAGGTACAACGGGAGTAATGGGGGCGTGATCGGGAATCCCGCGTGCCTCCGCGACTCTCAAGACTGCAACCGGATGAGGTCCTATCACAAGGATCAAACACAAGGAGTGTCTCAAAACAGTGTATAGCTACTGTAGACGGGTAGGGGAATTAATTCTGAAACGAACGCAACTCGAATCGCGGAAAACGGAGCCCAAACGGGCCCTAAACGGGTCGAGAAAGACGATACTGTGCAAAATCAGACGTCTGGAACTCCTTCCAGACGTCTTAAACGGTGGATCAGAGAATTACCTGCTCAGCGTGGTTTCCCAGATGTCCAGAAGTCTACGGGGACGTCTGTCCTATACCCCAGACGTCCGATGGTCCACACGGACGTCTGTAGGTCACTCCAGCCGTCTGGTACAACTTCCAGACGTCTGATTCGCAAAGGATGGCGAATCAGCGAACCTGCGCACAGCCAACCCCCCTCCCTCAGTACGGTCAGTCGACAAGAAGGAAGAAGAAAGCGGAAACTCACCTTTCAGACGTCTGTATGATCTTACAGACGTCGACCTTGCCGTCTGGCTATCAACCCAGACGTCTGATTCTGGAACTTTTTCCAGAATCAGAACCCTGCTCGGCCTCCGCTCGCGACGCCGCCCGCGTCGCACCTCGCGCGTCTGCTGCTCAGCCCGCAGCAGGTCCCTCTCCGCGTCGCTCCGCGCCCCCTGCGCCCTCCGTCGGCTGGCCAAGCCGCTCCGGCGAGCTCGCCCTCACGGCAGAGCTCCGCCCTCGCACGCCGCACCTCCGCGCTCACTGCGGCCGCCGCTGCGGCCCTCGCGTCCGCTCGCTCTCGCGCACAGGAAGGAGAAGAAGGAGGAGACGATGGAGACGGGAGAGGAGGCGCGCCCCTTTTAACGTCGCGCGGAGAGGAGAGAGAGAAGGCGGCAAGCCGCCTGCAGCCGCAGAGAAAAGAGGGAATATGCGGTCTGCGCGCTCAGGCGCGCAGGCGACTCGCGTGTGTCGAAAATAACGGATTTCAGGACGTCTGGAAACGATCCCAGACGTCTTATCAGACGTCTGGTTGTGATCCCAGACGTCTTGTCCGACGTCTGGGCCACCTCCCAGACGTCTTAAAAGACGTCTGGGGCACACATTCGTTACAATATAACAAACTCAAAGGAAGTTTCGTCCCCGAAACTTGCGCCAACTAGGGTGCGGGAAAAAGGATGTCCAAATAACCATAACAAACTCAAAGAGGACCGAAGCCAGTCCGAAAAGACGTACCCGCGAAAAGCTCCGGGTACCGCTCCCGCATTGCTGCCTCAGGCTCCCAGGTAGCCTCCTCGTACCGCTGGCTCCTCCACAAAACCTTTACCAGGGGTACTTGCTTTCGTCTCAACCTGCGGACGACTCGGTCTAGGATCTGCACTGGCCGCTCGGGGTAGGTCAGGTCGTCACTCACCTCGACGCTCTCGTGACTCAGTACGTGGCTGGGATCGGCTACGTACTTCCTGAGGTTGGACACGTGGAACACGTCGTGCACACCAGAAAGCTGCGGGGGAAGGGCAAGTCTGTAAGCAACGGGTCCAACTCGCTCCAGGACCTCAAAGGGCCCCACGAACCTCGGCGCGAGCTTCCCTCTCACCCCAAACCGCTGTAAGCCCTTCATGGGCGAAACACGAAGGAAGACGTGGTCCCCAACCTCGAACTGCACCTCTCTGCGTATGCAATCCGCGTAGCTCTTCTGTCTGCTCCTGACAGTGCGGAGTCGTCTGTGGATCTGCTCCACTACCTCCTGACTCTGCCGGATCAACCTGGGGCCAACCTCCCACTTGGTCCCCACCTCAACCCAACTCAAGGGTGCCGTACACTTCCGTCCGTACAGAGCCTCGTAGGGAGCCATGCCGATGCTCGAGTGATAACTGTTGTTGTATGCAAACTCCGCCAGGGGCAGGTGCTCCTCCCAAGAGCCCCTCCAGTCCAGTACACAGGCACACAAAAGGTCCTCAAGTGTCTGTATCGTGCGCTCAGACTGTCCGTCCGTCTGGGGGTGGTAAGCCGTGCTAAACCTCAACCTCGTCCACAAAGCCTGCTGAAACTCAGCCCAAAACTGGGACGTAAAGCGGGTATCCCGGTCGGATACGATCTCCCGCGGAACTCCGTGTAGTCGCACCACATCACGGATATACCTCTCTGCCAACTGTGCTGGTCCCAAAGTGACTCGGATCGGCAAGAATCGTGCCGTCTTCGTCAATCTATCCACTATTACCCAGACTGCGTCGTGTCCTCGCTGGGTAACAGGTAAGCCCACCACCAAGTCCATGGTGATGCTCTCCCACTTCCATTCTGGTACTGGAAGCGGCTGAAGCGGCCCTGCAGGCCTCTGATGCTCGGCTTTCACCTGCTGGCACACCAAGCACTGCTGCACAAACTCACCCACATCCCGCTTCATCCCTCTCCACCAAAACTCGCGTCTCAAGCCATGGTACATTTTCGTGTTTCCGGGATGTATGGTGAATCTGGAACCGTGTGCCTCAGTCAGGAGCTCTCTCAACAGCTCCTCGTCTCTGGGAACGCACAACCGTCCCCTCAAGCATAGCACCTGGTCTATGAAAGAGAAGTCCCCTGGGTCCCCTGATAGTACTCTATCGCGCAAAGACTGCAAGTACGGATCGGCCATCTGTCCCGTGATGATGCGGTCTATCAACTCTGGCCTGGTCTGCCGTGTCACCGTCACTGCCCCACAGTACCCTCGTAACTCTAGAGGTCGCCAACTGCCCACCTCCTCCAAAAGGCTCCAACTCTGTAACTGTAGACTGGCCAAGCGTGCAGGTGCCTTACGGCTCAAGGCGTCAGCCACCACATTGGCCTTTCCCGGGTGGTAGGAGATGCTGCAGTCGTAGTCCTTCAGGAGCTCCAACCAACGTCTCTGTCTCATGTTGAGCTCCTTCTGGTCAAAAAGATATCTGAGGCTCTTGTGATCTGTAAAAATCTCGAAGGTCTCACCGTACAAGTAGTGCCTCCATGTCTTCAGCGCGAAGACAACAGCTGCCAACTCTAGATCGTGGGTAGGGTAGGTATGCTCATGGGGCTTCAGTTGCCGCGAAGCGTAAGCGACCACGTGACCCCTCTGCATGAGCACACCTCCTAACCCCTGCAAGGAAGCGTCCGTGTACACAACGAACCCGCCACTACTGTCAGGGATGGTGAGCACGGGAGCCGAGGTCAACCTCTCCTTCAGCTCCAGAAAACACGCCTCACAGGCGTCTGTCCAAGCGAAAGGCACGTCCTTCCGGGTCAACTGTGTCATAGGACGCGCAATTTGTGAAAATCCTCTGATGAACCGTCTGTAGTAACCTGCCAGTCCCAGGAAACTGCGAATCTCAGTGACTGAACGCAGTCTCTCCCACCTGAGCACTGCCTCGACCTTGGCGGGGTCCACCGCCAGACCGTCTCCAGAGATCACATGTCCCAAAAAGGTCACCTCCCTCAACCAGAACTCGCACTTGCTGTATTTGGCGTACAGCCTGCGTCATCTCAGAGTATCCAGAACCATCCGCAAGTGCTGTCCGTGCTGCGTCCGATCTCTAGAATAGATGAGTACATCATCTATGAAAACCACCACAAACTGGTCCAAGTACGGTCTAAACACCCGGTTCATCAGGTCCATGAAAGCAGCGGGGGCATTGGTCAGCCCAAACGGCATGACCAAAAACTCGTAGTGTCCGTACCGGGTGCGGAAAGCTGTCTTAGAGACGTCGGTCTCCCTGATCCTCAACTGGTTGTATCCAGACCTCAAGTCGATCTTGGAAAACACCGTGGCACCCCGCAACTGGTCAAACAAATCGTCAATCCTCGGCAGCGGATATCTGTTCTTGATGGTGACCCTATTCAGCTGTCGGTAGTCCACACAAAGGCGTAGGGTCCCATCCTTCTTTTTCACAAACAGTACCGGGGCTCCCCAGGGAGACGCACTGGGCCTCACGAAACCCTTCTCCAAAAGGTCCTGCAACTGAGACTTGAGCTCTCGCAGCTCAAGCGGTGCCATTCTGTATGGCGCGGTGGAGATGGGGCTGGTCCCTGGTACGAGTGAGATCTCAAACTCGATCTCACGCTCGGGCGGTAGTCCTGGTAACTCGTCTGGGAACACATCAGAGAACTCTCTGACCACCGGGATGCTCTGGAAGTCTGCCACGGGGCTGTGCTCTGCCACCACACAAGCTAGGAAGCCCTCACAACCCTGGCTCAAAAGTCTCGCCGCCCGAAGTGTCGAAATGCACCTGAAACCTCCATCCACTGGCTGCCCGTGAAACTCGAAAGAAGGCAATTCCGGAATGGAGAAGACAATCTTCCTCTCAAAACAGTCTACCAAGGCGTGGTAAGCGGACAGCCAATCCATCCCCAGAATCACTCCAAAGTCCTCCATCTGTATCATAATCAGGTCAGCTGGCAGGCTATGTCCCCCGATGCTGACCTCGCAACCCGTGTACACCTCCTCAGCTACAAACAGCTGACCACTCGGACCTCTGATTACGAACGGATTCTCTAACAGTGTATAATCCTGGTCCAAACTAACTGCGAAACTGGCTGCGACAAACGAGTGCGTAGCGCCGGAATCGAAAAGCGTGTAAACGAGTCTGCCAGAAACTGAAACCATACCTGCTACCACGGATCCCGAAGCTCTGGAGTCCCTGTATGTTAGGGCGTTGATACGCCCCTCAGCTCTAGGTGCGGACGAAGCAGCCACACTCTGCGTCGGACGGGTAGGTGCTGGCCGGTACCCTCCTCGCGACTGCTGTCCTCCTCTTCGTGCCTGGGAACCGCGGCCTCCTGCACGCCCTCCAGTGCTCTGCACGGGAAGTATCTGCTGACCTCCTGCCCTAGATGGGCAGTCCCTCCTGACGTGGCCCGGCTGGCCACACTAGTAGCAGAGGGGAACCCGACTCCCGCCCTCAGTGAGTACCTGCTGTCGGCTAGGCGGGGGTCCGGTGCTGGCGACTGGCCCCTGTCGAGGGCCCCCAAAGGCCATTGATGGCCCTGCACAACGTGACGGCTCTCCTGCGGACGTCACGTGTCTCCGTTCTCGCCGGCCTTGTGAGAAGTCTGGCTGAAAGGGCCTCTTCCGCCCGCCGTCGGTCTCTCGCGCGGACGGGTTGGTCTCCTCGTAAGTCATAGCTGCCTCTACCACCCTCGAAAACGTCGGCAGCTTCAGGGGTTTGACATACCCCCGGATCGCAGGCCGGAGCCCCTCGGTGAACCTCCAAAGGCGCTCCTCCTCAGTGGCTACCGCTGTCGCTGCAAAGCGGGACAGCTCCAAGAAACGCGTGCGGTACATGCTCACGGTCATCGTCCCTTGGCGGAGAGTGTGGAACTCCCGCCTCCTCTAGTCCTGCCATGTCTGGGGAAAGTACTGCTCGCAGAAGAGGGTGACGAACTGGTCCCACGTCGGCTCGTCCCTCTCCTGTCCCCGGACCGCCCTCCACCACCGGTGTGCCGCACTCTCCAGCTGGTACGTGGCAAAGGCCACGCGGCACTCCACCGGGGGGCGAAGGGTGTCGAAGATCTTCTCCAGCTGCTCAAGCCAGTCCTCTGCCTCGGTCGGGTCCTCATCCCCCTTGAAGGAGGGGGGCTTCAGCTTCCGGAACTGTCCGAAAAGCTCGAAGTGGCGCTGTAGGGGAGGTGCTGGTGCACCTCCAGGCGAAGGTGCCTCGTGTACAGAAGTGTCGGAGGAAGGTGGGGGCGGCAGGGGCCCATCCCCTCCCTCGTGTCCAGCGCCGCGTCCGTCGCGTGGTCCCACAGAGGACTCCCCCTCTGCAACCCCAGGAGGAGGTGCTCGGGGTGGTGGGTGGAGCTCCTCTCGTACAATATCCCGTATCAGTCTGGCGAGGTCCTGAGCCTGGATGCCAGGGAGTGGTGGCTGGTCCACCGAGACGTCAACGACAGCACGTCCACCTCGCCCTCGGCCGCGCCCGCGGCCAGTCTCGCCAGTCCCGCGACGAGGCATCTCCTGCAAGGAGACGCGAAACAAAACAGAAACGTCAAAACAGACGGTACCTAACAAAACTTCTAGGAGCTCATGTCAAGAGACATGTTGTGGTGGCTACTCTAGCTATAAACATGTGAATTGGTTATTTTCCAGTCAGTTGATTCACTTCTCGGGACGACCTTGCTCTAATACCATCTTGTAACGACCCGGTTCCCGAGTCCCTATGAGACACGAGAACCGGACCGACTCGACTAATCCCAAGACCTAGTCGTCCAACGAGGACGTAACCAAAAGACAGTAAAATGAACCACATTCAGCATGAATATAACTAACAGTAAGAAAGTACAGCAGTAAGGAAAGAAACTACTACAGTAGGTACCACCACAACAGTAAAACAACATTTATCATATAACAAGAACTGCAGGTAAAGAAAGTACCGCGGAAACAAAAAAAAAATACTCACTAAAACAGAACAAAAGAGGTACAAGGACTGTGGTAAACTCTACTGGACCCTACTTGGCCCAGCGTCCTCTGCAGCCGCCGACCCTGGCTGCTCAACACCTGGTCCTGAAAAAGGTAACGAGTGTAACACGTCAGCAAAACGCTGAGTAGAGTGGCAAACTAACTAAAGGCAACAGTAGAGTGTACAGTAGCTGTTATATTCTATTACTTCCTTTATTCACATCTTTCAATTTTTCTCACTATTTCATTTATTTCTCAGATCCTTTACTTGATCTCGAATGTCCTCGTGGGAACGATCTTGATTGCAGTCTTTTCCAAAAGTAGAAGTAGCACGTGGTGCTCTCCTGGCCGGGAGAGTCCCCCGTGGTGATCCTACCCTCAGTCAACCACCCCAAGGTCACTGACAGACGTAACGGTGACTACGGCACGCGCGATAAACGCACAGGTAGCTAGCCCGCACTGGCACGCGGTCAGTCGTTTCCGTTAACGGGTGCGCCCAAAGCACAGCACGGAACCAGGGCAGAGCCCTCTCAGTAACAGGGGTCCAACCCCTCCACAGTAACCAAACCGGGGCCTTGCCCCTCCACAGTCCACGCACCCTCGCCTGACTACCCTGGTTTGCCCTAGTGGGCCTAACAAGTCGGTGAAGGAGGCTAGCAGAACCCCGGGGCCCGTGGGGTAGCTAATACTCTCCTAACACTACTAGCTCTCCTCGGTACTACGTACACGAGGGCCAACAAGTCGGTACAGAGCTGCCAATCCTAACCCCGGGTCCCTGGGGCGGCTGGCCCCACTCTGCACAAAACAGGTACAGGTACTTCCCTTGGTACTGCGTACCCAAGAGACAGTACAAATTACATCTCAGTTCCATTCCTTTTTCTTTCCAGGAGTTCCACTCCTAATTCCCCGTAGGGTTCCAGCTCTTTATCTCAGAACATCATATGTTTCACTTTCCAGATTCACGTTCTCAAAATCCATGATCTCAAACATGTTTCTTTATTCATAACAGGCAGCTGTTAATTCAAATTACAGGCAGCTTTATATTCCTTTCCATTTTTCCAAGACTGCAGTATTATACATTCCACTAGTTTTTCCATCCTAAGATTCATGCCACATCCTAGGATCTAGCATACAACTAGTTTTCCAGCCCTAGGATTCATGCATCACCTAGGAGCTATCATTCCATACCTTTCTCATTCCTAGGATTCATGCAATGTCCTAGATTCTAGTTATGGTTCCATACTTTAACAGATTTCAAAAATAACTTAAGCCACTCTACCAGGTACAACGGGAGTAATGGGGGCGTGATCGGGAATCCCGCGTGCCTCCGCGACTCTCAAGACTGCAACCGGATGAGGTCCTATCACAAGGATCAAACACAAGGAGTGTCTCAAAACAGTGTATAGCTACTGAAGACGGGTAGGGGAATTAATTCTGAAACGAACGCAACTCGAATCGCGGAAAACGGAGCCCAAACGGGCCCTAAACGGGTCGAGAAAGACGATACTGTGCAAAATCAGACGTCTGGAACTCCTTCCAGACGTCTTAAACGGTGGATCAGAGAATTACCTGCTCAGCGTGGTTTCCCAGACGTCCAGAAGTCTGCGGGGACGTCTGTCCTATACCCCAGACGTCCGATGGTCCACAAGGACGTCTGTAGGTCACTCCAGCCGTCTGGTACAACTTCCAGACGTCTGATTCGCAAAGGATGGCGAATCAGCGAACCTGCGCACAGCCAACCCCCCTCCCTCAGTACGGTCAGTCGACAAGAAGGAAGAAGAAAGCGGAAACTCACCTTTCAGACGTCTGTATGATCTTACAGACGTCGACCTTGCCGTCTGGCTATCAACCCAGACGTCTGATTCTGGAAATTTTTCCAGAATCAGAACCCTGCTCGGCCTCCGCTCGCGACGCCGCCCGCGTCGCACCTCGCGCGTCTGCTGCTCAGCCCGCAGCAGGTCCCTCTCCGCGTCGCTCCGCGCCCCCTGCGCCCTCCGTCGGCCAGCCAAGCCGCTCCGGCGAGCTCGCCCTCACGGCAGAGCTCCGCCCTCGCACGCCGCACCTCCGCGCTCACTGCGGCCGCCGCTGCCGCCCTCGCGTCCGCTCGCTCTCGCGCACAGGAAGGAGAAGAAGGAGGAGACGGTGGAGACGGGAGAGGAGGCGCGCCCCTTTTAACGCCGCGCGGAGAGGAGAGAGAGAAGGCGGCAGGCCGCCTGCAGCCGCAGAGAAAAGAGGGAATATGCGGTCTGCGCGCTCAGGCACGCAGGCGACTCGCATGTGTCGAAAATAACGGATTTCAGGACGTCTGGAAACGATCCCAGACGTCTTATCAGACGTCTGGTTGTGATCCCAGATGTCTTGTCCGACGTCTGAGCCACCTCCCAGACGTCTTAAAAGACGTCTGGGGCACACATTCGTTACAATTATCGAATGCATGTTCTCTCTCTCTCGTTTATTCTGATTGTTAATATGGCTTCATTGTAATTACATTGCTTCACTTTTCAACAAAAATTCTAAAAAGAAATATAATTGCGAAAATAGATCGACGTAGCCTCCCTGAGTTCGACCCGGGATTTCTATTCCGGTATAAATTTTATTTGTTGAACACGAGTTCTTTGCTTTCAAACTACAACGACAGGTTTTTAAAACCAAACATGTTAGCGTAGCAACTCGTAGCTTCAACAAGGGTGCGACGAGCGGGTGCCACGTGGCGCGCTGTGGGCTGTTGATCATCAGATCAACGATCAGAACTTCTTGGGCCCATTGCAGGAGCTCTGGATGTCGGATTTGACCGATTTCGAGTCCGTTGGACTCCGTTCGTCGCTTTGAATCCATCTGTGTGGTTCGATTGCTCATCTGAGGCCTGTTTTGACATGTTCTTGTACACATGGCCGTTAATAATGCATTATAAACAATCTTGATGTGCAATGCATGCGATGCTCCTATTCCTATTTGTGATGTATCCACTGTGCATTTTACCTTTAAGACCATCCCCTTTTGGCAGAGTTAACATTGTACAATGCAGTGTTATCACCCTCTACAACAAAAAAAAGATAGACGGCCCAAATGGCGCTACGTGGCGCCATCCAGGCCACCCAACGCCAACCAGCACCCACTCTTTATCAAGGCATCACTCATTCTTAGCCATTAGATCTTTATCCAACGGCTGAGGATTCATCTCCACCACGCGCCTTAAGTCGTCCACTCGACGCATCTGTCTTGGCACATTGGTTGGGGCGCTGGACTCCAAGGGGAGGGGTGCGGGTTCGAATCCCCGCAGCCCCCCCAATTAGCAATTGAGGGCACATGAAGCACCGCAGCACACCGCACACAGCTGCAGCTGCATGCAGTAGCAGCGCAGCACATGCCAGTGCGTGCGAGCACAGCACTAGCGGGGTGTGCCAGGTGAATCTTCAGCGACACGGGCCTTTAGTAACACTTGCAGCTGTCACTAATGGCTTGTGCACGCCAGCAAAAGAATTAAAGGCGCGGATCGTCAGCGACAGAAAGGGCAGATCTATAGCGACGTTTATGGACGTCAGTAATGACCCAGATGCAAATTTGTTCTTCCTCCTTCACTATAAAAGGACCTACCCACCACCATTCCAAACCGTGTCTTCCTTTCATCCTCTCACCACATCCAAGGCTCTAAAGAGAGATTGTCCTAAGCCCGGGATACTCCTCTAGAGTAGAAAACCAAATAGTTGTCCCTCCCTTCATCCTCATTCGTGGAGCATCTCGTGGCTATCCTCTCACCACTGTTCGGGAAGAAGATCCTCGCCGCGACATAGTCCTGCCCCATCCTCCGTCCTCAGATTCTGTCCTCCTTCGTCCCTCTCCTCACCACCTTCCTTCAGGTGACGTCAGAGCGATCGAATCGTCCTTCGAGCAATCTTCGAGGGGGATTTTTCTCACCTCTTTCTATCTTTTTTCACTTTTGTAGTGTAGTTTTCCTGCTTTCATAATTGTAGAAAACATTCATGAGATAAATAGATGATTGTCTCTCTCTCTTTCTCCCTCTCTCTCTTAAATTTTGCAAGTAGATTAGCTAGAATTCATCGACCTGATCTCTTGCTTGCTAAAAATACCAAAAAAATTAGAAAAGATGAAAACAACCAAAAACAAATAAAAGCTAAGTGCAGATTTTTATAAAATCAAACGTTCGCCTCCTTATGTTCTACTCGGGACTCACTTTTCGAGTTTCGGTTACAAATTTTATCTGATAGACGCATTTTGCGAGCTACGACGACAGGTTTCTCCAAACCCTAATTTCAACTCACGAAACATGCCTTAATCACATATGTATGTAAGTAGTAAATATAAATAACTAGAGGCTTTAGTGATAGTTATATCTGTCACTGTATATGTGTATAGATAACTATTTTGCCTTAGGTTATGTACATATGTTACTAAGGCTACATTGACGTATATATATATATATATATATGTTACTGTATATGTAATATATATTACTATAGACATTAATTAGTATGTTAGTTTAACTTAGTATAGTAGATATTAGTAGCTATTTTTCTACTTATACGTAGGTATTACTTAGAGTAGCTGTAAATAATTAACTTAGTGTAGTATTAATAGGTTTTTGATGCCTGTTTATTATATATATGTTTAAGGCATTGTAATACATATTAATTGATTCTTTTTGTAAATAATTAACTAATTCTTACATTATTTGATTCATTCATTCATTTTGTAAATGTAGTTAACATTTTTGGAATAAAAGAATATTTTTTGACTTAGAGAGTGAAGTATATCAATAACTACCTCTCAGTGAATGACCTAGACTAAACTAGTAAAAATTGTAATTAAATAAAAATGACATAACATTAGTTTGCGTTTGTAACAACCTATACTACAATAATGAAACTTAAAACAACATTTTTAGCGTGACACGATTGTTAACGATCAATTTATGGCACTGTTGTCGGGGAGGCGACTCTTTATACGCCAAAATTTTTCTTTTATTTCTCTTTTGTATATGTGTTTAAATTCTTTGTATATAATCATTCTTTTATTCATTTTATTCTTTAATTATTTTTTGTATATAATTGTCTTACTAATCATTTGTTATTTTTGCAACACTTGAAGAGGAGTAGGAGTAGTGACTTCTTCCAAGTGGAGTCTTTTTCCTAGCGGATCCGCTGTGCCTCAAACCCGACTTCCCAAAGGAGTGTTTCCCACAAGAGCTTCATTTTCCAGTTTTTAGTAGATTAAATTAGTTTAGTAGATTGGTAGTTTAGACTTAGGAATATTCATAGGATATTTGATTAGGCATAAGTTGTGAAAGCTTGTTCTTACACAAATCTTGTAATAATTTGGACTCTCTATATCTCTCTACTCATCTCTCATCGATTTTGTTTTTCTGTATGCAGTTTTCCGTGTCGACTTCTTTTTGATTTGATTTTGTTTGTTGCATTTAGAAAATTCAAAAAAATTATAAAATTGAAAATACCAAAAAGAGTTCATCCCTTATCTAGCAGCAACATCTATTAGGCATCCATACTTAGGTTGCACATTTACTGCTAGATTTAATTTCAAGTCAAAATGCATCAATCGTAGAATTGTTGGAGTCAAGTATACATCTTCTATCTTTCTGAGCTCCTATCATCCTTCGCATTTGACTTAAAACATAAAAAGACTATCTCTTGATTGAAAAAGACTAAAAAGCGAGACAAGCTGCATAGAATTCACTTCTAAATACTCGAATCAAATTCAAAAGGAGGCTTAAAAATTATTTGAAACCCTGATTGAGCTTTTCATCACCATTTGTTAATTATTTATCGTGTACACACTACATGATCACATTAAGTTCACAAGCACACGAGTTTCTATCTCATCTCCTTGCACAACCACCGAGTCTGGATTTGCATGCTAGTCTTATCCAAATCCTGAGTGGATTTATAGAGGTCTTCACCCCGCTAGGTTTTTTGTAGGACACGTACAATTGTATTGAAACATTTGTTTGCATATTACTACTTTTTATGTAGCAGACCCTAGGTAAAAAAAAAAATTGGATTTATCTTGCTTACTTGATTGATTGGTCTTTTGTTGAGATTGATTTAGATTGGGATTTCTGATTTTATTGAGATTGATTGAGATTATTACTTTCCTTTGAGTTGTGACTATTTTGAAAATTTATTTTTCAAAAGCCAACTTAATGGATAGTAGAAGATCCCAAAACCCTGAGTTATTACCCCCCTTGGGTGTTGATGCCCAAGCTTCTACTTCTAATTCAATGCCTACCACATCTAATCCTCCACCTCCTAGGCCTCAAACTCCCATTCATCATTCCATTCATTCGAAGGATGACATTGATTCTGCATAATTCGAGGATTTGAAGAACTTCCTCCACATCTTTTTATACATCCTCCACCACCAAACCATAGGTTTCAACCTCCTCCCTATCCTAACTTTCCTAACCAACCTCCACTGGAGAGAGGTACACCATCTTGTCTTCAACACCTATTTGAAACACAACTTCAGATGACTACCCTTACACAACAAGTTGAACAGCTTACTCAGCTGTTAATCTATTAGCTAACCCCAACAAGAACCACAACCTAGAGCTCCCCAAGCACCTCAACCTCGTAGACCTCATCTTTGGGATTACTATAATCCCACAGTTGCACAACCTATGCCTGTGGTATGTTATCCTGTTGGGGGTCGTGCTGCTGAATGAAGCCAAACATTATAGCACTTATTCCTCACTTCCATGGTCTTGCTTCTGAGGACCCATTTCAGCATCTAGAGGAGCTGAAAAATCTTGCTCAAACTTTGGGTCCGCAAGGCCATGATCAGCACACACTACTGATGAAAATGTTCTCCTTCTCTTTAAAATACAAAGCAGCATTCTGGTTTAGAACACTCGCATGGACTACACCTATAGAAACCTAGGCGTCTTTGGAACATGGGTTCCCAAAGAAGTATTTTCCTATAGGTCACACAAATGCCTAAAGGCGTGCTATCACCACTTTCACCCAAAACACAGGAGAATAGATGCACGAGGCTTGGGAGAGATTCCATGAGCTTCTTCGTAAATGCCCCCACCATGGTGTCCCACACTGGAAAGAGGTCCTAGTCTTCTATCATGGGCTCCATGATGACACAAGGAATTTCGTTGATGCCACATGTGGAGGCAATTTCCTGTATCAGAATGAGGACTCAACCTTTGAGCACTTCAAAGGCATGGCCGAAAATTCTATAAACTAATGATGGCCTATGCTTAATGTTGATTTTTTTAGGAAACTAGTGTTGTGGGGAAGAAAAGAAGAGAACTTTGATATTTCTAGTCATCGATTACATGTCGTGTTATTTGCTTCTTGTTCAGTGTCTTTCCCATTGACTTCAGAGGTAAAAGGCATTGCATTTCTGCGCCCCTTAGTGGGTAGAGCTTTGCCATGGTTATAGGGTGCTACTTTTCTTGTCAGGATCGTCTCGTGTATTGCTTGGACATGTGGTAAAGAATCAGGGTACTTGGAATGTAAAAGATAACGTTGTGTGAATGAACCTTAACATGCTCCAAAGGGTCAATTGCAATGTCATGTAAAGAAATATAAAATCAAATGATCACAACATCAAGCATCAAAGAAGATAGGCCAGGATTTGCATAGAAAACCCTTCATGACATTGAAGGGAAAAAGCCCTGAGAGAAGAGCCGCTAAGGGTTTCATATACTATTCACTCTTTTGAAGATAAAGAAAAGTAGTACAAGAATTGTTATGTAGGCTAACTTTCTCTCACAAGCTCTCTGAAGAGGTAGTAATGTGAGTCTTGTTCAAGGTAGAGAACAATGCACCAACCGGAACTTTCATACAATTATTGATAGTTTTATTTAAGGGTGTATACAGGTTAGGTTCAACCCGAACCCAACCTAAGGGTTAGGTTGGGTTGTGAGTTAGATTGGGTTGGGTTGGGTTTGAGGTCTAATAAACCCAACCCAACTTGCAACCTGATTCAATCTAATATATATATATATAAGAGTATCCATTCAAATTTCAAAGGAAAAAAAACCCACCCCACTCCAAACTTTAAAGAAAAAAAGTCACCTTGTTTAAATTTGAAAGGAGAGAAAAAAAAACCACATAAATAATGCATGCCACTCCCTTAATTTTACTTCTCTCTCCCTGTGCACTCTCCATCATGCACTTCTTTTCAGTTTCTCTCTTGCACTTGCAAGTCCTAAACCGAGCTTCCTCTCTCATCATTACCACCAGCCTCTCTCACAGCTCCCTTCTCATCACCATTGTTCTCATTGTTGGCGCTTGAGGTTAGCATCTTTCTCCCTTCTCTCTTCTTCCTCTACATTAGTGACAACCACCACCTCCATTCACCAGAGCCACCACCACCACCACTGCCATCACCACACAGCCCACCACCTCCACACCAACCATCCATCGTCGTCTCTACCTTCCCCTCCACCCAGCTTGAGCTTACCACCAGAGCCGCTGGCTTGCTAGGCTGCTACCACCAATCCACCACCACCACTACACAGCCCACCACCCCTCACCGGCCATCCACCATCCTCTCTACCTTCCCCTCTGCCCAGCTTATCACCAGAGCTGCTACCACCACCACCATCACCACCACCACACAGCCTACCATTCCCTCACCGGATATCCTCCTTCACTATAGCCAACAGCCACCACCCCCTCTCTCAACCATCCTCCTCCCCCTCTTCATTCCCTTAATTTAGCTTAAATTATTTGAAACTTCAACATAGGCATTCAAACTTCGATGCTTGAATTAAACATTATTATTTAGGTTCTCATTTAATTTTTTGTTTACATAGAATTAAAAGACATCAACACGTACATCTTGAATATTTTCTTTACTAATAAAAAATTATTTAGATCTTATCTAATTCTTTATTTTGAATACCTACATCTTTCAAAAAAATTTGATAAGTTAATCATCTTGTAATGTGTCTTTACTTTTCTACAGGAAAGAGACAATTACTGTTATGAAACTATCGAGCTTTTTTTGTTATTACCTATTTTATTCGTTTTTTAGAAGATAGAAGTTATTTATGAGTTTAAAATATTTTATTATTAAGTATGAAATGCATAGAAAATATACAGCATATAAATATAAGTTTTGAGTCCTTCAACTAGTCAACAACTTGACCCAACCTGACCTGATTTTTGTGGGTTGGGTTTAGTTAGGTTAGGTTGGGTTTGGTAGTGTAACGGGTTAGAAAAATTCCAACCCGAAAATCGTGGGTTGGGTTTAGGTTGAGTCCCTACCCAAACCAACCCGACGCATGTCCACCCCTGGTTTTATTCCTCATTCATTTGTCTAACACTTATTAGTGTTGGCTTTTGTATGTGGAGAATGTACGAAAGCTGTACTAGTTGGACTGGCAAGGTACAGCAGTAAGAAATGGGTGTAAAGTTTGGTGATGGCACTTCTCTTGCCTTCGTAGCTTAGAGCAAGCCGGATAATCTTTCCTTAGAAGTTACTTTACTCCTTTTTCCATTTGAAGTAAGTCAAGGATCAATTATTTATTGTGATGTTTTACGCAAGCATTGACCTTCTGTAGATGTATGCCTGGGAATGGCTCATGCTAGATATTAATGGAGCCAAAAAATCCGTGTATTGTAAAGCTATTTAGGCCCCATTTGAATTACCATAATTTTTTTTTTTTTAACATGAAGTGGGATTCTACTTTTTGATTTCAATATAATCTATTTCATTTCACAATCTAATTCAATCTACTTGATTATCTATATAGTCTCATCAGTAGTTGGATTGGGTTATAGAAATATTTACTGTGGTACCTTAACTGGCATCAATGATCAGTCATTTGGTATTTGTATTTTTCACGATCCAGTTTCACAACAGCTATTCGACAGGGCCTTCATATGGTAAAGTTGGTTGTTTAAGTAGTCTTCTACAAGCTGTACACTGTCACACGTACCCTTATAACTGCATATGCTGTGGGATGCTTTCTATACTAATTCAAGGATTTCATGTAAAAACTTTGCATGGAGATGAATGAGCTTACTGTCCCTTAAGCTTTTAACATTTCTTCTTGCCCACGAAATTCTTCCTCGATACCGAGAATAAATTCTTTCTGTCTGATACCAATTCTTGTAAGTCATGCATTGTTTAGCTGTCACTAGCTTCTCTAGATCTATGAAATTTAGAATCTACTAGGTGTCCATTCTTTTGGGGACCGAGAAATAACGCATATTTAGATGCCCGTGATTTTGGTTTCTGATATTGGAAATAATGTCTCTGTGATAAAAAGCATATACACCAATGGAATATAAAAGCATAGAATCTGCTGATGGCTGCATTTCATTATTGATGAAGAGTGGAAGAGGACAAGCTTTTGAATGATAAGAAGTGGAACTCCTCAAGGTTAGTAGTCATCCCAAACATCTCTTTGGACAACAATCTGCCCCCACATCTGTTGAATCCATGGGACATCCCAATGCATGAGAAAGTGTATGTGGTGATTTTAACATTTCACAAAAGGTGAACTCTGAACTCTTTTTTGGAAAAAAAAAAAAGACACAGAAAGAATAACAGAAATTAAGGGGTAGGATTCTAGAAAGAAAAGCAGTCTGGAAAACCAACCATAAAATCCTACCTTTCCTACCATCATCCACTCTACTATCTTTATCCATACCCTTGGCTTCCTCATTTCTAGGGTCCCGCTCTGCCTTAATGGTTAGGAGTGTGTCAGGCCTCCATCCAACATCATTGTCAACAGGCCTCTCCCCTTTCAGTTCTATGCTTGCATGTCAACCTTGACATTGCAAATGGTTGTTGCTTCGCTAGTTCCACATTTAATTGTATCGTAATTGTTGTTCAATAGACTTCTTCGCAGTTGGTTGTCATTGTTTGCTACTCGCTATGTAGATTTCCTCTGCCTCTTGTGCTTTCTCTTGAAGCTGTGCCAGGCTTATTGTGTCTTTCAAAGAGTAATTGGCGTTATGCTGTTATATTACCCCCAGCTATTGATTAAGCATTGCTCCAAGGCATTGGCATAGGTTTGATTGCCCAAACACCTGGCTTCTTTTTTTGTGTGTGTGTTTTTTATTTTTTTGGTATTTGTGTGTGTTGTGGGGGGTGTCTTGTAATTTCAACATGTTCCCCCTGATTCCCACCCCCCCCCCCGCGGGACAAATTCTCATATAGTTTGAAGGAATTTGTATGTATGGCAATGGTGGCTAATTGCCCTGTTTTCTTAGATTTCTCCAATATAATTTCATCTTGTGAAAACCAAGTTTGTGGATTTTCTAGTGATACAAAAGAGTGCAAAAATGTATGATTGGCTTGTATATTTATTCACCAGTCTTCTAGTTTAAAATGGAGACAACTTTCGGCAATTAAACATGCTGACCACTTGTTGTATGAGTGCTTTTAGATCCTTGTCATTGTTTCCAAGGTTCAGAAACTCAAGGGCTGTCAACATAGTTAGATCCAACTTTAATCTCCTAACCTGGATCAGTTCTTAATTTTGCTAAATCAGGTTATAAGAATTTGACTAGCTGGATTAAATGGGATTTAGTTTGACTGCTTCAAACCCAATTTTCAGAATCACATCTATTGGCTTTTCAAAAAAAAAAGTCTATTGGCATTTTAAATATACGATGCATGCTCTGATAGGAACTACATGATGAAGCTCTATTGTCGTCGAAATAAGTGCGTGCGTGCGTGTTTTCCTTGTAAATAATGTGCCTTTTTTTTAAACTTCAGATTGCCCCTCCGCATCCGACTAGCTTGCAGGGATTGGTGCCGCAGCTCAACCCTCTGCCAATTGTTGGATTACAGAAACTCGATTACCACAATTTGAAAAAGAAGCTCCCTAAAGTTGTGAAATCCATATATTGCCCTGTCTGCAAGATTGATTGCAATAGCCAAGGGGTGCTTAACAATCACAAACTTGGAAGAAAGCATAGAAGGAACTTGGAAAAGCTAACAGAGTCCCTCAACCTGGAATCATCTCAACCCATGCCCCTGTTGCCATCCACAGGAACCAAGAGTGGAAATAAGACCGATCGAAAGAAGAACAAATCGACCCCAGCTTCGGCTGAAGAACTTGAGACCAAGAAGAGGAAGGTCATTGAAGGTGGAGCTGCGCAAGAGGCCGTGAAGGTTTGCACTATCTGTAATGTTGTTTGCAACAGTGATGTCGTGTTTAACTATCACCTGGCGGGGCAGAAACATGCAGCAATGGTGAAGAAACTAGGAGCGGTAGCTAGCTGAGATGTGTTGAAGCAAGGATCCAGTGGATGTCTAGAGATGTGGACCTTTTGCACCTGGTTTAACTGTTTGCTTGTGTTCATGGTTCTCGTCATTCTATTGGTCCTTCCTCACGCCTCATATTGGATCAGAAGGATGGGCATTAGAATTGACAAGAATCTCTATTGAATTGGTTGGACGGAATGCATGATAGGTCAAATTTTATTTCTCGTCTACCTGAGTATGATCCCTATGTAATGACGTAGTGACTGCATGCATGCTGTTTTGATCGGATAATCAATTGCAATGCAAACTGGTGTTAGATAAACCAATGTTAAAATGACATAACCTGTATTACCAGATAAGGGGTTAAATAGCCAAGTAAATAAGAATTAAAACCCCTTAAGTCAGCTAGACCAAAAAGCTGGAATAGAGGTAGCATAATGCTTAGCCCTCTATCACATAAGAACTAATCTCAAATGTAAAAACCCGTTCATATAGAATGCCTATAAGAGTTAACACCCTTGTGAAAAGGAAATAACCGAGCTGTTGTAGAGGCACAGAATGCAGAGCCCGGTGTGCTTGTGTGGATGTGTAAACAGTTTGGGGAAAGAATTGAAAGCACAAGTTACAAAATGAAGCAGTCAAATTACCCTATCCAAGTCAGGATGTGTAAGAGCAACATGATCGTTGCATGCTATGCAATTTCCCAAGGCTGACAGTCTTCCTTCAATGCGCTGGACAACAACTTGATCAGGCGAGCGGTTTCTTAGGTGCTGAAGCTCTGTGAAACATTACCCAAAAAGGGCCCAGACAAAAAGCACAATATTGAATACCATACATGCCATTTGAGCAAAACATCAAAGGTACACAAGTAAAAGGTAAGTCATGGCATAAGCCGAGGAAATAATTAGTACAAGTTCTCTGAGGGGGAAACAAAAAAAGCCCCCACCTGAAAAAGCTTGCTTAAATTTAAAGCTCTTTTTTTTGCAAAGGACTACAAGCTCAAAAATTATGAGAGCCAAAGTAAATTTATTACAAAATCTAAAACATTATATTACCATCTCAGAATCCCTTTTCTCCAGAAGGGATCTCGGAGTCGCTTATGATTAGGTAATTGGATCTCGAGTAAACGGTGAATAAGCTTTTAATCTGAACTTTTGAATCCCACCTCATGATTTGATTTCTTCAGTTTTCTCGAGATTCATGCATCTAGCTGTGCTCCGGATCATTCGTTCTTTTTAAAGGTCTTATCTACTCGGACCCTAGCTGGCTTTAAATTTCTGTCTTCCAAATGGCTTCAACAACTTCATGATCACGAGCATATTCAAGATTTCCAATTATGGTACAAAACTAATCAACACTAGGTTTGGATGCACATAATTCTCTATAAAAGCACAAACTAATATAAGGGATGACCTTGGTTGTATGTAGCACTCCTAAGAATAATCTCACATATATAGTAAACACATGAAAGATGGTGACGAGACATAATGATTGAAAATTATTTCTTGACAACTTAAATATTTTGGGTTAGTTGTTTCTGGTTGATTGGATTCATATCCAATTGATTTTCTCATTTAACTCGATTTTAGATCCAAATCATTGCAAATGATATCAAAGTTAAGTTCTCCCTAGTAGTAAGAAATGATTGCTCATGGGATAGCCAAAAAGTGCATAATGAGGTGAAACCACCACTACTACTAGAGTGTATTCATTGATTAATCAAGCCTTGACGAGAATGTCGAGATTTCAAGTACATTGTTCCAAGTGCCATGCTGTCAAGATTTTCCAAATCAAATTGACATGCATATGTACATCTGAATTTATACTTTAATGATCACAATCCTAGCCTAAATAAGATGTATAGAATCTCTGAATCCCGGTGACGTGCTATGGACGTGTTTGTTTAAAAGGGTCGTCGTAATTTACATTCGTAACATCGGTTTTAAATGAAGAAACGGACGTGAGTTTGAGTATCGAACACAGGGAGGCGTGAAAATCAAATTTTTCTTATCACTTAATGTCACGGAAATGGCAGGTTTTTGCTTACGAGAAGACGTGGGAGAAAAGCGAGTGAGAGAGAGAGGGAGAGTAGGGTTAGAGTCTTTTAAGTCATGGCATTCACTTAGATCAAGATGGAAAACAACATCAATACTATATTTAACATGCAATTCAAGTTTTACAAATACAACAATAGCTAAATGCTTAAACAAAAGGAAAGTAAAGCTAGAGTAAAGGGAGAGAAAGAAAGAGAGAGGGGAGACGGCGAGGCGGCCATGGCGGTGAAAGAGGGCTCCATCGGTGGCTCGTCGACTCCTCTGATTACAAGGGATACTAAGGGAAGCTAGGAGGGAGGTATAACACTTGCTAAGTGAATTCAATGCCTCCCATGGGTGATTGGAAGGGGTTTAAATAGAGAGAAGGGCTTTCTAAATGAAGAAGGGGTTTTAGCGACGTCGGGGGTGTCGCTAAAACCCTTCCCAAAATGTCGGTGAAGCTCCCTGCTCGCTGGTCCCATGTGCACGTTGTGCTTCTTCTCATCGCGCCGCACCTGTAATCCTCGTGCGCGTGCTGTGGATCGTCCGATCGCAGATCGGATAGTCGAGATTGCTCGCGGGTCGCGCCTTTGGATCGCACCTGCTGAGCTCGTGGCCCATGCGTCATCGCGGGCGTCTGCATCGAATGCGCAAGAGTGTGCCTCATCGCCCATTTCTGAGCCACTCGATCGTAAATCAACGACCGTAATCGCACGCCTCTCGATCGCTTGAATTCGCGCTGCAGTGGGCGCCTCGAACCCACGCCCCACTATGTGAGGGTGAGGCGCGTACTGCTACGTTGTGCCCTCCGGTTGTCGTGGAGATGAGGCGCTGGCACTGTGCGGGCGACTGTTGGATGAAGATCCAACGGTTGTGAGCTGCTACAGTTCGTGGGTGCTGTGGCTGTGGGTTGAGGGGCGCGTGCTCTCAGCCGTCCGATCGAAGATCGGACGGCTTAAAGTTGGAGCGCGTGGTGCGGTGGAGTCGTGCTGCGGTTGAGGGGCGCGACGATGTCGACACGTGGTGGCTTTATGACCGTTGATCATCAGATCAACGATCAGAACTTCTTGGACCAATTATGGGAGCTCCGGATGTCGGATTTAGTTGATTTTGAGTCTGTTGGACTCCGTTCGTCGTTTTGAATCCATCCGTGCGATCCGATTGCTCATCTGAGGCCTGTTTTGACATGCACTTGTACAAATGGCCATTAATAATGTCCTATAAGTAATCTCGATGTGCGATGCATGCAATGCTTCCATGCCTGTTTATGATGTGTTATCTGTGCATTTTACCCTTAAGACCGACCCCATTTGGTAGAATTATCATCGTAAAATGTAGTGTTATCATACCCCCATGCTTACTCCTTGTTAGTCCCTAACAAGGTTCATTCTAGCCATTATTCACAATCAGAATTCAGAAAGTGATTACTTAGACATTTTGTTACTTGTCAACAGGGGAAAATATACTAAGATCCTAATCTACAGAGACTAAACAGCGCCTGGGTGTCTGCCAAAATATGAATCGCCTGAATCCTCGCTTTGAGGCATATATATTTTTTTCTTTTTCATCTTTTCTCATTTTTTATTTTTGGAGGTGAGAGTGTGTTGGTAACTTTTTACGACTACCCAACTCACCCAAAACTCGGAAAAGACTTTAAGCGCTAAGCATCTTGGTGTGAAGATCATGATAGACTCACTCAACGGTAATTCAAACAGACTTCGGGTTTCTACGTCCCTAGGTGACCAAAAAAGGAAGTGTTTTACCTGAAGGTGTATCTGTCCGATCGGTAGCATTCTCCCTACTTTTATTTTACTTGGGGTCAACACAAGGATTTTTCTAGTGTATATCTCCCCGGATTGCTCTACTTCCCGCTTCTTCCTTAAGTGTTTTGGGTCTTTTTATGCATTTAATGAGTTGGATTCTGGACAACTGACCAGTGGGTTGTTACCCACAATCACTTGCCAGCCATACTCGTGTAGTGAAGTGTGGCTTATTTTGTTCTTTTTCTTCTTCTTCTTTTTTTTTTAGTAGGTGGCTTCCCTGATCGCAAATTTACCTAGAGGCAATAAAAAGAAGGTGGTCCTGTGGCTGGGCTCTGGACAACCGACCAATGGGCTGTTACCTACGACAACTTGCCAGCCATACTACCCTAAAAGGTTCATTAGCTACCCAATTTCTGTCAGAATCTCCAAGGAGTGAGTCAGTGCAAAAATGTGTGCAGATGCTTAGACTAAAAGTCCCTCTGAGTTAAAGGGTGAGTTGATAAGTCGTATACTTATCACCTTCTTTTATTGGTGGA
This sequence comes from Thalassia testudinum, assembly GCA_037157565.1. Lineage (NCBI taxonomy): Eukaryota > Viridiplantae > Streptophyta > Magnoliopsida > Alismatales > Hydrocharitaceae > Thalassia > Thalassia testudinum. Next base: position 16,347,189 of record JAZHRO010000039.1, read on the forward strand.
TTAGAATAAATTAAGGTTGCAAGGATTTGAAGCTAACCCATATTTTAACGGACACCAGGGCTTATTAAGCCTGAAGGCCTAAAAAGTCTAAGTGCTCAGGTTCTTTTCGTATTATTTCCTATCGTTGACACGTTTCTAATGCCTAAGTTTTTCTTCCTAAATTCTTTTTTTTTTAATTTTATTTTATTCAGACTAATTAAATGAACTCAGAATCATGCAAATTACCACCCCCCCATGCTTAAGTTGGATAATGACCTCATTGACAAATACATGGATGCAACAGGGGTTTAGAAAGATATTACCTGAGTGAAGTAAAATACCTGATCAGTTTGAATCTTCTAGGTTTCCTCCAGGAAGCGTTGAGTTTAATGCCTCCAACTAGGCGGTGCTTCGTGTCATACCTCAATGAGGGTGACAACCTCCTTTGGGGGAACCTGGGAGAGGAAGTGTTTCAATCTCTGACCATTGATTGTGAAAGTATGCCCAGTGTTCGGATCTGCGATTTCAACCACCTTATTGGAGTAGGGCTTGATTGCCCTAAACGGTCCTGTCCACTTAGACCTGAGCTTCCCAGGAAAAAGTTTTAGTCGGGCGTTAAAAAGACAGACTTGCTGGTTAGGCTCTAAGGTCTTTCTATGGATGAGTCAGTCGTGGACGGCCTTCATTTTCTCCTTGTATAGCCGATGAATCTCCTCGAGCTCGGAGAGTTGGAGCGTCCTCTGCACACCGGCTAACTGGAAATCCATGTTACATTGCTTAACGACCCAGTAAGCCTGGTATTCCAACTCGACTGAAAGGTGGCAAGCTTTTCCAAAGACCATGCGATAAGACGACATGTCTATCGAGGTCTTGAAAGCGGTCCAGTATGCCCACAGAGCATCATCCAGTCGTGCGGACCAGTCCTTCCTGTCATGTCTCACAGTCTTCTGTAGAATGTTCTTGATCTGCCTATTTGAGACCTCGGTCTACCCATTCATTTGTGGATGATACGGGGTGACAATGCGGTGGGTAACCCCATTTTTTCTGAGTAGGGCACGGAATTGGGTGTGGATAAAATGACTTCCACCATCACTGATCATGGCCTTCGGTATTCCAAACCGAGAAAATATGTTCTACTTAACAAAGTCCATGACAGCCTTATGATCGCATCGGCGAGTGGCAACGGCTTCAATCCATTTGGAGACATAGTCTACAGAGACTAAGATGTACTCAAAGCTGTTGGATGGTGGAAAGGGGCCCATAAAATCAATACCCCAAACGTCGAAGATCTCGACGATCAGAATGGGCTGGAAGGGCATCATGTCTTTTCTGGTCATGGTCCCTAGAGTCTAGCAATGTAACGACCCGATTCCCGAGTCCCTACGAGACACGAGAACTGGATTGACTCGACTAATCCCAAGACCTAGTCGTCCAACGAGGAAGTAACCAAAAGAGCAGTAAAATAAACCACATTCAACATGAATATAACTAGCAGTAACAAAATACAGCAGTAAGAAAAGGAACTACTACAGTATATACCACCACAATAGTAGAACAACAATTATAACATAACATGAAGCTATAAGTAAAGAAGTACAGAGAGTAACGAGAACTACTCACTGCAGTGGAACAAAGGGGTACAAAAAGAACTGCGGTAACTCCACTGGAACCTACTCGGCCCAGCGTCCTCTGCAGCCGCTGACCCTAGCTGCTCAACACCTGGTCCTGAAAAGTAACGAGTGTAACACGTCAGCGAAATGCTGAGTAGAGTGGTAGCTAAAACTAAAAAAGCAGTAGAGCGTACAGTAGCTGTTATATTTTCTTTCTTCCTTTATTTACGTCTTTCTATTATTTCACAATTTATCTATTTCTCAGATCCTTCACTTGATCTTGAATGTTCCTCGTGGGAACGATCTTGATTACAGTCTTTTCCGAAAGGTAGAAGTAACACGTGGTGCTCTCCTGGCCGGGAGAGTCCCCGTGGTGATCCTACCCTCAGTCAACCACCCCAGGGTCACTGACAGATGTAACGGTGACTACAGCACGCGCGATAAGCGCACAGGTAGCTACCCCGCACTGGCACGCGGTCAGTCGTTTCCGTTAACGGGTGCGCCCAAAGCACAGCAGGGAACCAGTATGGGGTAGAGCCCTCTTAGTAACAAGGGTCCAACCCCTCCACAGTCCGCGCACCCTCTCCTGACTACCCTGGTTTGCCCAGTGGGCCTAACAAGTCGGTGTAGGAGGCTAGCAGAACCCCGGGGCCCGTGGGATAGTTAGTGCTCTCCCTACACTAGTAGCTCTCCTCGGTACTGCGTACGCAAGGGCTAGCAAGTCGGTGTACAGTGGCCAAACCCACCCCAGTCTCGACCTGAGGGCGGCAAGCTCCCCTCTACACTAAGAGGTAATGTGTGCTCTCGTTAGTACCACGTACCCCAGAGACAACACACTTCCACGTCTTTCTTTTACAGTTCCATCCATTTTCTTTCCAGGAGTTCTACTCCTAATTCCCCGTAGGGTTCCAGCTCTTTTAACTCAGCACATTTAGGTTTCACCGTTCCAGTTTTACGTACATACAACCCATGTTCTCAATCATATTTATTCCTTTATAACAGGCAGCGGTTAAATCAATTTACAGGCAGCTATTATTTCCTTTCCACCTTTCCAAGACTGCAATATTTATATACATATCGCTAGTTTTCCAGTCCTAGGATTCATGCCGTACCCTGGGATCTATCATTCAATTTAGTTTACAGTCCTAGGTTTCATGCAATACCCTATGATCTATCATTCAATCTAGTTTCTCAGTCCTAGGGTTCATGCAGTGCCCTAGACTCTATTAATTATTCCACAATAGTAACAAATTTGATTAAATAAATTAAAGGCCACTCTACCAGCTACAACGGGAGTACTGGGGGCGTGGTCGGAAATCCCGCGCACCTCCACAATCCCCAAGACTGAAATGGAACGGGGTCCTAACACAAGGATCAAACACAAGGAGTTTCTCAGAATGGTATATAATTACTGTAAACGGGTAGAGGATTTTATTCTGAAAAGAACGCAACTCGAAACGCGGAAAACGAACTCCGAACGAGCCCTAAATGGGTCGAAAATGACGAAACTGCCCAAAATCAGACGTCTGGAACCTCTTCCAGACGTCTTAAAATGTGGGTCAGAGCGTACCTTCATTCTGTGAAGTCCCTCAGACATCCAGAAGCCTGCAGGGGCGTCTGGCTTAGTTCCCAGACGTCCGATAGTCACCCCGGACGTCTGGAAGTCCTTCCCGTCGTCTGGCACTGCAGCTAGACGTCCGACTCACGTGGGATGGCGAGCCCTTGCGCCCTCCCAAGCAGAACCTGCACGTACCCACACCTGTTCTCAGTACGACGAGTCGCAGATGAAGGCGCGGCGGACGGCCGCATGGCCGTACACGCGAAAAAGGAAGAAGATAGAAATATCTTACCGTCCAGACGTCTGGACAGTCCTCCAGACGTCTTCACCGTCGTCTAGTTGGAAGCTCAGACGTCTGATTCTGGAAAAACTTCCAGAATCAGAGCTTGACTCGTTCTCCGCGCCGTGCCCCGTCCGCCTGCTGCTCGAGCTGCAGCAGCCCCTCTGCGACACTCCATGCCTACTGCTTCCCCGCCAGCCGACTCTAGCTGCCCCGGCAAGCTCGAGCCCTCACGGTCGAGCGTCTCCTCCCTCGCACAACACCTCCTCCCGCACACTTGCCGCGGCCGCTGCTGCCGCCGCTCACTCGCTCGCGCTCTCGCACCGGCTGGGAAAGAAGAAGAGGGACACGGAGGAGATGAGGGTGAGGGAGAGGGCGAGGGGCCTTTTAAGGCTGCGCGGGCAGAGAGAGAGAGAAACGCCGCGCCCTACAGGAAGAGAGAGGGAAAAAGAGGGAAGAGAGCGGCGGGTGCAGGTCTGCGCACGCATGCGTGCAGATGCAACCCCGTACGCCGCAAAAATTAAATACCAGACGTCTGGAAAGGGTTCCAGACGTCTGGTCAGACGTCTGGACCACTTCCCAGACGTCTTAAAAATCGTCTTGAGGCTACGTTCGTAACAGGCAGTGAGAGCAAGTCTTAGCAAAGTTGTGTGCATCCTTAAATAAAGAAGGCCAGTAAAATCCGGACTGTAGAACCTTTGCAGTCGTTTTCTTTCCTGAGAAGTGGCCACCACAAGCTTGGTCGTGACAAAAGGACAGCACACTTTGAACTTCATCCTCTGGGATACACCTCCTGATTATCTAGTCGACACAGAGGCGAAACAGCATGGGATCATCCCAGAAATAGTGCTTGACTTCAGCCAAGAACTTATCCCGTTGCTGTCTAGACCAGCTGTGCGGGGTTTGTCCTACAACTAGGTTGTTGACATAGTCGGTATACCAAGGTAGTTTCCTGTCTTGCACAGCCAGAATTTGTTCATCGGGAAAGGTGTCAGATAAAGGCAAAGAGGGTCCAATGTGGTCTGGGTGGAGTCTGGATAGGTGATCGGCCACCACATTCTTGAACTCGACTTTGTCGCGAATTTCCAGGTCAAATTCTTGCAAGAGTAGGATCCATCTGATGAGCCTGGGCTTCGCATCCTTTTTAGCCAATAGATGCCGGATGGCCGAGTGGTCCGTATAGATGGTCACGTGGGATCCCAGAAGGTAAGATTGGAACTTTTTGAGTCGAAAAACTACGGCGAGCAGCTCTTTCTCTGTGACTGTATAATTCCGTTCGGCCTCGTCCAACGTTTTGCTCGCGTAGTAGATCACCACGGGTTTCTTGTCTTGTCTCTGTCCCAGGACTGCACCTATGGCGAAGTTTGATGCATCACACATGATCTCAAAATCCTGAGACCAATCTGGGGGCTGAAGTACAGGTGCTGTGGAGACTAAACCCCTGAGGGTATGGTAAGCCTGGATGCAATCAACGATCATGTGGAATATGGCGTCATTGGCCAGAAGGTCGGTCAAGGGTTTAGAGAGCTTGGAGAAGTCTTTGATGAACCTTTGGTAGAAGCCAACGTGTCCAAGGAACGAGCAGATTTGCCAAACTGAGCTAGGTGGGGGAAGTTTGGAAATCAAATCAACTTTAGCTTGATCTATCTCAATGCCCCTATGCGAGACGATGTGACTGAGGACGATTCCTTCTTGAACCATGAAATGGCTCTTTTCCCAGCTTAACACCAAATTAACCTCGATACATTGTTTCAAGATTTTCTCCAAGTTGCTCAAACAGTGGTCGAATGAGTTCCCAAACACTGAGAAATCATCCATAAAGACCTCTAGGTATTCACCCACCATCTCTGAAAAGATGGCTAGCATGCAGCGTTGAAAGGTAGCGAGTTCGTTGCATAACTCGAATGGCATACGACGGAATGCAAACGTGCTGTACGGGCAAGTGAATGTGGTCTTCTCTTGATCTTCAGAAGCCATTGCGACTTGGTTATATCCTGAATATCCATCCAGGAAGCAAAAAAACTTCTGCCTTGCCAATCGTTTAAGAATCTAGTCAATGAATGGCAAGGGAAATGATCTTTCTTGGTCGCCTCATTGAGCTTCCTGTAATCAATACACACCTGCCATGCAGTGGTGGTGCGGGTAGGGATGGATTCGCCACGCTCATTGGTGACAACGATGAGCCCAGCTTTCTTCAGAACCACCTGAGTGGGGCTCACCCATGGGCTATCGGAGATGGGATAGATGATGTTGACGTCAAGCCATTTGATAATTTCCTTCTTAACGACCTCCCGCATATTTGGGTTTAACCATCTCTGCATCTGATGGGAGGGTCGCACCACATCTTCTAGGTAGATCTTGTGGGTACAATAGGTGGGGCTAATTCCTCTCAAGTCTGAAATAGTCCAGCCAATGGCATCCCTATGTTCTGATAGGGTCGTGGTCAATCTAAGTTCCTGATCCTTGGTTAGGTTAGCGTTGATAATTACTAGGAAGGTCTGGTCAGGTCCCAGGAAGACATACTTGAGATTTTTGGGTAGCGACTTTAGTTCAGGTGTGGGTGGAACAATGTTTGATGGAAAGGGAAAATGCGGGAGTTGATCAACATCAATCTCTTCGAACGGTGCTGGTTGATGGTAATCAGCCCTACAAAGGTCTGTGTGCACAGATGGTGACGGGTCAGAATAGTCATTACAAGGTTGGTAGTCCAAGACAGAACTAAGGGTGAGGCATTCCTTGACCAAAGGCTCCACGGGATCGTGTTCCTCGATATAGTCGTAATCGAAAGACTTGGTTGCCCGGAAGATATCCAACTGCATCTTCTTGTCTCCGAAGGCGATTTCCATACATCCCGTGTCACAATCGATGTTTTCCTTAGCTGTAGCTAAGAAAGGTTTGCCTAGGATGATGGGTGTGTTCTGTAGTTGCTCATGGACTTCCATGTCAAGCACCAATAAGTCGACCGGGAAATAGAAGTCCTTGACCCGAACAATCACGTCCTCGACAACCCCCTTCGAGGTCTTCACAGATCTATCGGCCAGCTGGATGGTCACAGGTGTGGGCGTCAACTCTCTGAATCCAAATTGGTGGTACAGGGTTGTCGGAATCAGATTGATAGAAGCACCTAAGTCCAGGAGTGCTCTATCAAATGTCATGTCCCCGATATTGCAGGATATCAGGGGTGCTCCTAGGTCAGTTCGTTTGAGCGGAAGGTTGCTTGATATCACGGAACTTGCTTGCTCTGAGAGCATAACCTTCCTAGGTGCTTGAGGTCTTGGCTTACGCTTAGGTGTGTAGGCATCCTTTAGGAACTTGGCGTAAGCCGGAATGTACTTGATGGCTTTGAGGAGCAGAATATTAATCTGAACCTGCCTAAAGATCTCCAAGAGCTCCTCATTCTCCATAACACTTTTCTTTTTCTTGATCATTTCCAAGGCCTCGGGATATGGTGTTTGAATGTGAATAGGGTCTATTTTTGGGTCCTTTGGTTTTTCTTCCGGCTCTTCTGAGTCAGGCATTTCAAGGGGTGAAGTCACAGGAGGAGTTGGTCATTTGGGCTCCTAGGTTTTGGTGCCGCTTCTCAAGGTTACCGCATTTGCAGAGGCATTGGGACCATGGGTTGATCCTTGAGAAGACGAGGAAGAAGCACTAAACCCAGGGGGTGTTTGTGGGGCTGGCTGGACCATGTGGGCTTGCCCGGGATTGCCTTGGAACCTTTGCGAATTGGGGCCTCTGTTAATCATGTTTCGAGGGTTCGGTTATGGTTGGGAAGGCAGGGATCCTTGTTGTTTACAGTCCAACAGCTGGCTTAACTATCCCTTCACTAAAGTCATTTCCTCCAGGTATTTTTGGTTCATTTCGGCCATCATTTTTATCAGGGTGTCCATTTGGTTTTGTGGGGGAGGAGTCGCCCTATTCGGATTATAGGGGGGTCTAACTGGAGGTCCTTGCTGATAGGAGAGCGGGTTTGGCTTGGCCTGGTTATGAAATTGAGGTGGTTTTTGATTTGTCCAAGCAAAGTTTGGGTGATTACGCCTGCCGGCGTTGTAGGTGTTGGAGAAAGGGTCAGGTTTGGAATAACCTTGGATAGCCTGGACATCTTCAAAGATAGCAAGTGTTGAGAGGGAGGAAAGAGAGTAATCAGGGGTTGACGAAGCAAGGCCCCTCCCTGGAACATGGTAAGGGGTTGTTTCAGGTTCATTTGGCTTAGTGGCTGGACCAGGTCGACATTGTGAGCTCCCTTTGCCAGGGAGAGGATCTGTAGCGGGTTCCTGGTCTAGTTCAGTAGCTCATCTATCTTTTTATCTACCAATTGCACTCGATCCAATTTCTTAACAATGATATCCATGTTAACCATTCCAAAATTTGCTTGTACCTCATAGATCCTACCACGGGGTTGACTGGATCGACTAAACTGGGTCATGGAGGCATTGTTGAACGAATTTTCGCTCATAGACTTGAAGAGCTCAAATGCGTTATCCTCGTATTTGTTCAGGAAGTTTCCCCCGCATGAGGCATCGATGAAGTTCCGAAGGTTGTTGTCCAGACCGTGGTAGAAGATCTAGGCCAATTGCCACCTTGGTGCTTCGTGGTGTGGGCATTTCCTCAATAGTTCATTAAATCTCTCCCATGCCTCATGGAACTGTTCCCTGCCCTGGAGTGTAAAGGTGGTAATGGCTCTTCTGAGGGCATTGGTTTTTTCTATGGGGAAGAATTTCTTTAAAAATACATGCTTCAGTTCTTCCCAAGTGGTAATGGGTCTCCCTAGGGTTCTAAGCCAGTGAGACGCTTTTTCTCTCAGTGAGAAGGTGAACATCTTAATCAAAACAATGTCTAAGCTAATGTTCTTGGGTTTTACAGTCTAGGCAATCCTGTCAATATCCTCTAGGTACTAGAAGGGGTCCTCATTTGAGCTTCCATGGAAGTGGCTCTGAATCAGGCTCAGGACGTTTGGTTTCAACTCAAAATCATCTCCCCCTTCAGGGATCCTAAGGTGTGGTTCGATCCGAATTGCCGAAGGATTGTAGAAGTCACGGAGGGACCTAGGTTAGTCCTGGAATGGTGGTGAATCAAGTGGTGGTTGTCCTTGTGGGTCCTGGAAAGGTGGTGGTGGTTGCCCCTGTGGGTTCTGCAACCGGTGTATGGCTTGCATGATAGTGTGGATCTGTTGCTGCTGAAGCCGGTGGTTTGTGTTGATCTGGGCCTGGATGATGGCCATCGTATCTGGTGGAGGTTGGTCCTCAACCTCATCTACTCTTGGTTCGACCATGTCTCTTGCAAGATCAAGTCTCCTGGATTCCCGTCCCAAAACAAACAACTCGAGATGAAGTGATCGTCTCCTATGCATACACTAGAGAAGAACAGAAGGGGATGCAGAGAGTGACAGATGCGAGAAGTGTGTGTGCACAACCAAGCAAACAAGCCTAGTCCTTATAGTGTATTCCTTAGGGAACCTAGAAATCTCCAAATGAGTGATCAAGTCCGTAGGCACGGGACTGCCCTTCCCAAAGCTAATCTGGCCAGGTTAATTACGAGGGGATTGTAGGGAAGGTTCTTCCTTTGGCTTGCGTCGTCGGTTCCGTAGACCCCACAATCGTGGTCGGTTGACACTTCCCCGCAGCCTAGTCACTAGATTCTACTAAGGGAATGAAGGCCAAATGCCCAGCAAACGAAACCATGCCTCTTGAGACTTAACCCAGTCCTGCCTAGGGCACATCTACTCTATTTTAATGGGGCTAGGACAGTGCTTGTGCTTGGGTTATGTGATGAGGCGTTGATTGTGATGGTGCCTCATAATTCTCCAATTCAAGTGTGTGTGCTCCTATCAAAACATGGTTTTCAAGCAAGGATTCTAAGATGTGGTATCTTTTAATGTTTGTCCTTACTGTTGTGTCTTTTAGGGTTGACGTGTCTTAATGTTTTCAGGCAAGTTTTAAGTAGGCATGCTAAGTTTTACACACAATCAGTAAGAGTAGATTTCCTTTAATGTGAAGAAGCTCTAAAACCCTAATGTGCTCATCCTAATGTTCATGCAATTTCTACCAGATGAGTTGATTTTAGGGGTGAGTGGTGTGGCCCATATCAATTCACGGTGGCTTCGCAAACACCACTCAAAAAGAAAGAAAAACACTCCAAAAAGATTAGGTCATTAAGAATGTTAGAGTGTATATTTTTTTGTTGGGTGATGAGTTGAGGATGTGGATCAGGCAATCATTCACCACGCCAATTTTTTTTATTTTAAAAATTTTTTTAGATTTTTTTAGGAGAGCAAATAACCACAGGTAGAGAACTACTCACAATCGGTCCTTGCTGTGCTTACTCCATTTCCACCATCATGAGTTGCGCTCCTTCGTCGTCCAAGCGTCGAGTTCCTACAACCATCAAGTAGGAGAAAATGCGTTAAATGATAATGATGTGAGCATGGATGCAAAATGGAAGTGACAGAATAAATCCGTTGCCTCCTCGGCAAAGGCACTAAAAACTAACGTGCTATGGACGCGTTTGTTTAAAAGGGTCATCGTAGTTTGTGTTTGCTACGTTGGTTTTAAATGAAAAAACGGACGTGAGTCCGAGTATCGAACACAGGGAGGCGTGAAAATCAAATTTTTCTTGTCACTTAATGTCACGGAAATGGCAGGTTTTTGCTTGCGAGAAGATGCGGGAGAAAAGCGAGTGAGAGAGAGAGAGAGGGAGAGTAGGGTTAGAGTCTTTTAAGTCATGGCATTCACTTAGATCAAGATGGAAAACAACATCAATACTATATTTAATATGCAATTCAAGTTTTACAAATACAACAATAGCTAAATGCTTAAACAAAAGGAAAGTAAAGCTAGAGTAAAGGGAGAGAAAGAAAGAGAGAGGGGAGACGGCGAGGCGGCCACGGCGGTGAAAGAGGGCTCCATCGGTGGTTCATCGACTCCGTTGATTACAAGGGATGCTAAGGGAAGCTAGGAGGGAGGTATAACACTTGCTAAGTGAATTCAATGCCTCCCATGGGTGATTGGAAGGGGTTTAAAAAGAGAGAAGGGCTTTCTAAATGAAGAAGGGGTTTTAGCGACGTCGGGGGTGTCGCTAAAACCCTTCCCAAAACGTCGGTGAAGCTCCCTGCTCGCCGGTCCCATGCACACGCTGTGCTCCTTCTCGTCGCACTGCGCTTGTAATCCTCGTGCACGTGCTGTGGACCATCCGATTGCAGATCAGATGGTCGAGATCTCTCGCGAGTCGTGCTTTTAGATTGCGCCTGCTGAGCTCGCGTCCCACGCGTCATCGCGGGCGTTTGCATCGGATGTGCGGGAGTGTGCCGCGTCGCCCGTTTCAGAGTTGCTCGATCGCAAATCAACGGTCATAATCACACGCCTCGCGATCGCTTGAATTCGCGCTGCGGCGAGCGCCTCAAACCCGCTCCCCACTGTGCGAGGGTGAGGCATGTACCGCTGCGCTGCGCTCTCCGATTGTCATGGAGATGAGGCACTGGCACAGTGCGGGCGACCGTTGGATGAAAATCCAACGGTTGTGAGCTGCTGCAGTTTGTGGGCACTGTGGCTGTGGGGGCGAGGGGTGCGGCTCTTAGTCGTCCGATCAAAGATCGGACGGCTTAAAGTTGCAGCGGGCAGTGCGGTGGAGTTGTGCTGCGGTCGAGGGGCGTGGCGATGTTGACACGTGGCAGCTTTAAGACCGTTGATCATAAGATCAACTGTCAAAATTTCTTGGGCCAATTATGGGAGCTTGAGATGTCAGATTTAGTTGATTTTAAGTCCATTGGACTCTGTTCATCGTTTTGAATCCATCCGTGCGGTCCAATTGCTCATCTGAGGTATGTTTTAACATGCACTTGTACAAATGGCCATTAATAATGCACTATAAGAAATCTTGATGTGCGATGCATACAATGCTCTCATGCCTGTTTATGATATGTTATCTGTGCATTTTACCCTTAAGATCGACCCCATTTAACAGAATTATCATCGTAAAATGTAGTGTTATCACCTGACAAATCTGAACAAAAAATACAAACTTCTCAAGGGTAAGTTGGCGCTTCAGTTGAAGTACCACCATTGTCAAGGAAGTACTACAAATAATTTGTTTTGTATTCAAAGTAACGATAACGATAAGAAGAGTACTCTTTTTTAACAAAAGGATATTACAAGTAAATTTGGAATGAGATTAGTTTTAAATTTAAATTCTAAGTTGAAGTTATGATGTCTAATTTATAAAGAAAAAAATGCTATAAAGAAAATAAAATGATGAGCTTATTTTCACAAATTATCCTTTGTCTAACTTTTCTACTCCATTTTCCATTTTTTCCCCTCTTCATTTTTTCCTCTTTTTTTTTAAAGATTTCTTTGTTTATAAAATAAGCAAACTCATGGATGAGTTGACGAAATATATTCAAGCTGAAATACCGTAATGTATGGTTTTTGCTAATAACATTGTGTTGATGAAACAGGAAATGAAGTGAATAGGAAAACTTGAACTATGAAAGAAACCTTGGAAGCTAAAGACTTGTGCTTAAGCGGTGCAAAGACTGAGGATATAGAATGTAAATTTAGTGGTATAGGAAATAAGGAAGCAAAAGCAATGGATGTAAAGTTTTGGAAAGAGTGCATTCCAAATTACAATGAAAGATGGTTTTAAATAATAACAATCTATTTTTTAACAAGATGATGAAATTGATGGAGATGTTATACATAGAATTAATGCAAGGTGATTGAAACGGGGGGATCATATGGTATTCTATGTGATAAGAAATTTTCTTTAAAAGTTAAAGAAAAGTACTATCGAGTAATCATAAGATCTATCATGTTGTATGGATCTGAATGTTGGGCAATAACTATAGCATGTGCGAAAGATGTCTGTGAAAAACATGAAGATGTTAAGATGGATGTGTGAACATACAAGGAAGGATTTTATGTCAAATGAGATTTTCTAAAAAATTATTAGGCTAGCATCGATAGAGGATAAAATGAGAACAACGTCTAAGATGGTTCATACATTTACAGAGAAGACCACTAAATGCCCCAGTCAAGAGATGCGAGGAGCCGAGGGTCAAACATGCTAAGAGGAGGTGAGGAAGAGTAAACAATTGTCAGAAGAAAACTATTAAGTATGATCTCAATTACTTCAATTTAAGTCAAGAAATAACTCAAAATCTGAGTGGAAGCCAAAAAAATCTATGTAACTGACCCCACTTAGTGTAAGAGAAGACTTAGTTGTTGTTGTCAAAGTAAGCAGAGGTGGTCTTAACTTGTTCTTTTTTTTAATAATTTGATTTCTTTGTTTCCTCCCATGTCAACTGTGTTAATTCCTTACTGATAACACTACATTTTACAATGTTAATTCTGCCAAAAGGGGTCGGTCTTAAGGGTAAAATGCACAGAAAACACAGGAATGGGAGCATTGCACGCATTGCACATCAAGATTACTTATAGTGCATTATTAATGGCCATGAGTATAAGTGCATGTCAAAATAGGCCTCAGATGAGCGATTGGACCACACAGATGGATTCAGAACAACGTACGAAGTCCAACGGACTCGAAATCAGCCAACTCCAACATCCGAAGCTCCCTTTATCAGCCTAAGAAGTTCCGGTCGTTGATCATCAGATCAACGACCCACAGCGCGCCACGTGGAGCTACCCCACGCCTTTCATCGCGCAGCACCACTTTAAGCCGTCCGATCTCCGATCGGACGACAGAAAGGCATGCTCGCCCACGCTCTCCGCGTCTACGTGCCTGACCTCACACGAAGATCCAACCGTTGGATCCCCATCCAACTGTCGGCAGCAACCGTGCCCAATCTTCTCCCTGCGATCATTCGCGAGGGCAACGCAACGTTCGCGCCCCTGCAACACGGCCTTAGACACGCGTTCGAAGCGCTCGTAGTGGGATTAAGCGCAGAAATCGACTGCGAGACCAATTGGACCGCCAAATCACCATCGAGCGGCCGCAGCAGTACCACGCGGTGCAATTAGGTGCCTTCGGCCGAATGCGTATGATGACGCGCAGCAGCGCGTGCCTCAGCAGCAATCCGTGAGCACACCCCCTGCATGATCTCAGCCATCCGATCTCTGATCAGATGGCCCTCAAGCCGCGCACACGGATCGCGTGTGAAGAAGAATGGGCGCGTGCTTGAGACCGTTGGGCAGGGGACTTCACCGACACTTTTAGCATGGGTTTAGTGACGTCCAGGACGTCGCTAAAGACCATACTTAAATTAGAAACCCCTTCTTCCTATATAAACCCCTCCCAACCACCCATGTAAAGCATTCAATTTATCTTGCAAGTGTTGTAACACCCTCCTAGCCCCCTTTATCCCCTCTTGTAGTCAACAAAGTCGACGAGCCGTCGACGGAGCCTCTCTCCACCACCGTGGACGCCTCGTCGTCTCCCCTCTCTCTCTCTTTCTTTCCCTTTAATCTAGCTTTACTTCCTTTTTATTCAAGCATTTAGCTACTATTGTATTTGTAAAACTTGAATTGCATATTTAATATAGTGTTGATGTTACTTTGAGCAATGGCTATGATTTAAAAGACTCTAACCCTACTCTCTCTCTCTCTTTTTCTCTCTCACTCATTTTTCTACCACATCTTCTTGCAAGCAAAAACTCATTATCTCCGTGACATAAAGTGACAAAGAAAATTCGATTTTTACGCCTCCCTATGGTCGACACTCGGACTCACGCCCATTTCTTCTTTTAAAACCGACGCTGCGAGCATGAGTTATACCAATCCTTTTAAACAAACATGTACGTCAGTTTTTGGCACCATTGCCAGGGAGGCAACGGATTTATTTTGTCACTTCTATTTTACATCCATGCTCACATCATCTAACGCCTTTTCTCCTTCTACTTGATGGTTGCAGGAATTCAACGCTTGGACGACGAAGCAGTGCAACTCATGACGTAGAGATGGAGTAAGCACAACAAGGATCGATTGTGAGTATTTCTTCACCTATGGTTGTTTGCTTGCCTAAAAAAATTTCTAAAAAAAATTGGCGTGGTGCATGATTGCCTGACTCACATCCTCAACACATCACCCAACAAAAAAAATACACTCTAACAGTCTTAATGACCTAACCATTTTGGAGTGTTCTTCTTTCTCTTTGAATGGTGTTTGCGAAGCCACCGTGAATTGACATGGGCCGCATCACTCAACCCTAAAATCAACTCATCTGATAGCAGTTGCATAAACACTAGGATGAGCACTCTAGGGTTTTGGAGCCTCTTCACATCAAAGGAAATCTACTCTCACCAATTGTGTGCAAAACTTGGCGTGCCCACTTGAAACTTGTCTGAAAACATTAAGACACGTCAACCCTAAAAAACACAAAAGTAAGGACAAACATTAAAAGATATCACATCTTAAAAAAAAATCCTTGCTTGAAAATCATGTTTTGATAGGAGCACACACACTGGAAATGGAAAACTAAGAGGTACCACCCCAATCAACGCCTCATCACATAACCCAAGCACAAGCACTGTCCTAGTCCCTTTTAAAACAGAGTGGACGTGCCGTAAGCAGGACTGGGTTAAGTCTCAAGAGGTGTGGTTTTGTTCGCTGGGCACTTGGCTTTCATTCCCTTCGTCGAATTTGGTGACTAAGCTGCGAGGAAGTGTCAAACGACGACGATTGTGGGGTCTATGGAACCGGGGGCGCAAGCCAAAGGAAGAACCTTCCTTACAACCCCTTCGTAATCAACCTGGCCAGATTAACTTTGGGAAGGAAAGTCCAGTGCTTACGGACTTAATCGCCCCTTTGGAGATTTTTAGGTCCCCTAAGGAATACACCATAAGGACTAGGCTTGTTTGCTTGGTTGTACACACACACTTCTCGCATCTGTCGCTCTCCACATCCCCTCCTGTTCTTCTCTAGTGTATGCACAGGAGATGATCATTTCATCCTGAGTTGTTTGTTTTGGGATGGGAATTCAGGCGACCTGATTCTGCTAGAGACATGGCTGAACCTAGAGTAGATGAGGTTGAGGACTAACCCCCACCAGACACAATGGCCGTTATCCAAACCCAGATTAACGCAAACCACCGGCTTCAACAGCAACAAATCCACACCATCATGCAAGCCATACACTGGTTGCAGAACCCACAGGGGCAACCACCAACACCTTTCCAAGGTCCACAAGAGCAACCACCACTTGATCCACCACCATTCTAGGACCAACCTAGACCCCTCCGCGACTTCTACAATCCTTCTGTTATTCGAGTCAAGCCGCACCTTAGGATCCCGAAGGGGGAGATGATTTTGAACTAAAATCAAATGTCCTGAGTCTAATTCAGAGCCACTTCCATGGAAGCTCAAATGAAGATCCCTTCCAGCACCTAGAGGATCTTGACCGGATAGCCCGAACTGTGAAACCTAGGAACATTAGCCTTGACATTATTTTGATTAAGATGTTCCCCTTCTCTCTAAGAGACAAAGCATCTCATTGGCTTAGAACCCTAGGTAGACCCATCACCACCTGGGAAGAACTGAGGCATGCATTTTTAAAGAAATTCTCCCCCATAGGAAAAACCAATGCCCTCAGAAGAGCCATTACTACCTTTACACTCCAGGGCAGGGAACAGTTCCATGAGGCGTGGGAAAGATTTAATGAACTATTATTGAGGAAATGCCCACACCACGAAGTACCAAGGTGGCAATTGGCCCAGATCTTCTACCATGGTCTGGACAGCAACCTACGGAACTTCGTCGATGCCTCATGTGGGGGAAACTTCCTAAACAAAGACGAGGAGAGCGCGTTTGAGCTCTTTGAGTCTATGATCGAAAATTCACTCAACAATGCCTCCATGACCCAGTTTAGCCGATCCAGTCAACCTCGTGGTGGGATTTATGAGGTACAAGCAAATTCTGGAATGGTTGACATGGATATCATTGCTAGGAAATTGGATCGAGTGGAATTGGTGGATAAAAAGATAGATGAGCTATTGAACCAGACCAGGAACCCGATACAGACATTCTCCCTAGAAAAGGGAGCTCACAATGTTGACCTGGTCCAACCCTTAAGCCAAATGAACCTGGAACAACCCTTGACCACGTTCTAGGGAGGGACCTTTGCTCCCTCAACCCTTGATTACTCCCTTCCCTCCCCCTCGACATCTGTTATCCTTGAAGACGTACAGTGGTGGCGACCTTCCTCTATAGTTTTATTATTTCGTCGTAGTATAGTATAGAGAGAGGTGATTACCAGTTTAATACAATTTATTACTCGAAAAATAAAAGAGTTCCCGAGGTCGAACTCAGGGAGCAAGTTGTATTCTAGGGGTACAAGTTTCTTTTACAAAAATAAAGAAAGAGAGAGAGAGAATTTGTTGGCTTTTCTTCTTTTCTCTTTGCTTCTCCTCTTCTTCCTTCTCAGATCTTTTGCTCTCTTCCTTTGTTCTTCTTCTTTATCTGCAGTGGTGATGTTCTTCTTCTTCTTCTTTCTTTCTTCTTTTCCTTTCTTCAGATCTTCTTCTCGTGCTCTTCTTCTTCTGCAGAGCCTTCACTTGGCCTCTCTGTGTTCCTCCTCTGCCTCGCCTTCCTTCTCCTTCTTTGTCTTCAGGACGTCGTCTGATTTTCCAATCAGACGACTTAAACCGCCGCTGCTACAGTGCTGCTCGGTGCTCCTCCTTCCTTCAGCCTTCGTCTTCTTCCACGGTTCTTCTTCACCTGTGCCTGCACACTTACACAGCTTGATCAGAGGGGCAAAACCTAACTCTACCCTCCCCCGCGTCTCTCTCTCACAGAATCTGCTCTTAGGAAAGCTCTCCCAGAGCTGCCGGGTTGCCGGGTACGGGTCGCGCCCAGGTCCAGGCCCACCGGCGTGCGTGGTGGGCGAGGAGTGCAGGTCAGTCTAAGTCGGGTCGGGCCAGGTCCGCGGGGCGTGAGCGCGGACGAGACCGGGTAACCGGGCGGGTGAAGGGGACCTCACCCCGTGTGCTGATGCAACAAGCCTCCAGCACTTTTTCTCTTTATACCGCTGTGCCGCTTCGGAGTCTTCCGAGGTGGGACTAAATGTCCCACCCCAATTTCGCGCCTGCGCGGAGGAAGCAGCTGGTAATCGCAGCTTTACGCGAGGCCTTCGCGCGAGGGATTCGCCTCAACTGCAGCCTAACGCTTTGCCGAAATGCCCCCGCACAGCCTGGGAGCGTGACCTGGGCGCGGCGCACCTGGAACAGCAGGTCGAAGCTGCTTCGCTTCAACAATGGCGGCGACGAGCGCAGGTACCTGCCCACAGAGAAACGGCCTCTCGGCCCAATCAGAAACGCGGAGGACCTTCGCCGTGGCACGGCGAAGGTGGTCGGGGGGTCTGCAGGCGGCGGGGCGGAGCCTAAGAGCTGCCCTAGGTCGGACTGTGGGTCGGGAGATGGGTTTGTTCGGTGGAGTTGCAGAGGGTGATTTGGGGGAAGTGGAAGGGCGGAGGTTGATCAGGGTGAGGAGGCGGAGGTTCTACGGTGGTCGGCGAGCCGTGTGGGTTGCTGGAGTGATGGGAGCGGGTCGCCGGAGCAGGGGCCGGAGATGGAGAAGGTGAGGGCGATTGGTCGGATCGGGGTAACAGTAAAGATGTAAAATGAGGAAAAGGAAGAGGGGAGAAAGAGGAGGAGTTCTACCTACTTAGCAGGACGAGGAGGGGCCGGAGCGGGCGATAGTCGTATCGACTGTCGTCGGAGAAGAAGATGCCTGGGGGAAGGGGCGGCGGCGAGGAGAGGGCCGGAGAGGCGCCAGCTGGGTGCGGCGTGACGCGGGAAGAGCGAGGGAGGGCAACCCTGCAGCTGGTAGTGCGGCAGAGCGACGAGGAGGAAGAGGGGAGGCCGCCGGAGCTGGAGAGCTTCCTGTCGGAGTGGGAAGAGAGGAAGTGGGGGTCTTTCTCCGTCAGGACCGAGCTGCTCAGAACGGCGGAGCGACGGGGGTATTTATAGAGGCGGAATCAGAGAGGAGGGCGGAGGGAGACGACGTGTCTCCCTCGCCGGAGGACGCCGGAGATGGAAACCCATACCGTCCGTGCGTTCGCACGGCCGGTATGGTGGGTTGCAGCGACCAGGGGGGTGTTCCTGCGACGGCTGACGACGCAGGGCACCCCCGGTTGACTTGCCAGCCCCTCCCCCTCACCCTGCGCGGCGTCATGCTCCGCGCAAGGTCGCCGGAGCATGGTGCTGGCAGGTTTTGGCAGGAGGGACCTGAATGCAAAGAACGAAGGAGAGTTAGGGGCAGAAATGTGAGGGTTCAAAAGTTGAGGGCCAAAAAGTAAATATATGAGGACCAAAGTGCAAAGTTGGTCAAGAAGGTTTCTTCTTAGGCTCAAGTTTTTATACATGACTAATTAGGACCTAAGGAATTTGATGGTGAATTTTATTTCTAGATTAAACCTTTTTTGACCGGTCAATTTATGCAAAAACCCAAATTAAGTTATTAATTGGTCATGGTTCTCAATGTAGGTCAAAATGGGGTCTGAAGGCCAAATTGAAGGTTCTAAACCCTAGAGATTATTTTTCTATGAATTTTAGAGGGTTTATTCTATTTTTACTTTGCCTCGAACCTCGTGAATTGAAGTGGGTTTGCTTTAGGGTTACAGATTATCATTTAGTTCCTTGGAATTGCTGTAGCCCTTATCAGATCATCCCACTTTCCTTCTTATTCGGTTTGTTTGACCTGTGTTTGGACCCTGAATTACCCTGTATGCAGATTATACTGGTAAAATTGCATTTTTACCCCTTATGACTTATTTTCTCCTTAAACTCAGAATTCTCTGAGTTAAGCCTTTCCTTGAGTTATGTAGGAGCTTTTATCCTTTGTATTGGGTCAAAATGAGCTAGTTATGGCTCATGATGAGGTTCTCATCATACAGGCTATCCAAGGCTATTCCAAACCTGACCCCTTCTCCAACACTTACAACACCGGCTGGCGTAATCACCCAAACTTTGCTTGGACAACCTAGAAACTGCCTCAATTCTAGAACTAGTCCAGGCCAAACCAACAACCAAACTTGCCCCCTATCAGTAAGGACCACTAGTTAGATCCCCATATAATCCAAATAGGGCGGCCTCTCCCCCATAAAACCAAATGGACACACTGATAAAGTTGATGGTTGAAATGAACCAAAAACATCAGGAGGAAATGGCTTTAGTAAAGGGACAATTAAGCCAGCTATTGGACTGTAAACAACAAGAATCCCTGCCTTCCCAGCCACAACCGAACCCGAGAAACATGATTAACAGAGGCCCTAATTCGCAATGGTTCCAAGGCAATCCCGAGCAGGCTCACATGGTCCAGCCAACCCCACAAACACCCCCTGGGTTTGGTGCTTCTTCGTCCTCGTCTTCTCAAGGATCAACCCATGGTCCCAATGCCTCTGTAAATGCGGTAACCTTGAGAAGCGGCACCAAAACCCAAGATCCCAAATGGCCGACTCTTCCCGAGACTTCACCTTCTAAAACACTTGACTCAGAAGAAGCATTGGAGAAACCCAAGGACCCAGAAATAGATCCTATCCACATTCAGACACCATATCCCGAGGCCTTGGAGACAATCAAGAAGAAGAAAAGTGTTATAGAAACTGAGGAGATTTTGGAAATCTTTAAGCAGGTTCAGATTAATATTCCGCTCCTCGAAGCCATCAAACACATTCCGGCTTACACCAAGTTCCTAAAGGATGCCTGTACACCCAAACGTAGGCCAAGACCTCAAGTACCAAGGAAGGTTGTACTTTCAGAGCAGGTTAATTCTGTGATATCAAGCAACCTTCCGCTCAAGCGAACTGACCTAGGAGCACCCCTGATATCCTGCAATATCGGGAACATGACATTTGATAAAGCACTCTTGGACCTAGGTGCTTCCATCAATATGATCCCGACAACCCTGTACCACCAATTTGGATTTGGAGAGTTGACACCCACACTTGTTACCATCCAATTGGCTGACAGATCTGTGAAAACCCCAAAGGGGGTTGTCAAGGACATAATTGTGCGGGTCAATGATTTCTATTTTCCGGTCGACTTTTTGGTGCTCGACATGGAAGTCCCTAAACATCTACAGAACACACCTATCATCCTAGGCAGACCCTTCTTAGCCACGGCTAAGGCAAACATCGATTGTGACACAAGATGCACGGAAATCACCTTCGGAGACAAGAAATGAAGTTGGATATCTTCCGGGTGACCAAGTCTTTTGATTGCAACTATATCGAGGAACACGATCCCGTGGAACCTTTGGTCGAGAAATGCCTCACCCTTAGTTCTGTCTCAGAACACCAATCCTGTAACAACTGTTCTGACCCATCACCATCTATGCCCATGGACCTCTATAAGGCTGATTACCATCAACCAACACCATTCGTGGAAATTGATGTTGATCAACACCCACCTTTCCCCTTTCCATCAAATATTGTTCCACCCACACCTGAACTAAAGCCGGTACCCGAGAATCTCAAGTATGTCTTCCTGGGACCTGACCAGACCTTCCCCGTAATTATCAATGCCAACCTAACTAGGGATCAGGAACTTAGATTGACAACAACACTATCAGAACACAAGGTTGCCATTGGCTGGACTATTTCAGATCTAAGAGGAATTAGCCCCACCTATTGTACCCACAAGATCTACCTAGAAGATGGGGCACGACCCTCCCGTCAGATGCAGAGACGGTTAAACCCAAACATGTGGGAGGTCATTAAGAAGGAAATTATCAAGTGGCTTGACGCTGATATCATCTATCCCATCTCCGATAGCCCCTGGGTAAGCCCCACTCAAGTGGTTCCGAAGAAAGCCGGGCTCACCGTTGTCACCAATGAACGTGGCAAATCCATCCCCACCCATACGACCACCGCATGGCGGGTATGCATTGATTATAGGAAACTCAATGAAGCAACCAAGAAAGATCATTTCCCCTGCCATTCATCGACCAGATTCTTGAAAGATTAGCAAGGCAAAAGTATTTTTGCTTCCTGGATGGATATTTAGGATATAACCAAGTCGTAATTGCTCCTGAAGCTCAAGAGAAGACAACATTCACTTGCCCGTATGGCACATTTGCATTTCGTCGTATGCCGTTTGGGTTATGCAATGCACCAGCTACCTTTCAGCGTTGCATGCTAGCCATTTTTTCAGAAATGGTTGGTGAATACTTGGAGGTCTTTATGGATGATTTCTCTGTATTTGGGAATTCATTTGACCACTATTTGAGCAACTTGGAAAAAATTCTGAAACGATGTATCGAGGTTAATTTGGTGTTAAGTTGGGAAAAGAGCCATTTCATGGTTCAAGAAGGAATCATCCTCGGTCACATCGTATCACATAGGGGCATTGAGGTGGATCAGGCTAAAGTTGATTTGATTTCCAAACTTCCTTTGCCTAGCTCGGTCCGACAGATCCATTCATTCCTTGGACATGTTGGCTTCTACTGAAGGTTCATCAAAGACTTCTCCAAGCTTTCCAAACCCTTAATCGACCTTCTGGCCAATGACACCCTATTCCACATGACCTCTGATTGCATCCAAGCTTACCACACCCTCCGGGACTTAGTCTCCACAGCACCTGTACTTCAACCCCCGGATTGGTCCTAGGACTTTGAGATCATTTGTGATGCATCAGATTTTTCCATAGGCGCCGTCCTAGGACAAAGACAAGATAAGAAACCCGTGGTGATCTACTACGCGAGCAAGACGTTGGACGAGGCCCAACAAAATTACACGGCCACAGAGAAAGAACTACTTGCTGTAGTTTTTCGACTTGAAAAGTTCCGATCTTACCTTCTAGGATCCCACGTGACCATCTACACAAATCATTCAGCCATCCGGCACCTATTGGCTAAAAAGGATGCGAAGCCCAGGCTCATCAGATGGATCCTGCTCTTGCAAGAATTTGACCTGGAAATCCGTGACAAAGCCGAATCAAAGAATATGGTGGCTGACCACCTATCCAGACTCCACCCAGACCACATTGGGCCCTCCCTGCCTTTATCCGACAACTTTCTCGATGAACACATTTTGGCTGTGCAAGACAGGAAACTACCTTGGTATGCTGACTATGTCAACTACTTGGTTGTAAGACAGACCCCGCACAGCTGGTCCAAACAACAACGGGACAAGTTCCCAATGAACCCACAATAGGTAAAGACTACTTCCCTTTGCTGGAAGTGTGTCGGCTCGACGCGGATGCATGAACTACGCGGTGGCACTTCATTGCTCTCGTAATAACGTAGGGAGAGCGGGGTGCTCAACTGGATGATGCTCTCTTGATGTAGAACTAAGGCTTGAAGAGCAACAACTCTTCTAATGATCAATTAGACACAATATAGTGGAAAGTAGTTTCTCTAGGTGTGTGTTAACAAGGGAGGGCTACCCCTCTATTTATAGGTGGCCTAAGAAGGCTTTGGAAGGCCTTGGAAGGCTTCCATAGCCATTGGGAATTATCTAAAGGCAGAACAGGCCATAATCAGAATCATTAATGATTCTAACAAGGTCATCAGACGTCTAGCAACAAGATCAGACGTCTGGAAGTCATGTTTAAGACGTCTGAAAACTAGATCAGATGTCTAATACTAGACGAGTTTCCTTACTGACTTTCATCAGACTTAAACAGGGCTCTAATGTAAATCAATTAAACGACGTACAGGACGTCTGACACTAAGTCTGGACGTTTAGAAACCTAGAAAATTGCAGGAATTGATTTCCCAAGGTCTAAACGGCTGTATTCATCTAGGAAAGCGATTTAGGGTCAATAGAGGCAAAACGGCTACTTATCAGATGTCTAGAGTCCTCCAAGAACGTCTAATAGAAGATCAAAGGTCAAAACCTCAACGATTATTTTCTAAGCTAACGTTCCACTAATTGAATGTCTGGCAAAGTCATCAGACATCTGCTAAGACATCTGAACTAAGGGTCGGTCGTCTGAAATCAATAGACAGAAGGTTCTAAGACCAGCCCTACAAGTTCGGACGTTTGATTCAACATTCAAACGTCTTAAAGTTCATTATCAGACGTCTAATTATCAGATTAGACATCTAAAAAGGCTGTCTGAATCCTATTCAGGTTTTCTAAGTTCTCTACGGAAAACCTAAGTGTCCTAGGGTCTAGTAAGTGTTCCTATGACTATTGTATTGTTACTTTGGGTTCTTTAACAAGTATCTAAGAAAATGAAAGAACAAAGAATAAAAACAACAATTTTAGAGTACAATGATTAAAGAACATCTATCATATTCTTTTATCTTCAAGCTCTCGCTCCTCTCAATGCTCCTCTTTCGTCAAGCTCCTCTAAGCTCTCGCTTCTCACAATGCTCCTTCTCCTCCGTCAAGCTCCTCCAATCTACCATGAATGCGAGCTTGAGATCCTTCACACTTGTATCCATTTGAATTTTCCTGAGATCTAAAGCTCAAATACAAATGTTAAAACACAAGTGTTTTGTTATCATCAAAATTGATGATTGTGGTGCCCTTGCACCAACAATCTCCACATTTTTTATGATGACAAAATTATAAATAATAATCCATAAAATCCTCTCCCTTTTTGACATTATCAAAAAGGTATCACAATTTTTAATTATCCTAAACTCCCCCTTAAAACATGCTCTTCTAATTTCATCTTTTCCATAAAACAAGATAGCTATGTTATTTTTTGAAACCTCCCCCTTAATGAAGGACAAATAGCTTCATCAATTTTAACTCCCCCTATCTATATGCCAATGATAAAGAGATAGGGTTAAAGGTTTACCTCACCTACCATGGCCAATAGAATGGCCCAAATGGAAGTGGATGCCAAATAGGATGGGGCTCCCATCCATAGGTTGGAGGTTCGGGCATCGACGTCGGTCTCCAATCAGGCAGTCGACGTGAGATGGCTTGGTTGATTATTCGTCGTCTCGTCGGTCTCCTCGTCTCCTTCTTCGGTCTACTCCTTGGTCCTCCCAATTTGAGTTGACCGTTCTTGAGCTTGTAGGTCCAATCTTTTAAGTTGTAATTTCCTTTAAAACCTACAAAACAAGATTCTACTTGAACTTTCGATATCCAAGTTAGCTAGGATCTGAATTTGTTAGTCAATCTCCTAAATGGAGATCCTTTCTCAACCTTAGGACTGGACAAAATTTCTACCTTATTAATCAATTTATTTGATTTCTCCCTAAGACATACAAGTTCATCTTCTATAGCATGCATTTTTGCTTTTAAACTAGAAATTTCAATTTTTAAGTTAGTATTTTCCTCAATCAACTTACTATTTTAATTGATTAGGTCCCTATTCTCTAACAACAAGTTATTATCCTTAGGATTATAACTAGTTTCTAGATCCTTAAGTTTAATTTCTAACCTATCATTTTCAGATTTTAGAAAGCTAAGCTTCTTTTTAATGTTTTTATTTTCTACCTTTAATGACTTGCTAATTTCAAAAAGCTCATCAAAGGCATCTTGTAAATCTGAGTTTACCTCATTATCGGAGTCGCTTTCACTATCATTTGTCGTGGCCATGAAACCCATGCAAGCAATTTCTTCCTCGAGATTTTCTTCTTCTTCCGAGCTCGAGTTGTCCTAGATAGCTTGAAACACCTTCTTCTTATACTTCTCCTTCTCCTTCTCCTTCTTGAGAAGAGGGCACTCGGGTCGTAGATGTCCCTTTTCATTGCAATGATAGCAACATCTTGGGCTTCCTTGCTTCTTCTTTTTCTTCTCTTTCTTGGAATCTCTACAAAACTTGGAAAATTTTTTAAGTAAAGATTTAAAGTCTTCTTCATCGAAACTTACCTCGGTGTCTGAAGTGGCTCTGAATGCTAAAGACTTCCTTGGTCTTGGTTCTAGTGCGTCCTTCTTCTTCTGCTTCAACTTCATCTCATAGGCCATTAGATTGCCTAGGAGATCCTCCATGTTGAGCTCCTCCACTTCGTTTGCCTCTTCAATGGCGGTGACCTTTTGGTCCAACTCCGGTCCAAGAGAATGAAGAAGCTTCCCTTGAAGCTCCCCCTTGATGAAGGTCTTTCCTAATGCCTTAAGATTGTTTACTATAAGAGTGAACCTAGTGTTCATCTTACCTAGAGACTCATTAGATTTCATGGAAAAAGACCCAAATTCTTGAGATTAGATATTGATTTTAGAGGCTCTTACCTTGGACGTACCTTCGTGTGTTACCTCTAGAGTGTGCCATACCTCATATGCAGTGGCGCACTGCGATATCTGGTTGAACTCCTCCGGGCTGAACGTGCAGTACAACACATTCATAGCTTTTGCGTTGAGGGAAAGCTCACGGGTTTGCTACTACGAATAGCCTCTCTCTAGTCTTGTCGGGACTTCGTATGGGGTTTCGCAACGTCCCCATAGAGCGAAGTCGGTGGCTTGAAGCCGCATCTTCATCCACAACTTCCAGTAGCTGTAGTTGTTTCCATCAAAGTACGGCGATCAGACTGTAGACTACTCCTCCGATTGCCTTGTTGCGAAGATGCTCCCCTCCATGATTTGATCTTCCGTGGATGTTACTCCTTAAAAATGGAAACTTGCTCTGATACCAAATGTTGATTCCCTATGGGAGGGGGTGAGATTTACGTGATGCGAAAAATAAGCAAAAATAATGTAAAACAATCTCACAAAGATCAATCACACAAGATTTTTAGGTGGAAACCCAAACCGGGTGAAAACCACCACCTAACCCTCTGGAGTTAGGATTTTCTGATCGACCAAGTCGATCAAATCCACTAACCGAACTGCTTTAATGAGGGTAGTTCAACCTCAATACAACCATGCTACAAGTACGAGGGTAGCGTTCCTCAAACCCCTCCTCTTCACGATGAGTATTTTGTCCCTCGATGGAGATGGGAATTCGCAAGAAAAATACCCAACACAATAACAAAGATAAATTACAAATAAGACCTATAGAGCAACAAGGATAAACCTAGTTACTATAGGTAAAGACTACTTTCCTTTGCTGGAAGTGTGTTAGCTTGACGTGGATGCGTGAACTACGTGGCGGCACTTCGTCGCTCTTGTAATCGCGGAGGGAGAGCGAGTGCTTAGCTGGATGATTCTCTCTTGATGTAGAATTAAGGCTTGGCAAGCAACAACTCTTCTAATGATCAATTGGACACAATATAGTGGAAAGTAGTTTCTCTAGGTGTGTGTTAACAAGGGAGGGCTACCCCTCTATTTATAGGTGGCCTGAGAAGGCTTTGGAAGGCCTTGGAAGGCTTTCATAGCCAATGGAAATAATCCTAAGGTAGAACAGGTCATAATCAGAATCATTAATGATTCTAACAGGTCATCAGACGTCTGGGAAAAAGATCAGACGTCTGGAAGTCATGTTTAAGACATCTGGAAGCTAGATCAGACGTCTAATACTAGACAGGTTCCCTTACTAACTTTCATCAAACCTAAACGGGGTTCTAGTGTAAATCAATCAGATGACGTACAGGACGTCTGGCACTAGGTCTAGATGTCTGAAAACCTAAAAAACTACGAGAAATGATTTCCCGTAGTCCAAACAGCTATATTCATCTAGGAAAGCGATTTAGGATCAACTGAGGCAAAATTGCTACTTATCAGACATCTAGAGTCCTCTAAGGATGTCAGATAGAAGATCAAAGGTCAAAACCTCAACGATCATTTTCTAAGCCAACGTTCCACTAATTAGCCGTCTGGTAAAGTCATCAGACGTCTACTAAGACATCTGGACTAAGAGTCGGTCATCTGAAATCAACAGACAGAAGGTTCTAAGACCAGCCCTACAAGTTTGGACGTCTGATTCAACATTCAAACATCTTAAAGTTCATTATCAGACGTCTGATTATCAGATTAAAGGCCTGAAAAGGCCGTTTGAAGCCTATTCAAGTTTTCTAAGTTATCTACGAAAACCTAAGTGTCCTAGGGTCTAGTAAGTGTTCGTAGGACTATTGTATTGTTACTTTAGGCTCTTTAACAAGTATCTAAGAAAATGAAAGAACAAAGAATCAAAACAACAATTACAGAGTACAATGACTAAAGAACATCTATCCTATTCTTCTGTCTTCAAGCTCTCGCTCCTCGCAATGCTCCTTCTCCTCCATCAAGCTCCTCCAAGCTCTCTCTCCACACAATGCTCCTTCTCCTTCGTCAAGCTCCTCTAATCTACCATGGATGCGAGCTCGAGGTCCTTCATACTTATATCCATTTGGATTTTCCTGAGATCTAAAGCTCAAATATAAATGTTAAGACAAAGTGTTTTGTTATCATCAAAATTTGACGATCGTGGTGCCCTTGCACCAACAAACTGATATTTAGATCTAAAAGCTCTTTCCAAGAATATCATGAAACCAAAAATTTTTTATATGATTATGCCCCCCTCTTCCCCCTCCCCCATTCAGGCTCTTCTTCATCTCATCTTCCCACCAAACCATATGCAACACAAGCAAAAGAAGATCCTTGTGCACATGTGTGTATGCATGGCACCAAAGAAGATGATGGCAAAGAAAGGGAACAGAAACAAGACAGTACATGAGGAAAGGAAAAGGATGTAAGAATGGGATTTGAGGTAGAACCAGTTGCATGCCCACATATGTGCACACATCTTTTAAAAAGGGGACATACAAAACATACTTCTGTTTGGTAAGGCATTGCACATATATGCAATATAAAAGACAATAGGGGCACTAAAACACCATGCATGCCTCGCTATCACAAAATCAAATGAGAGCAACTTCACAATCAAATAGATAAAATAAAATCTTATCTCATACCTTGATCCACAGTAGTATGTGGCAGCAAGAGACCATTCTTGTTTCTTGTCATACAGAGCAATCACCAAGGAATGCATTACTAATTTTTGAAATTCTTTTTTCTCTAGGAAAAAGAAACCAAAGAAGATCAGAGTTGTTATGCTCCATCAACTAATATCCACATGAACACTTACCAACACACAACCTTCCAATTATACGTGTATTAGCAATAGAAGTTTTCACAACTGGAATAACATCTGCCAACTCAGCTTCAAATACGTCGCAAGATTATACCAGCCAAATTAGTAATCCTAATGGGTACTACATACTGATTCTGAATTTAAGCCAAAGTAACTTGCCTATAGAAGTTCTCTGATCCTCCAATCGCAACCAAACAGTAAGCATTCGTTAGCTTGGAGAAGACACTGACTTCATAAGAGTTCTCAAATTGAATACCTGATGTCAGAGAGAGGATAGGGGAGAGAGAATGAAGAATTAGCATTCTTTGTTGTTAAAAATTAAAGAGGGGGATCTAGAAAGCCAGTTGTGTTATGTGATGACTTGTTTGTCCATTGTCCAGAAGTCTTGGTTGGAATGACCTTGAATACAGTCCCAAACTTTAGAAAGGTTAGAAAATCTAGTGTGTTTCAACAATGTCTAAAATGTGTTGAGACAAACGCATATAGGAAATAAATAATGAATGCATTCCCAATGTTTTCACATAAATAAAAAATATTAAATCAAGTAATTCAAACATGATTTGACAAGATCTAGAATAAAACAAAGAGCAAATACCATGCAATAGCACAAATAAACAAAACGAGAACAGATTAGATTTTACTCCGATCGAAGCACCCATTAAGGACTTTCCTTAGAGAAGGTATCGCCTCCCACAATACCGATGCATCGAGGTCTGATGAACTCCTCCCAGGATATGACGATCCACCTTCAAGATTCGGCGCACTCTGATCTTGGGCATC
The DNA here is from genome assembly GCA_037157565.1 of Thalassia testudinum. Lineage (NCBI taxonomy): Eukaryota > Viridiplantae > Streptophyta > Magnoliopsida > Alismatales > Hydrocharitaceae > Thalassia > Thalassia testudinum. The sequence goes on from JAZHRO010000039.1 coordinate 16,376,246, forward strand.
CTCGAAAACTACCTCAAGAGAACAAAGCCGAGGCAATTTGGTTTCTAACCAAATTCCTGATTGATCTACCAATTGAATGGTTTGATCAATCAAAAACTTCTCATGGAGCTCTCAATCTCCATACATAAGATCGACAAAAGTGATTGGAGATTTTTCTACTAATCTCACGTCGAACGAATGCACCAAGAGAGACAAGAATGAGAGAGAGAGGGAGAGAGTGGAGAGAGCTTTTCTACCCTTATTGTGTGTCAAATGAGAGCCCCCTCATGGCTTTTATATAGAGCCCACAACCAGACGTTTGAGAAAATTTCCGTTTTATGGAAACACAGCAATTGATCGACCAAAACAATTGGTCAATCAAACTTCACTAATTGGTCGACCAAACTAAATTTATTAATCGACTAAAACAATTGATCGACCAATTTTACATTTTGATCGACCAATCTAGGTCAAAATCGTTAGATTAACAATACATAGCAAAAGGAGTCCAAGTTCCAAGTTCCAAATTGATTTTCACCCAAGCCCGAGCCCGAGCCGGGGTGGGGCGTGCGCACGTGCGTGCGTGGTCCCCTGGTCCCCAACCCCACCTCTCACTCTTTCTACATAAGCCATGGGAGGCAGAAACCTTTTACACCCACTAAGAGGTTTGTCCACTTCCAGTATGGGACTAGAAACCTCTCCCAAATCTCATTGATTTCAACATGAATTCCCACGTCACCATATAATAATTGCATCCCAATTGATGCAATTAGGCTCTCAAATCCAACAATCCCCCACAAATTCATCGTTGAAATTCAACAATAAATTCCTCGGCTACCACACTCTACTTTAAGTAAAGGTACCTTTCGGTTTGAACCCTTACCTGAGTCATTCACCTTCACCACCACAGGAATAAAGTGAAACTAGTCTTGAACTCTAGACCTTTGATGTGGGGTGTATAGTGGTGACAACAGAATGAAGTTCTCAGTAATAATCTTCAGGGTTGGTGTTCTTAAAGGCCATTGTTACGACTCGATTCCCGGACCCATATAGGACCTGAGACCGGCTCACCTCAACTAATCCCAAGACCCAGTCATCTAACAAAAAATAACCAAAAAGTAAAAAAGTAAACCACACTCACATATGCAATATAACTAAGCAGAAGAAACGTACAAAGCAGTAAAGGAAAGTAAATTTGTTGTTCCATTACATACCACCACAACAACAAAACAACGAAAGCGGAAGTAAACAGTAGAGACAAACAGTAACTAAAAGTCTAATATTTACTACAACATTAAAGGAATAACAAGGAAGTGCTGAAAACTATGGCTGGGCTCGACTGGGCCCAGCACACTTCGCGGCCGAAAGCTCGGGCTGCTCAACTCCTGCTCCTGAACAGTATTATGACAAGACAGAGTCAGCGAACGCTGAGTAGAGTGGTATCTATACTATTTAAAACAGTAAAAGCAACAGGTTTAATTCTCTTTTCTATTTATCTATTTTATGTATATTTCCTTTTCACCCATTTTACTCAAACATCCAGATATTCTTGATCTTGCAAGTTCCTCGTGGGAATAATCTTGATTGCAGTCTTTTCCGTAGAGTAGAAGTACACGTGGTGCTCTCCTTGCCGGGAGAGTCCCTCGTGGTAGTATTACACCCAATCAACCACCCCGAGGTCACTGTCTAGACGTAGCGATGACTACGGCATGCGTGATAAGTGCACGGGTAACTACCCCGCACTGACACGCGGTCAGTCGTTTCCACTAGCAAGTACCCCTAAAGTACAGCATAGAACAGTATAGGGCCTCACCCCTCTCAGAACAGGGGTCTTGCCCCTCAAAACCAAATAGGGGTCTCGCCCCTCCATAGTCTGCGCACCCTTGTCTGACTACCTCGGTTTGCCCAGAGGGCCTAACAAGTCGGTGTAGGGTGGCTAGCTGAACCCCGGGCCCCATGGGGTGGCTAACTCTCTCCCTACACTAGTAGCTCGCCTCGGTACTGCGTACATGAGGGCCAACAGGAGTCGGTGTAGAGTGGCCAATCCTAACCCTGGGTCTCAACCCATGGGCGGCTAGCTCCGCTCTACACGAAAAGGGGATAGTCACTCTCCTTGGTACCACGTACTCAAGGGCTAGCACACTTCTCGTATACATTCCAGGTTTCCATCTAACCATGGGAGTCCTACTCCTAATTCCCCATAGGGTTCATACTCATGTTCACCCCATTTATTCCGATCTAGATTTCACCATTCACAATTCATTTCTCGTCCATAAACAGGCAACTCGTGTTTCCATAATTCAATACATACAACTGGTGATTTCACATGTAATTGTTCATAATTTATAGGCAGCTCATAATTAACATACAATCAATTGCTAACAGTTTAACTCAATCATGCATGAAAGTACATTATACAACACAAACGGTTCGTTCATTTCTCTATCCTAGGGTTCATGCCACATCCTAGGGTTCCATTGGCTATTTCCACAAGCACATTCTTATTTAAATATCATTAACAGAATTAACCACTCTACCAGACAATTCGGGAGTAATAGGGGCTCGAACCGCAGACCCAGGCGTCTTTGCGAGCCCCAAACACACAGCAGGCTGAAACCCTATACAAGGGAATACATCACAAAAGGAGGTTGAAAATAGTATAGTACGTAGAGAAACTCACACGAAAACTATAGGTACTTCGTTTGCGTAAAACAGACCCCGATCGGACCCTAAACGGGTCAAAAACGTGCCTACTATCCAAAATCAGACGTCTGGGAACAAGTCGAGATGTCTTGAAAGGTACTAGAACCTTACCTTAAGTCCCTGCGGTGTCCTCAGACATCTAGGCCTCCTTTGCGATCGTCTGAAGGTAGTTCCAGACGTCGGACCACTCCTCCGGTCGTCTAGAAGCACCTCTGGACGTCTAGTAATCTAATCAGACGTCCAAAATGTAATTTCCCTACTTGGAGGGGTGAGATCAGCGTGACAAAAAAATGCGGAATTGAAAATATAAATAATCTCACAAAAATAAGCAATCACAAAATGTACACAGGAATTTTTAGGTGGAAACCCAAACCGGGTGAAAACCACTACCTAACCCTCTCGAGTTAGGATTTTCCGATCAACCTAGTTGATCAAATCCACTAAACGAATCACTTTAAAACGAGGGTGATTCAACCTCAGTACAACCACGCTACAAGTACGAGGGTAGCGTTCCTCAACCCCTTCTCTCCACGAGAAGGATTTTGTCCCACGAAGGAGTCGGGAATTCGCAAAGCGAATACCCAACCAAAAGACAAAGGTAAAATAAACAACAAACCTATAGAGCCAACAAAGTAATAAACCTAAGCTTCTATAGGATTTAGGAAACTCCCCTTTGCAAGGAGTGCGTCGACGATGATGCGGTGCGTGAGCCACGCAACGGCGCAATGTCGCTCTCGTAAACAACGGCGGGAGAGCGGGTGCGCGAAGGGAATGATGCTCTCAAGATGATGGAGCTTGAGCTTAGAGAGCAAGAGCTTCTTGGACACAAGAGAGTGGAAATACTTGATCTTAGTGTATCGCAAAGTGTTTCTTGTGTTTCTCTTGTTGTGTCTCTTGTGTATGTCTTAGTGTATGTAGGTGTGTAAAGGCTCCCCTCTATTTATATAGGCCTTAGGAAGGCTTTGGAAGGCTTAAGAAAGGTTCTATAGCCGTTGGGAACAAAGCCCAAGTGAATCAGCCCGAAATCAGGAATAATCATTGTTCTGACAGGCTTATCAGACGTCTAATTCTAGCATCAGACGTCTGGAAGTTCACTATAAGACGTCTGATTCAAAGGTCAGACGTCTGATTATGGGCGGGTCTCTCCCTGACTTGAATTAGATCTAAACAGGATTTTTGTGCAAGTCCATCAAACGACATACAGGACGTCTGGCTCTAAGTCTGGATGTCTGGAAACCTACTTTTACTATGGGAATTGATTTCCAAACGTTGCAACGGCTAGAAAATCTCTGAGAAGAGATTTTGGGTCAGCCGAGGCAAAACGGTCATTTATCAGACGTCTGGAAATGCCTAAGGACGTCTGATAAGGCTCTAACGGTCATATTCTTGACTGTTTGCTAAGCCAGCCAACGGTCCACTATCTGGACGTCTGGCAAGTCCATCAGACGTCTTCTAAGACGTCTATACTAAGGTCTGGACGTCTGATTTCATCAGACAGAACTAGCTATGTCCAGCCTAACAGTTATCAGACGTCTGAAACAACAGTCAGACGTCTTACAATACTTTATCAGACGTCTGATTTTGGAATTAGACGTCTGTAAGTGCTGTTTGAACCCTATATTGGTTTTCTAAGTATTCTACAGAAAACCTAAGTATCCTAGGGTTGTGCCGGTGTTCCTAGGACTACTGTTAGGGTTCTTTGAGGCTCTTTAACAAGAAATATCTAAGGAAATAAAGAGCAACAAAAGAAACGAAAAATACAACAAGTACAAAAGAAGGAAATCTATCCTATTCTTCATTTCCTTCCATCTTCAATCTTTCGCTCCACGCGAACCTCCTCTGTTTTCCGTCAAGCTCCTCCAATCCGTCCTGGATGCGAGCTCGAACTCCGTCTAAACACGTCCACATTTGCAATTGACCTGAAATCTAGGACTCAAATTGCAAATGTTAAATAACACGTGTTTTGTTATCATCAAAACAAATGATCGTGGTGCTCTAGCACCAACACAAAAGTGCGTGTAAAAGCGTTCCGCGCTCCTTCCCAAGGCTGCTCCTGCGTACAACAGCTACAGCCCCTAAATTAGACCAAACATTCGTCTGCGGTGAAGCCTGCATAGCCGTAATCGCGAAAAAGAATGTACCTTCACGATAAATGAACTTTCAGACGTCTGGCTTTAACTCCAGATGTCCAGGTGCTCCGTCAGCCGTCTGGACTCCACTCCAGACGTCTGATACTGAAAAACTTCCAGTACCAGAACCTCCTCCTAGTGCTCTTCGCTGCACTCCGCCTCGTGCCGCCGCAGCTCCAGCCACTACAGATTTTCGGGAGGCTGCCTCCCCGAGTTCTCCCTTTCTCCCGCACGCGCCTGCGGTGGCCATGTGAGCTTCGTTGAGCTTCCACCAAAGCTCTCCGACCTCGGCCTCCTCCTCCTCCCGCACTCTCCTTCTCCCTATCGCTCTCCTCCTCTCTCACCTCCTCTCGCCACTCCTGCAAGCTCTAAAGGTGAAGGTGGTGGTGTGTGGAGTAGAGAGAAGAGGAGGGGAGGGTCTTAAATAGGTGGCGTGGGGGTTTTAGGGTTCGGGGAAAGTAGGGAAAGGAGAGAGAGGAAGGAGGTCCTGCGTACCACCCACGCGTATGGCGTTGTGTGCATACAAAAATTTCATTTTCAGACATCCGGGAAAGGGTTCAGACATCTGGACAGATGTCTGACTGAAACTCCAGACGTCTTAAAAGGCTAAAAGTGTGACGAGTCTTTACAGCCATGCACCATTTCCTATTTCATAAGTGTAATCAGGAAAGACCCTATTCCCTTACCTACGATCCATAGTAACACTTACATAGGTTGCGTTCACCAAGGATGCACTGCTCACATCTTGCCACAAAGGCTTGAACCCATTCAGAGCCTTTGCTTTTCCTAAATTTGCAGCTTAAGGCACTCAGGCTTCCAGGGATTGGACTCAGATGCAAAAGCATCTAACAATGAGTGCCAACCAGTCCCCATACACCTTGTTGTTACCACATTGAACCTACTTTGTGGGATCTCCACTTAGTTAGGTTGGGTTGCTGCTGCGGGTGAACTCCCAATGGGTTACAGTCCCATCCCAAGCCTAGACTTAAGGACTAAAGATCTATTAGGCCATTTAGTAAATGGATCTGCTGTGTTATCCTTGGATCCTATAAATTCCACAGCAATCACTCCTTGAGACACTAAATCCTTTATAGACTTGAGTCTGATTTGGATATGTCTCCTTGGTTTCTAATTAAATTTTGAACTCTTAATCTTTGCTATAACAGTCATGCTATCACAATGCAAAGATATCGCAGGAATTGGCTTACCCACCATAGGAATTTCTGTAAGAAGTCCCTTTAGCCATTCAGCGTCAATTCCAATAGTTTCTAAAGCACATAGCTCAGCCTTAAAGGTAGCCGGGCTAAAATGGTCTATTTTACAAATCGCCAGGAGACTATACCGCCTCCAAGAGTAAAGACATACCCTGTAACACCATCAGTCCTATAATCCTCCATTTGACTGATCCAACTTGCATCACTATATCCTTCCAGAATTGAAGGATATTTACCATAGTGCAAATTAAGGGAAATAGTTCCTTTTAAGTACTTAAGTACCTGGTCTAAGGCATCCCAATGAGTATGGTTAAAACAGCTTGTGTATCTACTCAATTTAGACACGGAAAAAGAAATATCTGGTCTAGCACAGTTAACAAAATGCATAAAGCTTCCTATAATCTGTAAATATCTTAGTTGTAAAACATGTGTTCCTCTTTTGTTCTTATAGAGAGTTTTTGATGAATCAAAATGAGTGTTTATAGCCTTGCAATCTTCATAGCTAAATTTCTCAAGAACCTTCTCAACATAATTTGATTGAGAAATAGCTATCCCCTCTGCTAACCGAATCAGTTTGAGGCTTAGGATCACATTTGCAACACCCATTTCCTTCATCTCAAACTTACTACTCAAGAACTTAGTTTCATTCACAATTCTAATGTCTGATCCAAATAATAATATATCATCTACATATAGGCATAGGACAATATACATATCATCCTTAATCATAGAGTAGACACACCTGTTAGATTTGTGACCTACAAAGCCAAAAGATTGTATAGTCTTATTAAATTTTTTATGCCATTACTTGAGTGCTTGTTTCAAACCATAAAGAGATTTAACAAGCTTGCAAACCTTTTTCTCGTTCCAAGGAGCTACAAATGCCTCAGGCTGGTCCATATAGATCTCCTCCTCAAGATCGCCATGAAGAAATGTGATCTTCACATCCATTTGGTAGATAGTGAGATCATAAATAGAAGCCAATGCAATAAGCATCCGTATAGTAGTTATCCTAGTTACTGGATAATAGGTATCAAAATAATTGATTCCTTCCATTTACTTGAACCCCTTGGCAACAAGTCTAGCTTTGTATTTTTCAATAGATTCGGCAGGCCTGAGTTTTTTCTTAAACACCCACTTGCACCTAATAGTAGAACACCCTGGAGGTAAATCAACAAACTCCCAAGTGCCATTAGAGATGATTGAGTCTATTTCATTCTTAACGGCATCTTTCCGGTGCTTAGCTTCATAAGAAGCCATAGCATCACGATAAGTAGGGGGTCGCCCTTGATCTGGTAAATAATAAAATCACTTCCCAAATCCTTAGTAATTCTTGGTCTTTTACTTCTCCTAGGTTTAGACTCTTCTACTTGATTGGGTTCAGAACAAGAAGAGCTAGCCCCCACATTAGACATCCTTTCCACTTGATTAGGAATAGAACCAGATGTGGTGGCTAGATCATCTAAAGTCACATTTTCAGGTAATCCAGTCTTCATAGGGAAGACATCCTCAAAAAATATAGCATCGTGAAGTGATAACACCACGCAAGGGGGTAGTAATTAGGTTGAATATGGCCCATCTTTAGAATAAAAGGCACAACATAAAGTAGAATAGGAGCATTGCATGCATCAAGTACCAAGATTGCTTATAAACTGTATTAATGGCCATTTGTGTAAAGCATTTGTCAAAGCAGGCCTCAGATGAGCAATCGGACCGCATGGATGGATTCAGAACGACGAACGGAGTCTAACGGACTCAAAATCGGCCAAATCCGACATCCGGAGCTCCCACAATGGGCCCAAGAAATCCTGACCGTTGATCTGGAGATCAACGGCCTAGAACGCGCCACGTCGCCCCGCCCCCGCCGGCCGCACGCCCCCAAGCCAGCCAAGGACGCATCTCGGCCGTTGATCTTCGATCGAACGGCCGAGATCCGCGCGCTCGCCCGCGGTCGCCGCGACAAAGCACGGGCGTGGCGCAACGGTTAGCGCGCACGCCCGCGTCGCGGCGACGCGCGTTCGATTCGCGCGGAGCGAAAATCATCTGCGGGCGAAGGGCGCGGCAAAATTGAGCCGCGCGATCAGAAGCGAGCGGCTAGGATCGCGCCACGCGGCGCGACGACAGCGCCCCACCTCCCACGCGCGCGCGCACGCCGGGCGGAAACGCGCGCGCGCACGCGCGCCCGAAGCGCGATCCTAGCGCAGGCGCGGGAGGATCTCAGCCGTCCGATCATCAATCGGACGGCTCTCGTTCGACGCCCACGGATCGCGCCTGAAGAGAGAGAGGGACGGGCGGCTGACCGGCGGCAGAAGACCTTCACCGACGTATATGGAAGCGGTTTTAGCGACGTTCTGGATGTCGCTAAAGCACATTCTTCTTTTAGGAAGCCCTTAACTCTATTTAAACCCCCTTCTACCACCATTCAAGGCATCCTCTCCCACTTGCAACTACTCCACTCCTCTCCTAGCTAGTCTTAGGCACTCTTGTAATCGCCGGAGACGACGAGCCGCCGACGGAGCCTCCTCCACCGCCGTGGCTGCCTCGTCGCTCTCCACTCTCTCTCTACCTCTCTCTCTCTCTTTTAAGCTTTCATTTACTTTTGTTGAAGGATGTATTTAATATTGTAAACCATGAACTATGAATGCATGTTTAATGAAATTATTTTTCATTTAGTTGCCTTTTTAATTTCTGTTTAAAGTGCATGATCAAAACCAAGAGCTTTCTAACCCTAAACTCTCTCTATCTCTCGCTTTTCAAAATCGTTTCTTTCGCAAGCAAAACTCCGCCTTTTTCGTGACAACAAGTGGTAAACAAAATCCGATTTCCACGCCTCCCTGAGATCGACACTCGGACTCACCTCCGTTTACTTCTTTTAAAACCGACGTATCAAGTGCAACTATAACGACACCTCTTAACACACACGCACGAAGGCACGTCAGTTTTTGGCGCCGCTGCCGGGGAGGCAACGGATTTGTTTTATCACCTCCATTCCACCTTCATTCTCATATCGTCTAATGCCCTATTTTCCTTTTTACTTGATGGTTGCAGGAATTCGGCGCATGGACGGCGAAGCGACGCATTCCACTATGGTAGCAAGGAAGTAGGCGCCTCGAGGACCGATAGTAAGTACTCTCTCTCTCTCATTGTTTGCTTGCGTGAAAAAGCTAAAAAAATCATAAAAACTAAAAAAATTGGCGTGGTGAATGATTGCTTGACCCACATTCTTAACACACCACCCTACAAAAAATGTACACTCTAATATATTGGACAAATTCTTGGAGTGTTCTTTTCTTTTTCTCTTGAGTGGTGTTTGCGAAGCCACCGTGAGTTGACCTGGGCCGCATCACTCAACCCTAAAAACTAACTCATCTAATAGTAGCTGCACGATCTTTAGGATGAGTACACTAGGGTTTTTAGAGCCTCTACAAGATAAAAAGGAAATCTACTTTCACCAAGTTGTGTGTAGAACTTGACGTGCCCATTGAAACTTGTCTGAAAGCATTAAGACACGTCAACCCTAAAAAAAAAAAACACTAAAGTAAGGATGAAACATTAAAAGACACCACACCCTAAAAATTCTTGCTTTAAAACCCTGTTTTGTAGAAGCACACACCTTGAAAAGTGGAAAATTAAGAGGCACCACCCCAATCAACGCCTCATCACATTACCCTAAGCACAAGCACTATCCTAACCCGTTAAAACTGAGTAGACGTGCCCTAGGCAGGACTGAGTTAAGTCTCAAAAGGTGAGGTTTTGTTCGCTAGGCACTTGGCTTTCATTCCCTTGGCAGAATCTGGTGGCTAAGCTGCGGGGCAGTGTCAAACGACCGCGGTTGTGGGGTCTATGGAACCGGAGGCGTAAGCCAAAGGAAGAACCTTCCCTGCAATCCCCTCGTAATCAACCTGGCCAGATTAGCCTTGAGAAGGGAAGTCCAGTGCTTACGGACTTAATCACCCTTTGTGAGATTTCTAGGTCTCCTAAGGAATACACCATAAGGATTAGGCTTGCATGCTTGATTGAAACACATTTCTCGCATCTGTCGCCCTCCGCATCCCCTCCAGTTCTTCTCTAGTGTATGCACGGGAGGCGCTCACTGCATCCCGAATTGTGTGTTTTGGGGCAGGAATCTAGGCGACGTAACTCTGTTGAAAACATGGCTGAACCTAGGGTAGATGAGGCTGAAGATCAACCCCCACCAGATGCTATGGCTGTCGTCCAGGCTCAAATCAATGCTAACCATCGGCTTCAGCAACGACAAATCCACACCATCATGCAAGCCATACAACGGTTACAGAACCCGCAAGAACAACCACCACCTTTCAATGACATACCAGGACAACCACCACTTGATTTACCACCGTTTCAGAACCAGCCAAGACCCCTCCGTGATTTCTATAACCCTTCTGCCATTAGAGTCGAGCCACACCTTAGGATCCCCGAAGGGGGAGACGATTTTGAGCTAAAACCTAATGTATTAAGTCTAATCCAGAGCCACTTTCATGGAAGCTCAAATGAAGACCCCTTTCAGCACCTAGAAGATCTCGACCGCATAGCAAGAACAGTAAAACCTAGGAACATTAGCCTTGATATTGTTCTAATCAAGATGTTCCCTTTCTCATTAAGAGACAAGGCTTCTCATTGGCTTAGAACCCTAGGTAGACCCATCACCACCTGGGAGGAACTGAGGCATGCATTTTTAAAGAAATTCTTCCCCATAGGAAAGACCAATGCCCTCAGAAGAGCTATCACTACCTTCACACTCCAGGGTGGGGAACAATTTCATGAGGCGTGGGAAAGATTCAATGAACTTTTGAGGAAATGCCCACACCACGAAGTTCCAAGGTGGCAATTAGCCCAGATCTTCTACCACGGTCTGGATAGCAACCTACGGAACTTCGTCGATGCCTCATGCGGGGGAAACTTCCTAAACAAAGACGAGGAGAGCGCATTTGAGCTCTTTGAGTCTATGAGCGAGAATTCGCTCAACAATGCCTCCATGAACCAGTTTAACAGATCCAGTCAACCCCGTGGTGGGATTTATGAGGTACAAGCAAATTCTGGAATGGTTGACATGGACATTATTGCCAAAAAGTTGGATCGAGTGGAATTGGTGGACAAGAAGATTGATGAGCTTCTAAACCAGACCAGGAACCCCTTGCAGACTTTCACCCTAGCAAAAGGAGCACATAATGTTGACCTGGTCCAACCCTTCACCCAACTAAACCTGGACCAACCCCCAACCATGTTCCAAGGAGGGACCTTTGCTCCCTCGACCCTTGATTACTCCCTTCCTTCTTCATCAACATCGGCTATTCTAGAAGATGTGCAAACCGTCCAAGGATATGCAAAACCTGACCCTTTCTCCAACACTTACAACACCGGCTGGCGTAATCACCCCAACTTTGGTTGGACAAACCAGAAACTACCGCAATTCCAAAACCAGCCCAGGCCAAACCAACAGCCACACTTGCCCCCCTATCAGCAAGGACCACCAGTTAGACCCCAATATAACCAAAATAGGGCGGCCCCTCCCCCACAAAACCAAATGGACACCCTAATAAAGATGATGGCTGACATGAACCAAAAACATCTGGAGGAAATGGCCTTGGTAAAGGGACAGTTAAGCCAACTCTTGGACTGTAAACAGCAAGGATCTCTACCGTCCCAACCACAACCAAACCCGCGAAACATAATTAACAGAGGCCCCAATTCGCAAGGGTTCCAAGGCAACCCCGGGCAGGCTCATATGGTCCAACCGACTCCACAAGCACCTCCTGGGTTTGGCGCCTCTTCATCCTCATCTTCTCAAGGATCACCCCATGGCCCCAATGCCTCTGCAAATGCGGTGACCTTGAGAAGCGGCACCAAAACCCAGGATCCCAAATGGCCGACTCTCCCCGAGACTTTACCCGACTTAGAAGAAGCACCAACCAAGGACCCAAACATGGAACCAATCCAGACACCCTATCCTGAGGCCTTGGAAACAATCAAGAGAAAAAAGAATACTGTGGAAACTGAGGAGCTGATGGAAATTTTTAAACAAGTACAGATTAATATTCCGCTTCTAGAAGCTGTCAAACACATCCCCGCTTACGCCAAGTTCTTAAAGGATGCCTGTACACCCAAGCGTAAGACGAGACCTCAAGCACCTAGGAAGGTTGTACTCTCTGAGCAAGCCAGTTCCGTGATATCAAGCAACCTTCCACTCAAACGAACTGACCCAGGAGCACCCCTGATTTCCTGCAACATCGGGGACATGACATTTGATAGAGCGCTCCTGGACCTAGGTGCTTCTATCAACCTAATTCCCACAACCTTGTACCACCAATTTGGTTTTGGGGAGCTGGCACCAACCCCTGTCACCATCCAGCTGGCGGATAGATCAGTGAAAACCCCGAAGGGGGTTGTCGAGGACGTGATTGTACGGGTCAAGGACTTCTATTTCCCAGTCGACTTTTTGGTGCTCGACATGGAAGTCCCTGAAAAATTACAGAACGCACCCATAATCTTAGGCAGACCTTTCTTAGCCACGGCTAAAGCAAACATCGATTGCGACACGGGATGTATGGAAATCGCCTTCGGAGACAGGAAAATGCAATTAGATATCTTCCGGGCAACAAAGTCTTTTGATTGTGATTACATTGAGGAACATGATCCCGTGGAAACTTTAATCGAGGAATGCCTTACCCTCAATTCTGTCTCAGACCACCAAACCCGTAGTTCTGACTCGCCACCATCATTACCTGTGGACCTCTGTAAGGCTGAGTATCATCACATGACACCATTTGAAGAAATCAATGTTGATCAACTACCGCCCTTTCCATTCCCATCGACTGTGGTCCCACCCGCACCTGAACTTAAACCATTGCCCGAGAATCTCAAGTACGTCTTCTTGGGACCTGGCCAGACCTTCCCAGTGATTATTAATTCCCATCTAACCAAGGATCAGGAACTAAGGTTGACTGCAACTCTTTCAGAACATCGGGCCGCCATTGGTTGGACCATCTCAGATCTAAGAGGAATTAGCCCCACCTATTGCACCCACAAGATTTACCTGGAAGATGGGGCCCGACCCTCCCGCCAGATGCAGAGACGGTTAAACCCTAACATGCGGGAGGTCGTTAAAAAAGAAATTATCAAGTGGCTCGACGCCGACATCATCTACCCTATCTCTGATAGCCCCTGGGTGAGCCCCACTCAAGTGGTTCCAAAGAAGGCTGGGCTCACCGTTGTCACTAATGATCATGGCGAATCCATTCCCACCCGCACCACCACCGCATGGCGGGTGTGTATTGATTATAGGAAGCTTAACGAAGCCACTAAGAAGGACCACTTCCCCTTGCCATTCATTGACCAAATCCTTGAAAGGTTGGCAGGGCAGAAGTATTTTTGCTTCCTGGATGGATATTCAGGATATAACCAAGTCGCAATTGCTCCGGAAGATCAGGAAAAGACCACATTCACTTGCCCGTATGGCACATTTGCATTCCGTCGAATGCCGTTCGGGTTATGCAACGCACCCGCAACCTTCCAGCGTTGCATGCTAGCCATTTTTTCAGAAATGGTGGGTGAATACTTGGAGGTCTTTATGGATGATTTCTCTGTATTCGGGAATTCATTCGACCATTGTTTGAGCAACTTGGAGAAAATCCTGAAACGATGTATCGAGGTTAACTTGGTGTTAAGTTGGGAAAAGAGCCATTTTATGGTTCAAGAAGGAATTGTCCTCGGACACATCGTTTCGCATAAGGGCATCGAGGTAGATCGAGCTAAGGTTGATTTAATTTCCAAACTTCCTCCACCTAGTTCGGTCCGACAGATTCGCTCTTTTCTAGGACATGTTGGCTTCTACCGAAGGTTCATCAAAGACTTTTCCAAACTTTCCAAACCCTTGACCGACCTTCTATCCAACGACGCAACTTTCCACATGTCTCCTGATTGCACCCAGGCTTATCATACCCTCCGGGACTTAGTCTCCACCGCACCGGTACTTCAACCCCCAGACTGGTCCCAGGGTTTTGAGATTATGTGTGACGCATCAGATTTTGCCATAGGCGCTGTCCTGGGACAAAGGCAAGACAAGAAGCCCGTGGTGATCTACTACGCGAGCAAAACGTTGGACGAGGCCCAGCGTAATTATACGGTCACAGAAAAAGAGTTGCTTGCTGTAGTCTTTGGACTGGAAAAATTCCGATCATACTTACTGGGATCCCACGTGACTATCTACACCGACCATTCAGCCATCCGGCACCTGTTGGCCAAAAAGGATGCAAAACCCAGGCTCATCAGATGGATCCTGCTTTTGCAGGAATTTGACCTAGAAATCCAAGACAAGGCCGGATCGAAAAATGTGGTGGCTGACCACCTGTCAAGACTTCATCCAGACCACATTGGACCCTCCCTACCTCTATCTGATACCTTCCCTGATGAACACATCCTAGCCGTGCAAGACAAGAAAATGCCATGGTATGCTGACTATGTCAACTACCTGGTTATAGGACAAACCCCGCACAGCTGGTCCAAACAGCAACGTGACAGGTTCTTGGCTGAGGCCAAGCACTATTTCTGGGATGATCCCATGCTGTTTCGCCTCTGTGCTGATCAGATCATCAGGAGGTGCCTCCCCGAAGACGAGGTTCAGAGTGTGCTTTCCTTTTGTCATGACCAAGCATGTGGCGGCCATTTCTCTGGCAAGAAAACAGCTGCAAAAGTTTTGCAGTCTGGATTTTATTGGCCGTCCCTATTCAAGGATGCACACATCTTTGCCAAGACTTGCTCACGATGCCAAACACTAGGGACAATGACCAAAAAAGATATGATGCCCCTTCAGCCCATTTTGATTGTCGAAATTTTCGACGTTTGGGGTATCGATTTTATGGGCCCCTTTCCACCATCCAACGGCTTCGAGTATATCTTGGTCTCGGTAGACTATGTTTCCAAATGGATTGAAGCCGTCGCCACCCGACGATGCGATCACAAGACGGTCATGGACTTTGTAAAGAAGAACATCTTTTCCCATTTTGGAATACCCAAGGCCATGATCAGTGATGGTGGAAGCCATTTTATCCATTCCCAGTTCCGTGCCCTACTTAGAAAATATGGGGTAACCCACCGCATTGCCACCCCGTATCATCCACAAACAAATGGGCAGACTGAGGTCTCAAACAGACAAATCAAGAACATTTTACAGAAGACTGTGAGACCTGACAGGAAAGACTGGTCCACACGACTTGATGATGCCCTGTGGGCATACAGGATCGCTTTTAAGACCCCGATAGGCATGTCACCTTACCGCTTGGTCTTTGGCAAAGCTTGCCATCTCCCTGTCGAATTGGAACACCGGGCTTACTGGGCTGTTAAGCAATGTAACATGGATCCCCAGTTAGCTGGTGCGCAAAGGACTCTTCAATTATCTGAGCTTGAAGAAATTCGTCGGGACGCCTTTGACAATAGTCGGCTATATAAGGAGAAAATGAAAGCCGTCCACGACCGACTCATTCATAGGAAAACCTTTGAGCCAAACCAACAAGTCTGGCTATTTGATGCACGCCTGAAACTCTTTCCAGGGAAACTTAGGTCCAAATGGACAGGACCATTTCGGGTGGTCAAGCCCTATTCCAATGGGGCAGTCGAAATCGCCGATCTTAATACCGGGCACACCTTTACAGTCAATGGTCAAAGATTGAAGCATTTCCTGGCCCAGGTACCCCCCAAGGAGAGTGTCACCCTTGTTGAGGGCTGACACCAGGCACCGCCCAGCTGGAGGCGTTAAACTCAGCGCTTCCTGGGAGGCAACCCAGCGGATTCAGACTGATCTGGTAGTTTACGTCACTCAGGTACTATCTTTTTGAACCCTTTTGCATCCATGCATCTGCCAATGAGGACATTGTCCAACTTAAGCATGGGGGGGATGGTAAACTGCATAATCCTGAGCTTAATTAATCAGTCTGAATGAATAAATTAATTGATTAAAAAAAAAAAAAAAATGAATTTAGGAAGAAAAACTTAGGCATTAGAAACTTGTCAATAGTGGGAAATAATACAAAAAGAACTTAAACAGTTAGACTTTTCAGGCCTTCAGGCTTAATTAGCCCTGGTGTCCAATAAAATATGGATTTAGCGGCGAACCCTTGCAACTTTAAGCTATTCTAATCCACCTAATAAATAAGGTAATAAGTATACGACTTATCAACTCACCCTCTAACTCAGGAAAACTTTGAGTCTAAGCATCTACACACATTTTTGCACAGACTCACTTCTCGGAGATTTTGACAGAAATTGGGTAGCTAATGAACTTTCTAGGGTGGTATGGCTGGCAAGTTGTCGTGGGTAACAGCCCATTGGCAGGTTGTCCAGAACCCAGCCACAGGCCATTTCTTTTTCACTGCCTCTAGGTACATTTGAGATTAGGGAAGCCACCTACGTAAAAAAAAAAAAAAAAAAAAAGAAGAAGAAAAGAAAATAAACCACACTTCACCGCACAAGTATGGCTGGCAAGTGATCGTGGGTAACAGCCCATTGGTCGGTTGTCCAGAGCCCAGCTCAATAATTGCACAAAAAAAGAAGACCAAAAACACCTAAGGAAGAAGCGGGGAAGTAGTACAAGCCGGGGAGATATACACTGGAAAATCCTTGTGTTGACCCCAAGTAAAATGAACGCAGGGAGAAAGCTACCAATCGAACAAATACACCTTTAGGCAAAAATTTATTTTCTTTTCCGGTCACCTAGAGGCGTAGAAACTCGAAGTCTGTCTCAATTACCGTTAAGTAAGTCTATCACAACATTCACACCAAGATGCTTAGCACTTAGGGTTTTGACCGAGTTTTGGGTGGGTTGGGTAGCCGTAAAAAGTTACCAACCCACACTGAATTCTAAAAATTCTAAAAAGACATATATAGATATATACGTATACATAAGTATAGTTATATATACAAAGCAAGGATTCGGGCGATTCGTATTTTGGCAGACACCCGGGCGCTGCTTAGTCTTTGTAGATTAAGATCTTCGTATAGTTCCTCTTATTAACAAGTAACGAAGTGCCTAAGCAATTACTTCTTGAATTCGCCAAAGAAATAAAGGCTAGAATAAACCTTGCTAGGGACTAGCAAGGAGTAAGCATGGGGGTATGATAACACCACGCAAGGGGGTAGTAATTAGGTTGAATATGGCCCATCTTTAGAATAAAAGGCACAACATAAAGTAGAATAGGAGCATTGCATGCATCAAGTACCAAGATTGCTTATAAACTGTATTAATGGCCATTTGTGTAAAGCATTTGTCAAAGCAGGCCTCAGATGAGCAATCGGACCGCACGGATGGATTCAGGACGACGAACGGAGTCTAACGGACTCAAAATCGGCCAAATCCGACATCCGGAGCTCCCACAATGGGCCCAAGAAATCCTGACCGTTGATCTGGAGATCAACGGCCTAGAACGCGCCACGTCGCCCCGCCCCCGCCGGCCGCACGCCCCCAAGCCAGCCAAGGACGCATCTCGGCCGTTGATCTTCGATCGAACGGCCGAGATCCGCGCGCTCGCCCGCGGTCGCCGCGACAAAGCACGGGCGTGGCGCAACGGTTAGCGCGCACGCCCGCGTCGCGGCGACGCGCGTTCGATTCGCGCGGAGCGAAAATCATCTGCGGGCGAAGGGCGCGGCAAAATTGAGCCGCGCGATCAGAAGCGAGCGGCTAGGATCGCGCCACGCGGCGCGACGACAGCGCCCCACCTCCCACGCGCGCGCGCACGCCGGGCGGAAACGCGCGCGCGCACGCGCGCCCGAAGCGCGATCCTAGCGCAGGCGCGGGAGGATCTCAGCCGTCCGATCATCAATCGGACGGCTCTCGTTCGACGCCCACGGATCGCGCCTGAAGAGAGAGAGGGGCGGGCGGCTGACCGGCGGCAGAAGACCTTCACCGACGTATATGGAAGCGGTTTTAGCGACGTTCTGGATGTCGCTAAAGCACATTCTTCTTTTAGGAAGCCCTTAACTCTATTTAAACCCCCTTCTACCACCATTCAAGGCATCCTCTCCCACTTGCAACTACTCCACTCCTCTCCTAGCTAGTCTTAGGCACTCTTGTAATCGCCGGAGACGACGAGCCGCCGACGGAGCCTCCTCCACCGCCGTGGCTGCCTCGTCGCTCTCCACTCTCTCTCTACCTCTCTCTCTCTCTTTTAAGCTTTCATTTACTTTTGTTGAAGCATGTATTTAATATTGTAAACCATGAACTATGAATGCATGTTTAATGAAATTATTTTTCATTTAGTTGCCTTTTTAATTTCTGTTTAAAGTGCATGATCAAAACCAAGAGCTTTCTAACCCTAAACTCTCTCTATCTCTCGCTTTTCAAAATCGTTTCTTTCGCAAGCAAAACTCCGCCTTTTTCGTGACAACAAGTGGTAAACAAAATCCGATTTCCACGCCTCCCTGAGATCGACACTCGGACTCACCTCCGTTTACTTCTTTTAAAACCGACGTATCAAGTGCAACTATAACGACACCTCTTAACACACACGCACGAAGGCACGTCATGAAGCTCAACAATAGTGTTGACATCTATACCTGAAATCTTAAATTTTATAACAAAAAATCTACAGGAATAGCTATTATCAACATAACCTAAAAAATCGCGTCAGCTGTCTTAGGTCCAAGCTTCTTCCTCTTTTGTTCTGGGACAACTACTTTTGCAAGGCAACCCCACACTTTAAAGTATTTCAAACTTGGTTTACTGTTTCTCCAAATCTCAAATGGACTACTTTCCTTATGCTTGAGGGGAACTCTACTCAGAATATGGCATGTTGTATTCAAAGCTTCTCCTCACATGTAAGTAATCCTGAGTTTTGCAAGAGAGCGTACCATGTCAGTTAGGGTTCTATTCTTTCTCTTTTCTATCCCATTAGATTAAGGGGAATATGGGGTCATCACTTCATGAATTATACCAAAAGCTTGGCACTGTTCATCAAATAAATTTGACATATATTCCCCTCTTCTATTTGACCTTAGTCTCTTAAGAGTAGTCTCTTAAGAGTTTTCTCAGTTTGTGTTGCTGCTTTTTTCTTAAAGATGAGGAATTTACTTAATGCCTCATCCTTAGACTTAAACAAATACACATAGCAGTATCTGCTACTGTCATCTATAAAGGTGATAAAATACTTTTATTGTCCTTAGTTGTAACGACCCGGTTCCCGAGTCCCTACGAGACACGAGAACCGGACCGACTCGACTAATCCCAAGACCTAGTCGCCCAACGAGGAAGTAACCAAAAGAGCAGTAAAATAAACCACATTCAGCATGAATATAACTAACAGTAAAAAAGTACAGCAGTAAGGAAAGAAACTACTACAGTATATACCACCACAACAGTAGAACAGCATTTATCATATAACATGAACTACAGGTAAAGAAAAGTACAGCAGAAACAAGAACTACTCACTATAACGGAAACAAAGAGGTACAAAAGACAGTGGTAACTCTACTGGACCCTACTTGGCCCAGCGTCCTGTGCAGCCGCTGACCCTGGCTGCTCAACACCTGGTCCTGAAAAAGGTAACGAGTGTAACACGTCAGCAAAACGCTGAGTAGAGTGGCAACTAAAACTAAAGACAACAGTAGAGTGTACAGTAGCTGTTATGTTCTATTACTTTCTTTATTCACATCTTTCAATTGTCTCACTATTTCATTTATTCCTCAGATCTCTTACTTGATCTCGAATGTTCCTCGTGGGAACGATCTTGATTGCAGTCTTTTCCAAAAAGTAGAAGTAGCACGTGGTGCTCTCCTGGCCGAGAGAGTCCCCCGTGGTGATCCTACCCTCAGTCAACCACCCCAAGGTCACTGACAGACGTAACGGTGACTACGGCACGCGCGATAAATGCACAGGTAACTAACCCGTACTGGCACACGGTCAGTCGTTTCCGTTAACGGGTGCGCCCAAAGCACAGCACGGAACCAGTCCAGGGCAGAGCCCTCTCAGTAACAGGGGTCCAACCCCTCCACAGTAACCAAACCGGGGCCTTGCCCCTCCACAGTCCGCGCACCCTCGCCTGACTACCCTGGTTTGCCCCAGCGGGCCTAACAAGTCGGTGTAGGAGGCTAGCAGAACCCCGGGGCCTGTGGGGTAGCTAGTACCTCCCTACACTAGTAGCTCTCCTCGGTACTACGTACGCGAGGGCTAGCAAGTCGGTACAGAGTGGCCAGTCCTAACCCCGGGTCCTTGGGGCGGCTGGCTCCGCTCTGCACTAAACAGGGGGACAGTCGCTCTCCTTGGTACTCCGTACTCAAGGGCCAGCTCACTTCCCCAAAACTATTCCATTCACTTTCCAGGAGTTCTACTCCTACTTCCCCGTAGGGTTCCATCATTTTTACTCAAACATCCAGGTTTCACTTTCCAGTTTCACATTCTTACAATCCATGTTCTCAACCACGTTATCTATTCACAATAGGCAGCTGTTAATTCAAATTATAGGCAGCTTTATATCTCTTTCCATTTTCCAAGACTGCAGTATTATACATTCCACTAGTTTTCCCATCCTAGGATTCATGCCATTTCCTAGGATCTATCATACAATCTAGTTTTCCAGTCCTAGGGTTCATGCAACACCTAGGAGCTATCATTCCATCTATTTCTCATTCCTAGGATTCATGCAATGTCCTAGGTTCTATTTATGGTTTCATAATTTAACATATTTTATTAATAACTTAAATCCACTCTACCAGGTACAACGGGAGTAATGGGGGTGTGATCGGGAATCCCGCGTGCCTCCGCGACTCCCAAGACTGCAACTGAACGAGGTCCTATCACAAGGATCAAACACAAGGAGAGTCTCAAAACAGTGTATACCTACTGTAGACGGGTAGAGGAATTAATTCTGAAAGGAACGCAACTCGAATCGCGAAAAACGGAACCCGAACGGGCCCTAAACAGGTCAAAAACGACGACACTGTGCAAAATCAGACGTCTGGAACTTCCTCCAGACGTCTTAAAAGTGGATCAGAGAATTACCAGTTCAGCGTGGTTTCCCAGACATCCAGAAGTCTGCGGGGACGTCTGGCCTAGCTCCCAGACGTCCGATGGTCACCCAGGACGTATGGAGGTCGCTCCCGCCGTCTGGTACAACAGCCAGACGTCTGATTCGCGTTGGATGTCGAATCACCGAGCCTGCGCACACCCATCTCCCTCCCTCAGTACGGTCAGTCGACAGGAAGGAAGAAGAAGATGGAAAACTCACCTTTCAAACGACTGGAAGATCTACCAGACGTCTACCTCGCCGTCTGGCTATCAACCCAGACGTCTGATTCTGAAAATTTTTTCCAGAACAGGGCACCACCCGGCTTCCGCTCGCGACGCCGCCCGCGTCGCACCTCGCATGCCTGCTGCTCAGACCACAGCAGTCCCCCCTCCGCGTCGCTCCGCGCCCCCTGCGCCCTTCGCCGGCCGGCCCTAGCAGCCCCGGCGAGCTCCCCCGCACGGCAGAGCACCGCTCTCGCACGCAGCACCTCCTCCGCACTCACTGCGGCCGTCGCTGCCGCCCTCGCACTCACTCTCGCGCTCTGGCTAAAGGAGAAGAGAAAGGAGACGGTGGTGACGGAGTGAGGGGAGGTGTGCCCTTTTAAGGTCGTGCAGAGAGGAGAGAGAAGGATTCGCGGCAGGGGAATCTGCAGCCGCAGGAGGAAGGAAAGGCAAAAATGCGGTCTGCGCGCTCAGGCGCGCAGACGACTCGCGTGTGTCGAAAATAACAGATTTCCAGACGTCTGGAAACGATCCCAGACGTCTGGACCACCTCCCAGACGTCTTAAAAGACGTCTGGGGCACACGTTCATTACATTAGTCAACACACCATTCAACTCACAGATATTCGTGTGCACTAAATCTACAACCTCAATATCTTTAGTAATAGAGTGAAAAGGCTTCCTAGTTCGTTTAGCCAGCACATATATCTCGCATTTCTTAGTTTTATTTATGGTGTGTTCAGGAATCATATTTAATTTCATCATTCTTTTTAAAGAATTGAAATTTACATGATCCAATCTACCATACCATATATCACAAGATTCAATATTACTGCAAACAGATTGAATCGAATGAAAACTAACATTATTTAGAGCATTTCTAGATGATACATCCACATCATATCTCACTCTAAATAATAGATCAAAATCTGCCAAATACCCCTTTCTATAAAATATTCCATGCCTCAACATATTAACTTTATTACAATTAAAGCTTAGCTCGATACCCTCTCTAACTAACAAGAAACCAGAAAGGACATTCTTTTTCACAGCAGGAATGTGCAACACCCTACGTAGTGTCCAGACTTGCCCCAAAGAAAACCTCAAGTCCACGCATTCGAATCCCAGCACCTTGGCTACAGAGTTGTTCCCCATCTTCACAGTCTCGCCACTATAGGTTTGATAGGAAGAAAAGAACGATCTATCAGTACAAATATGTACATTGGCTCCAATATCCACGAGCCATTCAGTAGGATCGTGAATAACATAGAGTTCTGATTTTATTGAGATATACCCATCGCTAGCCTCGGCCTCCTCGGTGATCACATTCACTGAAGATTCCCATCTGTGGTCTTCTGCTGAGATTTATTAGAAGGACAATCCTTCTTCCAATGCCCAACCTGCCCACAGTGCTAATATGGTTTGTTCTTGGATTTCTTTTGAATCTTGGATTTGGCCTTCATTTTGTTTTTATTGTTCTTATTTTTATCCTCCTTGTCCTTAGATGTCATGACATCCACCTTAGACTCCACAGGCATTACTGATTTCTGTTTCCTATACTCCACAGACATTCACCTCTAGAGAAATCTTTCCCTTCCTATGCTTGAGAGTCATCCCGAAGTCTTTCCAAGATTTAGGAAATTTCTCAATAATAGACATAACTTGAAACTTCTCAGGAAAGTTCATTTTAGCCTCTGCTAAACCATGGAGTAATAATAGAAATTCGTGTGCCTGCTCTGATACCGATTTACCCTCAGCCATTTGGAATTTAAGGAATTTTGAGACAGAGTATTTTTTAATACCAAAGTCCTTGGTATTAGACTTATTGTCCAACTCCTCCCATAGCCCCTTCGTAGTGGATGTAGGTGTGCTGTACACATCAAACAGTACATTGGACAATGCCAATAAGATGCAACCATGACAAATACGGTTGCAGTCATTTCACACATCCACCACCTTTTGGTCTTCAGAAGTGGGTTTTTCCTTATCCAAAATCAGTTAATCGATTTCCAACACTGATATCAAATTAATAGTGGTCAACGAAATTCTCATGTGTCGTTGCCAACGCTTGAAATTTTGCCCACCAAATTTCTCGAGCATACTAGATAAGTCTATGATAAACACCAGTTTATCATCATTCTTATGAATTAAAATAAACCTAGCTTTTAGGATTTTGCTCCGCAAATGGGTTTTTGGGTTGCATTTAGGTATCAATTAGGTTAGGCATGCATTACATTTTTTGTTATGTTTTTAATGTGTTTCTTGGAGTGTCAGGAACAAATAGCTTGACAGATCCCTAAAACCCTAGCACTCTTAAAGGCAACTGGTGAAGATGAAGCTCAATCAAGCTAGGACTTAGCAAATTCTAACTCATTATGGCTGGATACTAGCCCCTTTAGATTAGAGTTAGCTCCATTCAGCTAAGATAGCTCCATTCAGCTCATCTTAGCTGAATGGAAGCTCAGAGCAGCTCATCTCATCTCAAGCCAGCTCTGATCTAGCTCAACTTAGTTGAGTCTAACTCATCTCAACTCCCATCAGTTCACTGGGAACTCTAGCTAGCTCAATTGAGTTCACAAGAGTCCATCTCAGCTTAGGTCCAGCTCATCCAAGCTCCACCCAGCTCATGGCAGCTGAACTCCATGCTAGCTGGGCTACTACTTGTCAACTAGTAGTTTAGTTAGCTCTGGAGTTCTCATCAGAGGCAATTCCAGCTCAACTTAGCTCAACTACCCAAGCCTAGCTACTAGCATAAGAACTAGGTAGCTTAGCTAAGTAGTTGAGCTCCCCATGAAGCTGCCTTAGCAGGTTCAACTCCAGATCATTTTCTCCAACTCCTCCTTCATGAAACCCTAGCTCCACCATCTCTACTCTACTAGCTAAGCTAGCTTAGCTAAGCTCCCAACAAGCTCCACCTATATGGCCATCCACTCATTCCCTCCTTAACCACAACTAACCCTAACCTAACCCATCCCTTTTGGTGCCAACCCACACCAACTACCACCTCATCACATCCCTTCATGTTGGTATCGAAAACACCACATGCATCCCTTCATGTTGGCGTCAACACATACCTAAATCCTAGCCCTACACATCACCACCTAAAGTCATCCCTACCACCCACCTAACCCCTTCTAGAACACCTACCCTTGGCACCAACTTGAAGTATCCCTCCACCCCACCAAAACCACCTCCTAACCAACCCTAGTTGGCGCCAAAATATCCTAACCACACCCCTACAAATTGGCGCCAACACTACCTCCAATCTACACCCTACACACCACCCTCCAACCTATCCTAACCCTTCATCTAGTGGTGCCACCTAACCCTCTCCCTTAACCAACATAATGTGGCGCCAACTCCACTTAAACCCACACCAACCACCACCTCATGCAACCTTCCCTTTGGCGCCACCTTATATCGACACTCCATACACCAACCACCACCCTACAACTCCATCCTAACCCTACACATGTCCTACATGCCACCTAACCCTACCACCATAACCCTTACCCTAGTCCCTACCTAGGGTTGGCGCCAAATTGCCATGCATCCCCTCATTTGGCGCCACCCATTATCCACCCTAAGATCTCCTAACCACCCTCTACAAGCCATCCTAACCCTCCATCCACTAACTACCCTTAACCTCCTTCCACTCCTATAAAAAGACCACCACCCATCACCTTTAAAGCACCTTTGGCTACATATTTTCTACCTATACTTCCACCTACATAGAAGGCCAAGAGAAGAAGAAGAAAAAGAAGATTAAGGGGACACTCTATCCCCTTGGTGCCTTTCCCTCTTCTCGTCTCTCTTGAGCCCACGTCAGCCAAGGGAAGAAGCCAGGCATTGGAAGGAGACCTAGGGTATACGCCTACCCTAGGAGGAGGATTTGAGGGTGGTACACAACCACGATTGGAGGAGGAATTAAAGGTGGTCCACGCCATCCTTTTGAGGAGCATTTTCAAGTGGCCTTGCCACCCATTATCCTCCCCCCTCCCCCCCCCCCCCCCCCCCCCCCCCCCCCCCCCCCTCTTGTGGGCTTGCCAGGAGACCACACTTTGGAAGAGCTTTGCAAGGAGAAGGAGAAGAAGGAGCTCTTTTTGATTGTGGGAGCAATCACAGTTGGAGCAAGATCCTCTCTTCTTCACCAACATTTAGAGAATTAGTGTTTTGCATTTTCTTTATTTTTATTGCTAGTGGTAGAAGCATTCCTCCACTAGGTTTTGTGTAAAACACTTTTGCATAAATCAAGTTGCCTTCTTTTGAATTTTTGTTACAATTGTTTTCTTTGTTTCATCACTCTTCACTCCCTCTCCCTAATTACTCTAGGCCTCCATGTGCCTAGAGTGAACTTAGGGAGAGGTAATTCTTGTCACTTTAGGGTTAGCCTTTAGGTGTTAGTTTCTTTCTCGCCAACAATTCGCAAGTGCCCATTATTTCAAAACTACAAATATTACATATTCAAAATGATAAAAAAGAAAGTTGATTTCCTCATTTTCAAGTGAGAGACGTATTCTTGCAACCAAATTGCCTCCTTAGATGACCCTAGATACCCCACTATCTAGGTTTAGAAATTTAAAAGAGTTTGCAAATTCGCATGTTACAACGATTTGAAAACCCTAATTACAAATTACGTGTATTTTTGCAGTAGTCTACACGTGATTTAAAAGTCATTTCCGACATCCTAAATATTTTAAATTTAAGCAATAACTTTTCGAAGATTGTTGAGATAAACCATACAAAAAATAAATAAATAAAAACATATGCATTTCCAACGTTTTCACATAGATCAAAAATATTAAATCGAGCAAGTCGAACATGATTTGGCAAGATCCATAATAAAATAAAGAACAAATAACATGCAATAGTACAAATAAACAAAACGAGAAGGGATTAGATTTTACTCCGATCGAAGCCCCCATTAAGGACTTCCCTTAGAGAAGGAATTGCCTCTCACAATACCACTCCATCGAGGTCTGACGAACTCTTCCCAGGATACGACGATCCACCTCCAAGATTTGGCGTACTCTGATTTTGGACGTCCTTGAAAACCACCTCAGAAGAACGAAGCTGTAGCAATTTGGTTTCCAACCAAATTTCCGATTGATCTACCAATTGAATGGTTTGGTTGATCTCTCAATCTCCATGTGCAAGATTGACAAAAGTGATTGGAGATTTTTCCACCAATCTCACGTCGAACGAACGCACCAAGAGAGACAAGAACGAGAGAGAGGGGGTGAGAGTAGAGAGAGCTTTTCTACTCTTGTTGTGTGTCAAATGAGAGTCCCCTTGTGACCCTTATATAGAGCCCACAAACCGAAGTAGGGTGTATAGTGGTGACAACAAAGTGAAGTTTTTAGTGATAATCTTCAAGATTGATACTTTTAAGGGACATGCACCCTATCTTGTTTCATAAGTGTATTCAGAAAAGACCCTTATTCCCTAAACGGCGGCCCATAGTAACTCTCACATTGTAATGTCCCAAAATCCAAGTTCCGAGTCATTTCAAGGTGATCCGGGTCAATTCGAACTTGGAAACCCGGTTGTGGTTCAATGTTGGTGTCAGCACCTCCTTAAATTGCCAAAAAATATGTATTTAGAGTCAACCCTTAGCCAAATGTTATCAAAAGGGTACCACATATGATACTATTAGATTCCTCTCGTCGCAAACTTTCCGACGACGCTTGTTCCGTGTAAATCTGAGGTGTATAGCTCTAGATATGACCAAAAGAAGTTAACAATGACCTAAATATAAGGTGAACCCAACCCTAGAGGTAATTTGGGTATTCATTCTCCTAAACCTATTTGCAACAACCTATAAGCCTATATAAAGACCCCTTTTGGTCCTTAGGTGGTCATTTTCTCTAAAGCTCTTAATTAAGAGAGGAAAAGAGAGAGAAAGACTTAAGACTTTCCTTTTCAAAAATTTCAAAAACTTTTCTCAGGGACCCATTTGCAAATCTGTAAAATGTGGGCTTCCCATCGCAAAAGTTGCAGTTCACATGGCAGTGCGGGTGTGAGCGAGCGAGCTCAGGCACAAGATATAGTGCGCGGCACGATCCCCGGTGGGGCACGCAGGCGAATAGCGCTGCAACACATGTCACGCAAGCGGCTCACGTGGGGTGGCGACCAATTTGGTTCAGGACACTCTCGTGCTGTGGATCTGGTTCAAGGCTTTCTTGACCTCGGATTTCGACAAATAAGGTATTGTTGGAATCATATCGATGCATACTACGCGTTGGTGTGATTTATTTTCACTTTTGAGTACTATTCCTTTAGTGAAAAATCAGAAATGTTACTAGGAGTCTTCCGCCCTATTTTTTTGGCCTGTGTGAACTAGGTCTTACCCCTGATAGGTGCATGGATTCCAAGGTAGGCAAGGAGATTGTTCCTAGGCCCTGTATGCATGGTTCGAAGTCACCGTGATCCTCTGGTGACATTAGTTAGAGTAGTCTGCCCTTCTCTCGATCTCGTCTGGGTCGGGTGCTTATGAACTCGTCGGGTGTAATTTCTCGCATGTATTGCTTTTATTCGCATATGCCCCTCCTTGTTGCTAAGTTTGGAACCCCTCTGGTAGTTTCCCTGACTTATGGGCAGTTTAAATAAGAAAGAACCTATTTTTATGAGAAGGATTAAGAGTTGATGATTATATATACCTTTATTATTGGATGCATAAAATGAACTCTGATTTCCTTAAAACAAATTCTGTTGGGTTCGTTGATTGATAAACAGTATGACACCACTATCGTAATTTGAAAATTAACTGTAAACTAATACATTTTAAGGTGAACGTGAATAATCTGATAATCCTGGACTAAATAATGTGGGATTATTAAGTATGGCTTGATCTGATGAAAATAATATATAGTTATTTGGAATTGGCTATAAAATCATACGACGGATATGTCGGGGATTAAAGGAATAAGATAACTGCTTTCAGCCTTGCTACTCACCGGAGTTCGGTTGTAGCTTTGGTCATTCAGACCAGTTTCAAGGGCTGGTTTAGGGAGTTGCTAGCCTCCCTATGACTCTTTGGTTAGGCATTGCGACCAACTGGGATAGCGGGGTGCGGGGCTCGAGGTTTGGTTCTTTCTTGGCCGGAGGGTGGGTCATTGGCTGTTTATGGTTCAACGTACATAGTGCTTATACGTGTTAACGCTACACAACATAGCATCCACCCCTTTCCACAATGACCCCAAGGTGATGGAGTGTGGCAACTCGAAGGGTATAAGCGGTCTTCTTGGCCATGGGGATGTCTCATACAAATCTTGCACTGCAGGAAGTTATGTGAGATAGTCTCGTGCCTCAAGACGTCGATTTATGAATTGTGAACTATAAAAACATGGGCAAGGTACATGAACGGAATTAGCTAAGAAATAAACTATAAACAGATGAATTGTTGATATAGTGCCCTTCTTTTTCTGTACTCCTGTTACTATTACCACTTACTTCGTTTTCTACTCTACTTAGTTTTCACTGACGTATAGTTTCGGGTTTCGTACTTAGGTGTTGCTGAGCAGTCGGGTACAGTGGTTGCCGTCAGTCAGGCTTCTGTGGAACCGGGTCCTACCTGAGGAGACGATTCGTACTGAGCCTGTGGCTCTTAGTAGTAGTTTTCTTTCTGCTGTTAGATTTTATTTTCCTCTCTTTTGGTGATTGTAGGAGACTCTCCTTACTTTCTGTTTTATGATGAATTTTAATTAGATTGTCAACACTTTAGTTTTCTTTCATTTAATGCATCATAAATGAATGTTGGCTATTGATGTTTTTGGCTATGTGTTGGGTGACTGTGATCTAGTGGGTGTTTATGCTAGTTGGTAGCGCACGATGACCCAGGTTTCGTTACTTGGCGAGACTTAAGTCGTCACACACATAGGTGGCGTTCTCTAAGAATGCACTGCTCACATCCTGCTATAAGGCTTGAACCCATTCAAAGCCTTTGCTCTTCCTAAATTTGCAGCTTAAGGCCCTCAAACTTCCAACTCGAGCCCAAGCCCGAGCTGAGTTGAGGTGGGGCAAGCAACGCACACGTACGTTCATGGTCCCTTAAGGCACTCAATCGTCCACCTCTCACTCTTTGCTACATAAGTTATAGGAGGCAAAGATTTTTTACATCCGCCAACAAGTTTGTTCACTACCAGTATGAGACTAAAAACCTCTTCCATATCCCATTGATTTCAACATGAATTCCCACATCACCATATATCAATTACATTTCGATTGATACAATTAGGTTCTCAAATCTAACAGAAGGTCAGACTCGCGGATGCCAATTAGGAGGCACTGCAGTGGGAAGGAGGCACTGCTACGCTATTGCAGTGGGAAGGAGGCACGATAGGGGAACTGGGAAGGAGGCACGAGGGGTCGATTGGACTTCCCAAAGACGTCGATCTTTTTTTTTATGCTTAGGACGGGTGGATCGGCTGGTTCCAATTCATCGGGTCACATCGGTTGAATCAGGTTTTGGTCGATTTCATCAATTTAAGGACCCCTTTTTAGAAACCAGCCGATTCGACTGATCCATCGTTGATTCCTGATTCAACCGATTGGATTGACTAGTCTAGTTTGATTTTTTACACCTTGCATGTGATTGAGAGAGAGAGAGAGAGAGTGGGGGGCATGAGAGGGATGACAAGGGGGGAGCGTAGGGGAAGAGACGATAAGGGACTCTAACACGTGATACGATAAAAATCTTACTATAATTTATAAGAATAGATACCTTCCTTTTGACTCCCTCCTTAAAAAAAGTTTGAAAAACTTCTATTCTCGACTAAAAAAAAAAAAAAAAGTCCCGCACTTATTTCTAAAGCGCAAAAACCGCCTAGGGGTAAAAAGATAAGAGATTTCGATGAAAAGGTGGAGAGAGGCCACTTGTTTTGATCCTAGCCACACTCTCTACCCTGACTAGGATCTCAACGAGCACGGTCCCTACATGATGGGTCCCACCTTCAAAACTCCACCGCCCGCTCGCCGCTCCCCGGTACTGGCTGGGATTAGGCACAGCACTCATTTCCCAGAAACTCAAATCCATATCTAATTCGAGGAAAACTCCCACGCGCCACCCCTTTCCGCCTCCACAATTCACACATTCGCGACACTTGGCACCATTCCCTCCTCCACAACACACCTCCCATTTCACCTCCTCTCTCACCGGCTCACTCCTCTCCACACACCAATGGCGTCCACCGCCGTCCACCTCCCTCGCTCCCGCCTCCACCCGCTCCCCTCCGCACGCCACAGCCGTGCCCTCTCCTCCCCCACGCCGATCTGCTCCTTCTCCCCACTCACCAACGGCACCCCGCGAGCAGGAGGAGGAGGAGGAGGAGGAGGAGGAGGCGACTCCCTCTCCCACCACCACCACCGCCCCTCCCCTCTCTCCTCCCTGGAGGTCATCGGCGCCCGCCGCGCTCTCCTCGCGGAGTTCGACAGCCTCCGCCGCCCCTACCGCCCCTTCCCGGTGATCGGGTGGAACCGCCACGTGGAGACCATATTCGCCTCGTTCTTCCGGTCCGCGCCGGACGTGCGGCTCCGGAGGGAGTGCCTCCGGACGAGCGACGACGGCGCCGTCTCCCTCGACTGGGTCTCCGCCGACGACCGGGAAATCCCCTTCGACGCCCCCGTCTTGATCTTGCTGGTCGGTTCGGTATCAATACCCATTCCATTCGCTCTCTAGTCTTGTCTCCCTACTTCTTATCAGATCATGTGCAATCTAGAAGGTTCCAGCTATCATTGAGTACTCTCGTAACAACCTCTAATCTGTATTGTAACAAACTGAAGGAATCATGCAAACTGAAGTTTGTATTTACCGCATTCCGACCATATATAATAACTAGTTGAAAACGCGAATGCATGTTCTAATGATTGCCTTTGCGGAATTCACAGCAATCTCGTTCCCGACTGGGGTTCGGCTATTCGGAGTACCGATATGTGTATATGCCGTACACTTGATTAATAGATTAATTAATAAAAGTTAATTAACGATTACGGAGATTGATCCCAGAGACTGGACTGGACAGATGCAATATCTTCCCTGTAACATTTTCCACCCAATGCTACTCCGTTTCGAAAACCACCCTATTATCTGCAGCCACACAGACGCAAGCCACTTCCAAGGGCACTCCAAGGAGGAAAAATAAAAAGAAAAAGAACAAGAGAAAGAATAAGAGAAATCGTACGAGGTAAAATCATCCAGATTGTCACTCAAGATGAAGAGATTTCTTGATTCTGGAATAACTCTTGTGCAAGAGGTATAACCCCACACCTTGTTTGGTTGAATATTAAGGTTAAGCTGTTGAATGAGTGATGGTGGTGTGGAGGGAGAGAAGGGGAGATGACTTGTTCATTGTGCTGCTCTGGACCAGAATTGTAATTTCAGAATAAGGTCAGTACGTAGAGCATGGAGCCTCCTTGTATTTTACGAGGTGGATAAAAATCATAAGGTACAAACCTTGGCCTGACCACCAGATTCCCATTGTGCAGCTTTTGCATTCTTGTATGTCCAAACTCTATCTACAGTATCAAGAAGCATAATTATTTCGTAAGCTTTGGAGTTGGTATGCTGGAAAACCTTGGCATCATCGATTTGAGATGTCGTTCTTGCTTGTCTTTGGAACAACTAGCGTCACTTTTTCTAGACAATCACCTTGTATTATTTTCTTTTCTGTTTAAGATATCAATAACAACATTTTGAGCATCGGGTGCTGGTGAGTTATCAATTTGAGACGTTAAAGTGATGAGTAGAAGGTTCAAGACTTCAAAGCTGCTTAGAGGGCAAGATTCTGAAACATGTCCAGCAGGATAGGAATATGTTACTATTCAAGTTTGTTCTTGTCGCAAGGCTCCTGAAACTGCAAAGTTGATACAATATTGGATTTGACCAACAGGATGCAGAGATCCCATATGCCACAGAGCATCTGGCTACCAAAAGAACCATATTAACAGCCTTCATCCTTTTAAAGGATTGGATTCTCTATACTTACAGCATAGTATAAATAGTGTTCTCTAGTTTTCATCATATAAGGAATAAGTAAGTAAAATGAACTTTATTCCATCTATGTATTCCACCCCATACTTGGAATAATTTTACCTAGGAATTAAAGATGGCTATTCTAGAGTAATTTCAACCCGAGATGGCTCTTGCTAAACAAGGAATAACTTCACTTATTCCTCAAAACAACTGGTGACTAGGGCTATCAAAAAAATTTCAGATTTAATATTCATTTAGATTTGATTCGTTAAAAGTTCAGTTTAGATTCAATTAGTAAATAAACGAATCGAACCTGAACTTAATTTTAGGCTCGTTTAGTTAATCGAACCGAACCTGAACAAGGTAGGTTTGTTTAAGTTTGATTCATTAAAGGTTTGATATACACACACATATACACACAAAATCTCAAGTATATAGCATTGATGTATTGAAAAGAATTGATGATATTCATTTATATAGTGGGTTTACAAAACGCAACGGTATTTTATAACTAAATAACACAGATACCATTTAATACATCCATACTTTATGATTAAAAGTGCGCACCAGAAGGAAGCATGTAAAGGAGAGGGTCAACGATAGAGTTGAAAAATATATTTATTTATTCATTTATCGAGAAACATGCCTTGAATTGTTTATGATATAATTTATATATTTTTGAATTTTTTGCTCCATGTTTTATTTTTTAATTATGATTTATCATGTTTGCATTTATAACAAAGTATTATACTTTAAAGGAATCACAAACAAACATTTAAACAAATGCTAAACGAATTGAACCTAAATTGACAGCATTTCAAACTTTACACTTAAACGAACCATAAACGAATCGAACCGAACATTCAATAAAAAAAATGAATCAAACCGAACCTCACCTTTATTTTTTCTTATCTAACCCGAACCAAACCTGAACCTTAAAAAACTGTTATCAAACCGAACTGAATCTAGGTAAATTTGCTCAAGTTCAATTCGTTTACACCCCTACTGGTGACTGAGGCAATTGATAGCTGGGCTTGGGCACATGGCACCTTTCCTGTCAGATCGGCCTATAAATTTTTATGCACCCCGATGAAGGAAAGAGTTCAACATTTGTTTAAGGATTACAAGCTAGGATTCCCTTAAAAATAAAGATTTTCAGCTGGATAGTAAGAAGGAAGAGACTAATGACAAAGTCTTATAGAAGAAAATTTGCCCCTGCAATTCTTTATATGGAAGTGAGGAGGAAACTGCAGATCATTTTTCCTTTGGCTGTCAATTTCCTTTGGAACTTTGGAGTTTGCTTGGGCCAAATTGGGTTGTTGTGGTCTCTTGGGAGAGCTTTTGGGAGGCCATGCATCAATGCACTTTTAGATCAAGGAACAAGTGGGTGAGCCTTTTTCTGTTTTGCGGGGAATTTGACTTCAAAGAAATGTGATCTTTAAAAAGGAAGGACCATTTGTTGAAAACATTTACAAATAAATTTCTGGGTTTTTGTCTCTCTGAAGTGCTCTATAATTTATCTGTAAACTTGTACCTGTTTATTTTCTTAAACAATCACTAACCTATGTGATTGTCCTTTTTCCTTTAAAAAAAGCTTATTCCTCAAAACTAACGGTGCCTAAAGATAGCTAGCCTTCCTTACTTCTTTGGTTAAAGATTGATGTGGAGAGAGAGATTTTTGGTTTCGTATACACAACTTCTGCACATGTTCCATGAGTTCCCTTAATCTTCTTATTCATTTTAATTCCAATTGAAAGGAACCTCCTCATAAGTAAGCGATTGACAAGTCACTTAGCTAGTGGAACTAACAGCACAACCACTTCAACCACTTCAGGTGCCTCAACCCAATTGGGTTGCTAAGGAGTCAATCCTTCCTATGTGGATATGCTCCTCATTTAGCAACAAGAATGCTGACCTCTAGTACCAATGCCACCTTCAATTCCTCAATGATTCACGTGCCTCTATTCCTCTATGGCAACGATGTTGGAGAGTGCACCGGTATTCACTCCCACCTTCTACCGCTCTTCTTTGCAAGCTTGAGGATCCACCAGTGAGGATCACATTCACTTCTTTGTTGGCAATTCCTATCTTCTCTCTCTCTTTATTTAGACCTCCAAAGAAAATTCTGTCGAAGATAGAGGTGGCCCGTAAAAGATTTTTTTGGAAGGAGCCTGATCATCAAGGCCAATTCTTGCAATTGATTCCTTGGACAGAGGTTTGCAAATCAAGGAAAAAAGGGGGTTTGGGTATAAGGTGCCTCGATGAATTTAATGTTTCGCTTTTATGAAGTAGGTGGCGAGGTTTTTGGTAGGTGGAAATCAACTTCTGGATAAACTATTGAGAGACTCTTATAAGCCCCCTACCGATGTTTTCAGGAGATCCTCATCAGTGCGGTCATCAGCTTTTTGATCTTTTGTTGAGCCTTTCATTGGATGTGGTGTCTTTTGGTTTCTTTGGGTCGAGACTTGGTGGAGGTTCATCTTTTCATTTTTGGAAGGATGATTGGATGGTAAGTGACATCTTTTAGTCTTTGTTTCCACGCATCTTTAGGCTAGCTTGTGACAAGAATGCTCTTGTTTTGGATGTTTGGGATAATGTTTCCCGATTTTGGTTCCCAATTCTATAGTTAGGTCTTTTTGATGCATCATTGGAGGAATTGTTGGAGATACATCATGGAGTGTCCATTGGGGAGGAGCCTATGGATGGCTTCATGTGGAAGGATAGTGTTTTTTCAATGGCAAAAGCTTACAAGAAGTTGACATTGTAGTTTGGGTCAGTGACTTTGGTTTAGGAGGATTATTCCTTGGTTTGGAGATTACCTATTCCTTTGAAAGTTAAAATCTTTATGTGGCTTTTCAAGAGAGAAAAGCTGGTGACAAAAGATTTTCACTCTAGATGGGCTGGTGATGATGATTGAGATTGCATTCTCTTTGGGGCTACTAGTGAATACCTAGAGCACCTGTTCTTTCCTGGCCACCTATCTTCAAAGGTTTAGGCAAGATGTGATATATGTCAGGCTGATATGTCTTCTTTTAGTGCTTAGTGGGATTCCTTTCACTCTCTAGTTCATGTGAATACTACAGGATGGGTAAAGGTCGTGGTTGTGGTGTGGTTTGGTTGCAGTGTAATGACTCCATTTTTAGGAGGGAGAGAACGTGGGTTGAGAATGTTGTAAGGGAGGCGTGTTGTCACTCTGAGTTGTAGCTGAACAATTTGTAAGTCCACTTTGGTACTTGTTTTTGATTAAATGATATTCCGGATGGTTACCGAGTGTTAGTAATTGCCGTTTTCTCTCTCAAAAAGAAAAAAACTTTTGGACATGTTCCATTCATTTTGGAGGGCATCAACTAATTGCTAAGTGGTGCCTTAGCGATGATTTGCCTATTGCATCTTGGCTGCAAAACAACCTTCTACTCCCAGCTAGGATCCATGAGTTGCCTTAATCTTCTTATGCATTCTAATTCTAATTGAAAGGAACCTCCTCAGATGTAAGCAATTGACAAGTCACTTAGCTAGTCGAACTAGCAGCTCAGCCACTTTAGGTGCCTCAACCCAATTGGGTTGCATCTGAGTCAATCTTTCCTATTTGGATATGCTCCTCATTTGTCAATAAGAGTGCTGACCTCTAGTACAAATGCCATCTTCAATCCCTTATTGATTCATGTGCCTCTATTCCTCAATGGCTTGGATGCTGGAGAGTGCACCCATATTCACTCCCACCTTCTGCCACTCTTTTCTTTGCAGTCTTGAGCATCCACTAGTGAGGATCACATTCACTTCACCTTAGAATCTCCACCAAGCCTTATCTTTGATTCAGCAGCATGGCATCTCCCCTTGATGTCTTGGAAGGTAGCTAGAAAGACATGATATTAGAATTTTCTACACCGACAAATTTGATTATTGTCAGTACTTACTGCACAAAGAGAGGATGCCTTTTAAAAGTCCATAGTAATGTTCACAAACTGTTCTATGAATGTACATTTTGAAAAAAATGTTATAGATTCCAAGTACTAATATTTGATTGCTTGCATGTCAGTTGTAATTAGTGATTACTTCATCGTTTTATATTTTAAAGCTATTTCAACCATTTCGTGCAATTGTCTGTTTATATTAATCTGTCCTGTTTCAGAAATAGATGCTTTATCAGAAGTACAGATAATGATTTGTGACAGTTGCAGCCTGGTCTTACAGGAGGAAGTGATGATTCATATGTTAGGCACATGCTTGTGCGAGGTCGAAGGAAAGGATGGCGTGTCGTTGTGTTTAATAGCCGTGGGTGTGGACATGGCCCTGTAACCACACCACAAGTATGCAATTATTTGCAGTTGATTAGATAATAGTATAAATGAACTGTTGACGCCTATCACATGCATTTACTATAAGATGAAGCTTGACTTTGCCTCTCCTGATTCTTCATGCTTGTGAATTTCACCGATAATCTTGTTTTTTGATTTAAGTTTTCTGGAAAAACCAAAAAAAAAAAAAACTGCTAGAATATAGAACTATTTTAATGATTGCTTGCTGTTGTTTAGATACATAGCTTGCAAGTGTCTGTCTTTGGATTCTCATAAAAAGCTCTTTTGCCTGCTGTTGTTAGATACATAAATTGCAAGTGTCTGTGTTTGGATTCTCATAAAAAGCTCTCCATATTTTTCACAACGATAAAAAGAAATGCATAGATATAGAGGTCGAAAAGGTTATGTGGTTGAGCTTCTCTCCACTCATTTAGTTTACCCCGTAATTTTGCAAAATCACAATTTTATATGTCAATTTTATCTTCACCTCAGTTTGTTTGAATGGAATACATTTTGTTTAAGGTCTTCAAAGTCAAAGGAAGACTCCCAACAGGGAAATGCAGGTGCTTATTTAAAAAAAATGGAATGTACAATTTTTGTGCTTGTATACTTCAAAGTTGTTTAACTTCAAAGTGAAGATTCTCAATTTTCGTCAAAGATTCATTATTTTAAGCCAACATTTAGGTTAACATACAGTTAGCAAGGAGTAGTGATTTCCTCTCTATGGTTAATAAACCAATCTCACATTAGGGGTCCACTAATCATTTTCTTTTTAGATAGTTACAAGAAAAAGAACAATTATATAATGAATTACTTTTACATTTTATATTATCATACAAATTATGTTTTTGTATGTGATTTTGCATTAATTGTTAGTTTAAGAATATTTTTGTATAGACTAATGGAGTAATCTCCGTAATATAGTCCGAGTGCTTTAGGGCTAGTAATATATAAAGAATACAATTGTGTCAAACCAATTACACAACACCACCACCATCGCCCCTAACCACTTCCAGCTCCACCCAACCACCTCCATCGCCACCAAATACCTCTATCCCAAAACCAAGATGCAAAGGAGTACAAGCAGCAACAACTGCAATAAAGGCAAGGGCACCAAGAACCAATGTTTTAAAAAGTGTGAGGCATGTCGAGGCAAGTTTGTGTTGTTGAGGTTAGGTGTAAGCCTTGAGGTGGCTGAGGCGTAAGCCTCACTTTCTAGTGGAAAAATTAAACTTAGATGTAAACACATGCTTCTAAAGTGTAAATTTTTAGAACTTCCAAGATTATCAACCTTATCTCTTCAATGGGAAACATAAACTGCAAGAAGGATATCCCAAATGGAGCAACATAAGGCCACAATTATTTAGAACCTTGACAATTTTAACTATGACTGACTATATTTATTATATCGATAAACAAAGGTTATTCCTTCATTGAGAATGGTAAATACAAGGATGGAGACTTTTCAGGAAAGTACAAGGATGGAGAGTCCGATCCTCATATGGAGCAACATGAGGCCAATATCATATTTATAACTTAGAGTGGTACATCTATCATTATTTATATCAATCTACAAACGTGTTGATAACTTAACGGTTAAATAAAGTAATATGTCAAATCTTTTATAATTATGAATGTCTTGACAACAAATATCATTTTTGTTTCTCCTGTTGATAATCTTTGAACTGTGCTACATTTTTTATCTGACAGGCAAGATTCATTTTTAGCCTATTAGCCTGGATAAGATAATATCTCAAACATCTAAATCAACAATTTATTTTTAGCACATATCGATAACTCTAATCAGTACTACGAGAGTTAAACCTAAATCCAATAATCACATTGGAGTTGGTAAGATAAATGTAATTTAAATAGTTAACTCACTGAAAAACTTATGGGTTATGACTTATGAGTCTCTTATCACTCATATTAATCTATGAAGATGTGTACAAGAAAATAATACTAATAGAAAAACTTATTTTAGAAATCAAGAACAATATAACAAGAAAGTTGAAGCCAACTCAAACCCACTTGTCATGATTTTCACATTAGGCAGCGCCTTGGTATTGCCTCACCACCTTGAGGCCACCTCATATAGCTGAGGCTTACGGCTTAGAAAGACAACTTGTGGCTACCACCTCAAGGCTAAATTTGCCCGCCTTGCCCCAGGGCTTACATCTTGAGCTCCTCAAGGCACGCCTTTTAAAACCATGTTAGGAACAAGGTCGGTGGAAGCACCACCAATGCCAGGAGCAACAATAAGAGGAAGTCTACGTACTTCAAATGTAAGAAGGAATTCCTCAGCAAATCGAATAAACACCGCAAGGCGTGTAGACTCGTCTACAACATGAAAAGCCATAAAGGTAAGTCCTATTTGCATTGCTAAGCTTGGATGTGCAAGGAGATGACAAGTCCTATTTTCCTGCAGGAATGAAGCATCCCAATAGATGAAGGAATGGATAAATTCACTCAAGTTGTTTCCAGAAAAGTTCAAGTATCCGAGAGATTACATGTCACAAGTTATTTCTGGAATCAAACCAAAAAATATGTTATTTTTTAACAAGATTGCATTCAATCTCTTGTAAGTTCCTAACAATTCCATTAAATGCCCTTTCTGAGATTGAAGGAAATCCAGTTAAGAGATAATGTGTTTTTTGGTTCAATTCCTGAAATTGGTGGCATGCAATCTCTTGGATACTTAGACCTTTCTGGAAACAGCTTAAGTGGATATATCCACCCCTTTAGCTATTGGAATGCTTCATTCTTGCGAGCAAATAGGAATTGTCATCTCCCTATAGATCCAAGCTCAGCGATGCAAATCACTTTCCTTTATGTTTTTTTTCATGTTGTAGATGAGTACACACGCCTTATGATGTTTGTCCATTTCTTTAAGGAGAAATTCCTTGCATTTGAAGCATGTAGACTTCCTCTCATTGTTGCTCCTAATGCCGATGGTGCTTCCACCGGCCTTGTTCCCAAGGCCCTTGCCTTTGTTGCAGTTGTTGCTACTCGTGCTCCTTGGCATCTTGGTTTTGGGATGGAGGTGGTTGGTGGTATTGGAGCTTGTTAAGGGTGTTGTGCGATCAATTTGAGGCAATTGTCTCTTTTATATATTACTATCCTTAAAGTATCTGTACAGAGATTACTTCATTAGTCTATACGTGTTCCTAAATTAACAATTAATGTAAAATCCTAAACAAAAAAATGTAATTTGTATGATAATATAAAATGTAAAAATAATTTATTATGTAATTGTTCTTTTTCTTGTAACTATTTAAAAAGAAAATGATTAATGAACCTCTTGTGTGAAATTGGTTTATTATTCATAGGAAGGAAATCATTGGTCTTTACTAAATGTATGCTAACTTAAATGCTAGCTAAAAAAATTTGCATCTTTAATGAAAATTATTTGCATCTTTGAAGAAAATTGACAATCCTCACTTTGAAGTTAGACAACTTCAAAGTATATGACCACAAAAATCATAAGTTACATTTTTTAAAAATAGGCACATTCATTTCTTTGTTGGGATAGCTACATTGGTCTGTGCAAGAATGTTTCTTTCATTGATTTGACAAATTCCATGGC
The DNA here is from genome assembly GCA_037157565.1 of Thalassia testudinum. Taxonomy (NCBI): domain Eukaryota; kingdom Viridiplantae; phylum Streptophyta; class Magnoliopsida; order Alismatales; family Hydrocharitaceae; genus Thalassia; species Thalassia testudinum. The sequence continues at coordinate 16,416,352 of JAZHRO010000039.1, forward strand.
ATTTTTACTTTGTGGGTGGCTTTTTGGGAAAAAGAAAGGGGAAAATAAAGAAAAAGCTTTGTTTATGGGTGTCAGTGTTCGAAATGCCCACAATGTATTGGCAAAATGGCTTTTTTATTATGTAATGTTGAAATGCAAGAGTCTCGACAATATTTTGCCAAATATCAGTATAATATGTCAACAATTTTGACAAGGTGGGTGGCATTAAATATAATTCTTAGATTAATACAATATTTTAAGGTTGACGTAAGGGGCATAGTAGCTCATTTCTATCCATTACTATCGTCACATGATTGTTGGAGTGATAATAACTCTTGCAAGTGTATTCTCTTTCTATTTGTTAGATGGTTTAGGTAATTTAGCTTCTCCAAGGGTGAATAATATTTTATTTCTTATTTTTTAAGCTAGATTTAAGCCACAATCCTTAAATTTATTAATCCTACTATGGGTTTTAATGATTACATTTGCAGGTGCATGAGTTTGTGGCAGATTAAGTAGTTCTATGATTGTTTGATCTATATGTTTTATATAATTAGATCATTAGATCTTAGGATCCAGTGCTTAAATATTTTTTTAATATGATTAATGTTGAAATGCTTATCAAATTTTTCTAACGCAATTATATCAATTCAATAAAATTTTAATCATTCTAATAGAATTATGAGATTTCTTCGACATGCCTCTGGCGTGCCTCTAAAATACCTATTTTTAGGGGTGTCAAAGTTATCGAAATTCAACCTTGAAATGCTAACATTTTCTTAACGTGCCTTTGAAATGAATATTTCCAAAATCATTGAAACGGTGTCAAAATCAACTTCTAAAGCCTTGGTGGGTGGGTGGCCTTATTTGGAGATAGTCATGCAATGCTTTCTATTTGTTGGGGTCTTGGGAGATCACCATAGGGGTTTGTTTAGTTTTGAATTGCTGTACATTTTTTAAGAAATTCTTTTACCATAATGGAGCAGCCTGACCTCGACTAGTTCTCTCTTTTACTTCTCAAAAAAAGGGCTTTAATGAATAATTGGGAGAGATTAGAATGAATAGTCAGATTGTGCAGACCAGCCTTGACCAGTCTGTCACTCGCATTTTCCTTGTTTCATTTCTTACTATTTTGCCACTATTTTCTTGATGCAGATTATATCTCATTTAGTGCATATATTTTCATTCTTTATGACTAAGGACATAGCATGCAGTTCTATTCAGCATCGTTCACTGGAGACATATGTGAAGTTATTGGTCACATTCAGATGCAGTATTCTAGGTCAAAACTATATGCTGTTGGTTGGTCTCTTGGTGCAAATATACTTGTGCGATATCTTGGTCAGGTTAGTGGCTCAATGTCAATCAATATTATACAGTCCTACTTTCTTGTATATTTTCGTCATCGCTGTAATAAGATCAATGAATGTATTACTTTTTGTTGAGTGATGTATTATGTAAAAGGTTAGGTGGATCTTGTGGGGATCCACTTATCAGGGAGGTCTGTATAATGTATTCACCTCCTCCCTTATTAACATATGGTGAAAACCCTAGTTGGCTAGGGAGTCTTTCTCTCGGCGTTTTTCCCTTTCACCGTGAAGGATTTTCTATTTAAATCCTTGTGCCTTTTGTTTGATTGCAGTGAATGCTTTTCACTAGCATCCTCTGCCATCTTATATGTTACCATATTCTCTGACCGAATTCAGTTAAAATCACATTTCATTTGTTGAGTCCAAATACATAATTAGATATTACTCATGTTGCTTTCCTTTGACTTAGAAATTGCTGTGGGTTGGCAGACTTTGTACCTGCGGAATAAAGTGCATCTGAAAGTTTTGCTGCTTCTGGATGATTTGGCCAGAAAATGACTTTCTAGCCGATATTTATATGCCTGTTTCACGGATTTCTTTTTCTTTTTTATTTTTATTCCCTCCTTTCCCGGAGTCTGCATCAAATGACACTGGTGGCATTAATGAACTTTTATTCTTACAATATAATGTCCTTAGATAATATGTTTTCGTTTTTGAAATTTGTTTTTTCTGTGCTGTTTTATTATGTACTTGCAGGTGCTTTAATGTCTGATAAATTGCAATAGTTAATACCAATATATTATGTTTTTGCTGCAGGAGTGTTGTAATTGTCCTCTTTCAGGTGCAGTTTCCTTGTGTAACCCTTTCAATTTGTTAATTGCTGATGAGGACTTTCACAAGGGCTTCAATAATGTTTACAATAAAGCCCTTGCAAGAGCACTGTGCAGAATTTTCAAGAAGTAAACTATTTTTCAAAATCCAATTCCTTGTCAGCATGAAATAATTGACATGTAAAAAGAGGTGCAGAATAAATTTTTACTTCTACTTTCATTTCTTTCAGGCATGCATTATTATTTGAAGGAATGGGTGGTGAATATAATATCCAAATGGCAGCTAATGCCAAAACTGTGAAGGAATTTGATGAAGGATTGACTCGTGGTATGTGTTTGCCTCATAATCTGTATTTTGTATGCCGGTTTCAAGTAGTTTTGTTTACATTGACTTGACCATGCAGTGTCCTTTGGTTTTAAATCTGCCGATGACTACTATGCTTATTCGTCAAGTTCGCTTTCAATCAAGGATGTCCAGATACCGTTATTATGCATACAGGTATGATGCACTTGTATAAAATGCAACTGGATACTTTGTTTGATATTTTCATTGATGTTGCCCTAAATTGCTTTTAATATTTCCCTCTTACTTTGATAAATAATGCAAAAAGTTACTGCAATTTGTCTTGCATGGTATTTCCATTTTGTTTCTCACAAATTTAAAGATTTTGCTCTTCTCAATAGTGCCGAAAATTACCTACACATAAATGCATATGTTTATCTGGCTCTCTAGCTTCTGAAAAGCCATATTGTCACTATTATACTTGGGCAACTTTTCTTTCCACAGGACTATTTTCACATGCTGACCCCCCCCCAATGTGGGAAGAGGCTTCGCTATTTTAGGGCATTGTTTTCACGTGATAGTTTTTCCTAGATCGTATTTAACCATTCCCACAAAGTGGTCCCATGTTTACTCTTATATTTAACTTTTTTCTGTGTGCAGGCTGAAAATGATCCAATTTCACCCTCTAGGGGTATACCTCGTAAGGAAATTCAGGTATGCATGCCTGTAAAGAGTTGCAGTTATGTTTCTCTGTAAATGATATTCTAGTTTTCTAGCATGATTTGCATTTCATTGTAAGTGATATTCCAGCTAACTTAAACAAAATGGTCTTAACCATGGTGTTAATAGGCTATTTACTCTGGTTCCTGGTGTCTGAGGAAATTTCAAGTGTTACTTTTACAGAAAACTTGGATTCAACTCTCGGCTTGATGCCTTTTTTTTTCTTTTCTTCATATAGTGTACAATAGATTTCAGCTAGCACATACCTAAATGTCTTTTTTGCGTACTTTAAAACCGAGCTGTATAGATCAAATTTGCTGCCCCTATATCCCAATAATGAGTGTTCATTTATTCAGTGCATTGAAAGGCAGCTCACATAGATGGTGGGTATAATGTGAACTTGGATCAAGATTTTTTTTGTTATTTCTTTGGTCTTCAGGTAATAAATGATTTGAGGAACTACTGAAGTTGAGTAGCCACCCTTTTACCCTTCAGTCTTTTCTAGAAAAGCACTAGATCTTTCCCATTTGATTGATTACATTGTAGACAACAAGGACTTAGATCAGATGAATATTTTTATGATCTCATTCTACTTTAATGTATTTTAGATGAAATTTGTATAGTTATGGGATCCCTTCCTAAATGATAATCACTGTTTAAAGTTCAAAGGATAAGAATGTTGTCTATTTGACTTTACAGATGTTCATTCTTTCCATCCTCTCCTTGTCCACGGCATCCTCCCCTTCCTCACTTCCACATCCCCCATCTTCCTTTGTTTCCTAGATACGAAGCAACGGAAAGGAGCTTTGAAGAAATGCATGGCAGCTGTTGTAGCTGGAACCACACATCTCAATCTGTTAGGATGCCTCAGCTCCATATTTAGTCAACACCTCCACCTGGCAACAGTGCCTGGATTCCTTCAGCTTGTCATGTCCATCATGCAGCTCCCTTTCTTCATACCGAAAAAGATAGTAAGTGTTTTTGAGTACTACTACTCTCGGTAACCAGTGAACCCATGGACACACCAGAAATCCTTCCAGTTTTTGTGGAAGGTTTTAGCCCTGCATGTTGTGGTTTTTGGTTGATTTGTCGTGATTTAGACACCGGTGTGGTAACTTCACTATAGCAAATAGCAAAGGGTAGAAATACCTACTGACTAAAACATAGATCTAGCAGAGATCAGAACTTCCAATTTATTTACTAGATCTATATAGAATTTCTTGAGTCAACTGAATGAATGTTGGGTACTGACTAAAACATAGCTCGAGCAGAAATCAGTACTTCCAGTTTATTTATTAGATCTGTATAGACTTTCTTGGACCAACTGAATCAAGAAGGTCCATGGCCCAGGTTTGTTGCATCTATAGACGCCAAGCTAGGAATTTGGGTTTTGGGTGGTGAGGTGTGTGTGTTGTTGAGGGGGAGTTTAAATGTTGTGGGGGGGCACTAATCCCCCTTGCTCCACCCCTAATGCGACTTGCATTCATTGCATTTGGAAGGTTTACCTACTTTAGCTCTCCCCAAGTTTCAACTTTCAAGTGTGCGTCATAATTGATATTGTTTATCTGGTCGCTGACTGAGGGAAATGCTATTTTCAGCAGAGTAAGCATTTTTCACTGTAATTGAGTAATAATCCAACCTCCATTTTGGGAGGGGACGTGGCTCATGACATAAAAAGTGAAAGAGGAGCACTATTTGAAATGGCACCTCGACAAAAGGTGCACCTATACTGAAATCTTATGTATAAGAATGAGAATAAGAAAATGGAATCTTTTGGTTTCATCATGAGAGAGTAGGTCATATAGATGAAAAAGCTCTTACCTGCAATGCCTGATTTTGTAGTTCCCACTTGCTAATAACTGCACTGACACTCTTATAAGAATATTTTGGAGATTAAGCCAAGCAAAATTGCCCTTTTCCATGTATGTTTCAGTCTGTGCTGCCCCGTTCCACTTCTAATGATTTTCAGTTTGTTTGTCCTTTCTGTTTTCTTTGCCGACTGACCGTGAATTCTCACAGCAGTTTTTCTTTCTGACTTTTTGAAGGAAAACCCTTATTGCCTGCTCGTAGTTACTCCACAAGGCGGACATCTTGGCTGGGTAGCAGGAGATGAGGCACCACTAGGAGCTCCATGGACAGACAATCTCATCATAGAGTTCCTACAGTTTCTTGAGGAAGATAATTCTGTGTTCATTACTGATTACAACAACTTGGGTGATCCCCAGAAGCCACCACTGACAGTACCAGTTCATATAGCATGAACAACCTCAGGGTAGAGTTAAGATCACCAAACTCATCAAAATCCTAGTATTTGATTTGTTATACAGCAAGGTCAGATATGGGCTGTAGGTTGCTGTAGAGATATGATTAGTATCATTGATTTAATGTACTTATGTATGACTGGTTATCCCTTAAAATTGAAGGGATAACCGGCTAAGGGAGGATGGTGTTCATTATATGCTATAAGGTCAATTTTCTATTCAACTTTTAATGAACGAGAATTCAGCACTGCATCATTTATGAATTGGAGAAAGAAAATTGATTCCTCGTCTTCAAGTGAATGTTAACATGATGATTTTTATTTAGGGAACAATAAGTGAAATTCCAACTTATTCATAGCAATATCTTTCAAGTTAAGTGATTTTTAAGTGGTATGGAGGTTTTTGGAATCATCTGGAAGATTTTGAATTTAAATGATGCCATAAACGTAAAGTTTGGGTTAAACAACACAATTAGAGGTACCAAAAAAGACAGTCTTCCATACCAGTTTCATTTTGCCTCTGAGTCTTACCATCCACTAAGTATATTAACATACAAACTAGTCCTGCTTCTCTTTAACCATTTGGGTTCCATATCAGTTCCATTTCTGCTTCTCTTAACGATCATTCTTACATGCTTTCTAAATGGGATTTTTACATAAATACCCTTATAACCATTTAATATTACATGTGTATTCCTTGAAGAGGTACTGCAATAATAGGATGACCTGAGGCATTTTAAACAGATCTCAGTCCCTTCCAAGAGGAAGATTTAGGGTGCTACATCATAAGGTAAATGTGATAATCTTATTTATCAAAAAGATCACCCAGAGGGTACTAGATGCCAAACGAAGTATAGTTTTGAATATTAAGATATAAGTTTAAGAGAAAGGTTCTTCTTTTGACCTTTTCAATTAGAAATAGAAAATTTCTTGTTGGAGCTTAATTCAACAGGTAGGGCATCCGTGAAATATAAAGAATCAAAATCAAAAGGCATTTGTGAAATTCTTTTCAGGGAACAAACAAGAGGCATCTATGAATTTTGAACAGTTTACAAAGGCATAAATATTAAAATCCTCTTTCAAAGCTAATTAATAAAATGAGATGGGATCAAGAGGAAAAAAAGCAATTCCACCAAGTTGCTCGGAGATCTTCGAGAGGGATCAAAGGAGATAATTATATGAAAATGGTGTTCCTCATGGTTGTAGAAAGCAGATTGAGGTACAAAATTGATGTGCTTTAAAGGTTTCAAGGACGATGTCAGTATGTTTTAAGTTCCGAATAGTATAATGAAATGACCTTTCAAACAAAAGAATTGAATAATGAAATGGAAAATGGTAGGTGGACGGTGGACCTCCAATGGATGTTCTCCAGCAGATCCCCATCCATCCCCACTCTTCCCCACGTCAAAAGCCAGCACAGGCGGAGAGTTTGATTGGTGTGGGAAGGTCAGACATTTTGGAAAGGGGAACCAATGGGCAGAAGGCGTACCAGAGAACGGAAACAAAGTTCACTGGCCTCTATATAAATTTCACTTAAATTTTCCCACGTTTTTCATTTTGGACATGGCAGTTCGGCTGTCACACTGGCCGGTTGTTTGGGTGGTCCTGTGGTCCTGAGATTATCCATGCGTATCGGTATCACATCTGACGTGTTCCATCCACCCCTGCCAAGTTCAGCAAAGGGGTAAGCGGATGAATATCCTTCCTGGGAGAATTTGGGACATCATTTATCATTTTTATCCGCATATATATCTACCGAAAAATAATATATTTATACAAATACCTTATTAGTATTTTATCATGCATAGCTTACTTGAAAATTAACTTCTTATAAGGAAAGTTAACCTCTATTTAATTAACTACTGATAACCTGGATTATAGTCGAAAATTCTTATATTTTATATTTTTAACGATACTATTAAATAAAGATCACAATTTAATATAATTTAAATAAATATAAATTAAAGTTAACATTATTTTATAAGTAAACATGGATTAACATCACTTTTGTATTTTTTAACTATCACTTTCTTAACCACTAAGTAAGGGGGTACGTTAGGTAGTTGGGATGCTGCGGGGGAGCACACCGTCTAATGATTCGCCCAACTGCTGGTGGCCATTTTAAACCTTCCACTTCCGACCATCACCGACAAGCCGCTGATTAGTGCTGCAGCATGTCCGCAATCCTTTTCCCGCGCACACCGTATTCTCTCTCTCCGACCCCGTCACGCACTCACCTCGTCTCGCCGTCTCCTCGTGCTCCCATCGCCTGTTGTTCCTCCAACCTCGAGATCATCGGGGCCCACAGGTCCCTCCTCTCGAAGCTACGGAGCCTGCAGAAGCCATACACTCCCTTCCCTGTTGTTGGATGGAATGGCGACGTCGAAACCCTCTTCGTCTCCTTCTTCCGCTCCTCCCCGGCCGTCAGGTTGCGGCGGGAGTGCCTCCGCATGAAGGACGGAGGCGTGGTCGCGCTTGATTGGGCCTTCGAGGAAGGAAATGGGCGCCCTTTTGACGCACCGGTTCTTGTTCTTGTGGTTAGATCCCCACTTCCATCCTAACTGACTATATATGTGTTCGTGTTTGAGAGTTTTTTTTCTTCGATCTTTGTGGACAATTGTCAAGAGGACCCTTATGTTAATCCAACATTAATGCCATAAACCAAATAACTGCCATTTGGCTTTTTCCTCTATTTTCTTTTCTTTCAACGACACTCCACATTTTGTGCGTCTATTGTGGCCTCTTATCAATTTCGAGTAGCTGCATTCTATATGAATCATTGGACAAATTCCTTTATGGATAATATTGGGTCTACAAGTACGAAGCATTCCTAATTCTTTAGATAATAGCCTTTTCTTTTTTTAAAACAGATAATAACCTTAAACAATGATGCTTACTGGAGCATGAGTGATTGTGGACACCGATGAACCGGGAACGAGGACAACGCAAGGAATAAAAAACTTCGGGAAAAAGAGAAAGGGGCGATGGTAGAATTGGAATGATGGAACATTGGAATACTAAACCATGGTAACATGTGACTCACGGAAAAATTTTAAAAATAAGCAATAAAAGAAGCGGATATTTATAATTTTTTTATCAAACTGTAGGTCTTGAATATCTTAACACATGAATAGAAGACGTTGACACATCGATTTATGTGGAAAATCACGAAGAAAAAAAATCAAGGAAGAGTTGCCACCAATGCTCTCCTTAATAGCTAGGTTATCTTCTCTAAAAAAACAAAGAAAAAGTAGGGGTGTTACATATATTGGACTTTAGGTTAGATGGATCAACCTCAAGATCCAAATACCCAGTTATCCTTACAACTCAACACTCCCCCTCAATTTGGCCATAGATGACAAACATGCCAACTTGCCAATATTTTCTTCGAACTGCATTGTGGCAATGCCCTTTAGTGAAGATATCTTGATCGTTAGAGTTAATATATGGAAGACACACTTCACCGACATCAATTTTCTCCTATTTAAAATGGCTATCCAACTCGGCATGTTTGGTTCTGTCACAAAGAACCAGATCATTTGCAAAATTAATGGCAACATTATTATCACAATAGAGTTTCATAAGAAGGTTTGGAGATATGTAAATGCCCTTCAGCATAATCTTCACCAAAAACATTTTCGCGATTCCAGTATCCATTGCTCTATATTCTGCTTTTGCACTTGACCTTGTGCAAACACTTTGTTTTTACTCCTCCAAATAATAAGGTTTCCTTCTTAAAACACATTGTACCCTGTAGTTGACCTCCTGTCATCAATAGATCTTGCTCAATCTGCATCTGTATAGCATTCAAGTTGAAGTGCATTTCCTTTTGTAGAGAGAAGTCCTTCGTCAGGATTTTTCTTCAAGTAGCTAAGGGCTACCTTGAAGTGAACATCAACAAGAGCATGCATAAATTAACTCATTACATTCGCTGCATAAAGGATGTCAAGCTGAATAAGAGTCAAATAGATCAGTTTTCCAACGATTTTCCAATACTTGTGTTTTTAGGAGTCATCAAGTTGTTTGCCACTCTTCACAAGGAGGCCTCTTCTCCAAGTAAAGCTCCTAAGAAAACTCAATCGTATGACCATTCTTCTGGCAATGAGAACACTTCCCAACAGTCTTCACAGTATCGCAAGTTCCCTTTCCACGGCTAGCAAAGGATGAATGTTCAAGGGATCTATGTTCACTACCACTGTTTGGACCTTACAAGTAGGGATGAAATGGAATCGAGTATGACTTTCCATATCCATATTTGTTTTTCCATATCCTAAGTCAAATTCAAATTCAGATGTAGATCAAATATAATTTTTTCTTACCATATCCTAAGAAAATTAGATATGAATTTAGTTCGAATAAAAATCAAATATGGATATAAGTTGAATATTATCATAAGGTATAATTGATACAAATAATTATTTTATAAAAGTATGAATATGTTAGAAGTTTCAATCTATCTATGAATACATTTAAGGGTTATTAAGTTTAAATATACAATAATCCAAGTTAAAGTATGTGCAAATTGTTAAAAAGTACAAATAATTTGAGTCTTACAATATCTAAAAGAATAATGTACATGCAAGACTTCTCAAAAAAAATAATGTGTATAAAAGTAATTAAAAATGCACAACATATAGATTTAATATGTTAGATATTTGATTTTTGTCAAAAAAAAAAAATATGTTGGATATTTAAATTTAAATGTGGATATGATTCGAATTTCATCCTATCACATTGGAATCAATATCCAACAAAATCCTAAATTTGTTATCCGAATTCGTATTGAAATGTCTAAATTCGACCATATTCGAATATGATCATTAGATGTCCAAATCCATATATGATCCATTTTCATCCCTACCTCTAAGTTCATAACTTTTCTTCTTGCTTCTTCCACTTCCACCTTAGAGTATACAATTTCTATACTTAACACTTCATTGGCATTAAGAATTTGCCCATAGATGTTCTCAAATTCAAGGTTAAGACGCCCTAAGAAGATGAATATGCGATCCAATAAAATTTTGTTCTACACTGCATGTCCAATTAATGCCTTTATGATAAATCAAGTCATCCCATATAGACGTCAAAGCACTATAGTATTCAGCAACGAACATCTCCCCTTGTCATAGATTATAGATCTCCCTTGAAAGCTGAACTTTCTAACAGCCCTTTCCTTCTGACCATACATTTGTTCTAAGACAATCCACATTTCTCTTGCATTTGGATTGCGACAAATAAGAGTTTGAATGTCTAAGGACACAAAATTCACAATCCATGCCCTAACTTGACACCATCTTCGAGATGTTACTTGTGAAAAGTTTTGTCTTGATTGTCTGGAGCCATGCTAGTGCCATCAGTGTATTTGAGTCAATCTCTAGTCATAAGAGCCAATTCCATAGTAGGAGTCCACATCAAGTAATTCTCTTTTACCAATTTGGTGTTGACTATCTGAATACTAAGTCTATCCTTTGTGTCAACATCTCTCTTGATATTGCCATCAATCACAAGGATTGGGCAACGAGGTCAACTAGTTAGGCAATGTAACGACCCGATTCCCGAATCCCTACAAGACACGAGAATCGGACCGACTCGACTAATCTCAAGACCTAGTCGTCCAACGAGGAAGTAACCAAAAGAGCAGTAAAATAAACCACATTCACCATGAATATAACTAGCAGTAACAAAATACAGCAGTAAGAAAAGGAAATACTACAGTATACACCACAACAACAGAAGGGAAATAAACATGTACATAACATAAAGTTTTCGATAAAGAAAGTACAGGGAGTAACAAAGAAAACTACTCACTACAATGGAAGAAAAGTACAGAAAGTACTACAGGTAACCCTACTGGACCCTACTAGGCCCAGCGTCATCTGCAGCCGCTGACCCTGGCTGCTCAACACCTGATCCTGAAAAGTAACGAGGGTAACACATCAGCGAAACCTAAGTAGAGTGGCAACTAAAAGCTAAAGAAACAGTAGAGTATACAGTAACTGTTATATTTTTACTTTCTTTAATTCCGTCTTTCTGTTATTTCACTATTGATTTATTTCTCAGATCCTTCTATTGATCTCGAATGTTCCTCGTGGGAACGATCTTGATTACAATCTTTTTCGAAAAGTAGAAGTGACACGTGGTGCTCTCCTAGCCGGGAGAGCCCCCGTGATGGTCCTACCCTCAGTCAACCACCCCAAGGTCACTGACAGACGTAACGGTGACTACGGCATGCGCGATAAGCTACGGGTAGCTACCCCGCACTGGCACGCGGTCAGTCATTTCCGTTAACGAGTGCGCCTAAAGCACAGCACGGAACCAGTATAAGGCAGAGCCCTCTTAGTAACAGTCTAACCCCTCCACAGTCCGCGCACCCTCGCCTAACTACCCTGGTTTGCCCAGTGGGCTTAACAAGTCGGTGTAGGAGGGCTAGCAGAACCCCGGGGCCCGTGGGGTAGCTAGTGCTCTCCCTACACTAGTAGCTCTCCTTGGTACTGCGTACGCGAGGGCCAACAAGTCGATGTACAGTGGCCAAACCCACCCCGGTCTCAACCCGAGGGTGGCAAGCTCCCCTCTACACTAAGAGGTAATGTGTGCTCTCTTTGGTACCACGTACCCAAGAGACAACACACTTCCATGTTTCACTTTCTCAGTTCCATTCTATTCTCTTTCCAGGAGTTCTACTCCTAATTCCCTGTAGGGTTCATGTTCTTTTCGTTTGGCCATTTTAGGTTTCACCATTCCAGTTTTACGTTCATACAACCCATGTTCTCAATCATATTTATTCCTTCATAACAGGCATCTGTTAATCAATTTACAGGCAGCTATTATTTCCTTTCTACTTTCCAAAACTACAATGTTTGTATATTCAACTAGTTTTCCAGTCCTAGGATTCATGCCGTAACCTAGGATCTATCATTCAATCAAGTTTTCCAATCTTAGGATTCATGCAATACCCTAAGATCTATCGTTCAATCTAATTTCTCAGTCCTAAGGTTCATGCAATGCCCTAAACTCTATTAATTGTTTCAGAATTATAACAAATTTTGTTAAATAAATTAAAAAGCCACTCTACTAGCGAAACCGTGAGTACTGGGGGCGTGGTCAGCAATCCCGCGTGCCTCCGCAACCCCCAAGACTGCAACGGAATGGGATCCTAACACAAGGATCAATCACAAGGAGTTTCTCAGAACGGTATACAATTACTGTAAACGGATAGAGGAATTTATTCTGGAAAGAACGCAACTCAAAATGAGGAAAACAGACTCCGAACGAGCCCTAACGGGTCAAAAACGATGAATCTGTCCAAAATCAGACGTCTGGAACCTCTTCCAGACGTCTTAAAAGGTGGGTCAGGTCGTACCTCAGTTCTGCGCAGTCCTTCAGACGTCCAGAAGCCTGCTGGAACGTCTGGCCTTGGTTTCCAGACGTCCGATTGTCACCCCGGACGTCTGGAGGTTCTCTCCGTCGTCTGGCACTGCGGCCAAACGTCTGATTCTCGTGGGATGGCGAGCCCTCGCACCCTCCCGAGCAGAACCTGCGCACACACTCCTGCCCTCAGTACGACGAAACGTAGAAGAAATCGCGGCGGACGGCTGCATGGCAGTACACGCGAAAGAAAGAGAAGGTCAGAAATATCTTACTTGCTAGACGTCTGGACCGTCCTGCTGACATCTTCGGCGTCGTCTGGACGTAAGTCCAGACGTCTGATTCTGGAAAATTTTCCAGAACCAGAGCCCGATCCGCTCTCCGCCCGCAATGCACGGCTGCGCCGCGCCCTGTCCGCCTGCTGCCCGAGCTGCAGCAGCCCCTCCGCGACACCGCACGCCCACCGCTCCCCCGCCGGCCGGCTCTAGCTGCCCCGGCAAGGTCGCACCCTCGCGGTCGAGCTTCTTCCTTCCACTCGCAACCCTCCTCCCCGTATGCTCGCCGCGGCCGCTGCTACCACCGCCGCTCACTCGCTCGCTCGCGCTCTCGCTGGCAGGGAGAAGGAGAAGAGAAAGGCGGAGGAGATGAGGGTGAGGGAGAGGGCGAGGGTTTATAAAGTAGCACGGGGAGAGAGAGAAGAGGGACGGCGCGTCTGCAGGAAGAGAGAGGAAAAGAAGATGAAGGTGGCGGGTGCAGTCTGCGCGCGCACGCGTGCAGACGCAACCTGGTATGCCGAAAATATTTATTTCCAGACGTCTGGGCCACTTCCCAGACGTCTTAAAAATCCGTCTGATGCCCACGTTCTTAACAATATAACAAACTCAAAGGAGGTTTCGTCCTCGAAACTTGTGCTAACTAGGGTGCTGGAAAGAACATATATATACATAACAAACTCAAAGAGGACCGAAGCCGGTCCGAAGAGACGTACCCGTGAAAAGCTCTTGGTACCGCTCCCGCATCGTCGCCTCAGGCTCCCAGGTAGCCTCCTCGTACCGCTGGCTCCTCTACAAAACCTTCACCAGGGGTACTTGCTTTCGTCTCAACCTGCAGACGGCTCTGTCAAGAATCTGTATTGGCTGCTCGGGGTAGGTCAGGTCGTCGCCCACTTCGACGCTCTCGTGACTCAGGACGTGACTAGGATCGGCGACGTACTTCCGGAGGTTGGACACGTGGAACACGTCGTGCACACTAGAAAGCTGAGGAGGGAGGGCAAGCCTGTAAGCAACGGGTCCAACCCGCTCTAGGACCTCAAAGGGCCCCACGAACCTCGGCGCGAGCTTCCCTCTCACCCCAAACCGCAGCAGGCCCTTCATGGGTGAAACACGAAGGAAGACGTGGTCCCCAACCTCAAACTGCACCTCTCTACGTCTCCGATCCGCGTAACTCTTCTGCCTGCTCCTGACAGTGCGGAGTCGCCTGTGGATATGCTTGACTACCTCCTGACTCTGCCGGATCAACCTGGGGCCAACCTCCCACTTGGTCCCCACCTCAACCCAACTCAAGGGTGCCGTACACCTCCGTCCGTACAGAGCCTCGTAGGGAGCCATGTCGATGCTTGAGTGATAACCGTTGCTGTATACAAACTCCGCCAGGGGCAAGTGCTCCTCCCAAGAGCCCCTCCAGTCCAGTACACAGGCACGCAAAAGGTCCTCAAGTGTCTGTATCGTGCACTCAGACTGTCCGTCGGTCTGGGGGTGGTAAGCTGTACTGAATCTCAACCGCGTCCCCAGGGCCTGCTGAAACTCAGTCCAAAACTGGGACGTAAAGCGTGTATCCTGGTCGGATACGATCTCCCGCGAAACTCCGTGTAGACGTATCATGTCGCGGATATACCTCTCTACCAATTGTGCTGGTCCCAAACTGACTCGGATCGGCAAGAATCGTGCCGTCTTCGTCAATCTATCCACAATTACCTAGACTGTGTCGTGTCCTCGCTGACTAACAGGTAAGCCCACCACAAAGTCCATGGTGATGCTCTCCCACTTCCACTCTGGCACTGGAAGCGGCTGTAGCGGCCCTGCAGGCCTCTGATGCTCAGCTTTCACCTGCTAGCACACCAAACACTGCTGTACGAATTCACCCACATCCCGCTTCATCCCTCTCCACCAAAACTAGCGTCTCAAGTCATGGTACATCTTCGTGTTTCCGGGATGTATGGTGAATCTGGAACCGTGTGCCTCAGTCAGGAGCTCTCTCAACAGCTCCTCGTCTCTGGGAACGCACAAACGTCCCCTCAGGCGCAGCACTTGGTCTCTGAAAGAGAAGTCCCCTGGGTCTCCTAATAGTACTCTGTCGCGCAAGGACTGTAAGTACGGGTCTGCCATCTGTCCTGTGATGATGCGGTCTATCAGCTCTGGCCTAGTCTGTCGTGTTACAGTCACTGCCCCCGTAACTTTAAGGGTCGTCAACTGCCTATCTCCTCCAAAAGGCTCCAACTCTGTAACTGTACACTGGCCAAGTGTGCGGGCGCCTTCCGGCTCAAGGCGTCAGCCACCACGTTAGCCTTTCCCGGGTGGTAGGAAATGCTGCAGTCATAGTCCTTCAGGAGCTCCAACCAATGTCTCTGTCTCATGTTAAGCTCCTTTTGATCAAAAAGGTATCTGAGGCTCTTGTGATCTGTAAAAATCTCGAAGGTCTCACCGTACAAGTAGTGCCTCCAGGTCTTCAGCGCGAAGACAACAGCTGCCAGCTCCAAGTCGTGGGTAGGGTAGGTATGCTCATGGGGCTTCAGTTGCCGCGAAGCGTAAGCGACAACGTGACCCCTCTGCATGAGCACACCCCCTAACCCCTGCAAGGAGGCATCCGTGTACACAACGAACTCGCCACTACTATCAGGGATGGTGAGCACGGGAGTCGAAGTCAGCCTCTCCTTTAGCTCCTGAAAACACACCTCACAGGTGTCTGTCCAAGTGAAGGGCATGTCCTTCCGGGTCAACTGTGTCATAGGACGTGCAATCTGTGAAAAACCTCTGATGAACCGTCTGTAGTAGCCTGCCAGTCTCAGGAAACTGCGAATCTCAGTGACTGTACGCGGTCTCTCCCACCTGAGCACTGCCTCGACCTTGGCTGGGTCCACCGTCAACTCGTCCCCAGAGATCACATGACCTAAGAAGGTCACCTCCCTCAACCAAAACTCGCACTTGTTGTATTTGGCATACAGCCTACGTCGTCTCAGTGTGTCTAGAACCATCTGCAAGTGCTGTCCGTGCTGCGTCTGATCTCGAGAATAGATGAGCACATCATCAATGAATACCACCACGAACTGGTCTAAGTACAGTCTAAACACCTGGTTCATCATGTCCATGAAAGTAGCGGGGGCATTGGTCAGCCCAAACGGTATGACAAAAAACTTGTAGTGTCCGTACCGGGTGCGGAAAGCTGTCGTGGAGACGTCTGCCTCCTTGATCCTCAACTGGTGGTATCCAGACCTTAAGTCGATCTTGGAGAACACCGTGGCACCTCGCAACTGGTCAAACAAGTCGTCGATCCTTGGCAGCGGATATCTGTTCTTGATGGTGACCCTATTCAGCTGTCGGTAGTTCACACAAAGGCTTAGGGTACCATCCTTCTTCACAAACAGTACCGAGGCTCCCCAGGGAGACGCACTGGGCCTCACAAAGCCCTTCTCCAAAAGATCCTGCAACTGAGACTTGAGCTCTCGCAGCTCAAGTGGTGCCATCCTGTATGGTGCGGTGGAGATGGGGCTGGTCCCTGGTACTAGTGAGATCTCAAACTCGATCTCACGCTCCGGCGGTAGTCCTGGTAACTCGTCTGGGAACACGTCAGGGTACTCTCTGACCATCGGGATGCTCTAGAAGTCTGCCACAGGGCTGGGCTCTGTCACCACACAAGCTAGGAAGCCCTCACACCCCTGGCTCAAAAGTCTCGCCGCCCGAAGTGCCGAAATGCACCTGAAGCCTCCGTCCACTGGTTGACCGTGAAACTTGAAAGAAGGCAACTCCGGTATGGAGAAGGCGATCTTCCTCTCATAACAGTCTACCAAAGCGTGGTAAGCGGACAGCCAGTCCATCCCCAGAATTACGCCAAAGTCCTCCATCTGTATCATAATCAGGTCAGCTGACAGACTATGTCCCCCGATACTAACCTCGCAACCCGTGTACACCTCCTCAGCTACAAACAGCTGACCACTCGGACCTCTGATACGAACGGATTCTCTAACAGCATATAATCCTGGCCCAAACTAACTGCGAAACTGGCTGCGACAAACAAGTGCGTAGCGCCAGAATCGAAAAGTGTGTAAACGAGTCTGCCGGAAACAGAAACCATACCTACCACCACCGATCCCGAAGCTCTGGCATCCCTGTGTGTCAGGGAGTTGATACGCCCCTCAGCTCTAGGTGCGGACGAAGCAACCACACTCTGTGTCGGACGGGTAGGTGCAGGCCGGTACCCTCCTCGTGACTGCTGTCCTCCTCCTCGCGCCTGGGAACCGCGGCCTCCTGCGCGCCCTCCAGTGCTCGGCGCGGGAAGTATCTGCTGACCTCCTACCCTAGACGGGCAGTCCCTCCTGATGTGGCCCGGCTGGCCACACTGGTAGCAGAGGGGAACCCGACTCCCGCCCTCAGTGGGTCCCTGCTGTCGGCTGGGCGGGGGTCTGGTGCCGGCAACTGGCCCCTGTCGAGGGCCCCCAAAGGCCACTGATGGCCCTGCAAAACGTGACGGCTCTCCTGCGGACGCCACGTGTCTCCTCTCTCGCCGGCCCTGTGAAAAGTCTGGCTGGAAGGGCCTCTTCCGCCTGCCGTCAGTGTCTCGCGCGGACGGGTTGGTCTCCTCGTAGGTCATAGCTGCCTCCACCACCCTCGAAAACGTAGGCAGCTTCAGGGGTTTGACATACCCTCGAATTGCAGGCCGGAGCCCCTCGGTGAACCTCCAAAAGCGCTCCTCCTCAGTGGCTACCGCTGTCGCTGCGAAGCGGGACAGCTCCAGAAAATGCGTGCGGTACGCGCTCACGGTCATCGTCCCCTGGCGGAGAGTGTGGAACTCCTGCCTCCTCTGGTCCTGCCACGTCTAGGGAAAGTACTGCTCGCAGAAGAGGGTGACAAACCGGTCCCAGGTCGGCTCGTCCCTCTCCTATCCCCTGACCGCCCTCCACCACCTGTGTGCCGCACTCTCCAGCTGGTACGTGGCAAAGGCCACGCGGCACTCCACCGAGGGGTGAAGGGTGTCGAAAACCTTCTCTAGCTGCTCGAGCCAGTCCTCTGCCTCGGTCGGGTCCTCATCCCCCTTGAAGGAGGGGGGCTTCAGCTTCCGGAACTGCCCGAAAAGCTCGAAGTGGTGCTGCAGTGGAGATGCTGGTGCACCTCCAGGTAAATGAGCCTCGTGCACAAAAGTATCGGAGGAAGGTGGGGGTGGTGGCGGCCCATCCCCTCCCCCATGTCCAACGCCGCATCCGTCGTGTGGTCCCACAGAGGACTCCCCCTCCGCAGCCCTAGGGAGAGGCGCTCGGGGCGGTGGGTGGAGCTCCTCTCGCACAATATCCCGTATCAGTTGGGCGAGGTCCTGGGCCTGAATGCCCGGGAGCAGTGGCTGGTCCACTGAGGCGTCAACCGCAGTACACCCACCTCGCCGACCTCGTCCTCAGCCGCGCCTGCGGCCCGCCTCGCTAGTCCCGCGACGAGGCATCTCCTGCAAGGAGACGCGAAACAGAACTGAAACACGTCAATATGGAATGATATCTAACGAAAAAAGTCTAAGAGCTCAAGTCAGAAGAAATGTTGTGGTGACCACTCTAGTCACAGACATGTGAATTGGTTATTTTCCAGTCAGTTGGTTCACTTCTCGGGACGACCTTGCTCTGATACCATCTTGTAACGACCCGATTCCCGAATCCCTACGAGATACGAGAATCGGACCGACTCGACTAATCCCATGACCTAGTCGTCCAACGAGGAAGTAACCAAAAGAGCAGTAAAATAAACCACATTCACCATGAATATAACTAGCAGTAACAAAATACAGCAATAAGAAAAGGAAATACTACAGTATACACCACCACAATAGAAGGGAAATAAACATGTACATAACATAAACAGGCGTGACTACGGCACGCGCGATAAGCGCACGAGTAGCTACCCCTCACTGGCACTCGGTCAGTCGTTTCCGTTAACGGATGCACCTAAAGCACAGCACTGAACCAGTATAGGGCAGAGCCCTCTCAGTAACAGGGGTCCAACCCCTCCACAGTCCGCGCACCCTCGCCTGACTACCCTGGTTTGCCCAGTGGGCCTAACAAGTCGGTGTAGGAGGGCTAGCAGAACCCCGGGGCCCGTGGGGTAGCTAGTGCTCTCCCTATACTAGTAGCTCTCCTCGATACTGCGTATGCGAGGGCCAACAAGTCGGTGTATAGTGGCCAAACCCACCCCGGTCTCAACCCGAGGGCGGCAAGCTCCCCTCTACACTAAGAGGTAATGTGTGCTCTCTTTGGTACCACGTACCCAAGAGACAACACACTTCCATGTTTCACTTTCTCAGTTTCATTTTATTCTCTTTCCAGGAGTTCTACTCCTAATTCCCCGTAGGGTTCATGTTCTTTTCGTTTGGCCATTTTAGGTTTCACCGTTCCAGTTTTTCGTTCATACAACCCATGTTCTCAATCATATTTATTCCTTCATAACAGCAGCTGTTAATCAATTTATATGCAGCTATTATTTCCTTTCTACTTTCCAAGACTGCAATGTCTGTATATTCAACTAGTTTTCCAGTCCTAGGATTCATGCCGTAACCTAGGATCTATCATTCAATCTAGTTTTCCAATCCTAGGATTCATGCAATACCCTAGGATCTATCATTCAATCTAATTTCTCAGTCCTAGG
The DNA here is from genome assembly GCA_037157565.1 of Thalassia testudinum. NCBI lineage: Eukaryota > Viridiplantae > Streptophyta > Magnoliopsida > Alismatales > Hydrocharitaceae > Thalassia > Thalassia testudinum. Next base: position 16,435,992 of record JAZHRO010000039.1, read on the forward strand.
GTTCATGCAATGCCCTAGACTCTATTAATTGTTTCAGAATTGTAACAAATTTTGTTAAATAAATTAAAAAGCCACTCTACCAGCGAAACCAGGAGTATTGGGGGCGTGGTCAACAATCTCGCGCGTCTCCGCAACCCTAAGACTGCAATGGAACGGGGTCCTAACACAAGGATCAATCACAAGGAGTTTCTCAGAACGATATACAATTACTGTAAACGGATAGAGGAATTTATTCTGGAAAGAATGCAACTCAAAACGCGGAAAACGGACTCCGAACGGGCCCTAAACGGGTCAAAAACGACGAATCTGTCCAAAATCAGACGTCTGGAACCTCTTCCAGACGTCTTAAAAGGTGGGTCAGGTCGTACCTCAGTTCTGCGTAGTCCTTCAGACGTCCAGAAGCCCGCTGGAACGTCTGGCCTTGGTTTCCAGACGTCCGATTGTCACCCCGGACGTCTGGAGGTTCTCTCTGTCGTTTGGCATTGCGGCCAGACGTCTGATTCTCGTGGGATGGCGAGCCCTCGCACCCTCCCGAGCAGAACCTGCGCACACACTCCTGCTCTCAGTACGACGAAACGCAGAAGAAATCGCGGCGGACGGCTGCATGGTCATACACGCGAAAGAAAGAGAAGGTAAGAAATATCTTACTTGTCAGACGTCTGGACCGTCCTGCGGACGTCTTCGGCGTCGTCTGGACGTAAGTCCAGACGTCTGATTCTGGAAAATTTTCCAGAACCAGAGCCCGATCCGCTCTCCGCCCGTGACGCACAGCCGCGCCGCGCCCTGTCCGCCTGCTGCCCGAGCTGCAGCAGCCCCTCTGCGACACCCCACGCCCGCCGCTCCCCCGCCGGCCGGCTCTAGCTGCCCCAGCAAGCTCGCACCCCCGTGGTCGAGCTTCTTTCTTCCACTCGCAACCCTCCTACCCGCACGCTCGCCGTGGCCGCTGTTGCCGCCGCCGGTCACTCGCTCTCTCGCGCTCTCGCTGGCAGGGAGAAGGAGAAGAGAAAGGCGAAGGAGATGAGGGTGAGGGAGAGGGAGAGGGTTTATAAAGCAGTGCGAGGAGAGAGAGAAGAGGGACAGTGCGTCTACAGGAAGAGAGAGGAAAAGAAGACGAAGGCAGCGGGTGCAGTCTGCGCGCGCATGCGCGCAAACGCAACCCGGTACGTCGAAACAATTTATTAGCAGACGTCTGGAAAGGATTCCAGACGTCTGGACAAACGTCTGAGCCACTTCCCAGACATCTTAAAAATCCGTCTGATGCCCACGTTCTTAACAGGCAACAAGTCAAATTGTTAGGTAAGGTCGTGCAACAGCTGGGGCAAAATGCAATGAACAAGAGGCCCCCACGACTGTGAAGAACATAAGCCTGTAGAGAAGTTTGCAGTTGCGACTTTTACCTTGATTGTAGCAACAAGGTCGAATCTTGCAAAGTTGAAGGCAATCCACGTGGGGCTGCTTCCATGTCGAAGAAATATCCGCAAAAACGTAGATATCCACCTCAAAATCAATCCAAGGCAACAAATAAAAATGGCATATGCAAGGTGAGCCTTCATATAGGGTAAAAACCCTCAACTCGTTGCCAAATCAATGCAAGATCCTCAACACATAAATGCATGTGGAGATTCTTTCTTACACAATCAATTCCATGATTGAAACATATTCTGATACCATCTTGAATATCATCATACATGAAATAAAAGATATTAGCATATCGATTTACGTGAAAAATCTCAAAGGAAAATATCACATGAGAGAAGCTATCAATACTCTCCTTAATGGCTAGGTTATCTTCATTAAAAGAAATAAAGATTAGGGTCATTACATATATAGTACTACGAGATAGATGGATCCGAAGACCCAGATACTCTTACAACTTAACAGTAGGCATTGATTTGGAGTTTCCCTCCTTACTAAATAGATGTTATTAAGTTTGGGTGTTGTTCTGGTATCGGTGGGTTTAGAAGAGACCGTCGACCTCCGGCGCCGGAGAGGCTTTCTCCTCTCCCAATCTCTCCTCTCTTCTTCTTCCTCTCCTTCCCTCTGTATTGCTGCTGCTGAGTTTCTCGTCGCCGGCAAAGAAGGCCTTGCCGGCGCCGCTGCCGGCCTCCGTCTGGCGAATGACCACCACAGGGGTGGTTGCCGGACTTTCCCCCACCACGCCGACCCTCTCCGGCAGCCATTGGTCGGTGGAGTCGCCGCCGGCGAACCCTTCAGTCTCCAGCGTCGCCGGTGACAAGGATTGTTGAAAACCCTATTTTGGCCCCTCTCCTCTTGATCTAATGGAGCTCTAAGGGTCTCATTGGAACCTTAGAGAACTCCTCTCGTGTTTGGGGCAAACCCGAGCGCCAGCCCATCGCCGGAGCGTCGCCGCGCTCCTCCCTACTGCTATAGCTCCGCCTGCCATGGCGAGACTAGGCCGCGGCCGCAGGGCGTTCCCATTAGAGTCGCTGTCGGGCTCCTCCTCCCTCATGTGCTCGTCCTTCTGCTCCCGCTCACGCTCCCTCCAGAAGGGTGAGCTCCCGCAGCCGCAGCCCCCGCTGGCAGAGAAGAATAAAAGAAGAGGAGGAATAAAACCCTCCTTCGATCTTTGATGTCTCTTTAAAAAAAGATTAGGGCTATTTTATGATTGAATCCACTTTTTATTTTTCTTTAAAGTTTAGCCTTCTTTTGTTGGGGTGCCTATTTGTAATCCCTCAAAGTTTTGAGTTGTCTCACTTGGATTTTTATATGTTGAGTAGAAGACATAAGAGTTAAATATGAGAGCTACCTCAAGATATTAACTATTAGGACAATACTTTCACACACCTCAAGAAAAACCAAACATTAATTGGCTTTGTGAGGGCAAGAAGAGACACTCAGAGTTCAAGGCACGAAAAAGGGACTACCACGTTGACAGGAGTGAATCTTCACTACTTTAAAGATCCAAGTCTTCACCGTCTCCCATGTCTCGACTTCCGAGGGAGTGTTAGAAAATAAATCAATTATATTTTTAGGTCTTAGTTGGATTTTCATGTATGTCCTTTAACTCTCTATATAAAGAGGGTTAGGGCCTCTCTATGTGATCAATAATGAGAATTTTTTTCCCCCAAAATTCTATTATTGATAAAGAAAAAAGTTCAGGGTTTTTGAGCTCTTGATAGCTCATTTGCCACTCCTTTGTTCATTAAATCTCAAACAATTTCATCTCATTTAACTTTGTAAAAGGCAACCGAAGGTTTGGATGTTAAATTTGGATTAAAAACATCAAATAACTATTCTTCTATTGAAATTGTCATTACTTCCATTTCTTTCTCCTTATCATGACAAGGGGTATAGATAGCAATAAAATCCTTAGGGTGAAAAAATTTCCAACAAAGAACATGAATGAGATAAAAAATGGCAATCCGAAATACCAAGAATCCCCCAATAAGTATAGTATGCAGTCTATTATGCTTTATTTGCATTTGCTGATGAATTGAGAGGTGTATTTGCAGCCTGGACTTACTGCAGGGAGTGATAGCTCCTATGTTAAACATATGGTAGCACAGGCTCAAGGGAGAGAATGGCATGTGGTGGTCTCAAATCACCGAGGTTGCGCCAATAGTCCTGTCACTACTCCTAAGGTAGGAGCCAAGAGTGGTGAGATTGTCTTACACATTGATCAGTTCTGCCATGTTGTCTTTCGTGTTTTGTGATTTATTGATATCAGATTTTCCCCCCTTAGATTTCTTTATCTTCTAGTACTTTTTTTGCAGTCAAATGGGCTACAAACCAAGAAATATTATGTTGAATGTTGTCTACATTTAATGGTGCTAATGAACACTGATTGAATATATGCTTAATTTTCCTTGCTTGCAAACTAATGAATGTTGCGATAACTATCTCATAAATTATGTGACAAGTAAAAATGGATCCAAAATTAAGCAAACATGTTACCTAACTTTTTGACCTAGCAAGGAAAGAATACACATCTTCATGGATTGTACCAAACTGCAATTTTAACTTCAATTTTGTAATAATAGATATTGTTGGAGAAAAGCAGCTATGAAACAAAGCATGTTACTGATATAGTCATTGGCCCATGAACTTTTCTATTTGCAATCTATCATCTTGGTTTCATGATGTAGTTTTACTCAGCTTCATCTACGGAAGATCTTCGAGAAGTGATTGATTTTGTTAAAAGGCGCTATCACAAGTCAAAAATATATGCCATTGGGTGGTCTTTGGGGGCTAACATCCTTGTTAGATATTTAGGTCAGGTCAGTTTGATCTCACTAGTTCCTGTTCTATTAGTTTATTATTGTTGAAAATTTTAGTTTTTTTTTTGCAAGAATATTGCATTTAATATGTCTACTTATATGCTGTTGTACCTGCTATGTTATTATCTTCAACTTAAATTGATGACATATATCACTTTGTTAACATAGATAGAGCTGCCATGAAAATTCTAGAAAGGCTAAGTTTTTTAAGTAGTATGAGATCTTGAGATTGCATTATTTCATTATGAACAGTAGTCATGAAGAAGCTCCTCTTAGCAATAGTAATTCCAAATGTTGGGCAGCATTTCAAGTTCCAAATATGGTGCTGAAACTGGATTCTTAGATGTTATCATGGTAACCATATGTTAGATTGTCTAAATTTGGCATTATGAAGGAAATATAAAAGATTGACTTGTCATTTATGTAACGTTCTTCAACTCATTAGTAATATATTAGAGCTTCCATATATTTGGCAAAATATAGTCTCTGTTAGAAATGCCCCTTAATATAGTTCCATATCAAATAGTCAAGTGAAGAATGGATTATAAGGGTTGAGAGTTACCACTTGATAAGATGAGCTGAAGAATTTTGGGTGTAGTCGTTGGTTCAACTAGACTGGTATCCAACAAGTTGTTAAATTCATTTTCTTTCCTCAATTAGGCACAGGCTTAGCTGGGGTCCTTACCATGATTCACATGAGGTTTCTTTCTGTTTAATAAATAGATTGAATAGTGCTAAAATGATTTTTATCCTACTTGATCTGATACCTATTTTAGCTATACCACATTTCAGGAATCTGGTGATTGCCTTGTTTCGGGGGCAGCCTCTTTATGTAATCCCTTCAATTTGGTAATAGCCAATGAAGATTTTGAAGGTAGCATTTATGATAATCTTATTGCAAACTCTTTGACAGCGACATTAGAGAAGTAAATATCTCACTATTTCCTTTTTGTTTTCAGTAAAAGAGGTCCTTCCTTCCAGCTGCAATATGTACATCTTTTCTATTTGATTTCAATTCTTGCAGGCATTCTCTACTATTTGAAGGTATTGGTGGCAAATACAACATCCAATTGGCAGCCAATGCGAAGAAAGTAAGGGAGTTTGATGAAGGACTAACCCATGGTAATTCATGGTGCATCCTGTTCAGATAATAAGACTTTTCAAATGCTTTGCTTTTACATGTTAAGAACTGACACAAATTGCAACATTTTGGTCCTAGCAGTTTCTTTTGGCTTTGAATCTGTGGATGACTACTACAGTAATGCATCATGTTGCCACATTGTCAAGGATGTGCGTAGGCCTTTGTTGTGTATTCAGGTGAATTATGCCTTCAAAGGTTCTTGAATATACTTTAGAGGCAGAACAGTTTAGTTATTCCTTTTTATGTTGTTTATTTATTTATTTATTTTAAGAAGCAACAGTTTAGTTATTCTGGTAAAGAGGAACAAATATGATCTGCATTCTGCATTTTATTTTTTTGGTCATTGTTCTTTGTTCATTTATTTTATCATCTCAACTTCAAATTAGCTTTTCTAATGTTCAGGCGGCTAATGATCCCATTGCACCCTCGAGGGCAATTCCCCGAGAAGAAATCAATGTAAGTGGCTTTGAATAATTTATGTTCACCACGCTCACACTGCATTGTTCTAATTGTTCAGAGAAATTACATCCATGTGGTTCAGTTGTTCCCTTTAAATATTTTCAACGTGGATGCATTCAGCTCTTTGATAAGCCATATTTTCTCTCTCAAATGAAATCCAAGTCAGGGCAAAAGAATAAGCTCCTAAACCTTCCTACTTTGGAGGCAGAAGAGAAAGTTGTAATTACTTGCAAGTGATCCCAAAGTTGAGGAAATGTGACCCATTATATTCAAAATGGCAAAGCTTGGAGAGGCTCAAGCATTTATCATCCACTTCCCTCTTTTTACATATTTTCTTCAATAAATGTGGCCTTTGATGTGTCACATGAAAAAATATATAGCTGCCAAAGAGATTTAATCTTGCTTGTCAGGTACCTTGTAAAACCAATCAAATTTCAAATTAATTGCATTGCGATGAAGAGGTCCATCCTTTTATTAATTGGTTTGCATTTTGACACCTTTCCCTATTGAAATATAGATGCAAATGCACATTCTTTGGTTCTTGTTCCTCAACAAGCATCTACCGTAGGGCAGATCTTGACTCTGGAAGTTTGAAAGTTTGAGTTCCACTAGGAATAAGATGAGGTGCAATTATATTGTGGAAAAAATCAGCACAATTATAGCATAAAATTTACCCAGAAAGCTATTACCGTTAACTGGAAAATATAAGAGCAACACGGAACAACTTTATGCATCTTAGCTATAGTGCTTCAAAGCAACACTCTCTCGTTTTGTTTTCCCAACTGTCTTTCTCACAATATAAAAGCTCTGGAGGATTTATCCCATGGCAACTTTTGTGCAGAAAAACCCGTACTGCATCTTGATAGTCACTCCTCAAGGTGGTCATGTTGGATGGGTAGCGGGCAATGGAGCTCCATATGGAGCTCCTTGGACAGACACTGTTGTGTTGGAGTTCCTGCAGTATCTTGAGAAGGATGGGGGTGCATTCTCATCTGGCAGGTGAATAGTTGATGTTCTCTAATCATGGTAATGATGCCCATCCTTGTTGTAGATTGCAACATCTTTGGTTGGTTAATCATCAAGTTACAGTTCCTGTATAGGTAAAACCTTCAATTGAACAATCATATCTGTATCATTTCTTATGACTTTCCTTAGCAGAGTTTGGAAACTCATGGGGAGAGTTAGAAGCAGACAATGGTGTTTGAACTCAAGAAAGATTCAGAGAAAGGGAAAAAAAATCCTCTGGCTGATATATCGACAGCTTGTTGCAGAAACTTTCACATGTTTCATAGTCAATACATTTAATTGGATTCTTTTTTGTCTATTTAATCCAGAATATTGTCTATACTATTGCTGACATATTGCCACGGATATACATCTATTCACACTAATAGCCATGGACAATAAGAGATGGGGTCAGGGAGGGCCACAGGGATCATTTCTGCTTTCGAGTATACTTGCAAGCTTTCGTATGATTATTTGTGAGTGTTTGATAAAAATATTACTTATTTCGGGTAAGTAGAAATTTCTCTCAAAGAAAAGTCCCTATGGGATTTCAATTGAAGCCAAATCCCTCTTCTTGAGAAAAAATCATTTTCAAGAGGCTGTGTCCAAAATGATTACTGATCGTCGCTTAAGTCATTCTGTAACTAATGAATTAATCATTCTGTAAATGATAAATTAAGTTTTGCATTATAGGTAGTCCATCTCCTAAAACCTACTATTTTGGTTGCTAATTTGAATTTAAAGCCATTGAAATCTAGAAAGGAATGGCTGATGAGCTTTTGCCTTGGGCGAGATGGTAGTAAGCAATTGCCCTCTTTTCTTATGAATCACACATAACAGCAGCAGTGACATTGCCTACCAAAATGGTTGGATTGGGTTTGACTCGACACAGTTTGACCCATTTATAAATGGTCGGATTGGGTCAAATGCTAAAACGAGAAGTTTGTTAGGCATATTTGTGCACATACAAGTCAACTAGATATCTAATAAAAAAATGTGATCATTATTGGCTTTGTAAAGCCAGAGAGAAAAAAAAGCCACTCGGTAAGGGTTTATTCAGAAATGTCTATTATGACAATGCCATCTATCAACTTAAGATATGTTGATCATGCCTTGAGTTTTCACGACCTGATTATGATTCAATGCATAAGATTAAATGGAACTTGATGACTCAATAAGATTAAATGGAACTTGATGACTCAATATGGACATTTAGATCTGATTAGACATGTATATATGTGTTAAGATTTCTTGGGGGTTACGACCTTGAATGCTTATGGCTTTATTATGATCTGGCACACAAAATTAAATGGATCTTGGTGACCTGATGTAAAATTTTAGATTTGATTAAGGATCTGATTAAGCATGTACTCTGTATATATGCGTGTTAGGGTTTCTTGGGCTTATCTCCTTTTTCAAATTTCTAAGAGAGCTTTGCCTTGGTTTCTCTTAGTGTTTGAGCATGAGTTGTACTCTATATTTTTCGTCTATAGTGGAATCTCTCTCTCTACTCAGGGTTTCTTCCTTGTACTCTGGAGGGATTTTCCGTGTAAACTCTCTTGTCTTGTCGTTGGTTGCTTATCATTGTTCATTTACATGATTTCCCAAGAAGATGTGTTTGTCCTTAGTAGAAGTGCTCTTGTTACTTCTTTTGCTACAAGAGAAATTGTACATGGTTGCTATTCTCAATCTTTGATCGGCAAATTTGAACTTTTAGAATTTTTTTATCCTTGAATTAAATATAAAGTTCCTGAAACAATGCATCATGAGATCCATTTTAGCAATTAACTTGAAACCTCTACCATTTCTACTCGTGCAAATGGAAAATCCAAAGACTTCTTTAAGTCTGGCTAAAAGCTTACTACCACGCAACTACTTTTTCCCACTCTTTATCTTGGCAATGTATGAAAATACTATACTAAAATAGTCACTAAGAAATACTATTAGGAGTTACCCAATCTTCATCTTGATTACAAGATGACATATTATTTGAAGATAATTTCCTCATTTTCGTAGAAAGCACCGATAAGAACATCCTCAGCTTCATGAAACTCCTATACACGTTTTCTATTGACTTCATGATTTCAAATTGACATGGAAAACGGTAATGCATCCAATAAATTTATCAACCAAATAATCAAATAACTTTCCAAAACAATGGGTGTAAGCTTGGCACAACTTTTCCTCTATCTTACTTCAAAGGATCAACATAACCATCTATTGAAGATTTCACAAGAATCTTCGAAGATGGAAAGGTGGTTATCTTTCTCAAATGTTTGTCATACATTTTAAATTTGTAAATCACAATTAAAAAGACAGTAAGCTCTTAGGATCCTAATATACTAAGTAAAATCTAAAGAGGACTTAAAACTTTTAAAATGCATATATGCATGTATAATGAAGAGAGGTTATCTTTGCCTGACCAAATTTTTGTTTCCAAAATATCCTTAATCTTTTCTTTTTCAAACAATCCAAAGAATTCAACTCATAACCTCGGACCTACAATGTCCTCTCATCCATCTAATAAATATGACATGTGCTTTTCAGTACGTTATATCAATGAGTCAAGATTCTTTTTCCTTTTTATGGAAAGAGAATGGGTTGATATTAAAGATGAAAGACTAATCATGTGCTTACTCATGATACTCTCTACAAGCTCACAAATGATGCACCATATTGCCAAGAGAGTCCCAACCTGAGGCATAACAAAAGAGCTAGTGGTGAAATTGAGATTGATGCATGATAAGTTCTTCCATCTATATCAAGGAACCCAAAGACAATTCTCCAACAAAAGTACATATCAACAGAAATGACCATTTCCAAAGGTCATTTGGATTTTCTGAAATTTTAGGGGTGTTCTGTCAATTTTTCTATGTACTAGAAGATCCCATGCAAAATTTTTGACTTCTTGAAGGGTTTATCGTAATTTTAATCCCCCAAGAATTGTCCTATGAGGTCGGGTGTAATTTTCCTGACCCCACAACACCCCATACCCCCCATGCCCAACATAATCCGCCATACCTCCCATGCCCACCATAACCCACCATTCCCCCCATACCCCACGCACCCTTAACCCACACCCCCCACCCCCCTCCTCCATTTTATTCTCCATAGCAACTTTCTTCCCACAACCACCGACTCCTCCCTGCCACAAAGAGGTGTGCACTCGAGGGAGGGAGGGTGTGAGAGGGAGAGCGTGACGGAGATTGAGAGAGGGTGAGGTTGGGGAGCGGAGGAGGAGAGGCGTTGCAAGGAAGGCCCTACACGCGGAGTTGGGGATCATTTTTCCGTGTTATCAGACATCTGTGACGTTCGCTAGACGTCTGGAGGGATCATCGGACATCCGGAGGGAGCTCAGGACGTCTGGTGGCACGCAAGTACTAAGGACGTTGGGAAGGTGCGTTGGTGCGGCATTCAAGGCACTTTAGGACGTCTGAAAGCAACGTTAGATGTTCGACTGCTCTCTCAGACTACTGGGAGTAGTGCCAGACATCTGGAGACACCCTCAGAATACTGTAAGGGGAAGTAGATGACGGGGACAGACACAGAAACGCAAGGTGAGATTTTGCGCTCGTTTAAGACGTCTGGGACTCTCCCCAGACGTTTGATTTTGGTCAGGGTATGCGTAATTGGGCCAGTTCAGGACCTAGACGAAGTCGATTTTATGCAAACAAAGTACCGTTGGTTTTTTGCCGGAATTTCCTATGTGTTAGGGTCATGTCTATACTGTTTTGAGCTTGTTTGACATAATGGTCAATGATGTTAATGATTGGTTTGATCAACTGTTTGGAATAGGTCTCCAGTCTGTAGTGCACACAAGACCTGCGGAGACATCGGGATCCACCATTCGTGCCCCTATACCACCTGTATACTTTGGTAGAGCGGTCATCTCTACTCTTGTGGTTTAAATTATTAAAGTGCATGCTAAAATTAGAAATATCTACTTGAAACCTAGGACATGAGATGAACCCTAGGACTAAAAATGTGTGTTTATATTCGATGCATGAACCTCGCTTGCTATAAATTGAGAGTGCATGTGGTTAAATTCCTTGCCGTAAGAAATGAAATATTTAAAATGATGTGATGATTGCTTATCCTATAAATTCACGAGTTGCCTGCTTGTTACGACCTAATCCCAGATCCCAACAGGATCCGAGACCGACCAACCTTGACTAATCTCAAAACCTAGTTGTCCAACGAGAAATAACCAAAAGCAGAAAATATTCCACAACCACAGATATAATGTAACTAAGCAGAAATAATACAGCGATAGTAAAAGAACCAAAATGGAATATCTCATAATAGTACAGGCCATCAAAACTAGTACAGTGAAAAGTAAAGCCAAAAAATATATCAGAAATAGTATTTCATATAGCAAAATACTCACTATCACAAAAGAAGCTAGGAAACAGAAAGGTAAACACACCTAAGGCTGGGCTCGACTGGGCCCAGCTCCCTCCAAAGCTGATGGTGCTGGCTGCTCAACTCCCTGACTTGAACAAGGTTATAAAATTTCGGAGTCAGCGAACACTGAGTAGAGTGGTAATTTAGACATTTACATGCAATTAAGACAAGAAATTAATTAATTATTCATTTTCATTTATTTCAACCAAGTAGTTCTAATTTGTTTGTTCCTTTATTCATCTAATCATTTCTTGATCTGGCATGTTCCTTACGGGAACGATCTTGATTGCAGTCTTTTCCGTGATGTAGGATGTACACATGGTGCTCTCCTAGCCATAAGAGTCTCCTGTGGTAATCCTACACCCAGTCAACCACTCCGAAGTCACGATCGCGACGTAGCAGTGACTACGGCATGCACGATAAGCGCACAGGTAGCTATACAACACTGGCACTTGGTCAGTCATTTCCGCTAACAGGTACGCCTAAAGGTACAGTACGAAACAACACAGGACCTTGCCCTCTCAGAAAAAGGGTCTCGCCCCTCCACAATTTGCGTACCCTCGTCCGACTATCCCAGTTTGCCCAGTGGGCCTAACAAGAGTCGGTGTAGGACAGCTAGTCCTAACCTCGGGTCCCGTGGGGCGGCTAGCTCCTTCCCTACACTAAGTAGCTCACTTCAGTACCACGTACACGAGGGCCAAACAGAAGTTGGTGTAGAGTGACTAGGCCTAACCCCGGGGCTCAACCAAAGGGGCAGCTAGCTCCCCTCTACACTAAAGGGACAATTGCACTCCTTAGTACCACATACATAAGGGTTAGCTCACTTTCCGTTTACTTACCATGTACAGGAGTCCTCCTAATTCCCCTTAGTGTTCATGCTTGTATTCCTTTCATTCTATTTTCCAACATTCAGATCTCACTATTCACATTACGGGTTTCATTTGTATATCAGGCAGCTCGTGTTTTTCTAAAGAAAGCATCAAATCAATAAACTAATACATTTGCTAGCAAATTGGTTTAACATGCATCTCAGGAAAGATAGTGTACTTGAGCGAGATTCGTTCGTTTCTGCCCTAGAGTTCATTTCACGCCCTAGGATTCAAGTAAGTTATTCTAAACATGCACTTAGTTTTACTAAATCTTGGTATTAAAGCAAACCACTTTACCGGGAAACACGAGAGGAATGAGGGCTAGAACCGCAGGTCCTGTCGCCTCCACGGGTCCTGCGTGCTCAACTGGCTGGAGACCTATACAATTGACCAACCATGTCAAACGAGTCCAAAACTGTATACAAGTGACACTAACTAATAGAGAAACACAAGCGGAAAACAACGGTACTTCATTTGAGAAAATTTGATTCCGTTTGGACACTAAACGGGATAAAAACACGCATACTGTCCAAAATCAGATGTCTGGGACTAGTCCCAAACATCTTAAAAGACGTTAGAACTCACCCTTTCTTTCCTACGGTTTCCTCAGACGTCCGAACCCCTCTGCAATCGTCTGAGGGAAGTCCCAGACGTCAGACTCTCCTTCCGATCGTCTGAGGGTACAGTCAGACGTCTGGCGATGTGTCTAGACATCCAAAAGTACCTCGAAGGGCATACCACACGCCTTTCCAACGCTCTACACCTACGTACGCATGAGCAGAGCCAAAAATGGCTAAGCCATCCTATGGTAAGGCATGCATGGCCGAAAATCGTGCAGAAACACGTACCTTGGCATTAAGCATGCTTTCAGACATCTGGCCTCAGCTCTGGACATCCTACCGCTGCTCCAGATGTCTGATACTGGAAAATGCAGTACACAAAACTCCTTTATAGCGTTTGTCTTCCCACGACCTCCCCCCGTAGAGCCCACAGTAGTTGCTCTAGCAACTACAAGAGGTTGTGGGACTTCCTCCTCTTACACGAGCTCCCACGGCCCTCGCGACTCCTCCATCCGCGACTCCTCTCCTGGCACCTCCGAGCTCCTTACCATTGCAGCCACAGCGAGGGCAACTCCCACGTGCGAGCCCTCCTGCTTGAGCTCCTCCGGCCGTGCAAGCTCGAGCTCCCTCGAGCTCCCTTCTTCTCTCCAACACTCTCCCCTTCTTCGCTCACACTCTCTCCCTCTCTCCCTCTCCTCCGTCGCGAGCTTCTCTCCTCCTGTTAAGACCGAGACACCAAACACACTTTAAGACATCTAGGAGTTGGTCCAAATGTCTGGTCAGACGTCTTCCCAGACGTTTGGAAATAAATTTTGGTGTGCGTACGATCGCGAGTCTGCGCGCGTGCCGCACGCAGACTGCAACCCGCCGCCCTCTTTTCTTCTCTCTCTTCCCTCTCCCTCGTTCACCACCCCACTGTCTCCCCCTTCTTCCAGCGTGAGCACGAGAGAGGAAGAGGTGCAGCGAGAGGGAAGAAGAGGGAAAGCATGCGAGGAAGAGAGAGAGCCCGCCGGAGCAGCTCGAGGCCGGCCGGCGTGCGTGTGAAGGGGCATCATGCGGGGGAGATCTCCCCTGGTGCTGCTACAGCTCAAGCAGCGGACGAGCGACTGCGTAGCGAGCTCGCGCACAGTGGGAAGAAGATGCAGAGGTTCTGATTCTGGAAAATTTTCCCAGAATCAGATGTTTGGACCTACGTCCAGACGATGCGGGTGACGTCTGGAGGGACCTCCAGACGACTGAGAGGTACGTATTTCTTCCTCTGATTCCTTTTGCGGATATGGCCATGCAAGCCATTCCACCGAAAGTTCTGTCTCATGCCGTGTTGAGAGTGTGTTTGCGTACGCGTGCAAGTTTCGCTTCGAGAAGGCGTAGGACACGCCCTCCCACACGATTCAGACATCTGGGAAAGTCACCAAACGGCGGAGAGTGTCTCCAGACGTCCGGAGAGGTGGTTGGACGTCTGGAACTAGGTCCAGACGATTCAGCAGGATCCCTGGACATCTGAGGAGCAGCGCAGAGTGAGGTATGACCTAGACCACTTTTTAAGACGTCTGGAAGGTGTTCCAGACGTCTGATTTGAGTCAGAGTTGTCGTTTTTGACCCGTTTAGGGTCTACTCGAGGTCCGATTTCCACGTTTAAGATTTCGTTCTTCTCAGAATTAGTTCCTCTACTTGTTTAAAATACTTTTATCCTATTTTGAGTGATTCCTTGTGATTGATCCTTGTGTTAAGACCTCGTTCTGTTGCAGCTCTAGGGGTTGCGGAGGCACGTGAACCTGCCGATCACGCCCCCATTACTCCCGATTTTGCAGGTAGAGTGGCTTCCCTTAGTTAATTACAAACATTAATGCATCTCTGAAATGAATGGTAGATCTTAGGGTATGGCATGAATCCTAGGACCTGAAAATTAGATTGAATGATAGATCCTATGGTATGGCATGAATCCTAGGACCTGAAAACTAGATTGAATGATAGATCCTAGGGTGTGGCAGGAATCTTAGGAATAGAAACACTGAAATGAATGTCTTGAATGCCTGAATTGCAGTCTTTGATAAATAGATAGAATAATGATAATTGCCTGTAATTAGATAACAGCTGCCTGTGAAATATAGAGTACTGTTGCATGCAATTTCTGTTAGTTGAGATTAAATACGAGTTGCTTATATATAAATTGGAAAGGAAAAGAAGTTTGGATGTTGGAAATACGTACTATATGTGAATAAACCTGAAATGATGAAACCTTGTATGGCTTGGCCTGAGAAAACATGAGCACTAATCCTACGGGGAATTAGGAGTAGAGCTCCTGGAAATAAATAGAATGGAACTGGGAAAGTGGGTGGGGAAGTGAGCTGACCCTTGAGTACGGAATACCAAGGAGAGCGACTGTTCCCCTGTTTAGTGCAGAGCGGAGCTAGTCGCCCCAGGGACCCGAGGTTAGGTCCGGCCACTTTGTACCGACTTTTGGCCCTCGTGTACACAGTACCGGGGAGAGCTACTAGTGTAGGGAGAGAGCTAGCCACCCCACCGGCCCTGGGGTTCAGCTAGCCGTCCTACACCGACTTGTTAGGCCCACTGGGCAAACCAGGGTAGTCAGGCAAGGGTGCGCGAATTGTGGAGGGGCAAGACCCCTGTTTGGTTATTGTGGAGGGGCTGGACCCCTGTTACTGAGAGGGCTCTTCCCTATACTGGTTCCGTGCTGTGCTTTGGGCGCACCCGTTAACGGAAACGACTGACCACGTGCCAGTGCAGGGTAGCTACCCGTGTGTTTATCACACGTGCCATAGTCACCGTTACGTCTGTCAGCAACCTTGGGGTGGTTGACTGAGGGTGGAACCACCATAGGAGACTCTCCCGGCTAGGAGAGCACCACGTGCTACTTCTACTTTTCAAAAAAGACTGCAATCAAGATCGTTCCCACGAGGAATATTCGAGATCAAGAGAAAGACCTGAGAAATAAATCAAGAAAGAGTAAATAGAGAAATAAAGAAAGAAATTAAAAACAATAGCTACTTGTCCACCTTTACTATTTTTCTTAGCTAGCTGGTTGCCACTCTACTCAGCGTTTCGCTGACGTGTCATATTTGTCACCTTTTTTAGGACAAGGTGTTGAGCAGCCAGAGCCTACGGCTGCGGAGGGTGCTGGGCCTAGTAGAGCCCAGTAATTGTACTTTTGTTGTAACGTTTTTCTGTAGTAGTGAGTATTTCTGTTTCACCTTGTACTCTTTTATAGTAAACTTCATATCTCTGTACCTGTTTTTAAATTCTCTACTGTTGTGGTAGTATGTACTGTAGTAATTCTTTTCTTTACTGCTGTACTTTTGTTACTGTTAGTTACTTGCATGGTAAATGTAGTTTATTTTACTGCTTTTTGGTTACTTTCTCATTGGACGACTGGGTCTTGGGATCAGTCGAGTCGGTCTGATTCTCGTGTCCTGTAGGGATTCGGGAACCAAGTCGTAACACCTCCCCTCGTGGCTTCAAGGGACGAGGAGGGGCGAAAGCTAAGGGATGAAGGTGGAGGCTGTGGTGATTGAGAGGGAGGAGGGGGTTGGGTTTAAATAAGAGGTGTTTAGGGTTTCAAGTGAGGAGGCCAGAGGAGAGAGAAAATGCATGCGTGTCGCATGCGTGAGAAAGGCAAAAGCACGTACGGCTTTTCCCCACTTTCAGACGTCCAACCATCAATCTAGACTTCTGATGAATACTCCAGACATCTTACCCAACCCAAGAGCGGCGGGTCATTTCACTGCTGTTACGACCTGGTTCCCGAATCCCTACAGGACTCGAGATCGGCTCGACTCGACTGATCCCAAGACCTAGTAGTGCAACAAGAAATAATCGAAAAGCAGGAAAATAAACCACATTCATTATGCAAGGTAACTAACAGTCAAAGAGTACAAGCAGTAAGGAAGTAAAAGCTGCTAAACAATACATGCCACCACAACAACAGGAAAGTAGAAACAAAAGTACAATAACAGAAATGGTAACAACAGTCTAAAACTCACCAGTAGAAAAGAGAGTACGACTACAACAGGAAACTACTGCTGGGCTCGACTGGACCTAGCACCCTCTGCAGCCGGTGACTCGGGCTGCTTAACTCCTGGACTTGTAAAGGGGTTATGAGTAAACGGAGTCAGCGAATACTGAGTAGAGTGGTAACCAGACTAACTAAAGCAGTAAAAGATAACAGGTAAATTTATCTTTTTCAATTATTTTGTTTTACAAGTAATTCCTTTTCATCCATTGGTTTACTTTCAGGTTTCTTTCTTGATCTCGCATGTTCATTGTGGGAACGATCTTGATTGCAGTCTCTTCCAAAGAGTAGAAGGCACACATGCTGCTCTTCTGGCCGGGAGAGTCCCCCGTGGTGATCCTACACCCAGTCAACCACCCCGAGGTCACGGACATACGTAGCAGTGACTACGGCACGCGCGATAAGGGTAGGGGTAGCTACCTCGCACTAGCATGTGGTCAGTCGTTTCCGCTAGCGGGTACGCCCAAAGTACAGCACGGAATAGTATAGGGCCTAGCCCTCTCAGTAATAGAGGTCTCGCCCCTCCACAGTCCGCGCACCCTCATCTGACTACCCCGGTTTGCCTAGTGGGCCTAACAAGTCGATGTAGGGTGGCTAGCTGAACCCCGAGCCCCGTGAGGTGGCTAGCTCTCTCCCTACACTAATAGCTCTCCCCAGTATAGTGTACGCGAGAGCCAACAGAAGTCGGTGTAGAGTGGCCAATCCTAACCTCGGGTCCCAACCCAAGGGCAGCTAGCTCTACTCTACACTAAACAGGGGACAGTCACTCTCCTTGGTACCACATACTTAAGGGTTAGCACACTTTCCACTCACATTTTCAGATCTTTCTATTCATCCACAGGAGTTCTACTCCTAACTCCCCGTAGGGTTCATGCTCATATTCACCATATTATTCTATACCAGGTTTCATCATTCATAATTCCATTCTCGTGTTGTACACACGTAGCTCATATTTCCACAATTTAACAGATGCAACAAGTGATATTACAAGTAATTGTTTAACTAGCACAGGCATTCCATGTTTCAACAAGCAGCTTGTATTTATTAACAGGCAATTGTTTATAATTCTACTCATTCATTTATGACTGCAATCTCAAACACGCATACAAACAGTGCAACAGTTTCTCGTCCTAGGATTCATGCCACATCCTAGGTTTCTAGTTATCTAATTATCATAACTGCATTCATGTTTTATAAAAAGAACAAGGGGAAACCACTCTACCAGACAATCCGGAAGTATTGGGGGCTCGAACGGCAGACTCACGTGCCTCTGCAAGCTTCGAACACGCAACAGATCGAAGTCCTATATCAAGGAACATTCCACAATGGAACGTTCAGAACAGTATATAAGGATTAATAACATGTAGAGGAACTCACAAGGAAAACGCAGATATCTCGTTTGTGTAAAATGGACCCCAAATGGGTCAAAAATAGAACTGCAGAATCAAATCAGACGTCTGGCACAAGGTTCAAACGTCTTAAAAGTCACCAGGGTCTCACCTCAAGTTCCTGCGTCGACCTCAGACGTCCAGGACCCCTACTTGACCGTCTGGACTCAGCTTCAGATGTCCAACCTCTCCTCTAGTCGTCTAAAAATGCCTCTGACCGTCAGGTAAGCTGTCCAGACGTCCGAAATGCATGGGAGGGCGTGCCGCGTGCCTTCCCAAAGTTGCTCTTGTGCACGATAGAGCAGTACATCCTATTTTAGCCAAGTAAATCCCACTGCAGTGCGGCCTGCATGGCCACAGTCGTGGAAATGACGTACCTTCGCGAAGCCTTGCTTTCAGACGTCCGGTGCCGTCACCAGACGTTTGACCCATCGTCTGGAAGGCACTCCGGACGTCTGATACTGGAAAAATCCTAGTACCAGAGCGAGCTCCCACTCCTCTCGCTGTGCTCTGCCACAGCTCCTCCCTCTCGTCTGCAGCTCCGACTGCAGCAGGAAGTTGGGGACGGCTCCCTAACGCTCTCCTCCTCCCGCACGCGCCGCGGCGGCTGTGCGCACTCCGGCGAGCTCCCACGAAGCTTGCGAGCTCAACCTCCTCCTCCTCCTCTCTTCACGCCGCCTCTCCTCGCTCCTCACTCTCTCTCGCTCGTCCCTCTCACGGTAGTGGAGAGGAAGGAAGGTGGTGGTGGTGGAGTGGAGAAGAGAGGAAGGGGGAGTGGGCTCTTATGTAGGGAGTGGGGTTAGGGTTCGACGAGGAAGGAGAAAAGAAGAAGAGAGAGAAGGAAGGTTGTCTGTGTGCAGCCAGCTCATAGACCTGACCCTGCGTACAGATTTTTCAATTTCCAAACGTCTGGGAAGGAGTCCAGACGTCTAACTGACAGTCCAGACGTCTTAAAAGGCTCAAAACAGAATGGGTCTTTACAACTACTATAAGAATTAGAAGCCAAAATGTGATAAAGATACATGTCATGTAATAAAATGAGACGAGTACTATGCATAAACCCTACGGGGAACTAGGAAAGGAATCAAAGTACAATAATATGGATGTCTGATGGGACACGTTGTCTACGGGCATGTTGGTTAGCTGTTTGGACTTGGGTATGGAAAGTGAGCTGGCCCTCGTGTACGTGATACCGAGGAGAGCTACTGTCACTTCCGTGTAGGGAGAGAGCTGGCCACCCCTTGGGTTAAGACCCAAGGTTAGGATTGGCCTCCCTACACCAACTCCCGTTAGGCCCACTGGGCAAACCGGGATAATCGGGTAAGGGTACGTAGATTGTTGAGGGGTGTGGCCCCTACCTGTTATGTGCTGTACGTTAAGCGTACCTGCTAGCGGAAAGGATTGATCATGTGCCAGCGCGGGGTAGCTACCCGTGCATTTATCGTGCGTGTCGTAGTCACCACTACGTCGCGATCATAACCCTGGGGTGGTAGATCGGGTGTAGGACTACCGAGGGGTACTCTCCCGGCCAGAAGAGTGTCACGTGTGCATCCTGCATCGTGGGAAAACTATATCAAGATCGTTCCCTTATGGAACATGTGGATTAAATGATGATGTGGACTTTTACTAGTATACACGAATAATTAAACACAAAGTTGAATATGTAGGAAACTAGATGAAAATGAGTAACCGTAAGATGCATGAATGGTTTACTGCTTTCTTTCTATTTTAAATGCATTAAATGTCTTGTGTGCCACTTTACTCAACATTAGTTGATAAAACATATATGTATATCTGTTCAGGCCAGGGAGTTGAGCAGCCAGCACCACCAACTGCAAAGGGTGCTAGGCCCAGCCGAGCCCAGCAATAGTCCAATCCTTTTTCAGTTTTTGTTTCAGAGGCCCTATTTATTGTAGTGAGTACTTTTAGTATGTTGGAACCTGTTGATGTTTATGTCCCTTCTACCTTAGTTGTGATGGCTAGCTGGTGAACTTTATTTTTCCATCTATGGAGTATTATTTTTTTGAAGTCTATTCTACTTTCCGTTGCTGCCTTTTTTCTTATTTGCTTAGTTACATTGCATGTGAGGTTGTGGTATGTTTCGTGCATTTGGTTAATTCTCGTTGGATAACTGGGTCTTGGGATTTAGTCGAGGTAAGCCGTTCTCGAGTTCCATAGCGAGTCGAGTTCGAGTCGTAACACTGACTGATGCATGTCTCCATTATAACTAAAAGTATCTTGAGATTGTATCCATTCAATCTAAAACTTGCAAATTGCTTTTGAATTTCCCATTTAATAGATTAGGATTCTATCTTATATAATATCTATCAGTGTTGAAATCCTAAAATAGTTACTTCGAAAAGTTAAAACAAAAAGTTAGAGGGGGTGGGGGAAGAGAGGGAAGAAAAGGAAAAAGGTTAATGCAAGCTGTATTTCAGGGCAAAGCTCATGGGTCGTGACGTCCCAAGATATTTTTCATCAAGCCCAAGACAAGGAGATCGGTTTCTACCCTTCCACATGAGTGAGAGTGCTGAACGTGATGTGCTTTGTGCTATGGGTCCTCCAATCATCTGCTTTGCACTGTGGTTCCTATCCTTTGTATCGTGGGTCCTCCAATGATTTGCTTTGTGCTGAGGATCCTCTTGACCTTCCTTGCCAATGAGGTGTTGTCTACTTTGTGCAAGTTGCAGTTGTGGCCGCCTACCCCTTGGCATACTGTTTACGAGGCGAGATCGTGTTTTAAAAAGGCGTTCGTTGCAGTATAAATGAAATCACCGTATAAACAAATAAGAATTTTATTACTCGAAAACCAAGGTATCCGAGGTCGAACACAGGGAGCAAATTGGTATTTTAGAAACTAAAATCACAACTTCGAAATTACTCAAAAGATGATGTTCAAAAATATCAACGCAATTCAATGTTTATGAAAGCTAAAGAGAGAAGATGCAAAAAGAGAAGAGATTGAATGTTCTCTTCTTTCTTCTTCTCCTTTCTCTCTACGATGTCCTCTTCCCTTGTGAATCAGATGTCAGATTTTGTGAATCAGACGTCTTAACTTGCGATTGCTACAGTGCTTGATATGTGATTTTTGTCTTCTCTTTCCCTCTTCTTTCTCTTTCTCTTTGCTCTACGGCTGTGCGTCTTCTGCTTTATTCTTTGGCTTCTTCTTCTTCTTTCTCTTCTTCTGCTCTCTATCTTCTCTTTCTTCTTCCTTTCCTTCCGTCTTCTTCTACGGCTCCTTCTCCTTCTGTTCTTGATTCCTTTCTTCTTTCTCTGCTAAGTCCCTGCTTCTCTCTTTCTTTAGCTTGGCCGCTCCTCTGCTACAGTGCCCCTCTTTTCTTCTTCTCCTTTTTTCTTTCTTGTTGTGGCCACCTTCTTCCTTGCTAAGTCCTTCAGCAGCTACCTTCTTCTCCCTGCACAACACCACGTAGCAAAACCTATCCCCTACCCTTCCCGCGTCTCTCTCTCTATTTCGCTCTTAGGAATGCTCTCCCAGATCCAAGTAACCGGGTCGGGTGCATGCCTGGGTCCAGGCGCACCGGCGTGGGTGTGATGCGCGAGGAGTGCTAGGATCAGGTAATCAGGTCAGGTTCTAGGTCCGCCGGGGCAGATTGCAGATGAGGCGTGAGCGAGTGAGGGCGAGGGACCTCACCCCTGTGTACTGGAGGCAATTAGCTGAAAGCACAAAATCAATATAACTCACACTGCTCACTCTGAGTTTACGAGGTGAGACTAAATGTCCCACCTGCTTCTGCCAACGCCTGCAGGAGATCTTTACTCAATTGGAGCAACTGAAGGCCTCACGATGACTGCTCTCAGGCTGGATGCACTCGCACACTCAACCTGCGCAGCCTGGAGCTCTGAAGCAAGCAAGCTTGCTTGTGTGTTAATGGCAGACGGAGGCCCAACCCTGCATGACACGAAGATGACCTGGTGGCCCTGTCAAATAATAGGAAAACCTTCCCCGTATCACGGCGAAGGTGAGGTGGGGGTCGGCGTGGCTCAGAACGGCCTAGGCATGCGTGCCTAGGTCGAACTGTGACCGTGTGTGTGGGTTTATTCGATGGAAGTGTGGGGCGTGTGTGGCGATCAGTGGATAGGCAAAGAGTGATCAGTGGGCGATGGTGGAGGTGATGCGGTTGGTGGCGAGACATGTGGAGGTGCGGAGTGATGGATGCGTCTCGCCGGAGGTCAGCTGGAGATGAGGAAGATGATGGTGGACAGTGGCAGTCGAGGGGCAATTCATGAAATAAAAGGAGGGAAAATAAAGAGTGGGAGAAGAGAAACTTATCTATGGTGATTGGAGCAAAGGGGAGGCAGAGGAGACGAACGGTGCGTATGTGCCGTTGTTGGAGAAGACAACCCTGAGGTGGAGATAACGGCGATGAAGAGGTGGTCAGAGAGGCATGCGCTGGTGCGACGCAACGCGGAGGAGCGAGATGAAGCTAACCCTGCCACTGGTATGGTGGCAGAGCGACGAGAGGAGGGAGGGGAGGTCGTCAGAGCTTGCAGGCGTTTTGACCGGAGATGAGGAGGGAAGAAATTGAGAGGGTATCGGTGGCCAAATCAAGCTTGGAAGAAGCGGCTGAACCTGGAGCTTCTTTTATAGCCACAAGCAGAGGGCCTTGTGCTTGGAAGGCGAGCTTCCAAGCGCAAGACTCCCATCGGAGATCGCCACAGGTATGATACCCATGCCTCTCGAGCGTTCGCACGAGAGGTATGGGGCGAATCAGGGCATGGGGAGCTGCTTAGGCAGTAGGGGATTTCTCAGAGAACCCCCCTTTCAAATCTGATAGCATCTCCCTGGTGAAGCGAGGAGAAATCCTCCTCGAAACTTCGCCAGAGGTATGGGTCCTCTACTGCAATGGCAGAGGGACTGGAATGCAAAAAGTGACAAGGAAGTTGAGGGGGTTTGTGCAAGGGTTCTCAAAAGTTAGGGGCCAAAATGCAATTGGGTGGACTATTTTGCAAAGTAGGACAAGATGACCTTCCCTTAGGTCCAAATTTTGGTCAAAACCTAATTTGGACCTAAGGAATCCAATGGTGAAGTTGTATTTTAGGTTTGACCATGTTTGACTGGATATTTTGCATAAAAACCTAAATTAGGTCAAATATTGCGCTCGGACCCCAATCTAGGTCATTGAATGTTCTAAATCCTAAGGGATATTTTTCCATGAATTTTAGAGGACTTAGTTGATTTTTATCCTGACTGAAACCTTGTGAAATTAAGTGAATTTGTTTTAGGGTTACAGAATGTCATTTAATTCTTAAATCTCACCATAACCCTTTTCTGACTGAATCATCCCATTTTTCCTCTTATTAAGTCCAATTGACCTATATTTAGCCCCTGAAAAGTCCCATTGATGAATTGCACTGGTAAAATTGCAATTTTACCCTTTGTTTCATGTTTTCTTCCCAGATTAGTGATCCCTTGAATCAGGCCTTTCTCTTGGTTATGTAGGAGCTTTTGTTCTCTTTTCTAGGTCGAAAATAGCTAGTTAAGGCTTATAATGAGGTTCTCATCATACCCCCATGCCTAGCTTTTGCTAGTCCCTTAGCAAAATTTCAAGGTTTTAACTTCTATTCTAGACCATGAGTTTCTTTCACCAATTATGATAAGTGTTTTTTCTTCTTTTTCTTTTGTGATTAGGTTAGAATGCCGACAGTAGGCTTAAAGGTACTCTAGTACCAACCAAGATCCGGACCTGACCAGCTTTAGCCTCTATCCTCTGCGAAGGTTTTTAAGGCCCACAGGAACTACCCTAAGGTTCATTGGACTCCGTGGTTAAAGCACCCGTGCTTGAGACATATTTAAGCCTTGGTTCAGTTTGCAATGCGTTTTTATAAGAGAGAGACAAAGGATTTATTTGTTTGGAGAGTTTTCTCTCTCTTTTCTTTTTATTTCTAGCTTTGGATTGGCTTCTCAACACGGTCTGTATCGGATTCCTCGTTCCCATCATCAATTCTCAAAGGTCCCTAGCAATCAATGCTTCGTGATAGTACCACCCATGGCAACCCCCAGAATCCTGATTTTCGAGATTTCGAGATAATCCCGCCCATGGCATTCCGTGGCCGAATCCAAACCCTGGCAATCGACATTTCGTGATAATGCCACCCATGGTATCTGAACCAGCAGAGCGCTTACATGCCCCTGGTAGGATATGTAAATATCCTAAGAGACAAGCATCGAGGAGACGATATGTTACGCGTCTTCGAGGGGAATTTCCCACCTTTCCGCACCAGGAACTCGTCTAAATCAACTTGTGTTGATCGGCCGCTCCTAATCTAGGCAACTTTTTCAGAACATTAAAATGCTTTTGCGTGATTTTGATAGTTATGCGTACTGAACTAGACTGTGTGTGGATTGGGGTGCTTAGGTTACCTAGTCCTGCAAACCGAAGGTCAATTAACGAGGCCGAATACTCCCTAAGCCTTAGACTTAATACTTAAGCTTTGCATTTTCCCCAACCTCTTGAGGATTATTCAGATCTTAGCAAGTACTAAAAGTCTAGCCAAAAAGGCCTAAGGTCAGTGTTCCTACTAATCTCTTTTGTGTCTCCTTAGCACTTTTCTTTACTTTTCTTAATGTGGTCTAGAACTTCGGTTAATCCCTTAATCTCTTACTAATGACTATCTCTTTCTTTTTTCATTTTGTGCTCCTTTTTTGCTCTTTTTCCTCCTCGTGTTTTGTATAGCCCACAAATTTTCTCTCCCCATCTTCAGTTTTTTTTTTCTTTTTAGATCGATGATTTTTTTGTTGAAACCTTTTCTTGATATGAATTTTCATACATTTTGCACTTTCATACCCCCCCATGCCTATGATTTGCAATGTCCTCATTGTAAATTAGGTAGGCTCGAATTCAGCTTAGTTCATTTATTAGGACAGGTGTTGGGTGAGTGAACGAGTCGAGGTGACTGCTACGGACGATTTCTAAACTCGGGTATGGGTACCTGAGGTGGAGTCGGCTGTTCTAATGGATGAACCCTAAAGTGCACTATGAATTCAGCATAGAAATGTCAGGAAAGGTTTCGGGTTTTTCAAAGAATGACGAGTTGCCTCCCGTTAAGTGTTGAGTTTTATGCCATCGGCTGGGCGCAATGAGCTCAGGGAGAATGGAAGATAAAGGATGACTCAGCCAACTCTGTATTGGTCATGTCAATGAATAGTTTGAGTCTCTGGCCGTTCATGACGAAGGGTTCGGAATCGTGGTTGAGTGAACTGATCTCAACGGCTCCATTTCCAAAGATTCGTCGGACTAAGTAAGGTCCGATCCACTTAGATCATAGCTTTCCTAGGAATAATTTGAGTCGAGCATCAAAGAGTAGGACCTTTTGACCAAGGTGAAAGATCTTTCTAGATATGTGCTTGTCATGAAAGGCTTTAACCTGCTCTTTGTAGATTCGCGAGTTTTCATACGCGTCATGGCGTAATTCATCAATCTTGCTCATCTGAAGCTTTCTTTGGGTTCCAGCCTTAGAAAGATCTAAGTTGCAGTTCCGTATTGCCCAATAGGCTTTATGCTCCAATTCGACGAGGAGGTGACACGCCTTCTCGTACACCAGTCTGAAAGGAGACATGCTTAATTGGGTCTTGTAGGCGATCCTATAAGCCCACAAAGCTTCCGGAAGCCGGGATGACCAATCCTTCCTGTCAGGTCGAACAGTAACCTGGAGGATTTTCTTGATCTCCAGATTTGATAGCTCAGCTAGACCATTAGTTTGGGGGTGGTAAGGAGTAGAGATTTGGTGCGACACCCCGTATTTGGTCATCGGTGATCTGAACTGAGCGTTTGTGAAATGAGTCCCTCCATCAGAAATGATCGCACGTGGAATCCCGAACCATGAGAAGATGTTTGGTGAATGAACTTGATAACAACTTTGTGATCATTGGTTCAGGTTGAAATGGCTTTGATCCATTTGGACATAGTCAACAGCGAGTAAAATGTATTCGAAGCCGTCCGAGATAGGGAAGGGTCCCATAAAATCAATCCCCCAAATGTCAAAAATCTCGCATACCAAAATCGGCTATAAAGGCATCATGTCATAATGGCTCATGTTGCCTAAGGTCTGGCAACAAGTACATGCCTTACAGTGATTGTATGCATCCCTGAAAATTGTGGACCAATAAAAGCCACACTGAAGGACTTTTGATGTGATTTTATGTCCTAAAAAATGTCCACCGCATGCTTGGTCATGGCAGAAAGAGAGTATGTCTTTGATTTCCGCTTCCGTGACACACCGTCGGATAATTTGATTAGCACCAATGCGAAATAAATACGGGTCTTCCCAAAGGTAATACCTGGCATTGGAATGCAATTTGTCCTTCTTGGCCTTCGGCCAATCAGACAGGATCTGATGTGATGCCAAGTAGTTTACTATGTCAGCAAACCATGGAAGCCCTGTGTCGATAGTCAGGAGGTGCTCATTAGGAAAATGTTCCGTGATGGGTACGAAAGGGTCAATGATCTCAGAAGAAAGGCGGGACAAGTGATCAGCTACCACTTTCTATCTTCCCGCTTTGTCGCGAATCTCGAGGTCAAATTCTTACAACAGCAAGATCCATTGGATTAATCGAGGTTTCGCATCTTTCTTTGTAAGGAGATGCCTCACAGCTGTGTGATCCGAGTAGATGATAACATGGGAACTCAGGAGATAAGACCTAAATTTTTCTAGGGCAAATACTACGACTAGCAGCTCTTTCTCAGTAATAGTGTAGTTATGCTGAGCCTCGTCAAGTGTTTTGCTAGCGTAGTAAATGACCACGGGTTTTCTGTCAATTTTCTACCCCAAAACCACTCCTACAGCAAAGTCAGATGCATCGCACATGATCTCAAAGGGTCGAGACCAATCAGGGGACTGTAGGATCAGGGCTTGGGTAACTCGGTCACGAAGGATCTCAAATGCTTGAGTGCATTCCTTGGAGATTTCGAAAGGTACATCCTTGAAGAGAAGAGTGGTCAGGGGGCGTGCGATTTTCGAAAAATCAGGGATAAATCGACGGTAAAAACTGACGTGCCCCAAAAAAGATCGGATGTCCTTGCTCGAGCTAGGCATAGGGAGTTTGGAAATCAAGTTAACCTTGGCTCGATCGACTTGGATACCTTTCTCTAAAATCAGATGTCCCAAGACGATTCCCTCAGACACCATGAAGTGGCACTTTTCCCAGGAAAGAACCGGATTCATGTTAATGCATCGCCTGAGTATTTGGACCAAGTGCTGGAGGCAATCGTCAAATGATGCTCCAAATACTGAAAAGTCATCCATGAAGACTTCCAGATAATCACCTACCATATCTGAGAATATGGCAAGCATGCACCGCTGAAAAGTCGCGGGTGCATAGCAGAGACCGAAAGGCATCCTTCGAAACGCGTACGTTCTGAAGGGGTAGGTGAACGTGGTCTTTTTTTGGTCCTCTGGATGGATTGCCACTTGGTTATAACCGGGGTACCCGTCAAGAAAGTAGAAGAACCTATTTCCCGCTAGTTTCTCGAGGATCTGATCAATAAACGGTAGTGGGAAATGATCCTTCTTCGTGGAGGAATTGAGCCTTCTGTAATCAATGCAGACTCTCCACGAGTTAGCTATACGGGTCGGTATGACCTCTCCGGTTTCAGTCGTGATGGTGGTGAGCCTTGCCTTCTTAGGCACAACATGGATTGGACTCACCCATCGACTGTCGGAGATCGGGTAGATGATCCCTACATCTAACCACTTAATGATCTCTTTTTTCACAACCTCCTGCAGATTAGGGTTCAGACGTCTCTGCATTTCTCGCAAAGGTCGTGCGCCCTCTTCGGAATAGATATGGTGTGTGCAATAAGAGGGGCTGATACCAGTTAAATCATCGAGAGTCCATCCAATGGCTCTACGATGTTACTGGAGAATAGTAATCAGACGGGATTTCTGGTTAGGTGTGAGTCTGGAGTTTATAATCACAAGAAACGTTTGATTGGAACCCAAAAAGGCGTATTTCAGATGATCGGAAAGGGGCTTGATTTCCAAAACAGGATTATCAGTAGCAACGGGTGGTTTAGGGTGTGTGTCAGGAACAAGGGTAGGAGTTATGAGTGTATCCAGATTAGGTTCAGACTCCTCTATTTGCGGGTTTTGATCTTCTTGTGGTTGATCGAGGATAATCAGGTTCATCAACCACGGCCTTGATATCACATATTTGTTCTATTACACCGCAATTAATCCCTTGTTGGGCCTTAAAGATGTCAATCTTTAGAGTTTGGTTCCCAAATCTCAATTCTATTTGGCCCTCTTCACAGCTTATGTTGGCCCTAGCAGTGGCCAAGAAAGGTCTCCCTAGTATAATTGGCGTATCCCTTGGGTTCTCAGGTGCATCCATATCTAGAACTATAAAATCCACCGGGAAGTAGAAATCTCATACCCTAACAATGACATCCTCGAGTATTCCTTTAGGTGACTGATGGATCGATCGGCTAACTGTAATGTCACCTCTGTCGGTTTAAGCTCGGACTCTTCAAGGTGGTTAAGGAGGGATGTAGGTATTAGGTTTATGGAGGCACCTAGGTCTAACAAGGCTCTATCGAATTGGGTTTCACCAATTTTACATGAAATAAGGGGAGTGCCTGGGTCTTTAGCCTTGAGTGGGAGTTTACTCAAGATTACAGAGCTGGCTTGCTCTGACAGTATGATTGGACTCCCACTTTTGGTTTGCGACTTATGCTTGGGTATACACACATCTTTCAGAAATCGTGCATAAGTCGGTATGTGGCGGATTGCATCCATCAAAGAGATGTTTATCTGGACCTGTTCAAAGAGCTTGACCAGATCCTCCTCAAGAGCCACGGGTTTGGTTATCCTTTTTCCCTTGGTCAAGGCCTCGAGAAATGGAACCTTGGTTGGTTCCTCTAGAATAGGTCAAGGTTCTTGATCTGGGATAGGGACATCCTGGATAACTATCCTAGGGCTTGGATCACTACCAGGCTTGGAGTGGTTTGGATAAGGTGGGTCTTGCGTTGCTTTACCACTACGGGTTGTTACGGAGTTTAATCCTGCCTGGTTTTTTTTGGGGTTGGTAAAATGGGTGGTTGCTGTTGAAATCCCGCATAAGATGTCGAAGCTTCCATCCCGTCAGGAGATGGAACAGAAGGGGCCTGATAAATCATATGTGCGTGGCCTGGATTCATAACGTGCCTCTGGGTTGGCACGTTATTTGGGTTCGGGAGAGGTTGCGAAGGAAGTGTGCCCGGTTGATGGGAATTTTCCATCTGGGCGAGTTGGTTTCGAACCTCTGTGATCTCGTCCTTGTGTTGTTTTTGTATTGCCGCATTCGTTTTCTGAATGTCAGCCAGTGTTTGAAGGATAAGAGACATTTGGTCTTGGTTTGGCCCAGATTGATAGGTGGGGTTGGGCCGAGGCTGAGGCGGTAGATATGGACGAGGAGCTTGTGGACGGGGTTGATAAGGTGGTCTTTGATTCTGAGAATTTCCAGCCCACTCGAAATTAGGATGATTCACCATCCAGGGTTGTAGGTGTTGGAAAATGGGTCATTTTGGATGGCGTTGAGATCCTCGCAGATCTGAGGAGCCTCAAGAAGGTCAAAGTATGAGGATTCAGAGTTCCCTCCACTAGAATAGAGCGGATCGAAGGTCCCTCCGGTCCTAAAGTCAGACGGGGGTGGATACGGGTCCATCCCCTGAGAAGATCGGTGATAGATGTTTTGCACAGTTTCCCTCGCGAGAGGTGGCTGTGCGAAAGAGTTCTGCGTAGAGGTGGCTCGTTGCAGATGCCGAGTCAGCTCGTCCACCTTCTTCTCTATGATAGAGACCTTGTCCAACAGACTGGCCATCAGCTCCAAGTCGACGGATGCGGACAGGCCCTGCGTCTCATGTGCTCCCCTAAGATTCGTCGATGCGCAGGCATTCGTCCAGTCGAATAAGCCCATGGAGTCATTATTGATGGAGTTCTTGCACATATTTTCGAGAATCTCCCACACCGTGTCCTCATGTTGACCCATGATGTTTCCTCCACAGGTTGCATTGACGAATAATCGAATGTCTTCACGGAGTCCCTGGTAAAAAGACTGGACTTGTTCTCATTTAGGAACTCCGTGATGAGGGCACTTTCGCATGAGATCTAAGAATCGGTCCCATGCCTCATTAAGAGGTTCTCCCATTTGTTGGGTGAAATGAGTGATCTGGTGGTGTAAGGCATTTGTCCGGCCAACGAGAAGGAACTTTTTCAAAAATTCGTACTGAAGTTCATCCTATGTGTTGATCAGACGAGTCTAAGTTTGATACCAATGAGTAGCCTTATCTATGAGGGAGAAAGAAAACATCTTCATGAGTAGAATATCCTGGTTTTGTGCATCTGACCCGAAAGTATAGGCCAGATGCTTGAGCTATTTAATGTGCTGGAATGGATCCTCAGAGTTAAGCCCATGGAATTTTCGTATGGCATGAATCATATTGGGCTTGAGTTCAGAATTAGGACCTCCAGCTGGGATTTGGACTCGAGGCTCGATTGCCACCACGGCGGGATTATAGTGATCTCGCATCATAGGACGCTGCGGTGAGTTTACAAAGTTTTGGAAAAGATCATTTAGGTGCTGAAGCTGGTGCTCAAGGTTCTCTTCTTCAACGGGTTGTGCCATGATGGAAGAAGGAGAACTTGGTTCTGAATCAGAGGAAAGATCTATGTGGTAGGGTTACTGCACAAGCAAGGGTACCGAGGCTTGGCCTCGGGGAGAGTGGATTTCTAAAGGAGGTCTTAAGGACCTCCTACCAAACATGCACCGCAGGATTTGATGAGATCAGAATGTGCTGGACGTAATCAAGACACCCAAAATATGTTGGGTGACTATAGAGGTTCGGGGCAGATGATACCCCTTAGTCAGAAAGGTCGTCCACCTGAGACATACTTGGGCAGCCAGAGAGGGAGAGTCCCGCGAAGACCCCTACACGGTAGAGTGTCCCCACGAGTTACAGGGTTTCCCCCACCCGACCTCTCTTGTCACTAAGATTCCAGGTAGACCAGAATGGGGACCTTGACCTCTTAAGTCTACCTTTTTTACTTAGGATCAAGGTACTTAGGGTTCCACTTGAACTTTAGGTTTTTTGAGTGCAAACAGTGACCTAATTTTAAGGTTAGTTGACCCAAAGGAGCAACATCACCTCTTTGTTCCTTTGAGAGCTTTTAGGTCCTTGCTTTTTAGGGTTCAAATGGATTGAGAGCCTGATTTACTTAGGGTTTCTCTTGGATAAGTCTTTTCAGATAAGGCTTAGGCACACCTCTTTTTGAAATTTTTGCTTCTTTTCTTAAGAGAAGATGTGTCTCTAAAAACCCTAGATTGAAATCCTTATGTTAGCTCTAGTTGGTCCAATTTAGTTACCTCAAAAATTGGTATCTAGGGCTCAATCAAGAAGGTTTTAGCCCTAGTTACCTTAATTAGATGTGCAATTCAAAATGTGTTGAAAGTAAAAATCAGGCAACTTTGGTGAATTACTAAATATGGAAGCAGGTAGCCCTAGATTGATTTTTCTTTGTTTTTTTCCCTTTTAGACTTTGAGGGGATTAAGAGAGAGGGCTAATGGAAGTTTACCTGTTCCTTGGTGTGGTTGTTGTGCGGCTACTTTTCTTTCCTCGGCTTTCCCTGAGACAAATACAACAAAAGAGAGAAATTAAGTCAGTATTGAATGAGAAGTTGTGATCAAAGCTTCTAAAATGCCCGTTGCTCCCCGGCAACGGCACCAAAAATTATGTTTACGAGGCGAGATCGCATTTTAAAAAGATGTTCGTTGCAGTAGGAATGAAATCGCCATATAAACAAATAAGAATTTTATTACTCAAAAACCAAGGTATCCGAGGTCAAACTCAGGGAGCAAATTAGTATTTTAGAAACTAAAATCACAACTTCGAAAATACTTAAAAGATGATGTTCAAAAATATCAATGCTATTCAATGTTTATGAAAGCTAAAGAGAGAAGATGCAAAAAGAGAAGAGATTGAATGTTCTCTTCTTTCTTCTTCTCCTTTCTCTCTCTGATGTCCTCTTCCCTTGTGAATCAGATGTCTGATTCTGTGAATCAGACGTCTTAACTTGCGATTGCTACAGTGCTTGATATGTGATTTTTGTCTTCTCTTTCCCTCTTCTTTCTCTTTCTCTTTGCTCTGTGGCTATGCGTCTTCTGCTTTATTCTTTGGCTTCTTCTTCTTTCTCTTCTTCTGCTCTATGTCTTCTCTTTCTTCTTCCTTTCCTTTTGTCTTCTTCTGCAGCTCCTCCTTCTGTTCTTGATTCCTTTCTTCATTCTCTGCTAAGTCCCTGCTTCTCTCTTTCTTCAGCTTGGCCGCTCCTCTGCTACAGTGCCTCTCTTTTCTTCTCCTTTTTTCTTTCTTGCTGTGGCTACCTTCTTCCTTGCTAAGTCCTTCAGCCACTACCTTCTTCTCCCTGCACAACACCACGCAGAAAAACCTATCCCCTACCCTTCCCACGTTTCTCTCTCTCTATTTCGCTCTTAGGAATGCTCTCCCAGATCCAGGTAGTCCAGGCGCACTGGCGTGGGTGTGATGTGCGAGGAGTGCTAGGATCAGGTAATCGGGTCAAGTGCCAGGTCCGCGGGGGCAGATCATAGACTAGGCGTGAGCGAGTAAGGGCGAGGGACCTCATCCCTGTGTACTAGAGGCGATTAGATGAAAGCACAAAATCAATATAAATCACACCGCTCACCCCTGAGTTTATGAGGTGGGACTAAATGTCCCACCCTCTTCTGCTGGTGCCCGCAGGAGGAGATCTTTACTCAATTAGAGCAGCTGAAGGCCTCGCGACGACTGCTCTTAGGCTGGATGCACTCTCACACTCAACCCGCGCAGCTTAGAGTCCTGAAGCCTGGAGCGTGCGGCCTGGAGCTCTGAAGCAAGCAAGCTTGCTTGTGTGTTAATGACGGACAGAGGCCCAACCCTGCATGACACGAAGACGGTCTGACGGCCCTATCAAACAATAGGAAAACCTTCCCCATATCACGGCGAAGGTGAGGCGGGGGTCGGCGTGGCTCAGAACGGCCTAGGCGTGCGTGCCTAGGTCGGACTGTGACCATGTGTATGGCTTTGTTCGGTGGATGTGTGGGGCATGTGTGGCGGTCAGTGGATGGGCGGAGAGTGATCAGTAAGCGATGGCGAAGGTGATGCGGTTGGTGGCGAGACGTGTGGAGGTGCGAAGTGATGGATGCGTCTCGCCGAAGGTCAGTCGGAGATGAGGAAGATGAAGGTGGACAGTGGTAGTCAAGGGGCGGTTCATGAAATAAAAGGAGGGAAAAAAAAGAGTGGGAGAAGAGAAACTTATATGTGGTGATTGGAGCGAAGGGGAGGCAGAGGAGACAAACGGTGTGTATGTACCGTTGTCGGAGAAGACAGCCCTGAGGTGGAGATAACGGCAACGAGGAGGAGGTCAGAGAGGTGTGCGCTGGTGCGGCGCAACGTGGAGGAGCGAGACGAAGCTAACCCTGCCACTGGTATGATGGCAAAGCGACGAGAAGAGGGAGGGGAGGTCACCGGAGCTTGCGGGCGTTTTGACTGGAGATGAGGAGGGAAGAAATTGAGAGGGTATCGATGGCCAAATCAAGCTTGGAAGAAGCGGCTGGACCTGGAGCTTCTTTTATAGGAACAAGCAGAGGGCCTTGTGCTTGGAAGGAGAGCTTCCAAGCGCAAGACTCCCGCCAGAGGTCGCCGCAGGTACGATACCCATGCCTCTCGAGCGTTCGCACGAGAGGTATGGGGAGTTGCTTAGGTGGTAGGGGATTTCTCAGAGAACCCCCCTTTCAAATCTGAGAGCAGCTCCCTAGGGAAGCGAGGAGAAATCCTCCTCGAAACTTCGTCGAAGGTATGGGTCCTCTGTTGCAATGGCAGAAGGACTGGAATGCAAAAAGTGACGAGGAAGTTGAGGGGGTTTTGTCATGACTCGGTCCCAAATCCCTACAGGATCTAAGATCGGCTCGCTTCGGTTGATCCCAAGGCCCAGTCGTCCAACAAGAAATAACCAAGTAACATTCATCAAACCACAATCACACAAGTACAGTAACTAAGCAGAAATTTACAACAAGGGAAAAGGAACAGTAATATTATGTCATAATACAACCATCACAACAAAATGAGTACATGTAGCAGAAGACAAAGCTATAGAAACTCACTATCAAACAGTAGAACCAAAGCTAGGCTCGACTAGGCCCAACGTCCTCAGCAGCCAGTGGCTCGGACTACTCAAATCCCTGACCTGTACAGAATTTATTTAACTGGAGTCAGCTAACGCTGAGTAGAGTGGTGGCTAAGAAGTAACATGCATTTAACATTAAATTTTCCATTTTCCAATTATATTATACATGTAGGTGTGTAGAGATCTCTAATTAAGATTTGTTAATTAATCTTCTGGTTTCCTATAGGAACGATTTTTGCTTGCAGCTTCCCGTGATATAAGATGCCCACGTGGCACTCTCCTGGCTAGGGGAGTCCCACCGTGGTAGTCCCATACTCGATCTACCACCCTGAGGTCACGGTCGTGACGTAGTGGTGACTACAGCACACGTGATAAGCGCGGGTAGCTACCTTGCACTGACACACGGTCAGTCGTTTCCACTAGCGGGTATGCCTCAACGTACAGTGCGGAACAGTATAGGGCCTTGCCCTCTCAGAACAGAACAGGGGTCTTGCCCCTCCTCAGTCGGCGTACCCTCATCCGACTACCCTGGTTTGCCCAATGGGCTGACGAGAGTCGGTGTAGGGTGGTCATACCTAGCCCCAGGCCCCCTGGGGTGGATAGCTCCCCCCTATACTAAGTAACTCACCTCAGTACCATGTACACGAGGGCCAGTAAGAGTCGTTGTAGAGTGGCCAAACTCACCCTGGTCCCAACCCAAGGGCGACAAGCTCCCCTCTACACTACAAGGGATAGTTACTCTCTTCGGTACCACGTACACGAAGGTTAGCTTACCTCCCTTAACAGCTGCCCATAGGCAGCAAATTCCCAGAACCAACCGATTCTCCGCAGTACGGTGTTCTTGTTTACATTCCCCGTGGGGTGCGTACAGGAGTTTCTTTTTCACATCCAGGTTGGAATGTTCAGAACAAACAGTTTAATTTCCATTTTATTACAGTAGGGGTCTATTTTAGCTAAAAACAGGCAGCTTTCGATTACTCAATCCTTCACATACAGTAGGGGTCCATTTTAGCTAAAAACAGACAACTTTAGATTACTCAATCATTCACATACAGTTTCTTCTAACCCTAGTGTTCATGCCAAGACCTAGGGTTCAAGAATTTATTTTCGAGTATACATTTATTCCTTCCTAGGGTTCATCTCAAGTCTTAGGATTACTTACTAGCATGTACTAAATTAGAGATTTAAGGTTGTAACCACTCTATCTGGGTAACCGAGTGGAATGGGGTCTCGTACAGTGGTTTCCGACGCCTCTACAGGACCCGTACACCCGACGGACTGGAGACCTAAAACATGGGTTGATGGGCCAAAAGGCTCAGAAGGATATAAACAAGGTATCATTATACAGAGAAACTCGTACGGAAAACAGAGACGGTTCGTTTGCAAAGAAGCGATAATAATAGGGCCTTACACAGCCCAAAACACGCTGTCAGACGAAAATTAGACGTTAGGGAAAGGTCTCAAACGTCTTAAAACAGTTCTCAAGGATACCTTCTCTTGGTGTTCCGCTATCAGACGTCTGGAACTCAATGCCGACGTCCAAGGACTCTGTCAGACATCTGGGGATGCTCCTGGATGTCTGAAGCTGCCTCAACTACCCTCCCGCCTTCTAACACATACACATACGCTGTCAGGACTTATTAGAGAGGAAAAGTACGGAAAGTAAATCTCTACCAGACGTCTTGCTCTACCTTCGGACGTCCAGTAAGATGTCTGGGTGTCTCCCCGGCCATCTCATTCCGCGGAACCGCTCTGGCTCCCCTTGCTTGTAGGTACTGCAGCAAAACGGCGCTGCACCCTCCGCTCTCGCACTTCCTCTCGCTCGGGCTCTCCGCTCTTCACTCGCTCTCGCCCTTGCTCTGCTCTCGGCTATGGGGTGGGCAACAAAGAGGAGGGGGGAGAGGTTTATAAAGGGAGAGGAGGTGAGGGGGGTGGAAAGGCGAGGCATGGCGCGGAGTGGCGTCGCAGGAGGGGGTGCGGTGAGGCACTGTGAGAGAGGAAGTATGGCGTACGTACGTTCTGCGCTGAAAAGCATATTCAGACGTCTGGTGAATATCCCAGACGTCCGAACAGACGTCTGGTGAACATCCCAGACGTCTTAAATGGCCAAAGGGGTGGTGGGTCGTTTCAATATAACAAACTTAAAGGAAGTTTCATCCCCGAAACTTGAACTGACTAGGGTGCGAAAAATGTAACATAGCAACGTATAACAAACTTAAAGAGGACTGAAGTAGGTTTGAAGAGTCATACCTTCGAAGAGCTTCGGGTACTGCTCTCGCAGCGCCGACTCAGGCTCCCAAGTTGCCTCCTCGTACCGCTGGCTTTCCCACAAGACTTTCACCAGGGGTACTTCCTTCCGCCTCAACCTCTGAATGGCTCGATCTAGTATCTATACCAGTCTCTCGGGATAGGTCAGGTCATCTCCCACTTCGATGCTCTCGTGGCTAAGGACATGGCTGGGGTCGGCGATGTATCTTCTAAGGTTGGACATGTGAAATACGTTGTGCACTCCCGAAAGCTGGGGAGGAAGGGCAAGCCAGTAAGCGACGGGTCCTACCCGCTCTATGACCTCAAAGGGTCCCACATATCTCGGTGCAAGCTTCCCTCTCATCCCAAATCGCTGCAAGCCTTTCATCGGTGAAACACGGAGAAAAGCGTGATCTCCAACCTCAAATTGTACCTCCCTACGCTTTAGATCGGTGTAACTCTTTTGCCTACTCCGGACAGTATGCAATCGTCGATGGATCTGCTCGATCACCTCCTGACTCTGGCGTATCAGACGGGGACCGACCTCCCACTTGGTCCCCACATCTACCCAACTCAAAGGGGTCATACACTTTCTCCCGTACAAAGCTTCATATGGTGCCATGCCGATACTGGAGTGGTAACTGTTGTTGTATGCAAATTCTACTAGCGGCAAATGCTCCTCCCAGGAACCTCTCCAGTCCAGTGTGCAAGCGCGCAGAAGGTCCTCAAGGGTCTAAATGGTGCGCTCTGACTGTCCGTCTGTCTGGGGGTGATAGGCTGTACTGAACTTCAGACAATTCCCCAAGGCTTGCTGAAATTCTGCCCATAATTGGGAAGTGAAACAAGTGTCCTTGTCTAAAATAATTTCACAGGGAACCCTGTGAAAGCATACTATGTCTCTGATGTATCTCTCTGCCAACTGTGCTGGTCCATAAGTGACTCGGATTGGCAGAAACCGTGTTGTCTTCGTTAAGCTATCCACAACCACCCAGACTACATCGTGCCCTCTCTGTGTCACAGGTAACCCCACTACCAGATCCATAGTGACACTTTCCCACTTCCATTCTGGAATGGGAAGTGACTGCAATGGCCCTGCAGGCCTCTGATGCTCGGCCTTCACCTGCTAGCATATCAGACACTACTAGACGAAAAAGCCAACATCCCACTTCATGCCTCTCCACCAAAAATCACGTCGTAGGTCGTGATAAATTTTCGTGTTCCCGAGATGCATGGTAAATCTGGATCCATGAGCCTCAGTCAAGAGCTCTCTCAATAGCTCCTTATCTCTAGGAATGCACAAGCGTCCCCTCATACGCAGAACTCCATCAGTGAAAGAGAATTCTCCTGGGTTTCCTGCCAATACTCGATCTCGTTGTGCCCGTAGATATGAGTCTGTCATTTGTTTAACCATGATGCGATCCACCAACTCTAGTCGTGTCTGCCTCACGACTGTCACAGCCCCACAATACCCCTGTGTCTCCTGGAGTCGCCAGCTACTCAACTCTTCCATGAGCCTCCAACTTTGTGCTTGTAAGCAAGCCAACTAGGTAGGTGCCTTTCAGCTCAAGGTGTCAACTACCACATTGGCCTCTCCTGGGTGGTAGGAGATGCTGCAATCGTAGTCCTTCAAGAG
The DNA here is from genome assembly GCA_037157565.1 of Thalassia testudinum. Lineage (NCBI taxonomy): Eukaryota > Viridiplantae > Streptophyta > Magnoliopsida > Alismatales > Hydrocharitaceae > Thalassia > Thalassia testudinum. The sequence continues at coordinate 16,474,140 of JAZHRO010000039.1, forward strand.
TTCCAACCAGCATCTCTGCCTCATGTTGAGCTCCTTCTGGTCAAACAGATATCTGAGGCTCTTATGGTCAGTGAAAATCTCGAACGTCTCTCCATACAAATAGTGCCTCCAGGTCTTCAATGCTAGGACGACTGTTGCCAGTTCTAAGTCGTGGGTGGGGTAGTTATGCTCGTGGGGCTTCAGTTGTCGCGAAGCATATGCGACAACATGACCTTGCTGCATAAGTACTGCCCCCAATCCCTGCAACGAGGCGTCTGTGTAGACAACGAATCCACTGCTACTGTCAGGGATGGTGAGTACCGGAGTTGAGGTCAACCTCTCTTTCAGCTTCTGAAAGCAAGACTCACACTCGTCTATCCAAGCGAAGGGTACGTCCTTCCGAGTTAAATGAGTCAGAGGACGAGCAATCTACGAGAACCCTTGGATAAATCGTCTATAATAACCAGCTAGCCCCTGGAAACTACGTATCTCTGTCACCGAACGCGGCCTCTCCCACCTGAGTACTGCCTCTACCTTGGCTGGATCCACAGCTAAACCGTCCTCTGAGATCACATGGCCCAGGAAGGTGACTTGTTTCAACCAGAATTCACATTTGTTGTATTTGGCATACAACCTGTGCCTTCTCAAGGTATCCAAGACCATGTGAAGGTGTTGCTTATGCTGTGTCTGGTCTCGTGAATAAATGAGCACGTCATCGATGAAAACAACCACAAACTGATCTAGATACGGCCAAAAAAATACGGTTCATCAAGTCCATGAAAGCGGCAGGGGCGTTGGTCAATCCAAACGGCATGACCAAGAACTCGTAGTGGCCGTACCATGTACGAAAGGCTGTCTTGGAGACGTCGGTCTCCCTAATCCTCAGCTGATGGTATCCTGACCTCAGATCTATCTTTGAAAATACCGTGGCATCCCTCAGCTGGTCGAAGAGGTCATCTATGCGTGGTAATGGGTACTTGTTCTTGATGGTGCCCCGGTTCAGCTATCTGTAGTCAATGCACAGCTGAAGAGTACCATCCTTCTTTCTCACGAACAGGACGAGGGCTCCCCACGGAGAGGCACTGGGCCTTATGAAGCCTTTCTCTAGTAGGTCCTGTAGCTGTGTCTTAAGCTCTCGCAGCTCAAGCGGGGCCATTCGGTACGGTGCTGAAGAAATGGGGACTGTCCTCGGTATCAGTGAGATCTCGAACTCGATCTCGCGCTCAGGTGGCAGTCCTGGCAACTCCTCTGGGAAGACGTCGGGGTACTCACAGCCCACCGGAATACTCTGTATACTATCCACGGGGTCGGGCTTTGCTAGAATGCAAGCAAGGAAGCCCTCGCACCCTTGACTCAGTAGCTTCGCTGCCCGAAGTGCGGAGATGCATTCGAATCCTCCGTCTACAGGCTGGCCATGGAACTCGAAGGGAGGCAGTCGTGGTATGGAGAAGACAATCTTCCTCCCAAAATAATCTACAAGGGCGTGGTATGCGACCAACCAGTTCATACCCAAGATTACACCGAAGTCATCCATCGGGATCATGATCAGGTCTATCGGGAGACTGTATCCCCCTATCATGACCTCACAGTCAGTGAGAACCTCCTCGGCAACAAATACCTGCCCACCTGGTCCTCTAATCAGGAAGGGCTCCTCTAAAAGCACACTGCTCACACTCGTGCAAACAGCAAAACTCGTAGAAACAAACAAATGCGTGGCCCCGAAATCAAAAAGAGTGTAGACGAGTCTGCCAGAAATAGTAACCATACCTGCCAATACAGAGCCTGAAGCTCTGGCATCTCCGTGAATTAGGGCATTAACACGCCCTTCAGTCCTCGGTGTAGAAGAAACAGCCGTGCTCTGGGTCAGGCGGGAGACAGCGGGTCGGTACCCTCCTCATGACTGCTGTCCTCCTCCTCGGGTCTAGTATCCGCGGTTGCCAGATCGTCCTCCAGTGCTCGGTGCTGGGAGCGTCGGCTGTGCTCCAGTCCTAGATAGACAATTCCTCCGTATGTGACCCGACTGGCCACACTGATAGCAGAGGGGTACGTGACTTCCCTTTGTCTGTTGTCCCTGCTGGTGACTGGGCGGGGGTCTATTGCAGTCGGCTGATCCCTATCGGGGACCTCCATAGGTCCTTGGTGGACCCACAGAACAAGACGGTTCTCCTGCTGGTGTCCGGTGCCCCCTCTCCTGACAGCTTTGTGAGTGCTCCTGCGGGTAGGGCCTCTTTCGTCCTCCATCAATATCTCGTGTGGATGGGTTGGTCTCCTCGTAGGTCATGACAGCCTCGACTACGCAGGAGAAGGTAAGCAGCTTCAGGGGTTTTACGTACCCCTGGATGGCGGGTCGGAGACCCTCGGTGAATCTCCACAGGCGCTCCTCCTTGGTGGATGCAGCTGTCGGGGCAAAGCGTGACAACTCCAGAAAACGCATACAGTACACGCTAACTGTCATTGACCCTTAGCGGAGAGTGTAGAACTCCCGCCTCCTCTAATCCTGCCAAGTCTGTGGGAAGTACTGCTCACAGAAGAGCGCCACAAACCGGTCCTACGTAAGTTCTCCCTCCTCCTGTCCTCTGACCGCCTTCCACCACCTGTGGGTTGCACTCTCCAGCTGATACGTGGCGAAGGCCACACGGCATTCTGCAAGAGGACAGAGGGTGTCGAAGATCTTCTCCATTTGTTCTAGCCAATCCTCTGCCTCAGACGGGCTTTCCTCCCCCTTGAAAGAGGGGGGTTCAGCTTCCTGAATTGGCTGAAAACCTCATGGTGTAGCCGCAGCGGAGGAAGGGGTGCACCTCCAGGCAAGGACTCGTGGCCCGAAGTGTCTGAAGGGGGTAGTAGAGGATCACCCCCTCCAACTCATCCAATGCCGTGGCGGCTTGCCTACCCCATGGAGGATTCCCCGTCCGCATCCCCAGGAAGGGAAGGCTGAGGAGGAGGCTGATGGAGCTCCTCCCATATAAGTCTCCGGATCAGTTGGGCGACGTCTGGGGCCTGGATGCTTTGGAGGAGAGGTGGAGCGGCTCTATCTTCGGCCATCGCTCGTCCTCCCCTGCAACCACGTCCTCGGCCACGACCACGTCCGCGGCCTGCCTTAATAGCTCCCTGGCGAGGCATTTCCTACTCAAAGATCGAGGAGGAACAAGATTATTGGTGCCCATTTGACCAAAGAGGAGACGTGAGCTCGGATACAATAACCAAGAGAAAATGTTGTGATGGCTATCTTAGTTACATGTACAAGTGTGGTGTTTTCCGAACTACTTGGTTCATTTCTCGAGACGACCTTGCTCTAATACCATCTGTCACGACCCGATCTCAAATCCCTACAGGATCTGAGATCGGCTCGCTTCGGTTAATCCCAAGACCTAGTCGTCCAACAAGAAATAACTAAGTAACATTCATCAAACCACAATCACACAAGTACAGTAGCTAAGCAGAAATTTACAGCAGGGGAAAAGGAACGGTAATATTATGTCATAATACAGCCATCACAACAAAACGAGTACATGTAGCAGAAGACAAAGCTATAGAAACTCACTATCAAATAGTAGAACTAAAGCAAGGCTCGACTTGGCCCAGCATCCTCAGCAGCCGGTGGCTCAGGCTGCTCAAATCCCTGACCTGTACAGAATTTATTTAACTGGAGTCAGCTAACGCTGAGTAGAGTGGTGGCTAAGAAGTAACATGCATTTAACATAAAATTTCCCTTTTTCCAATTATATTATACATGTGGGTGCGTAGAGATCTCTAATTAGAATTTGTTAATTAATCTTCTGGTTCCCTATATGAATGATTTTTTCTTGCAGCTTCCCGTGATATAGGATGCCCACGTGACACTCTCATGGCTGGGGGAGTCCCACCGTGGTAGTCCTATACTCGGTCTACCACCCCGAGGTTACGGTCGTGACGTAGCGGTGACTACGGCACACGTGATAAGCGGGCGGGTAGCTATCCTGTACTGGCACGTGGTCAGTTGTTTCCGCTAGCGGGTATGCCTCAACGTACAGTGCGAAACAGTATAGGGCCTTGCCCTCTCAGAACAGAACAGGGGTCTTGCCCCTCCTCAATCCACGTACCCTCGTCCGACTACCTCGGTTTGCCCAATGGGCTGACGAGAGTCGGTGTAGGGTGGCCATACCTAGCCCCGGGCCCCCTGGGGCGGATAGCTCCCCCCTACACTAAGTAGCTCACCTCGGTACCAAGTACACGAGGGCCAGTAAGAGTCGTCGTAGAGTGGCCAAACCCACCCAGAGTCCTAACCCAAGGGCGGCAAGCTCCCCTCTACACTACAAGGGATAGTTGCTCTCTTTGGTTCCACGTACACGAAGGTCAACTTACATCCCTTAACAGCTGCCCATAGGCAGCAAATTCCCAGAACCAACCGATTCTCCGTAGTACGGTGTTCTTGTTTACATTCCCCGTGGGGTTCGTACAGGAGTTTCTTTTTCACATTCGGGTTGGAATGTTCGGAACAAATAGTTTAATTTCCATTTTATTACAGTAGGCGTCCATTTTAGCTAAAAATAGGCAGCTTTCGATTACTTAATCCTTAACATACAGTAGGGGTCCATTTTAGCTAAAAACAGACAGCTTTAGATTACTCAATCATTCACATGCAATTTCTTCTAACCCTAGTGTTCATACCAAGACCTAGGGTTCAAGAATTTATTTTCGAGTATACGTTTATTCCTTTCTAGGGTTCATCTCAAGTCTTAGGATTACTTACTAGCATGTACTAAATTAGAGATTTAAGGTTGTAACCACTCTACCTAAGTAACCGGGTGGAATGGGGGCTCGTACAGTGGTTCCCGACGCCTCCACAGGACCCGTACACCTGACGGACTGGAGACCTAAAACATGGGTTGATGGGCCAAAAGGTTCAGAAGGATATAAACAAGGTATCATTATACAGAGAAACTCGTACGGAAAACAGAGACGGTTCGTTTGCGGAGAAACGATAATAATAGGGCCTTACACAGCCCAAAACACATTGTCCGACGGAAATTAGACGTCTGGGAAAGGTCTCAGACGTCTTAAAACAGTTCTCAGGGATACCTTCTCTCGGTGTTCCGCTATCAGACGTCTGGAACTCAATGCCAACGTCTAAGGACTCTGTCAGACGTCTGGGGATGCTCCCAAACGTTTGAAACTGCCTAGGCTACGCTCCCGCCTTCTAACACATACACATACGCTGTCAGGACTTGTCAGAGAGGAAAAGTACGAAAAGTAGATCTCTACCAGACGTCTTGCTCTACCTTCGAACGTCTGGTAAGACGTCTGGGTGTCTCTCTGGCCGTCTGATTCTACGGAACCTCTCTGGCTCCCCTTGCCTGCAGGTGCTGCAGCAGAACAACGCTACACCCTCCGTTCTCGCGCTTCCTCTCGCTCGGGCTCTCCACTCTTCACTCGCTCTCACTCTCGCTCTGCTCTCGGCTGTGGGGTGGGCAACGAAGAGGAGGGGGGAGAGATTTATAAAGGGAGATGTAACGACCCGATTCCCGAGTCCCTACGAGACATGAGAACCGGACCGACTCGACTAATCCCAAGACCTGGTCGTCCAACGAGGAAGTAACCAAAAGAGCAGTAAAATAAATCACATTCAGCATGAATATAACTAACAGTAAGAAAATACAGCAGTAAGAAAAGAAACCACTATAGTATATACCACCACAACAGTAGAACAACATTCATAACACAATATGAACTGCAAGTAAAGAAAAGTACAACGGAAACAAGAACTACTCACTACAGTGGAACCAAAAAAAAAGTGGTACAAGAGAACAGTGGTAACTCTACTGGACCCTACTCGGCCCAGCGTCCTCTGCAGCCGCTGACCCTGGCTGCTCAACACCTGGTCCTGAAAAGTAACGAGTGTAACATGTCAGCGAAACGCTGAGTAGAGTGGCAGCTAAACTAAAGAAACAGTAAAGTGTACAGTAGCTGTTTTAATTTTCTTTCTTCCTTTAATTTACGTCTTTCTATTGTTTCAAAATTTATCTAATTCTCAGGTCCTTCACTTGATCTCGAATGTTCCTCGTGGGAACGATCTTGATTGCAGTCTTTTCCGAACAGTAGAAGTAGCACGTGGTGCTCTCCTGGCCGGGAGAGTCCCCCGTGGTGATCCTACTCTCAGTCAACCACCCCAAGGTCACAGACAGGCGTAACGGTGACTACGGCACGCGCGATAAACGCACAGGTAGCTAACCCTCACTGGCACGCGGTCAGTCGTTTCCGTTAACGGGTGCGCCTAAAGCATAGCACAGAACCAGTATGGGGCAGAGCCCTCTCATTTACAGGGGTCCAACCCCTCCATAGTAACCAAACAGGGGCCTTGCCCCTCCACAGTCTGCGCACCCTCGCCTGACTACCCTGGTTTGCCCAGTGGGCCTAACAAGTCGGTGTAGGAGGCTAGCAGAACCCCGGGGCCCATGGGGTAGCTAGTACCTCCCTAAACTAGTAGCTCTCCTCGGTACTACGTACACGAGGGCCAACAAGTCGGTACAAAGTGGCCAGTCCTAACCCCGAGTCCCTTGGGCGGCTGGCTCCGCTCTGCACTAAACAGGGGGACAGTTGCTCTCCTTGGTACTCCGTACTCAAGGGCCAGCTCACTTCCCCAATTCTATTCCATTCACCTTCCAGGAGTTCTACTCCTAATTCCCCATAGGGTTCCAGCTCTTTTAACTCAACACAATCAAGTTTCACCTTTTCAGTTTCACGTTCATACAATCCATGTTCTCAATCACGTTTATTTATTCATAGTAGGCAGCTGTTAATTCAATTCACAGGCAGCTACTAATCCCTTTCCACATTTTCCAAGACTGTAGTATTCATACATTCCACTAGTTTTCCCGTCCTAAGATTCATGCCATATCCTAGGATCTATCATACAATCTAGTTTTCCAGCCCTAGGATTCATGCAACACCCTAGGATCTACCATTCAATCTATTTCTCATTCTTAGGATTCATGCAATGTCCTAGGTTCTATTTATGGTTTCATAATTTAACAGATTATACTTAAAGCCACTCTACCGGTTACAACAGGCGAACTGGGGGCGTGGTCGAGAATCCTGCGTGCCTCCACAACCCCTGAGACTGCAACGGAACGGGGTCCTATCACAAGGATCAAACACAAGGAGTTTCTCAAAACAGTATATAGCTACTGTAGACGGGTAGAGGATTTAATTCCGAAAAGAACGCAACTCGAAATGCGAAAAATGGAACCCGAACGGGTCCTAAACGGGTCGAAAACGACGAAACAGTGCAAAATCAGACGTCTGGAACTTATTCCAGACGTCTTAAAAAGTGGATCAGGGGTTACCTTGCTCTGCGTGGTCTCTCAGACGACCAGAAGCCTGTGGGGGCATCTGGCCTAGTTCCCAGACGTCCAATAGTCACCCCAGACGTCTGGAAGTCGCTTCAGTCGTCTGGCACTGCAGCCAGACGTCTGATTCATGTTGGGTGGGGGATCAGAACCTGTGCGTACCCATTTCCTCTCTCTCTCAGTACAGTCAGTCGAAGAAAAGGAAGGAAGAAGGAAATAACTCACCTTTCAGACGTCTATACGGTCCTCTAGACGTCGTCCCCGTCGTGTGGCTAGACTCCCAGACGTCTGATTCTGGAAAAGTTTCCAGAACCAGGGCGTCACTCGCCCTCCACTCGCGACGCTCGGTCGCGCCGCGTCCCGTCCGCCTGCTGCTCGAGCTGCAGCAGTCCTCCCGCGTTGCCCCGCGCCCACTGCGCCCCCCGCCGGCCGGCCCTAGTAGCCCCGGCGAGCTCGCCCTCACGGCCGAGCGCCTCTATCCACGTGCAGCACCTCCTCCCATGCTCACCGCGGCTGTCACTGCCGCCGCTCACTCGCGCTCGCTCTCGCGCACCGGCTGGAAGGAGAAGAGGAAGGGAACAGAGATGACGGGAGTGAGGGAGAGGGCGTGGCCTTTTAAGGCCGCGCGAGGAGGAGAGAGAGAGCGGACAGGGCGTAGCCTGCGGCCGCAGGAGAGAGGGAAAAAGAGAGAGAGAGGGCGTTCGCAGGTCTGCGCGCTCAGGCGCGTAGATGAAACACGCGTGCCGAAAATAACCGATTTCCAGATGTCTGGAAGGGGTTCCAGATGTCTGGTCTGACGTTTGGGCCACCTCCTAGACATCTGAAGTCGCGCGTTCGTAACAGGAGAGGAGGTGAGGGGGGTGGAAAGGTGAGGCATGGCGCGGAGTGGCGTCGCAGGAGGGGGTGCGGTGAGGCGCGGTAAGGAGGAAGTATGGCATACGTACGTTCGACGCTGAAAAGCATTTTCAGACGTCTAGTGAATATCCCAGACGTCCAGACAGACGTTTGGTGAACATTCCAAATGTCTTAAATGGCCAAAGGGGTGGTGGGTCGTTTCAGGTTTGTGCAAGGGTTTTCAAAAGTCAGGGGCCAGAATGTAATTGGGTAGACTATTTTGCAAAGTAGGTCAAGATGACCTTCCCTTAGGTCCAAATTTTGGTACAAACCTAATTTGGACCTAAGAAATCCAATGGTGAAGTTGGATTTTAGGTTTGACCACGTTTGACTGGACATTTTGTATAAAATCCCAAATTAGGTCAAATATTGAGCTCAGACCCCAATCTAGGTCAAAATATGTTCCAAAGGCCAAATTGAAGGTTCTAAACCCTAAGGGATATTTTTCCATAAATGTTAGAGGACTTAGTTGATTTTTATCCTGACTAAAACCTTGTGAAATTAAGCGGGTTTGTTTTAGGGTTACAGAATGTCATTTAATTCTTAAATCTCACCATAACCCTTTTCTGACTGAACCATCCCACTCTTCCTCTTATTAAGTCCAATTGACTTATGTTTAGCCCCTGAAAAATCCCATTGATGAACTGTACTGGTAAAATTACAGTTTTACCTTTTGTTTCATGTTTTCTTCACAGATTAATAATTCCTTAAATTAGGCCTTTCTCTTGATTATGTAGGAGCTTTTATTCTCTTTCTATGTCGAAAAGAGCTAGTTAGGGCTTATGATGAGGTTCTCATCACATACCTCGCTAGAACAACCCTCTTTGTAGGAGCCGTTGACTTCTTCGAAGGTGTAGCCTTCTTTTGAATGATAAGCCTTGAAGCAGCACCCTTGAATCCTATACCCCTCCAGTGTCACCAAGGAGGGATCCACCGTCGGCAAGGAAGTTGGCGCATAGGTGATACTCGATGGTTAGTGGTATGCGATGGTGCCGATGGTGTATGGTGGTGTGTTGATACTGATTGACGATGAGGATGGTGAAGTGGACGAAATGCTTGTCGGAGGTGAGAACATGTGTTATTTGGTGAGATTGGTGAGGTGAGGTAAGGATGGTGAGATCGTGTGCTGGAGGAGGTGAGGACGTGTGCTGTCAAAGGTTGATGACCATAGTGTCGTGATTGTGTGCCGCTAGTGGTATTACGTGTTGTTTATGATAATGTAAAGTTAATGTGTGTTGCAGGAGTAGAGGTTAACATGCACAAGCTTGCAAGTGCATGAAGAAATGGCTAAGGTGGTAGGTGTTTGTGTTTTATAGGTGAAATAATAGTTTCCTCACGTTAAAATCCAAACTTAATATCACAATCAATGATCATGAAGAAAAAAGACAAAAAAGTTTTGGGAAGTCCACTAAAAAAGTGGATTCCCTTAATTTCTTAGAGTGAGAAGTTTAAATTTTAATATAAAAAAAATTATTTCAATGCACAGTAAAATCATTTCTCTTATAGATACTTGAAATATTGCTTCAAAGGTAACTTATATGTGCTATTACTTACAAAAACAAAAAAAAATCCAATGCTCTTCGCACCCGAGCATGCCCAAGTCGGTGGCAACGGTAGCCGGAGAACAGAATAGAATAGTGTAGCAGCACACCGTGAGCACAAATGCGCTCCGTTCTTTTCTATACATCTTCTTATGTTCCCTCTCCGTTGTCGCTGGCAAACGCCCCTCGTCCGCCACTTCCTACCCACTATGGCCTCCCCCTACCCCGTTAGGGTTTCTCCCTTCTCCACCGCTTCCCCTTCCCGCAAGCGCGTGGGCACCCACAACGGCAGCTTCCACTGCGACGAGGCCCTCGGCTGCTTCCTCATCCGTCTCACCCGCAAGTTCTCCGCCGCCGAGGTCGTCCGCTCCCGCGACCCCAAGGTATCCCTACCCCTCCCACTCCCTTTTCTCGTTGCGGCGTGTCTTGAGAGCTCTGTAGAGAGGAACGCCGTGATTAGTTTCCTCTGTGTGTGTTCCGATGTAGGTGTTGGAGGCGCTCGATGCCGTCCTGGATGTCGGTGGGGTGTACGATCCGCGCACCGATCGCTACGACCACCACCAGAAGGGCTTCGCCGAGGTCTTTGGCCACGGGTTCACCACTAAGTTGAGCAGCGCCGGCCTCGTCTACAAGGTATTTTGTTGATGAGAACAAAAACAGCAAAAAAAGGTGTTTTTTGCGGTAGGGTTTGGATAAGTCGGGTAGATCGGTAGTGCGGTTCGATTATGTGGAAGGAAGGGAAAGTCTTGTCCTGGTGCGGAATAAATATGAGTTAGTTCTTGTAATTTGAGCATCTTGTCATTGAATTACATCGTTTACGGGTGACAGCACCTGGTTTGCGCGCCTTTTAGGAGTTGAGAGCGGTTTCCATTTTGAGATTCATTGCGTGGATTAGGATTTGGTGTGTTGGCAGTGGGATGGTGTACAATTCCCCAACGTTGTCTTTCCATGAGGATGAGTTGATGTGTCTGTGTGATCTAGTTTGATGTTCTTCCTGTAATTTAGTTGGTGTGTCATAGTGTGGATGTTGGGACCTTGATTCAAACTTGCACTGAAATACAATTCCTGGATGGTTATCAACGGGATAACCACCCTTTCTCTCTCATTTTTTTTTTTTTTTTTTAAGAAGAAAGTGTTGAGATTTTGCTAGTTGATGTTTCGTAGTGTCAGACAGTGTTGGGAAGTAGGGTTTATAGGAGCTTGATTCAAACTTGCACTGAAAAGAATGCGTTGAGATTTAGCTGTCTAATTCATATGCTTTTGTTTTGTTTTTATGTAGCATTATGGTAAGGAGATAATAGCAAAGGAGCTTGAAGTTGATGAGGACCATGAGGATGTGCAGAGGCTATACCTTGCTATTTACAAAAGCTTTATAGAGGTAATGTACAAGTTAATTTTTAGTGACTTGTGGTGACTTTTCTTTTTGAAGTACCAGGCAGACTTTAAAGTTAAGTCTATTGCACCTGCTCGTTTTGGTGCACATGCTTTGCGAAACATCGAGCAATAGATGGGTGAACCAACGTTGTTTACAGCTTAGGATGGACAACTTGCATGGCATCCTTGGTGAGTCTTGCTGTTCTTTCTCGAAAGATGTCTTGCCCTCCTTGGTGGATATTTTTTTCTTTCTTGAAAGCTTTCTTGCATTTGAGAGCTTGTGACCTCCATTCACTCTGAATGCATTTTGGGCATCAAATTCACTCCCCAGAATGCACATCCCTCCAAAGTGGAATTATTATTTGATTCTCCTCTTCTCTTCCTCATCTTTCCATCTAGTGTAGTACTTCAACCTGTTACCCACCTGGGATTCCTGGTTCCCCATTAGTAACCTACTTCGGAAAACAATGTTTACAAAGCTCAAGCACTCTAATGTGTGAGGTATTAAATAAGATAGTTTACTTATCCAAAAAAAAAGCGAGAGAGAGTTTCCAATGGATAGAAGTCCATAGGTTGAGAATGGAAACCAAGTTGCCTTTGTGAAAATGTGTGTCAATAGAGTTCGTACAGCACAACCAACTTTGCCATAAATGTACTTGATGGGCATGTCTATTCTTTTTGCTTCTGTTTGCAAAGTTAATGGAGTGTCCTCAAAATTCTATTCACAAGCTGAGTATCCAAGTATTCCATTGGTTAGATTTGCTCCCTTTTGGGACATTGATGTTCCTTTGGTTGCAAGGTGCAATATGTTCTCATAATACTTAATTTGCTTATCTGATAACTTATTTGTTACTTTGAATTCCATTCCCCAAAAAGAAAGATGTTTGTTTGGATTCTTTTTGGAAGCTACAGTGATAGATGCAGCTGACATTGGAGTTCTACCATTGATGTTCTTGAAGGCAATAGATGCAATTGACAATGGAATTAATCAGTATGACACTGATCAGCCTCCAAGATATGTAAATAACACAAACTTGTCTTCAAGAGTTGGCCGCTTAAATTTGGACTGGATATATCCTGATCAATCTCCTGAGAAGGAGAATGAAGCATTCCAGCGTGCCATGATGCTAGCAGGAGGCGAGTTTTTGGAGGTTATTACCCTACAGACTATCTCTGCCCTTTTGTCCGTAATAAATATTTGAAATTTCAATGGTATTTTGATCATTGATTGCATGAACATTTGCGATGCCCCTACAGAGTCTACGCTTTCATGTTAAATCGTGGTTACCAGCTCGGTCTATTGTAATAGCTTGCCTGATGGAAAGAACTAATATTGACCCCAGTGGAGACATTATGGTCCTGAAGACCTTTTGCCCTGTAAGTTATAATTACTTTCACCTTTTTTTTAAAGAAAAAAGTCATCATTACTTTCCCAAACTGTTTTATGCAGGGTGTGCAAAAGAACCATTGAGCTTGTTAATTAGTTTTTAGTTGTCTGTCTGCAGATTCTATTTTATAAGACACTTGCCAGAGTAACGAAGATCGTTCTTCTATTGCCAAGAACTAGAAATGCCCTGTATAGTTTTATAACTATCAGAGAGTAATAGTTACTCTCCCAAGCTATCAAGAATATTGCAGCATCCTGTGATAGTAAGCAATATGGTTGTTCCTGTGTGACTTCAAACACTAATATCTTAGCAGAAGGGTGATTTATATGCAGTTGTAACTGCCCAATCACAATGACCTGGTTTTTGTAAAAACGATCATGCCATGAATTTAGTTATTAAAGCAAAGTTTTACCAAAGCAGTGTCCCTTTCCTAGTTTATACTATCTTCTTACATAGGAAAATGCAACGATGTCCTAATTTAAAGTTGAAATCAACTACTAGTTGTGAACTTTAGCATATAATCTAGTAACCTATTAAAATATCCTTCGGCATTTCCTATTTGATAGCTTTCTTAATCCTGTAATCCATATGTTTGTTTGAGAAAAAAAGGTTGTGGTACTCAAGGTTGTGTGCCGTCATTAAAAAAATTCAACTATGTGGCGAGTTGCGCAACATGATGGAGGTTCCTTGGCGTGAAAGATCACGCATGGACTGGTGGCACAAGAACCGAGAGAAGAGAGGGTTTGACGAGAGAGAGGAGAGGAGTTGAGAGAGGGATGATGAAGATAATTGCATTCAACTCAAATCAAATAACATAACATAGTCTCTATATACAGAGAGATTATTCCTAATGCTAAATATAGAAAACAGAAAATAAGGACTCAATAATTGGCTATAAACAGTAACCAAATAAACTCCCAACAAATCTAATTATCTTGACAACTAACATCTAAGCAAACTACTAGGGCCAGTGCCCCTCTTGACCGGTAGAGCTGCTGCGTGGACAGGTCACATGAACACTGTACCATGTGGCCATCTTCACAAACTCTTTCCACTATGAGACAAGAAAGCATTTAATCCTGAAACCTTCTTTTATCTCAAAATGGTGCAGTTGAATGTGGTACGTAATATCATAGCAAAAACATAGCCTCTTTCAAGATAAAGGTTATGTATCAAAGTGGTAGTACCACTTGAGGTAAAGTATTGCAATTATGATGTTCTCCCTTTTACCCCTAAAAGAAAAAGTTTATTTTTGATGATGTAAAAGCTTACTTAAAATCTTACTGCTATACAGTGGAAACTTCATTTGTTTGAGCTCGAAAAGGAGTCGAACATCAATCCCCTTGTCAAGTATGTTATTTATCAGGTACGCCGTTCTGTCTGGTTGAACATTAATCCTCTTGTCAAGTATGTTTTAAGGCATTAAGCAGTGGCCTTTTTTCAAGAAAAATACTAACTTGCAGTTACTTATTACCCAATTGCATTTTTTTTCATTGCAGCAGTTTTCTATCGAGCACCTTTTTTCTAACGACCACACTGGGAAACTTTTGATTTTTTTGTTGTTAAAACCTCATTCCAAACCTTTTTTGAGAAGTAACGGCAGACGTTAGGAAAATGCAATTTAACTTTTCCTTTTGCTAGAGATCTCCTTAATACCTAGATACTAAATAAACAATAATACTTGCTGAACATCGCTGGCATCGATCATTGCTCTTGTAACAAATCCGAAACATGAAATTGATATGGATTTAACTCCCTTATATTTGTTTCTTTTTGGCATTCTTTTTCCCGAATTCTTACACTTTTCAATTCATTTTGCATATTTCACCTAGCGTTGGTTACGAAATCATATTGCAGGATGACCGGAGCCAGACTTGGCGTGTCCAAGCAGTTGCTGTGTCACCTGAGAAATTTGAAAGTCGGCTGCCCCTTCCCCTTCCATGGAGGGGCCTGAGAGATGAGGAGCTAAGCAAGGAAGCTGGTATTCCTGGTTGTGTGTTTGTTCATATGAGTGGATTCATTGGAGGGAACAAAACTTACGAAGGAGCCCTTGCCATGGCTAGATCTGCTTTGAAGTTTTGACAGTTTTGATTCTTGAGAAATAGGTCTAATATGGATTTACTGTGATACGACAATGTCTTCCCCCCCAAGCGATGCCATGATGGGGAGTAGGAATCAGAAATTGTTGCAGGTTGAGAGAATTTCATCCAATCTACTTGCAGGAGGTGAATGTGCGTTGGCCATTTTAGTGATTTATTGGTCTATTTTTGTTCACTGATGACAATAATGGAGCTGAATCGTCAGGAATTGCAATTGTTAGGAATTACAATTTAATTGCAATTCCTACGGCATATGAACATCCCATATACATGTGAAACTTACCAGGCGGGATTTCAAATGCAAAATGCGGCTAGCATGTATGAAAGTGCGGTAACCCTACGATTATGTTTTTCTGGGCATGTGCTTATTTTGAAAGCTGAAATGTATTTTCTTTGGGGTTTTTAACCCTTTAAAATCTGAAATCACCCAATCACTTGAACCCTCAATAATTGCGTAAAAGCTCCCATGGAATCACTTTATTTGCACAAATGCCCTGTCATCAGTGTCGATTAGCTAACAACATTGCTAACAAGATATTTTTTAAGAGATTAATATACTGTGTATTGGATTTAATTTCATGATCTCTGCAATGTCGGTAAGGCGCTCTATCGTTGAGTCAAGCCTCTCGATGGTAACATTACCGATGAGTGTCCTGGACTTGAAAATAAATGAACTTTTTTTATTATATTCCGATGTTCCATTTCTTTCACTGCCACGCTCTTACCCACCTCCCCTCCCTCTTGTACACTCTTCCCTGTTCCCCATGCCTGCGGCTAATCATCTCCGCCCTAGCCCTTTTGCCTTGGTTGCACGGTGTTGGTACTTTACATTAATTGATATGGGTGGTTAACAGGCTGTGAGGATAATGTTAGATTATTCTTTCGTCCCCAAGGACCTTTTGGATTTTAAGTCCACTGCAAAAGCTCTTTATGGAAGTTTATTTTCGTGCCTTTGTACGGTGCTTGAGGATTAGATCCCTTTCCTTGATAAGCTTGACACGTTAGCTTACAATAACAAACTTGCACTCGAGAGGTGTAGTTTTAATTTAGCCATGGTAAGACCTCCCCGTATACTGTAAGTTTTTGAATGCCAACTCAAATTCTTGCTGATGGTATCTGCTTCTCCTTTCCGGAATATGATAAAAATTGACCATCTAGGAGTTTGAGATATCATTTTAGCAACTAAAGGGGTTAGAAATGGCGTCACAAGATTGGAATCAAGCTCAAGAAGGGCATACCTATAGAGGTGACATTTCAAGAGTGTCAGAGATGTCATAATGCAAGAAATTATAGGTTCCTGTCTCATTGCCTTACAGAGCTTCTATGTGAAGTTGATAGGGATTTGGATTGTTGCATGGCAAAGGTATTGTGGTGAATGTTTGCGAAGTAAGGAGGTGGCCCTATCCATTTACATTCTCTCCGAGAACCATTCAGATGTTGGATGGAGAGAGCAAGGTGGAATGACGGGAGAAGATAAGAGGAGGGAGGAGGAAAGGAGGTGGTGGTTGGAGAACATGAGGGGAAGGTGGAGGCGGTGCAGGTAAGAAGAGGGAGGTAGAAGAGATTGAGAAGGGAAAAAATAAAAAAGAGCCCTTCCCTATTGAAATCAAGAAGACTCAAACCTGGAATCTTTAATTCCCAGGAGCAACGTTCTACAATTGTTCTCCCTTCTCAGAAGAAGCTTATCTATTTTATGCCAAAAAGTTATTAGCTACTGATATTTGTCATTTACTAACTGAGATCAATAAAGGGGTAATTCGTGAATATGGAGCAAATTTGTAAAAGTATTTTTGCAAATATTAAAAATTCATGGACAATTATGTAATTCAAAAGTGGAAAGGAGCATTTACGCAAAAGTCCCATTCTAAGGTTCGAGTTACATTTTGTGGATTCTTGATATGGGCATTTAGAAATCATCGGGATCGATGAGTGCTTTCTGCCATCAGAGGTGTCTCTGCCTTGTACTCTTCGTGGAATTTCACAAGGAAATCTAGTAAAAATCATAGATCGAGGATAGCTTTTGATTTTGTTCTCTTCTGAGATAGGCATGCATCACATCGTACTTACAAGAAGACCGTACCATGACATTTAGGAGCACGCCCTATGTTGCCTGGTTTGCTATGGACTGTTTTTTTCTCCATCACAAGGAAGATGGAGAACATGGGCTCCTGATTTAATAAATTAACAATTTGAACTTTGCAGGTTCAGAATTGGTAAGTTAAGGATAAATTTTTTAAGTGTTTCTGAATCGTGAGAATCAAATCAAATCAAATAGATATGAAATTAAAATGACTTAATAATAGCTTTGGTCAAGTTTAGAATCAAAGTCTGACCAATGTAGTTACCAATTGATATAGAATCAAACCAAAAGCGAATTGCTGTAATTTTGAGCAAGCCCCTCCGGTGACAGTCTCTAATCTCGGCTGTTTCCCCTACAAAACTGCATCTTTTGAACATTTCACTTCACAATAAGAAATCAACAAGTGAAGTCCGGCTGCTCGTCCATGTAACTTCCCTTTATGAAAGTAATCTTTGAGATATAAACAGTACTACAATTATAAGGTGGAGAGAGTTCTACCATTCCAATAGAATCCTCTACAAATGCGAAGTTGATTGGCGAATACAAAGAACATAGAGTAGAAGGATGAGAACTCAATGAAATTCTAGACTGGAGACTGGATGACGAATCCATTTTTGATACCATAGTTTAGTATTTGATTCTCAATGATGAGTCCATTTGATAAATAAATGTTGTTATTCATAATACGAATTAATCAAATTCTACATCATTTGGATGTAATTCACGGAGTCCAACTTATCAAGTTTTTAATTTTCCAACAAGTTCGAATTTCGTTTCTATCCAGATACTGTCATTAAATTGCAGAGAATTCTGCTCTGCCATCTTATTATCTAGTATTTGTAGAGAATAGCTAAAAGTACAAAATGCATTCTATCAAGCATTAGGATATGTATGTGAGCTGTCAATTATGTAATGAATCCACATGTTAAGGTAGCGATGCTAAAATTTCAAGAGACAGACAGTTCCACCGATGAATCAAAGTGTGGTTGATAGGTGCAACAAACACATTGCCTGATTGAATACATGCAAAAATTGAAATCAGAATCTAAAAGATTGATAAACCTAAAAGACATTTGAGGTAGTTTACATGCATGAAAGAGACACCGAATTTCAATAAAGTGTTAAATTTATAAATAGCACATGAGTTGATCACCTGGACCTGTGAAAAGTCAACGAATCATATGGAAGGGAAAACCATCCACCTTGTTCGTCATGCACCGTCTGAATCTCTCTCAAATGATTTCCATAGCCTAACAGATTGTGACCACCATTGAGTAGATGAAGATTTAGCTCAGCTTCCTTACCCTTTCGATTTGCACAGAATGTCACGTAAAGCTTTACCTCAAACCAGTGGAAGGGATCTATTTTAACATCATGTCGACTGGTTTCATGGTTGTTTGCCTTGCAACACTTGGACAATTTCCTCTGTTCTTGTTTGGATGCCTCCGAGGTACTCGGTTAGGACCCTCTGCTGATAAGAGCCTCCTTCCTGCTTGCAACAAATTGATATTCAAATATCTGATATCAACAAAATTCTCAAACAACACAGACAAAGGAAAAGAAGAATGAAGGCTATCGAAGTAACGGCATTACGGTTCGAATAAGTGTCCGCTCTATTCTTTTGTTGATAACAGCATAAAGTTCCTCTGCTGAAACATTTCCTTTTCCAAGTGTCAATCCTTCTAATAGCATTCTATTCCATTCCTCTGATGGTGCTGCATTTGAAGGTTAGAAGTATGTCGAAAAGTGACCATGGTTTTTCCTCAATTTTTTTTGAAGGGAAAAAATATGAAACAGATGTCTCTACTTCTGCTGCTTTAACCCTCTTGTTATGCAGCTCTAGAAAATGAAGAGTGCAAGAAACAGGAGTCATGGATTTGGAGTGAAGGAAGGGAGAAGCTTAACTATGAGAATTAACTACAAAATTAGCTATAAGAGTTAATGCAGATAAATTAGGTGTGAGATCTTTTGCAGAAAAATATGCATGCAGCAGTACTTCATAACCAAATCATTATGGAAACTGATAAAACACATAGATTTGCATCATTGACAAATAGGTGAACTCCATTGATCTTACATGCGAAAATCCATTATTAAGGAAAAGGTCAATGCGTTTGCAATCTGAATGTCATTTGTGTATGAGGAAATCATGCACATGTATGGAAGTAGCCTTTTATGATTTAACAAGTGGAAATGATTACTACTCTATATAGGTAATCACCTAGTACATTAATCAAACCAAACAAGGTAAATACAAGCTCTATAGATCATCCAAGATCCCTCAAAGTCCTTGAAGAAGCAGAATGCCCAGTGCATGACTCCCTCATCAGGTCCCTCTGTTCTAATTAGCTAATGTCATTTTGTTTCAACCAAATATCCCAATCCATAGGAGTTATTGGTTCTCTTGCAAGCTTTGGTTTTAGGGGAGAAAAACTGTTCTCGATAGAAAGTTCCTCCATAAAACTCAAAAATTCTTTCGACAAAAAGGAATAGAAATCCTTATACAGCTATGGAGACCTCTACATGATGCATTCATTGATGCAATACCATCATATCTGGTGTTTCAATACCACTCCACCTCCAAAAGCCTTAGGCCTCTCCCCCATAAACAGGAGAAACAGACGTTCATAGATATTTGGTCTGTGAAAGCTTTCCCAGTTCATAGCTCTTCATTTTTCACCTAAAAATGCTAGAATCAAGTTCCTTTTATGCCTTGCAATTGGCGAATCATGAAAAACATGTATTTGGCATTGCCCTCCAATTAACTCTAGTTGCTTGAAGCCTGAGGCTACATAATTTCAGTTCTGACTTCAATGATGAAGCAGGACCACCAGATGGCCCCACCAAGCAACATATTCCTCTAAGGATAACACATGGTTATCTATCAACATGCTAAGCTATGCAATTTTTGAGGGCCTCACAATTCCTTTTGTCCTTATGTTCTAATATCATTTTTTTCTAAAGTTTAGAAGGAATTTCCTATTAAAGACACCAACTCCTCTGCTATTGTCTGGATAGCAAAGGGAAAGTAGATAAAGCCTGTCAATAATCTCACAGTACCAAAAAGCAGCCTTCAGGAACAACCAAGCCACTCATGCTTGAAACAGATTCCCATCCAACTTTTCTTGTTGGAGCCCAGCAACTGGCATGTGGTCAGCAAATGATCTGTGGGTTGCAACTAAACTAAAGCATGCAGAAACATCTCTCTGAATGCAGCTGGACAGGAAGCAGTCCCTTCTTAGATAACAAATGCAGTAGACTACCACTCCAACATAAGGAAGGCATGAACTACTCTATTGTATGGAACATATTGCCCCCCTGGTCATGTCCCAACCTATTCAAAGGCCTGTCATCAATGTCAAAAGCAACATCGCTATCTCCATACATTACCTAAGGAAGGTTTGAGGCAGCCTCTATAGAAAACCAATGCAGCAAACAAGAATGCATCTTCCTTGCATCTTTGATGAAGAAAGTCCTCCCCCGCCCCCCCCGCCGCGGCAGCAACGACATATTGTACTCACTTCAACGCATAATTTCAAATACTCCTTCCTCTGGGCTCATTTCCAAGTCCTCAACATCCAATGAGACGATAGTCAATGAGAAAAATAGTGCACTCCATTACTCCAATTTCAATTTCCCTTGACATCCTTAAAAGCTCCCTCAATCCATGTCACTGCTCCCAACAATTAAGGGCATTTTTTTAATGAGATTTTAAAGGAGAATGTTAAGCCACTAGAAAGGGTTTTCCATTTAGATTACCAGCTAAAGCAATGTATATATTTGTATAAAAGATCATGAAATTCAAAATTTATGAACTTGATCATTTTAGCATAGTAAATGTCAGCCCCCATGAAATCTTCACAACTTCAGACCGCACTGGTTCAGAATGGAACTCAAATGCTCACAGAAACTCCCAGGTTATCATCATGGTTCCTGCATATTTTGTTGTTCTAGTGTAGTTGTATAACTAAATCAAATTTTAGGTAACAGCCAGGCACATCAAACACATTTCTTTTTTTATCCTTTTTGAAAGAACGCATATAACATGTTTCAACCCAACTGAACTACAAACCAGACCAAAGGTATTTTAGTCTGACTTATCCAATTCAATGGCCCTCAGACAAGAATTCATCCATGAAGAGTGAGGTAGGAAATTGACATCAAATCTTCACTAGTACTCAAAACATCACTTAGAATGTACCTTTTATCAAAGATTCAAGGAAACTCTCATCCTTCAACACTTCTCCTCCTGTCAAAAAATTAATTTTAGAAATTCCCATAAAGGAGTCTACCAGAAAATGAAGCCATCCTATAAATTTGGCAACAGTGATTTCCTAAGCAATACACGAAAAAATCCAGAACAAAAGACGAGCTCAACAAATCATCAGTAGTATTTCATTAGATAGCTTTGGAATTCCAAAAGTTTACTGGTTCACAATAAATACACCGAATAAGTACAAGGATAAACCTGTACCAGTTACCTGACGGGAACACCAGATTCCAAATTTCTACAACCAATGGCAAAAGACATCTGAACACATTCAGAGAATCATGTACAAGAAAAAACTACAATATAACAAGATCAATGTGAATGTTATCCGACTATTAATAATTTTTTGGTAAGAAGAATGTGTCAATACTGCACATTTACATGACAGTTCATAGTCACCTTAAGTGCAAGTTTGAAGG
Organism: Thalassia testudinum; assembly: GCA_037157565.1. Taxonomy (NCBI): domain Eukaryota; kingdom Viridiplantae; phylum Streptophyta; class Magnoliopsida; order Alismatales; family Hydrocharitaceae; genus Thalassia; species Thalassia testudinum. The sequence goes on from JAZHRO010000039.1 coordinate 16,495,509, forward strand.
GCAAAAGGGCCAATGTTAGCATCCTAATAGCATCAATAAGAATTTCCTGTCCATGACAACTACAACAATGGAAGTGTAGAGATTATTTTAGAAATAGAATTGAGAGCATTAGGATTTTATCTCTTTTCATGTCTTATCTCTCTCTATATTTAGGAGATATGTTTTGATTTGTTAGAGATTTGATTCGTTTCCTTGTTTAGGATTAGGATTAATCCCTCTATATCAGGAGGGATAAACTATCTTTTTTTTTCAAGTATTCTAACAATTACTAAACTTTCCACAGCGAGTCAATTCTGGGACTTGATCGTGGTCTCTCCCTACCTAGAGGCATCGCCGGGCCCTCTCCTTTACCTATGGGTGCATGCAATGCCCCTTTCTCTCTGCCTGCAGCAACCACCATCACTCCTCTGCATGTGGCCATCAACACCACCTCACTGCCCTTTTCTCCCTATCAATGATCCTCCTTGCCACTGCATCATCTCCTTCACTCACTGGATCATCGCCCAACACTGCCACCACCGTCGCTCGACTCCTTTCCATCGCTGCACCGGTCTGCAGCATCGACTTCGGCCCCTGCTTTGACTAGCGAGGCACTTCCTTGCTTACAGGACCCTTACGCGATCTATTTAGTTGACCAATCAGGCCGAACTCGATTTGGTTCAATTGCTTGATCACCTCCTTACCTCCATTTCAGTCTTCTGCATCATCTAAGGTCGTGCATTGCATCCACCATGTTGCAGCATTGCCACGGAACCCCCTGCTTCAATCTGTGTGGCTGTTGATAATGCTACTGTTACTATGACTGCTATTGGTGTCATTGCTACTATTACAACCATTGTTGGTGTTGCTATTGTTGTTGACTTCACTACCTACAACACACTTGACTTGGGATCCAGACGATTCAGAATCCCCCGTTGTTGACGATCCTTACCATGGGGGGGTGGGTGGCGATGGGGGCTCCACCCATTAGGATTGGTTCCTGGATTACTGCTACTTGGGATCATCTTCCCTACTTGACTACTCTACTACCTGGTTAGGATCATCTCCCCTATTCTGTTGTCTGCTTGGGATTGCCTCCTCTACTCTGCTGCCTGCTTGGGATCATCTCCCCTACTCTATTGTTTGCTTAAGATCATTTCCCTTACTCTGTAGCTTGCTTGGCATTGCCTCCCACCTACCTGAAGGTCTTTGCATCAGTTATGTTGTTCCAACTCCAAGTGAGTTCGGTTTCCACTGAAGAAGAGACAACTACTTGCATGCTTGACTACTTAAGTACTTGTCTAACTACACACCTACGTGATTGCCTGCCTATTCCAACCCTGGATTACGTCTGATGAGGGGAGTTCTCCTGTTGCACTACTCCTCCAACTTGGGCATTGTATGCTCCAACTTAGGGGGAGAGATAGAGATTATTTTAGAAATTGAATTTAGAGAATTAGGATTTTATCTCTTTCCATGTTTTATCTTTCTATATTTAGGAGATATGTTTTGATTTGTTTCCTTGTTTAGGATTAGGATTAATCCCTCTCTCTACATAAAGAGGGATGAACAACAATTACTAAAAGGGCACTCTTCCTGATAAGGCAGTTGCATGTGATTATCATCAAACTACATCAACTGAGTCATGTACCAGTAGATTGGATGACTCTGTTGATGCCACTCTCCTGCTTCAAATCAAAGAGTGGGAGTTTTCAATTAGATTATTTACATATTCTTTTCAACCAATTTCACTTGTGCATATTTCAAGCTTTCTATAACCCATTTTGTCAATCTAATACAGATCAATGCATCTTCTACCATAACTATACATGTCTACCAATGTTCTCAAGTGTTATTTCCGTAATGTTAGCCCAACTTTAGGCAAGAAATGTACACAAGGAATTACTCAAATCCCTCCCTACCGATTTAATCATTGTCAGTTCTCAATCACATCCTGCCACTGCATATTTTCAGGTGCAAAAGTTTATTACCAGTGGATGTCACCAACCAACTCTGATCACAAACTATAGTATTTCCTATAAAATCTCTTGCTTTAGTGCATGACATGTAGGACATGGATTATCTTGAGTATCCATGTGCTTCATTCACTTGGAAAGAAAGTACACAAAGGAAGAACCTTTAACAATCGTTGTTGTAATCTTTTTTTCTTGGGGAGGAGAACCTTACCAAATGAAAGAGCATTTTCCATGCATCTTCACTAAATTAACAAACATAAATCATGATAGACTTTCCAGTCTAAACAATATCACAGATCTCTCCTTTCCAATATTATCAAAAAAAGAGGCCCCAAGTAGAAAAGTGGCCTCAGTAACTGCTGCTTCCTCAATCTCACTTTAATTATAACCGCCCCCTGCAACATCCCCCCCCTCCCCCCCACACCATCCCGTGCAACAAAAAAATCCTTGATCTGTACTTCATCCTATCTAGTATTAATGTCTTGAAACTAACTAGTTACCAGTTAGTCGACGTGTGCCACTCATGAACCAATCCCATAGGAGATTAGTTGAGCTTAAGAAAATATTAAACTTTTATTATTATAGAAGCCTCTTTCATTTTGATAATTATGAATATATCTAAATGCTGTGGTATTTATTACTTTAGCTTCTTTCTTCTGAACTCCCATATCTTCTTTTTGACAGAGCAGAAATGCCATCCCAGCTAATACTGTTTGTTGAAGAGCCTAAATAAATAAATAACTAAAAGGGAAAAGAAAGGAGCAAGCCACTTGCAGAATACCCTAAATTTCAGGCCTTGTGATAATTTAAATCACCGCACAAGCATTTGCAGATAACCTATTGAATTTAAGATAGTTTCATGAGATTAGATGCAAACAGGAACAAATAGTTCTTAAATCTCATACTTATTTTAAAATTAATGTTTCATAATCTGGAAGTCTACCATGAATTGTTCTCCATGGGACATGAGATAGGAAACAGATAGATGTTTTTTATTACCCCCAAAGAGATGTAAGAAGTCACAAAGTGGATACAACATGCAAAGCGGTGTAGTGGACATTATTTTGTCCTCCATTAGTCTCATAAAAAAAAAGCCCCCCATTAACAATTGAACCTAATACACAATTGTTAATGGAAATTCAATTTAAAAATGCACAATAAAGAATTTCGAAACATAAGATGACTCAGATGAGTTTTTAACTTATTAACGACTGGGATCATGAATTTTACTCTTATCTGATAATCAGAGAAGGGATAAACATAAATGAAGAGAGGGAACTCTCGAAGGTATACAAGTGAGCAATACCTTTCAAGGCATAGCTACGTCTGGAAAGAACTTTTGATGCATATAACTGCAACACCTTTTGCAGCATAGCCTCGAGACCAGGTTTATCACCATCTTTCCTTGCCTACATGTTCAATTGGAAATTTACAAGATTACATGTTGGAAGAAATGAACCAACTTTCGGCAAGATGTTTTGCTGCTAGGAATTACGAAGGACAAGACTATCACTTAGACCTAGTGTCAATGGCCAATTTCTCTAAACCAAGTTGCATAAGGGTTTCAATAAGAAGAGACATACCGGTCATGCACTTGGTGGGTCTGATAGTGGTTCTACATGGACAAAGAGGTGGAAAAATTGCATAGATCAACAGCATAAAAACCAAACAAATTAAGCGAACTGGATCATCATTTTCAAAATTCTAATTTAGTTGTAAAACCTTCAGGCCCCGTATAATAAGGGGAATAAGTTTGTGGAATAAGTAGAGGAATGAAGGAAAAGTGGAATAAATAGTGGAAAAGTGAGTTAATCCATTTGGATGTTTTGGCGTGTTAAAGTTATTCCACAGAGAGGGTGGAATAACTTTAGCCCGTGTTAAGTCTACTTAACCCACCATAAGTTCCAAGCATGTTAAGTGGCATGTTAAACACTTAACACGCCAAACAAACACCGTCTCAATGATCAAATGTATTTTGGGTTAGCCCAAGGCAACAGGACAGAGTCTGTGAAGTTAATATCAACAATTGCAGTAGCCAGTAATACAACTTACCTGTCGCAATTGCGCATTAACCTCTGACAGAAACCCTTCATCTAGTTGCCCTTCCTGCTCGCTCTGATACAATTCCTGGATCGGCACAAAAGACAATTGGATTTGAAAAGAAAAAAATAATGCCCCCAAAAATGAGGCTAGAAGATCAATAAAACTAATCCTCCCAGATGTATAAATTCACTGAATCCCTTATCCAAAAAAGAAAATAAAATCACTATATCACAGTTCCAAAAATTGCAGAAAATAAACTAGGGTAGGGACAAGTGAACTCTATCACAGGAAGGTTCAAACAACATCCTAAGGTACCGAAAACACCTTTTAAGCACCAACCATTTAGGTACATGTTATTGGAGAAGGAAAAAACCCCTGTTGTAAAAATCAACTGAGTCGTCCGAGTAGTCAACCGACTACTCCTAGTTAGTGCCCTGACGACTGAATAACTCATACTTAGGCACATAGTCGGCAAGCCCGACTACTTAGCTGAGTGGTTGGTCTACTTGACCGACTATGCACCTGATTTCTCCATAGAGAGTTAACTTATGATTTTATTCTCTTGCTTGGTTGACTGAACTTGTACTTTTCTTTCGTTGGACTTATGGTTTGTAGCTTGTTTTCATAATTGATCTTGAAAATGGTTTACTTTTATGTAATGGTATATTTTACTTGTTTTATATATATATATATATATATATATATACCCAACCGAGTATTCCCCAACTACTCCCCTGCATACCGTATACTCCTTAGTTAGTAACCTAACCGATTAAATACCGACTATTGACTTTTACAACACTGGAAAAAACTTTACCACTTGTGTATAAAGACTAGGTGGGCAAACTAGAGAGCAACACTCAAGAAGAAGCAAAAGATTGCCATAAAATAGAAACACAAGATTGGGGGGGGGGGGAGCATTCCTTGTTAAACACCCCCCACCCCCCTCTTCCTTTCCAAAAAAAAAGGAACACAAGTTGTGGTTCTGTATTATTCTAAAAGGCGTATGGGCCATTAGCAAGAAATTAAAGGTGCTTCCTTAGGATCAGACAAGACGTATTGACTAACTCAGCATAGAAGTCCAAAGATTCCAGATAAATGGCAATCTGCTTGGCCCTCTTGCGGAAGACAAGATAAGAAACAATATGAATTGCAGATTTCTTATTATATAATAGCCATAGGAAGAGTGATGGTGGCTCCAAGATCAGATTAAAGACTTTTATTCAGAAACTCACATGTTGTATGGGACATGGCCCAATCTTCTACTTAATTACAGGATATAAAGGCAACAGATTTCTCCTTGTTTCTCCAAGTGACTAAATTACTTCTAAGGAAGGTATGATATTGGATGCAAACTTCCTATCCCCTGGAAATTTAGCATAATCAACATTAGAATAGGCCAATACATCAATGTGTCCATGTCAATTATGTCAGTACATGTTGAGATAATGCATGGGTTGCCTGCTATGTTTCCACCTTGCTTTCTTGAGTCCAGGTGGGCCTCTTTTGTTCTGGGGTACGTAGCTTGGTTATCATGGATAGTCAACTTCCTATCTCTCACAATCTCTTGCTGAGTTTCCACTTTCTTTATATCCTTAAGATACGAATTTTGCACTCTAGCTATGAGACAAGCTTTCTTCTCTTCTATACAAAGGCCTTTCCCTTGCCTTGCTTAAGCAGATTATCTTTCCTATCTGAGTTTCCACATACTACAATACAAGATATACTTCCTGCCAGTGGCATGATTTTAAAAGGACTAACCTGACTAAAAAAAAAGCTGATATTACATTCAGTAGTAGCAAGACACAGAAGTTTGTCAAAGATACTCATAGTACTCAAGAGTCGTCCAAATCTAGATATTCAATTTCTTTGAAGGTACTTTTGGGATATATATATTTTTGAAAGCTTCACCCCAAAAAGATCATTCTCAATGAGAATCTCTAGTATATATTTCCTTTTTGAACGAAAAAGGTCTCCAATCTGTCAGGTGATTTTTATATCCAGAAAATAGTTTGATTCACCAAGAATATAGGTGTCTTTCAAAGAAAGACCTGAGTATCCAAAATACCAGAACTAACAACACCAATAAACAGCCTGTCATCTAAATGGATAGCAAAAATAACTATAGCAACATCGCTTTGTCTAAGAAAAGACAGGCGCATCAAAAGCCGACCTTAAGAAGATAATCTTGCTCACCTCCATGCTTAATCCAACCAAGCCCCAAAACTCTGCTTTAAACCATAAATTACCTTTTTGAGCATGCACACTAGACACGCCGCTTCCCCCCCCCCACCCCCGGCCCGACCATAATGGTTGCTGTAGAATAAAGCATTTTTCATGTTCATCTGATACATGGTCTAGTCAGATTACTGGAAAAGAAAGCATTTTTCATATTTATCTGATACATGATCTAGCTCCTGCTTGAAATAACAAAATATAACAACTCCAAAATAAGTCATGTGAGCTGCTGGAAAGAAAGTCTCAAAATAGTCAACAGAGTATAGCTTTCAATTACAAGTCAAGTCTTCAACATTTCAATCGAGCCATCAAAATTATGTTTGGCACGAAAACACATCTGCAACCAATGGCAGTGGCACCAGAGAAAAGTTGGAAAAAAAATCCATTTGCCACAATGTAAAAAAGCATCCATTTCCTTTGAGAACACTATATAAAGGCTCAAATGAGGTCAAACGGTACTGAATCAACAACATGTAGTAGAAGCAGCTCAATGGCACTCAGAATGGGCACTGAGGCAAGAAACCAAAGCAAATAGGAAGAAATTCCAAGCATATGAGTACTCTAATATAAGGGCAACCAGGGAAAGATGTAGACAGCATGCTCAAATATGCAAATTACCACATGAAGCACATAAAAACTTGAATACACCTAGCCGTTTAAACTGAAAAGGATATCCACTTATTTCAACTTAGGTAATGGCTCAGGATGAGGAAGTGTGCATGTCGTCGGTCGTTGATTAAGTAGTTTAAGGATAGATGGTGAGCCGGGCATAAAGAACACTTAATTGGACATTAAGTTGAACATATATCAAGGAGGAGGTGCTTGATCAGGAAGCACTCGATCAGGAAGTGTAGGAGCCAAGGAACGTGATCCTCAATCAAGAAAAGCTCAGTCTTGCAGCAGCAGGGATGCTGCGGGAGGAGCTTCAATGCCCCCCATACTTGGCTATAGAAGGGCACGGGTGCCCAGGCCCAAGCTAAGAAGCAGCAACAGCAAGATTTTTTCTTTTTTCAAAAGAAAAAGAACAAGCAGCAATGGTGAGCAGAGCGACAAAGTAGCAATGGTGAGTAAACAGTGCCATGGCTGGCCAGCGATGATGATCTGATGAATAGGCTGGTGGGTGGTGAGCAGTATGGTTATACAAGATGGGAAATGCGTGAATAGATATGCAGAGTATGGAAGGGAATCCTTGAGGGAATGCCTTGGTAGCTTGTTATTAGAGAAGAAAACAACTTTAACTTCTATCAGAAGCCATAATCTCCAGTATAGTGACCAGATAGGAATAAGGAAAAGATTAAAACAGAAAACTGATGCTCCTGTGCATGTGGTTGTATGTATTCTAACATTAGTCAGATAGGATCATCACATGGATAAGCCGGTTACATTGTTCATAAGCCATTTTTCTGTTAAACACATCGTTTTGTACTAGGATTATAAGCAATTCAGAATATACAAATATTCTTCAGATAATGTTGAAAACACACCTTCTCCATCTGAACAAGTGACATTGGATCTCTTGGAGGCCATAAGATCTCTTCATTCTCATCAGAGACAGGTCTTAAAATCGCTTTGAGGACATCTGTTGAAGAATCAATTTTGTCCTGTAAAGCGTAAAAAGGTGGTACAGTTTTAAGATAACTTTCATTCATGCAAACAAATGGTGAATCAATTAGGGTGCGAATAACATGAAGCAGCATTGCCTTTTCACACACACAAAAAAAAAAGAAGCAACATTGTCAGCATGATCAGAGAACAGAAGGCATCAGGATATGAGTCAAAAGTTGGATGAAGATATTTAAGAAAAAAAAAAGGAAAATATGGGGATGAGAGGGCAACATATGCAATAGAAGAAAAGCAAATTATGTTAAGAAATAGTGATGCTATTCAAGCAACCAAGTCTACTCTTAATCAGTTATAACAAAATTAAAGCAAGGGTCGATGATTGGGAAATATGTTGACAGCAAAACTGGAAGAAACATTCTGTCAAATATATTATAAAAGTAATTACAAAGCTGATAATTACAATTCTAACTTAAGAGTATATCCATAGAGTAAAATCTTGCAAAGAACTCTAGTTAGAACTTTGTCCTCAACTATTTTCATGCAACAACCTGCACCCAAAACCAAGTCTAACCAAGAAAAGATGACAATGGCAAATTATTGGGTGCAAAATGGAGCAATATCAAGCTGTCAAGTAGTAATTCCTGACCCTTGCAGTCACATCTAACTGTTTCTAAATTTACGGCGTGGTCCATTTTTGAGGGTATAACCCCTACTCAATTAAAATACTGACATCCTTATCAAAGTCTATTCAATCAGTCAATTAGTGAATACCAGCCGACTTGTGACTCCATAGGTGGCTCACAAAGACTCCAGTCCAGACGAATCTCCCACCATCACTTCTGTGATTTACCACTTAGTCTTACAAAACCTAATTCCCACATTTTTGGTCAAACCAAAGCAACTGGGGATAGAAACTTGTCGACGTGCATGCATTCCTGACCAAACCATCCTTGAGAGGTGAAATAATGGAGGCTAGCTAATAAAGAGGCGAAAGAGCCTAACTAAAGAGGTGGCAGCAAAAAGGCAAGACTAACCAGCCCGTGATTCTTGACACCATCTCTAATAACCCAATTGAATTCGAATTTTAATTGAGAAAATCTATGTCAACTATTCAAAATGCTTAAACCCAAGTAATCAACTAATATTCTCAACCCCTATTTTATTCACAAAAAATATCAAGCCTTATAGCCACAATCTCATTTTTCTAAGGAATTGCAAAGCGGTATTCATTATTGTATTAAATTCCACATCTCTTAGTCTTAAAATTGCTTTTCCTATTTCTCATAGTCTAGTTAAAATAATTTTGAAGCCGGAATTGTTGAGAGAATGTGTAGTTAGGATTTAATCCTACATCGTGTAATATGGAGAGTTGGAGTGTATGATGGCCTATAAATAGACATTTTACTCCCCGGAATTTACGTAATCTAGTTGCCACTGATTTGCATGAAGCTTATTAGGCTGCCCCATGAATAATGGCATTTCTTCCCCAGAGTTTTTTGCATCTCTATGTTGTTGATTTGATTTCAGTTGCATAGTTATCTACCTACCAAACAGATTCCATTTTCTCTAATGTCATTGCCTCTTAGATATCAAAAATGCCTTTCGTTATTGATACCTTCATAAAGAAGTCTACATGCAGCAACTTCTTGGATTTGTTACTAAGGTGGAGTGTCAAAAGGTCTGTAAATTGAAGAAGGCCATTTATAGGTTAAAACAAAGTCCAAGGGCATGGTTCAAGAGATCTAGTAAAATAGTTCAGGAGTTTGACTTTACTAAATCATCCTCAGATCATTCTATTTTCACTCTACACAGGACAACTGGATCAGTGATTTTTATTATGTATGTCGATAACATACTACTTTCAGGGAGCAATAAGGACATCATTGAGTCCACCAAGATATTTTTGCACTCTCAATTTGTTACCAAGGACTCTTAATTGAGGTGCATTATATTGATAGGAGCCTTGTTCTTTCTCAGCGGAAGTATATACTTGATATGCTACGAAAAGTAGGTATGCTAGGATTCAACCTACAAGCATTCCACTGGATCCTTCTGCTCGTCTAGTTAACTCAAACAACCTTATCTTAGATGTAACATTCTAACCAGATATTGTGCTATAGTAAGCAAACTTCTCTACCTGACTGGCACAAAGCCAGACATTGCCCATGTTGTGGGGCAACTTAGCAGTTTATGCAAGAACCTAGAGAAGTGCACTAGAAAGGAGTATGTCAAGTGTTGAGACATTTGAAGAATGCTCCTGGGAAAGGACCATCTTTCCATAAGCAAGGCCACCTTGATGTGTAGGGATACTTCGATGCTGACTATGTTGGGGCTCATGAAGATCGAAGATTCACCACGGGCTACTATACATATGTGGGTGAAAATCTAATCACTTGGAGAAGCAAAAAACAGAATGTTGTATCTAAATCTAGTGCAAAGTCAGAGTACAGGACTATGGCACATACCACCTGTGAACTTCTCTAGGTTCAATCCATTTTACACAATTTTGGTGCACTTGTTTCAGGACATATTCCTATGTTTTGTGATAATAAAGTCTCCACGTTTATTGCTAATAATCCAGCTTTTCATGAAAGGATAAAACATATTGAACTGGATTGTCATTTTATCATAGATGTGATGCTTACGAGGAAGATATCTACTCCATACATCTCCACAAAAGATCAAGTGGCTAACATCTTCACCAAGGCTCTCTTTAGGAAGTGTCTTGACTACCTGTGTTCCAAGCTGAGCATGTCTGACATTTATGCTCCAATTTGAAGGGAAGTGTTGAGAGTTATTTGTTATTTTTTTATCCTTTCATTATTTTATTATTGTATGAGGGTATGCGTTGTAATTATCCTATGGTGCCTCTCTATATAAAGGCACATAGGGTTTACGAAGTAGCTCATTTGTTTTGACAAAAGGTTTTTTTTTAAAGAAAGAGATGATTCCATGGATTTTATTAGACTTGACAAAAGGTAATGTTAGTCCTATAAATGGATAATGGGGCAACAGACCATATGACATGCAACTCCAAACTTTTCCACTAGTATAAACTCGACTTAGGAAAGGACCAGGTAGCCGTTGCTAACGGGTCAAATGTGACAGTTGCTAGAAAAGGCATCATTTATTTTCTTGATCGTTTCAACTTGATCGATGCTTTACATGTGCCTGATTTTCCTCTCAACTTATTATCTGTGAGTAAGATAACTAAAGAAGTGAGGTGTAAACTGATTATTTATGAGAATTGTTGTCTTGCAGGATTTGGAGACAAGGTGGAAGATTGGGATTGGTTTGGTATCTGACGACTTATACAAATTACCTGCTAAAGTTGCTTCTGCTCTCATGACAATTCTTGCTACTTGTGGAAAGAATGACGAAGAAATAAGTCATGATTTGGCATAATTGACTTGATCATCTCAGTTGCTTGAGTTTGCAAAAGTTATTTTCTACCTTTTTCTTAAGAATAAATGTCCACCCAGGGCTTGTTTGGATGCAAGATAAGTGGAGGGATATCCCTCCTATGAGAGCTTAGGGCATTATTCATGAGGGATTAGGGCACTATTCATCACTTCCATCAACATCCAAATCAAACCATTCCACTACATCACATCAATACCAATATGTATTAAAATATATCCACTTTAACATAACATACATATTAAAATATATTTACTATATCACATCAACCTACTCACACCTATATCTTAATATGAAACAAATATCTACTAACATCACATCAATACATCAATCATTTTATCATACCACTTATTCTATCACCCAAGCAAACACTCCTCTCTACTTATCCTATCCCTACAGTGGTTTATCCCGCACCTAAATGCAACATCGATGAAGTATGAAACTAGTCACTTAGCAAAACATTTTTATCCTCCTTTTTTAGAATCTTATAATAAAAGTGCCCCCACTTTTTCTCTTATTCACATTAATGCTTGGGGTCTTGCAACAATTAAATCTTCTAGTGGTTTTCAATATTTTATCACTTTTATTGGTGATTGTTCTCTCTACACTTTTCTTTATTTGTTGAGAAACATATTTGAAGTTTCGAAGGTTGTCCAAATTTTTGCAAATCTAATTGAAAATCAATTTGGTAGTCACATGAAAGTGTTGAGATCAGACAATGCTAAAGAATACTTGGATACGTCCTTACAAGAGTATTTTTATACCAAGGGCGTCCGGTATAAAACTTCATATAGTTACACTCAACAAAATGGAGTCACTGAGAGAAAAAATTGACGCCTTCTTGGCACTACTCGTGCGTTGTTGTTCCAGTGGAATGTACCCAAACATTTTTAGGGTGACGTTCTAACAAGTGCTTTTTTTATTAATAGGATGTCATTTAGTGTGTTAGGTGGCAAGACACCAACATCTATGTTGTTTCCTAAAAGGAAATCTTTTCCTCTGGCCCCTAAAGTGTTTGGTTGTTTATGCTTTCTTCACAGCCTTGCCTCAAGTAGTGGGAAATTGGATCCAAGGGATATCGAGGTTGTTTTCTTGGGATATTTAACCATACAAAGAAGGTATAAGTATTTTGATCCAACTATAGGAAAACATTATGTTACCCGAGATGTAATTTTTTTTAGGAGGATTTCTACTTTGCCAAGGTTTCTCCGCAAGGGAGTCCTTTGTAAGTGGCGAGGACCTTGGCATGGAGATTTTTGGAGAAAATGGCAGCTATGTGGATGGTAAGGAGAAGGCTAAAGATGATGACAGAAATGGAGATGGTAGTAACATTAAGGAGAAATGTGATAGTGATGATAATGACAGAGATAAAATGTATGGGAAAAGGTACCAACATCCTTATTCTCATTTGTGTTTCCAAAAGAATACCAATGCCAATCCCACTCCTTATGTCCAAATCCACAGCCAAGTATGACTAAGATCCCTCCTCCCATTTTTGAATCTAAATGAAGTTGAAGTAATGATAATCATGAAAGTGTTGAGGCAACTAATAGTATTGCTCAAAGATGTCAAAGGAGAGAAATTAGACAGCCACAGAGATATGCAGAATGTTCAAGATATAAGATTGGAAATTATGCGAGATTATCTAAACTTAGTCCCAAATATAAATGCTTCCTCTCATTTCTTGCAAGTTCTGTTATTCCCGGAAATGTAGGTGAAGCACAACTTGACCCAAAATGGGTAAAGGCAATGTAGAAAGAAATGAAGGGATCATTGAAGAATGAAACTTGGATGTGATATATATACCTAAGAATACCCATATAGTGGACTCCAAGTGGGTATATACTATCAAATATAAGGCTGATGGACAAGTAGAGAGGTATAAGGTGAGGTTGGTTGCAAAAGGATTCACCCAAAAGTATAGTTTCAATTCTTTGGATACATTTACACCAGCAGCAAAGATGAATTCAATTTAGGTACTTCTTTCATTGGCAATTCATTTCTCTTGGCATTTATACCAGTTACATGTCAAAAATGTAAAAAAGAAAATCTTACAGGCTTAAGAAATCTCTCTAAGGCCTTAAACAATTTCTAAGAGCATGGTTCAAAAAATTGAGAGTTATGAAAAGTCCAGGCTATAAGCAAGGAAAAAGTGATCACATGCTCTTCATCAAACGTTGTGATATAGAGTTGCATTACTTCTGGTGTATGTGGATGATCAAAGACCTTCGAAACTTAAAATATTTCCTCGGAATTAAAATAGCCAAATCAAAAATGGATTCTTCCTATGTCGAAGGAAGTATACTTTAGATTTACTAAAAGAAACTGGGAACCTTGGTTGTAAACCAATTGCCACCCCTATCAAAGCAAACCATCATCTAAGCTTAAAGAATGGAGGACTTCTCGATGACTCCTAGAAACATAGGTATCAAAAGATTGTTGGTAAACTTATTTACCTAACTTATTTTCATCTTAAGGCAATGAATAGAATCATTCGTTACTTGAAGAATGAAACAACCCTTCCAAAGGGTCGTTCGGGAATTTTCCGGAATTGTAAGGGTGTTAGTACAATTTTAAACCCCCTGGGTTTTAGTTGTGGGATCTGCAGGGAAAAAGAATACTTTGCAGGGTCAACCTCACAATTTTTCCCCACATTCCACCCTCAACCCACGCACACACACACCCAAAACCCTAACCCTCCTCTATAAAAGACCCTCACCTCTCCACTCTTTCCACACCCAATGCCACCACACCTCCACCTTCACTCCTCCACAGCCGATAGCCATTTCCTTTTTCCCCCCGTCCCCTTGCAACCATGAGTGGGGGAGGAGGAGGGGAGCAAGAGGAGCACGAAGGTGAGAGAGAGAGTCTGTGTGGGTGAGGGAGAGAGAGAGAGCGTGGGTGAGGGAAGGAGCTGGAGGAGCTCGGGAGGGAGGAGAGACCGAGCAGGAGGGCGACGCTGCTGCAGTTGCAGCAGTTCGAGCTCGCGAGGAGGAGCTTCACGAAGCGTCTTACGGAGTCATTTTTTCACAGTATCAAACGTCTACAACACTCTCCAGATATCTGAAGGAGTCGCAGGACGTCCGGAGTTAACACCGGACATCTAACAGCACGTAGGGTGCCGAGATACGTACCCTACACGAGCCTGCATGCATGTACGATAGCAATTAGGTGTCGCTTTTTCACTGCGCATGCATGCGCAAGTGCAAGTTCGTTGGAAAGGCACGTAGCGCAACCTTCGAGGCACTTTAGGACGTCTGAAGGCGGTGTCAGATGTCTGACTACTCTTCCAGACGACCAGGAGCAGTGTCAAACGTCTGGAAGCTCCCTCAGACAACTGCAAAGGGGTTCAGACATCTAAAAAAGATGTAGGAAAGCAAGGTAAGCTATTGCATTTGTTTAAGACGTCTTGGACGAGTCCCAGACGTCTGATTTTGGTCAAAATGCGTGTTTTAGGCCGGTTCAGGACCCAAGCAGGGTTGATTTTATGCAAACAAAGTACTGTTAGTTCCTTTCGAAATGCTCTACGTGTTAGTGTCATATCTATGCTATTTTGAGCTCGTTTGACTTATTGGTCAATGATATAGGTCTCCAGTCCGTAGTGTACACAGAACCTATAGAGACGTCGGGATCTACCGTTCGAGCTTCCATTCCACCCGTATATCCTGGTAGAGTAGTCATCTCTAATACTATGATTTAAATGATTAAAGTGCATGCTATATTAGAAATATCCGATTGAACCCTAGGATATGAAATGAATCTAAGGGCTTAGGAGGATGGATGTACATTACTTAAACCACACTGTTATACTCTGAAATGCATGTTAAAGTCTTTACTGTTAGCAACTGAATAGTTAATTGACGTGGTGATTGTTTAAATTGTTAAATCACAAGCTTCCTGTTATACGATTAAGAATCGAAATGTGAATGGTATCTATATGCCGTATCATGAAATAAGACGAATGCTAATGCACGAACCCTACGAGGAACTAGAAAAGGAATTAAAATACTATGTTATGGAAATCCAATGTGTTGGAACACGTTGCCTATGGGCTGGTTGGTTGTATGAACTTGGTTACGGAAAGTGAGCTGGCCCTCATGTACACGATACCGAGGAGAGCTGCTATCACTTTAGTGTAGGGGGGAGTTAGCCGTCTCTTGAGTTGGGACCCTAGGTTAAAATTGGTCACCCTACACCGACTCTTGTTAGGCCCACTGGGCAAACCAGGATAGCCGGGTGAGGATATGCAAATTATTGAGGGGTATGGCCCTTGTTCTGTTCTGCATTATACGTTTGGGCGTACCTGCTAGCGGAAATGACTAACCGCGTATCAGTGCAGGGTAGCTACCCGTGCGCTTATCACGCATGTCGTAGTCACCGCTACGTCGTGACCATGATCCCGGGGTGATAAACCGGGTGTAGGACTACCAAAGGGTGCTCTCCAACCAGGAGAGTATCACGTGTACATCCTGCATCGCAGGAAAACTGCATCAAGATCGTTCTCTTAGGGAACAAGTGTATTAAGAAATGTTGTGGATCCTTACTAGAAATCGAATCAGAAACACATAGATGATTTAAACGGAAATAGATATTAACACATAACTGAAAATTATATAATTAATTAGCTACTTGTTCTTTTATGTTTAATTACATGAAAATGACATAAACACTACTCTACTCAGCGTTAGCTGACCACAAATATATATAATCATGTTCAGGTCAGGGAGTTGAGCAGCCAACGCCATCGACTGCAGAGGGTGCTGAGCCCAGTCGTAGTTATTTCTCTTTTTCCATTGCAGAGGCTTTTGTTAGTAGTGAGTACCTTTAACATGTAATACCTATTTCTGTTATATTTCTCTCTACTCTAGTTGTGATGGTTATGTTTGTACTCGTACTTTCCGCTTGTGGCATGTAGTACCTTTGAGATTTCTGTTCTATTTTTCATTACTGCCTAATATCTATTTTCTGCTTAGTTACATTACATATGTGGTTGTGGAATGATTTTGTGCATTTGGTTATTTCTTGTTTACATTGCATATGTGGTTGTGGAATGATTTTGTGCATTTGGTTATTTCTTGTTGGACGACTGGGTCTTGGGATTTAATTGAGGCGAACCGTTCTCGGGTTCCATAGGAAGTTAGGATCGGGTCGTAACAAAGAAAAATCCCAGCAAAGGCCTTCTCTTTACCAAAGGCAATAGGCTTAGTGTTGAAAGATATACTAAAGGCGATTGGGCTAGGCCCATTGATGATAGAAGGTTGACTACGGGATACACTATATTTTTAGGTGGAAATCTTGTCATCTAAAAAAGCAAAAAACAAAGTGTGTGTGCAAGATCAAGTGTGGAAGCTGAATATAGGGCTATGGCTTCTAGAATCACCAAGATACTATGGGTGAAGATCATGTTGAAAGATATTGGGCTAAACCCAACCTTATCTATGAAGCTCTACCGTAACGATAAGGCTGCAATAAACCTTGCCAACAATCCCGTGTTCCATGACAAAACTAAGCATGTTGAGTTAGATTGACATTTCACATGGAAAAAATTGACTCAGCTGAGGTGTGCATACCTTACATTCAATCCAATGATCAGGTGACTAATATCTTCACTAAAGATCTTGCCCAGATGACATTTGAAGAAAATGTTGGCAAATTAGGCATGTGTGATCTCTATGTCCAACTTAAAGGGGAGTGTTGAGTTGTAATATAAACGGGTATATGGATCTTAGGGTGGATCCGTATAACCCACATCACTATATATTGTACACCCCCTCCTTCTATTGTTCTTCAGTGAATAGAACCCTAACTGTCAAAGAGAGATAAGGGTGAAGACTACCATGGTTTTTCCCTTCAGGGTTTTCCATGTTAAAGCGTGTGTTCCCTTGTGGATTACCTTGACTATCTAATTTCACAGTTACCTCTTTGCTTTAGAACATTCATGACTCTGACACAGACTGGCATTTTTTTTGAAAGTATGATACAGACTGACATAAATTATTAAAAGACAAGAATATGTAGTTCATATATCCAAATTTCTGTCGGTCAAAATCAGCACCTTTTGCCAGTTCAGAAGACGGGCAGACACTTCAGAAAATGGGCAGGCCACATGTACATAAACAGGAAGACAAAGCCAAATGAAGGAAAGAGAAGCATAGAAGGTTAGCAAGTAGTCACCAACTTATACAATCAGGTTGCCATCATCAACACCAAGCAGAATTTCAACCAGTATAAATGTCATCTGCTGTACATAACAAAGCCCACTGTGGTGACAGCAAGAGAGGTACGGGAGTCAAAAGTGTGGGAAAAGGAAGAGATAAACAAAGAGAGAAGCTAGCTGTGTAAAATGTCTCAGAAGGCTGACCATTATTGCTGAAACATGGAAAAAGAATTACAAAGAGAAAACCTTAAATTTCACAAAAATATGCTGGCAAATTGAAACTTTGGAAAATCAACAGCTTGCCAGAAAAAGCCCAGAAAAACAAAACTATAGGTATCTCAAGGGGAACATCAAGATAATGGCAGCATTCTGCTGGCAAGATGTAAAATTGAGATCCATGCACCTATCAAAAGCACACATATTAGAGGCATATGTGAGATGGATTTTTCACCACAAAATAATCCTAACTGACAATCTTTCATGTCATAGCTCAACATAACATTTCACAAGAGACAAAGTAAGATCCAAGGTTTGACATATCAGCGATATATCACCAATATATCGATATCAACGGATATCTCTATATTGATATCACATGTATCTCTTTTTTTCATGATATCACCGATATATCGCCAATATCGAACAGGACTGCAATTGCGTTTTTCTGTTAAATTGATGATATGTGACCGATATGGAAGATCAACTATGTTCTTTTTCATTATTCTGCAGGGATGATCAAGATATTGAAAGAAATTATGACAAAGAGCCAAATAAAAATGAAAGAATAAAAATTACTTTGGTCTTATGAACGAGGCGATCAACAATGTTCATTACAGTTGAAGCTAACTCCTCATAGTCTTTCTGTCAAGTGTAAAATCAGTTAAGAGACACGGTAAATATACAATACCAGAATCAATTATTCCTGAAAATTTGGCAAAAACAAATATAAACATGTCATTAAAACGAACGATATGCAGCCATTTTCAACCAAGTTAGAAACGTGCTTTATCATCCTCTGATTTGCTTGTTTCAGTTCTAGCCGCAAGTCGAACCCAGAAACCTTCATTGAAAGCGAAGATATTCTCCACAACCACTTGGTCAAGCTGGTCACAGATAAATTGAAGTTAATATACCCAAAAAAAGGGGACAAAAAACACAATCTTAGCTGAAACCCTACATTAATACTAACAAGAAATTTCTTCATAAGAAAAAAATAAAGAAAATGGGCTCAGATCTGTTGGAGTTGAACAGTCGGCAACTTTTGATTCAACGTTGTAGAGAGATGAGCCCTTTCTTGTCTGTTAGTTCTTTTCTGTCAGTTTTCCCTTTTCTATTTTTCACTGAGGACTAATCAATAAATGTCCCCTAGCCTCCCACTATACATAGAGGCCGAAGGTTTTCTTGGAGAAATAGAACAACTCATTTTCTTCTCAACAGACATGGACAATCTAAGACCATAATCATCAGTGTGAACCATCATATGATCAACAGCCCTATAGACCGCATTGGAAGATTTCTCTCTTTGGATTCCACTAAAAAAGTCTCCTTTCACATCAAGCTATATGGTATGGGTATTGTCAAAAGCAAACCATATCCGAAGAAAACTTCAGTGCTCGCAAAGTGGAGATAGACTTACTTCTTTAGGACTTGCATCCCTCAACATGTCAATCAGTCGATCTACTTCTACAGTCTTCTGAAAGGATCCCTCAGCATCTTGATTGACTGCACATATTAAAGTTGTCCTGCTTATAGGAATTCAAAAATGTAATTTATTTATAAAAATTAACCTGCCATCACATAGTTCGTTGTTCGTGGTTTTTCAAATAAAACCATTGTACATCAAATTATTCATATGGAAAGCAATGAATGTCCGTTAAAAAGTGCAAGATTCTCAAACCAATCAATGGTTCAAGTACCTTTGATATGCAATTAAAATTTCAGAAATAGGTCCTCAACTACAAGAAATTTTCCCTTCTAGGATCTCATCAGCTTGTTAAAAAATCTCTTCGAAAAAACTTCTTCCCAAAAACCATGTGAAATTTAATTTTGCTTCATTTTTTTTTGGGAATCCACCCATATCATCAATTTTAATACCCAAACTGCCCTTCTCCCCTATGGAGGAGGAGGAGGAGGAACACTGTTTCACACACCACATCATTGATCCAACATCTTACACTCATGAGCATTGCATAATTTCATTGCTTCTACAATGCATGAAGAATTGTAATGAACTTCTCTTTCAAATCCCATTATATTAAAACTGCTGCAAGCAAAAATTTTATAGATATCGTCGACAATATAGCAATAAGCAAATCCTTGCAGTTGCAAAGAGAATATGACAAGCAAAGGATGATGATGAAAGTAGTTCGATTGCATTCATTTTCAATCACAAAAATCCACAACATATTCCCATAAAAAAAAGTAGAATAAGTTTTCACCCACCAAGGCTCACCAACCTTGTGAGCCAATTGAACACTCCCTACAACAAAGAGTCAGCAGAAAAACCTACCTCTAGGCTGCCACCTTCTCTGATGTCACAGTTAATTATTAGAATGTATAGAAATGTTACGTGTCAGCTGAATTTAGGTATTTTGCCTAAATGTTGAGCCCATAAAGTCCTTTGACCCAACAAGTTATTGTTATCCAATTTAACCTATAAACATAGGTTTGGGGTCAGCATGTTATAATGGTCTAAGGATAGACCAATCAAATGAACCTTGGAAAAGTCTAAATGCCACACCATCAAAGTGACAGCAAGAGTAATGGCTAGATCTTCCATCACAGAAAAAAAAGGCAACTGCACCCAACTTGCAGCCAGCTATCAACCACTTTATCCTACCATGCTGATAAAAGAACACAGAAAGAAATGCTTTGCACAACTGGAGACATAAAGTGTACTCAAAATCTCCAAGGAAAGAACATGTACTGTCAGGTAGCTAAGCCAGAGTCATCATCAATTTGTAATCCTTTCTTTGCATAACCAGGTTGGTTCAAATCTTCAAGGCATATTCCCATCAGTTTTTAGCTTTATGCCATGATAACATAAAAGCCAACAATGGTAAAGACATTGTGATAGTACAGCCAACCTAAAAAAAAACATTCATCAAATAATAGAAAATGGCGCAGGCACTTGCTAAAGTAGGTTTAGTAACTATTCAGGCCTTTCTGTACATCTGTTTTCCATTTCTTCATTAATTGCAATTACGAATCTCAAGGCAAGAAGAGTCCTAATTCTCATATCAACCACATGTACAGCAGTCAGCAATCTCAATTTTGAAAACCTAATGAAGATAAGAAAAATCCAATGATACATCCTCAGTTCCATATTGCAGGTTGTCTAAATAGCTAATGAAGATATGAAAATTCCAATGATACAGCCTCAGTTCCATACTGCAGGTTGTATAAATAGGATAGGCCAATTAAGTATTGAGGAATAATGCTAATGGATTGAGTTTAAGCTTTCATTTTGTATTTTTTACATTGATTGATCCCTGGACCAAATAAGATTTATTTAAAGGTGGCCTAAATTTAGCTTGAGGGCATCATAATGGGTATTGAAGCTTGAAGAAGTAAATGTCTAACGAAGCAAACACCCCTATATCCAAATCTTTAGCTTTCTGGTATCCATATCAAAAAAATATACAATATCCAGCAGGATGATCACTGACCCTATGTGATCATACTTTTTTTTTTTTGAAAAGTGAAAGGGTAGTTATCCAAGTGATATGTGATCATACTTTTCCTTTTTCAAAAAAAAAAAATCCAATATCCAACTTCTTGATTCACTGATAGGGAAGGGGCCAGTTACAAGTGAGGGTGGGGATAATGGGATCAGATATTGAAAAAAATTAGATGCCATTGTAGTCAGATGTATAACATTTTCATAAAAAGATGGAAATATGATACACATCAAACGAATGCAGAACTGAATCCACATAAGGATCTTGTTTATCCTTTCTTTTGACCAGTAAAAAAGAAGGCTACTCATCAGCTTTATTCAATAATAAACGGATTGTTTTTCTAAGGGGTAAGAAAAAAAAATAAAAAACAGCCTTACAACTTGGTTAAGACAAAACACGCTTACTCCTCAACAAAGCATTTTGCTCAAAAGAGCACATTATCAACATAAGCCTTTACACCATCTAAATTTACTCAGTTTCTCTCCAACCAAATAGCCCACAGAACCACAAGTGGCACTGCCCTCTCCTTCTTGATTCCGTACTGCATCATATCAAGTGTGCCCTAGAAACCATCCAAAGAGGAAGTGTCTATCCATGCCAAAACATTTGAGCCCAACCAGTACTTGCAAAGCAACAAGTGTAGAAGAGATGGTCCAAATCCTCCATGCCATCACTGCCACGTCTGCACCTTGCTTTATTAATCACCCTTTGTTGTTGTAGCTCCCATGCAAAAATTTTGACCTTCAAAGGTGCTTTAGCCAACCATAAAAGATTAAGTAAAAGCCCTTAATCTCTGAGAAAATCCTCATCCCGGTCCCTGCTTTAGCTCGAAGTGAAGGCAATGCCATCTTTCTTCTGGTGAAGGTAGTAGAGAATATCAAACCCCTCTACAAAGTAGAAAAAGTCAAAATAGCAGGTATGATTTATGATGTCCCCTTGATTGTTGGCAAGGATCTTCAACAAAGCTTAGGTATTCATTGGATCCTAGAAGGAGCAAAGGAAGGACATATAAACAAGAGTACCAGCTTAGAAAAATCTTCATTTGAGGAAATAGTAGATGCTTACCAACAAAGGGGAGTTGCACATGTGAAAAGGAAGAATCTTCATAGATTGCCTTCAGTAGAGTAAAGGTCCACACATTTCAGATGGCCTACCCACATGTTTGGCTTTGCCCAATTTAGACGTGGTTCCCTTGTCAGCCCCTCCTTTTAGATCACCTCCTACGTGCATAAGACTAGGGAGGAAGTACTAACTGGAGAAAGGTAGACTAGGGTAAAGGGCGTGGAATTGACAAAGCCATCCTTTCTGTGTCAATGATCATTCAACTACCCCTTTATCCCCTTATGAATGCTTCATTACACTCGTCGAGATTTCCTAGGGTAAGTGCACCATTGTTAGGAATGTATAGGTGAGCATATTTGACCTTTCATTTTTGGAGCTCCATCATTCTTTAAGATTTCTTGGGGCCATAGTTCCAGAAGAAGAGGATTTGATCAAGTATGGAAGGCCACAACCAAAGCTATGCAACGGGACAACATTCAAGATATTGAAGCCAAACTGACCTTGGAATTGAGCAAATACACTTTCCCAGACCAAACTGGATCCACCTCACTTTAGAAGAGTATGAAAGCAAACTAAGCCATATGATTTCCTCTTCAACATTATTACCACTTGGCTATATTTGTGGTTGTTTTCTCACATGACCGTCTCTGCCACACTCCTCTTCACCAACCCACTCTTCTCCTTCACTTATCCTCCACCTCCACCCACCCACCCTTAGCACCTACTCTCCCTCTCATCATCCTATCTAACTATCCCTCACAAAACTTGCCTATGAAGCTCTAATTCACATACAAGCCTAACGCATAAAAACCAAGGGTTCCACACTATTAAGTCATAGCCACATAGTACTCCGTATATGACATCCCTAAATTCCAAATAAATGAGGCTCGATTGCTTAGATCCTAATTAAGACATTAGGTCCCCATACTAGGAATTTTCTAAAGTTGACTGGTACTACTTGAAATATTGGGAGTGAGGATTTCAAGTAGGTTGCTTTTGAATTCAAGACCAAGGTGCAACCAACTTTTATCAGGCTTATTTTTCTTTACTTGCATAGGTAATAAAATTAAACTAGTTATTACAACCTACACTACAACATCATCCAATAGATATTTGGCAAGCTCATGGAAGGAGGGCCGTAAAGCACACAACAAGAAGTTTTGTTCGGAAGCACATAAGTAGGTAAAAACCTAGTGATAGGACTAGCAAAAAGTAGAAAGTTGAGAGGACTATATAAGGAATAAAGAAATCCAAAATTCAAAATGCAAAGGTTCTCGCATAAACATATACATCAGTAGATAAATTCCCTTCATTTCTTTCTTTAGTTCCCTTGACGATTGAAGCTAGAAACAAATCCTACTATTTTAGTCAAAGACCAGATGCAATTTGTGACAAGTACTTCATCAGAAAATCCACTGATCTAAAGTCCCAATATGCACGACAAAAGACTCATCATTTACTTACTTATCACCCTTTAGACGATTACCGAAGCTAGAATTAGTGGTCTAATTATTCCACTCAAACACCAAATACGAGAAAATTTTAGAACATTCAACATTAACTAACGGCTGCAATCCCCTGTAGATTTTTCCATCTGATCAGACCGAATTGACGGCCATGACACCTTTCCCTACCACGCATTGCGATCCGTATTTTCATTCCTTGGTGGGTGTTAGATTGCATGTGATCGCCACTGAAACGCCTCCAATCAGAAAAATGGAAACACACATCAAGTATCCGGATCCATAACGAATCGAAGGGATGATTCGTGAATTTACTTTAAAGAGTTTCTTACGACTAAACAGAGTCCTTCGAAGGAACATATATACGAGATGGTGAAATAAACAAGGAGGATGGGAATCGAAGAAGTCGAGCGTCCTCTCACCTCTTCCTGTCGGTCGATTTTGAGTGACGGAGATGCGGAGGCGAGGGATCTGTCGGGCGGCCAATCGTGAGCGTTCCTCCCCGGAGTCCCCTCCATTCTCGAAGCTTCGGCTGCTGATGGACGAAAGGGTGATAACATATACCCGCGGAGGGGAGAGAGAAGATGGTGTGTGCGAGGTTGAAGAGAGAGAAGGATTACTCCGACGTGTGAGGAGATGGGGGCTGCGGAAGTGGAAGTGGGGGCGGCGACGCACATTCCCATGGCGGTGGAGGGAGATGACGTTCGTTAGATGGCTTCTGGTGGAGGAGGAGGATGGTGCGGTTATGAGGCGTGGAGGCGATGAGGCGGCAGCTTGAGCTTAAGCGTTAACGACCACTCGGGAGGTGGATGGATGGGATGGGATGGGATGGTTTCAAGTGAGATGGGATAGGATGGTTAAAATATATGTTTACATATCGCAAAATGCGACACGTAGATTCTAGAAAAAGGGTATCGATCTCTGATCTAGGTAAAACTGATGCGTTGATTTTTAATTTTTACAAGAAGCTTAAAACGTGACTTTCAATTGTGAAATGGGATAGTTTTTAAAATGTAAAATTTTCGTTGCAAAATGATGACATCAATTTCCTAACAAAAGGTAAAATCTAGATTGAGTATGGAAATTTAAGTTCGAGATCTTATGAAGGGTACTTGTCTTGTAGTCTTTGGTAAGTCTTACTTATAAAGTATATTATTTTTTATACGTTTTCTTCTTCCTTTACTACAGCAGCATTAACAGTTGAGCTCTAGGTAGTGAGGTAAAGAAACGAAGGCTTACCAGTACTAGTGGAGATTAGAGGTGTTCTTTGATCTTGCTGAAGACTTCTTGGCACCGAGGTGTAACGAACGCGTGCCCCAGACGTCTTTTAAGACGTCTAGGAGGTGGCCCAGACGTCGGTCCAGACGTCTGGGATCGTTTCCAGACGTCGGTCCAGACGTCTGGGATCGTTTCCAGACGTCTGGAAAACAGTTATTTTCGCACGGGAAAGTCGTCTACGCGCCTGTACGCGCAGACCCGCGATTCCTCTCTCTCTCTCTTTTTCCCTCTCTCTCTGCGGCTGCAGGCGGCCTGCCACCTCTCTCCTCCTCGCGCGGCCTTAAAAGGGCCACGCCTCCCCTCCCATCTCCACCGTCTCCTCCTTCTTCTCCTTCCTGTGCGCGAGAGCGAGCGGACGCGAGGGCGGCAGCGGCGGCCGCAGTGAGCGCGGAGGTGCGGCATGCGAGGGCGGAGCTCTGCCGTGAGGGCGAGCTCGCCGGAGCGGCTTGGCCGGCCGGCGGAGGGCGCAGGGGGCACGGAACGACGCGGAGAGGGACCTGCTGCGGGCTAAGCAGCAGACACGCGAGGTGCGACGCGGGCGGCGTCGCGAGCAGAGGCCGAGCAGTGCCCTGGTTCTGGAAAAATTTCCAGAATCAGACGTCTGGGTTGATAGCCAGACGGCAAGGTCGACGTCTGGAAGATCATACAGACGTCTGAAAGGTGAGTTTTCCGCCTTCTTCTTCCTTCCTGTCGACTGACCGTACTGAGGGAGGGGGTTGGCTGTGCGCAGGTTCGCTGATTCGCCATCCTTTGCGAATCAGACGTCTGGAAGTTGTACCAGACGGCGGGAGTGACCTCCAGACGTCCCTGCAGACTTCTGGACGTCTGGGAAACCACGCTGAACAGGTAATTCTCTGATCCACCGTTTAAGACGTCTGGAAGGAGTTCCAGACGTCTGATTTTGCACAGTATCGTCTTTTTCGACCCGTTTAGGGCCCGTTCGGGCTCCGTTTTCCGCGATTCGAGTTGCGTTCTTTTCAGAATTAATTCCTCTACCCGTCTACAGTAGCTATACACTGTTTTGAGACACTCCTTGTGTTTGATCCTTGTGATAGGACCTCGTTCAGTTGCAGTCTTGAGAGTCACGGAGGCACGCGGGATTCCCGATCACGCCCCCATTACTCCCGTTGTACCTGGTAGAGTGGCTTTAAGTATTAATAAAATCTGTTAAAGTATGGAACCATAACTAGAACCTAGGACATCGCATGAATCCTAGGAATGAGAAATATATGGAATGATAGTTCCTAGGTGTTGCATGAATCCTAGGGCCGGAAAACTAGATTGTATGCTAGATCCTAGGATGTGGCATGAACCCTAGGATGGAAAAACTAGTGGAATGTATAATACTGCAGTCTCGGAAAAATGGAAAGGAATATAAAGCTGCCTGTAAATTGAATTAACAGCTGCCTGTTATGAATAAAGAAACATGATTGAGATCATGGATTGTGAGAACATGAAACTGGAAAGTGAAACATATGATGTTCTGAGATAAAGAGCTGGAACCCTACGGGGAATTAGGAGTGGAACTCCTGGAAAGAAAAAGGAATGGAACTGAGATGTAGTTTGTACTGTCTCTTGGGTACGCAGTACCAAGGGAAGTACCTGTACCTGTTTAGTGCAGAGTGGGGCCAGCCGCCCCAGGGACCCGGGGTTAGGATTGGCCGCTCTGTACCGACTTGTTGGCCCTCGTGTACGTAGTACCAAGGAGAGCTACTAGTGTTAGGAGAGTACTAGCTACCCCACGGACCCCGGGGTTCTGCTAGCCTCCTTCACCGACTTGTTAGGCCCACTAGGGCAAACCAGGGTAGTCAGGCGAGGGTGCGCGGACTGTGGAGGGGCAAGGCCCCGGTTTGGTTACTGTGGAGGGGTTGGACCCCTGTTACTGAGAGGGCTCTGCCCTGGTTCCGTGCTGTGCTTTGGGCGCACCCGTTAACGGAAACGACTGACCGCGTGCCAGTGCGGGCTAGCTACCTGTGCGTTTACCGCGCGTGCCGTAGTCACCGTTACGTCTGTCAGTGACCTTGGGGTGGTTGACTGAGGGTAGGATCACCACGGGGGACTCTCCCGGCCAGGAGAGCACCACGTGCTACTTCTACTTTTGGAAAAGACTTCAATCAAGATCGTTCCCACGAGGACATTCGAGATCAAGTAAGGGATCTGAGAAATAAATGAAATAGTGAGAAAATTGAAAGACGTGAATAAAGGAAGTAATAGAACATAACAGCTACTGTACACTCTACTGTTGCCTTTAGTTAGTTTGCCACTCTACTCAGCGTTTTGCTGACATGTTACACTCGTTACCTTTTTCAGGACCAGGTGTTGAGCAGCCAGGGTCGGCGGCTGCAGAGGACGCTGGGCCGAGTAGGGTCCAGTAGAGTTTACCACAGTCTTTTGCACCTCTTTTGTTTCTGTTCTAGTGAGTAGTTTTTGTTTCCGCTGTACTTTTCTTACCTGCAGTTCTTGTTATATGATAAATGTTGTTCTACTGTTGTGGTGGTACCTACTGTAGTAGTTTCTTTCCTTACTGCTGTACTTTCTTACTGTTAGTTATATTCATGCTGAATGTGGTTTATTTTACTGTCTTTTGGTTACTTCCTCGTTGGACGACTAGGTCTTGGGATTAGTCGAGTCGGTCCGGTTCTCGTGTCTCGTAGGGACTCGGGAACCGGGTCGTTACACGAGGCATCCAATGTCCCGTGGTGTAGCCTTTGCCTATTTTCCAACATTTAAAGAACATGAGGTATCGGTCGAATGCCCTTGACAGGAAGCATCCCAAGGCGGTGACCCACACCACTAGGGATTGACCGCATGGAGGTTCCTAAGTGAGTGGAGGTCTATAGTCACCTGGATTTTGTCTGGATTGACTTTGATCCCCTTACCTGATACCAAGAACCTAGAAATTTGCCTAACGAAATGCCAAATGTACACTTCTTTGGATTCAACATGAGGCAAAACTCTCATAGTGTGTTGAATACTTCGACTAGATTATCTAAGTGGTCAAAGAAATTGATACCCTTTACCAACATATCGTTAATATACACTTCGAGGAATTTTCCAATTAACTCTATGAAAATGTAGTTTACAAGTCACTGGTAGATAGTTCCAACGTCTTCAGCTTGAAGGGCAATACACAGTATTGGAATAAACCCCTATTTGTTACAAAAGAAGTACGGGACCTTAATGAGAGAGTCATCATGTCACCTAATTTGCCCTAATCAACTAGCTTCCATAGATAGTTATCAGTGAATAACATTATTACATGGTTAATGACACAATTCAGATAAAATAGCAAGAACCTTGAAAATAAGTTAAAATAACTAAATTAAGGTTTAATTAATGTTTACTTAAGTTTAATTAATAAATATGACTCAAATATAACTATTTAGCTATATAAAAAAGCACTCAATATAACTTATATTAATTCGTAACCTAAGTTGTTAATTAATTTAATTTAGTTAATCACTTAAATAAATATAGATAAAATGGGCAAAGATACAATTTCATGGCATAAACATGTTATTTACATTATTTATAATTATATATAAAAAGTTGAAAAATAAATAAATTTAAATAAACCACCAAACCTACTATTTGCATTCAGGTCCTTATCTTTTATGATAATCGAGTCCTTTTTATATCAATCAGATCCTTTTCCTATTTACAGATAGGTCTTCCAAGCTTCTTCTTTCTCATCCTCTTCTCCATCTCCACAAATTGTCCAAGACCTCCGGTGACAACACCACTTAGATCATCGCTTAGTCGACAATGTACGACCACACATGTTGCCACTAGAACTCTGCTAACCGCCTCCTCCACATCCAATGGACTGGATCACCCTAATCCCAACAAACTCCGGAATGGTGAGTCCATCGTCGTCAGAGACGAAGACCTTTATTCTCACAAATCTAGACTTGTTTACGTTCAGATTCCTAGCTCCTAACCTTCCTCTCTACCTATAAATAGCCCTTCTACCCTCTGATCACAAAGGTCAAGCCCTTAGCCCTCTTCCCTAAATAGTGGCTGACAATAGACTATTCTTCTTCTCCGACGACTCTTCTTCCTCTTCCGAAAGCTTCTACGGTAGAGAACTCGTCTCTCCCACCACCTCTTCCCCTCTAGCGGCCGTGATAGGACCAAGGAGCGTGCCATCTCTTCTTCTATGCTTTGATCGCCACCGAAGTCTTCTCTGATTAACATTGGAGTTCTTCCTATTCTTGCCCTGCCATAGGCAAGTTCCCTTATCTCCATCAGGTAAGTAGCTCTAGATCTTTAGATTACTCTCTAGTTTAGTTTTAGGTCTTTAATTCAAAGGAGTAGGTCATAGATAGATTTCATTTCTCACCTCCTCCAACTTCGGCAAGCCAATTCTGGTTCGTTGGACTTCCATTCACTTACCTAATCACCTGATTAGCTTCTTTACCTCACTGCAAGTTCATTCCACTTCTTTTCTCACTTAATTAGTCACCTATCCATCTAGTTCACATCACCTGCACCTAAGCTCCTCCGCTGTCCATGGCAGAGGCTCAGATCACTTCACACATTCAAATTAGGGTCCTCCATCACCTTCACACACTAATAGGATCCCGTTCCCACCTCTAATTGTACCTATTATCACTCACATATAAAATCCCTAATTTCGCCTCAAACTTTGAGCTTGTTGTCAATGGCAAACTCAGAGGAGTGATTTCATCTAATTAAACATGTCTACATCATCACAAACACACCAGAAACATTTTGCCCCACTCACTCAATTGAGTGAGACAAGCCCTTCTGAGTTCGGTCGAACTCAGAAGGAAATTTTTGAGTAATTCCAAGCTTAATCTTTACATCTGTGCTTAATTGAAGTTTTTATTGAGTCTCTGAGGTTCTTGAGAATCTTAGGAATCTTTTTAACCAGTTCTTGATGGTTTTCATGGAGATTCGATCTCTGATGATTTAAAGCCTTCACCAGAGCTCCAATGAGCTCGATATCAACATTGAGCTATAGTGCTTTATTTTCTCTCAATGACTCTAGATCAATTACTTGTGATCTTCTAATGAAAATCTGATCATTAATTCTTGATCCAATGACTCAAGCATTCCACTAGGCATTGTCTTCCTCAGCTCCGACAGAGCTGAGGAGACATGTTTTTCGAGGCTTAGAACTTGGAATTAGGTCCTGAAGCATGAGTAGAGCACATAGATTCTAGAAATGCTTTCAATTAGGTCTGTGAATCTCTCTTTCGATCTGATGATCAAACCTATTTAGAATCTTAGGCGGAGTGCATGAGATCACCTTTACAGTGGTGAAAAGTCAAATTTGATGATCTCATTGAATTCCATAGGTTGAATTTAGTCTTTCTAGGTTTTTGATTTGATCTAAGATGAAATAATATACAAAGTCAACTTTTGAGCTATTCTAGTCAACCTAAGTTTGTTCTTGAGGTCCTTGACCTCAATACTTGGATTTTATGACTGATTTGAGTTCCCGCATCAATTGCGATTCATTTGGAACCAATTAGATTATGTTTTGACGAATTCTGTTAAAATTTCAAATTCCTTTACAGTTTGGGTTCAAATTGAACCTCAAATGTATGCAATGGTATTCTGGTGAGATTTCAACTCGAATTCCACCCAGATCAAGCTGATCTTCTGAAGTGCGTTAGATGAATTCTAGAGATTGAATTCTATTTGTTCAACTTTTTAAACCTGAGATTAGATGTTCTAAGTTTCGACGAGAAGCTCCAAAGAAATGGAGCTTTCCTATGCTTCCTAGATGCTCCATTTCTATTCCATTCAATGCGGAATAGTTTATAGCACTGAGTAGAGAACTTAACTAAGAGATTTGAAGGAGTTTGATAAGTCTATTGTAGGTTCCCTTCTTTGTTGGTCTACAGTAGAACTACCATGGTTCCAAGCCAAGTTTAGGCCTGTAACGACCCGATTCCCGAGTCCCTACGAGACACGAGAATCGGACCGACTCAACTAATCCCAAGACCTAGTCGTCCAACGAGGAAGTAACCAAAAGAGCAGTAAAATAAACCACATTCAACATGAAATATAACTAGCAGTAACAAAATACAGCAGTAAGAAAAAGAACTACTACAGCATGTACCACCACAACAGTAGAACAACATTTATAACATAACAAGAACTACGAGTAAAGAAAAGTACAGAGAGTAACAAAAACTACTCACTACAGCGGAAACAAAAGGGGTACAAAAGAGCAGTGGTAACTCTACTAGACCCTACTCGGCCCAGCGTCCTCTGCAGCCGCTGACCCTGGTTGCTCAACACCTGGTCCTGAAAAGTAACGAGTGTAACACGTCAGCGAAACGCTGAGTAGAGTGGCAGCTAAACTAAAGAAACAGTAAAGTGTACAGTAGCTGTTTTATTTTCTTTCTTCCTTTATTTACGTCTTTCTATTGTTTCACAATTTATCTATTTCTCAGATCCTTCACTTGATCTCGAATGTTCCTCGTGGGAACGATCTTGATTGCAGTCTTTTCCGAACAGAAGAAGTAGCACGTGGTGCTCTCCTGGCCGGGAGAGTCCCTCGTGGTGATCCTACTCTCAGTCAACCACCCCAAGGTCATAGACAGACGTAATGGTAACTACGGCATGTGCGATAAATGCACAGGTAGCTAACCCGCACTGGCACGCGGTCAGTCGTTTCCGTTAACGGGTGCGCCCAAAGCACAGCACGGAACCAGTACAGGGCAGAGCCCTCTCAGTAACAGGGGTCCAACCCCTCCACAGTAACCAAACAGGGGCTTGCCCCTCCACAGTCAGCGCACTCTCGCCTGATTACCCTGGTTTGCCCAATGGGCCTAACAAGTCGGTGTAGGTGAGCTAGCAGAACCCCGGGGCCCGTGGGGTAGCTAGTACTCACCCTACACTAGTAGCTCTCCTTGGTACTACGTACACGAGGGCCAGCAAGTCGGTATAAAGTGGCCAGACCTAACCCCAGGTCCCTGGGGCGGCTGGCTCCGCTCTGCACTAAGCAGGTAACAGGTGTTTCCCCTGGTACTACGTACCCAAGAGGCAGCACACTACCACGTCTTTCTTTCTCAGTTCCATTCCTTTCTCTTTCCAGGAGATCCACTCCTAATTCCCCATAGGGTTCCAGCTCTTTTAACTCAGAACATTCAGGTTTCACCTTTCCAGTTTCACGTTCATACATCCCATATTCTCAATCATGTTCATTTATTCATAACAGGCAGCTGTTAAACCAATTTACAGGTAGCTATTATTTCCTTTCCACATTTTCCAAGACTGCAGTATTCATATATTCCACTAGTTTTCCCATCCTAAGATTCATGCCATACCCTAGGATCTATCATTCAATCTAGTTTTCCAGCCCTAAGATTCATGCAACACCCTAGGATCTACCATTCATTCTAGTTTCTCATTCCTAGGATTCATGCAATGTCCTAGGTTCTATTTATGGTTCCATAATTTAACAGATTATACTAATAAACTTAAAAGCCACTCTACCAGTTACAACAGGAGTACTGGGGGCGTGGTCGGGAATCCCGCGTGCCTCCGCAACCCCTGAGACTGCAATGGAACAGGGTCCTATTACAAGGATCAAACACAAGGAGTTTCTCAAAACAGTATCTAATCATTGTAGACGGGTAGAGGATCTTATTCCGCAAAAGGACGCAACTCAAAACGCGGAAAACAGACTCCGAACGGGCCCTAAACAGGTTGAAAACGATAAAACAGTGAAAAATCAGACGTCTGGAACTTCTTCCAGACGTCTTAAAAATGGAGATCAGATGGTACCTTGTCCTGCGTAGTCTCTCAGACGTCCAGAAGCCTACGGGAGCGTCTGGCCTAGTTCTAGACGTCCGATGGTCACCCCGGACGTCTGGAAGTCCCTCCAGTCGTCTGGCACCGCTGCCAGACGTCTGATTCGCGTTGGATGCGAATCTCAGAACCTGTGCGTACCCATCCTCGTGCTCAGTACGGACGGTCGAAGGAAAGGAAGAAGGTACGAAAATAACTCACCTTTCAAACGTATGGACAGTCCTCCAGACGTCTTCCCCGTCGTCTGGTTGGAAACTCAGACGTCTGATTCTGGAAAAACTTCCAGAACCAGAGCGCGACTTGCCCTCTGCCCGCGATGCACGACCACGCCACGCCTCGTCCGCCTGCTGCTCGAGCTGCAGCAGGCCACTCGCGTCACTCCACGCCCGCTGCGCCCCCCGTTGGCCGGCTCTAGCTGCCCCGGCAAGCTCACCCTCACGGCCGCGCGCCTCCTCCCTCGCGCAACACCTCCTCCCGCACTCGCCGCGGCTGCCGCCGCTCGCTCGCGCTCACACTCGCTGGAAGAAGGAGGAGCGGAGGTGATGAGAGTGAGGGAGAGGGCGAGGCTTTTTAAAGCCGCGCGGAGAGAGAGAGAGAGAGAGAGAGAGCAGCGCCTGCAAAGGTGAGAGGGGAAAAGAGCATCTGCAGGTCTGCGTGCGCAGGCGCGCAGACGGAAACCACCGTGCCGACGAAAATCAAATCCCAGACATCTGGAAAGGGTTCCAGACGTCTGGTCAGATGTCTGGGCCAGCTCCCAGACGTCTTAAAAGACGTTTTGAAGTTGCGTTCGTAACAAGGCCTTAATTTCAAAAGTCAAATCTGATCCTCTAATTTAATTGAGATATGAAATCGAAAGATCTATCAAAGAGCTTTCGATCAAGCCCTTGTTTGTTTGATTTGGTCCTCAGAGTTGCTGGCAATTAGTTGATGAAGCTAGAGCTGGAGCTGATCAGGCGCAAAAGAAAAGAGGGCTAAACATAGCCCCACATCGAAACTAGGTAGGTGCTTGCTGTGATATAAAATGAAACACACGCATTAGTCGCTCAGTCGACAACGTAGAGCTCACAATTGACCATATCATGAGTGTTACGAGCAAGGCATCAGACATAGTTTAAGACATTTGGGAAGTGGCCCAGACGTCTGGCCAGACGCCTGGAACCCTTCCCAGACGTCTAGTATTAAATTTTTTCGAAGTACGGGTTCGCGTCTGCGCGCCTGCGCACACAGACTGAACCCGTCGCCTTCGTTTTTCTCTTTCTCTCCCTGTAGGCGCCGTTTTTCCTCCTTCTCTCTCCATGCGTCTGCCTTATAAAAATGCTCCCCCTCTTTCTCACCCTCATTCCACCGCCTTCTTCTTCTCCTTCTCCCTACCAGCGAGAGCGCGAGCGAGCGAGAGCGGTAGCAGGGCTGCTGTGAGCGTGCGGGAAGGAGGGGTTGTTGCGAGAGGAAGTAGAAGCTCGACCGCGAGGGTACGAGCTTGCCGGGGCAGCTAGAGCCGGCCAGCGGGAGAGCAGCGAGCGTGGGGTGTCGCGAAAGAGTTGCTGCAGCTCAGGCAGCAGGGGGACGCGGCGCGGCACGGCCGTGCGCTGCGGGTGGAGAGCGAGCAGGGTTCTGATTCTGGGAAAATTTCCCAGAATCAGACGTCTGGACTTACGTCCAGACGACGCATAAGACGTATGGAGGAAGGTCCAGACGTCTGATAGGTACAATATTTTCTTATCTTCTCCTTTTTACGCGTGTACGGGGATGCAGCCGTCCGCCGTGTTCTTCTACACCCCTTCGTGATGAGAGCGAGTGTGTGTGTGTGTGCAGGAATCATTCAGGAGGGCGGTAGGGCTCGCCATCCCACACCGATCAGACGTCTGGACACAGTACCAGACGATGGAGAGGACCTCCAGACGTCTAGGGTGACAATCGGATGTTTGAAAACTAAGTTCAGACGATCCAACGAGCTTCTGGACGTCTGAAGGACTGCGCAGACCAAGGTATGGCATGATCGACCTTTTAAGACGTTTGGAAGAAGTTCCAGACGTCTGATTTTGGGCAGACTCGTCGTTTTGGACCCGTTTAGGGTTCGTTCGGAGTCCGTTTTCCGCGTTTCAAGTTTCATTCTTCCCAGATTTATTTCCTCTACCTGTTTACAATAATTGTATACTATTCTGAGTAGCTCCTTGTCTTTGATCCTTGTATTAGGACCCCGTTCCGTTGCGGCTCTGGGGGTTGCGGAGGTGCGCGGGATTGCCGACCACGCCCCCAGTACTTCCGATTTTGCGGGTAGAGTGGCCCTTTAATTTAATTATAAAAAATTATACATTTGTGAAACAATTAATAGAGTCTAGGGCATTGCATGAACCCTAAGACTGGAGAATTAGATTGAATGATAGATCTTAGGGTATTGCATGAATCCTAAGACTGGAAAACGAGATTGAATGATACATCCTAGGGTATGGCATGAATCCTAGGACTGGAAAACTAGTTGAATATATACATTGCAGTCTTGGAAAAGTGGAAAAGAAACGATAACTACCTGTAAATTGGTTAACAGCTGCCTGTTATGAATGGATAAATACGGTTGAGAACATGAATTGTATGGATATAAAGCTGGAACGGTGAAACCTAAATTGGCTGAGTTAAAAGAGCATGAACCCTACAGGGAATTAGGAGTAGAACTCCTGGAAAGTGAATGAAATAGAATTGGGGAAGTGAGCTGGCCCTTGAGTACGGAGTACCAAGGAGAGCAACTGTCTCCCCTATTTAGTGCAGAGCGGAGCTAACCGCCCCATGGACCCGAGGTTAGGTCTGGCCACTTTGTATCGACTTTTGGCCCTCGTGTACACAGTACCGAGGAGAGCTACTAGTGTAGGGAGAGCACTAGCTACCCCACGGGCCCCGGGGTTCTGCTAGCCCTCCTACACCGACTTATTAGGCCCACTGGGCAAACCAGGGTAGTCAGGCGAGGGTGCATGGACTGTGGAGAGGCAAGACCCCTGTTTGGTTACTGTGGAGGGGCTGGACCCTTGTTACTGAGAGGGCTCTGCCCTATACTGGTTACGTGCTGTGATTTGGGCGCACCCGTTAACGGAAATGATTGACCACGTGCCAGTGCGTGGTAGTTACCCGTGCGTTTATCACGAGTGCCGTAGTCACCGTTACGTCTGTCAGTGACCTTGGGGTGGTTAACTGAGGGTAGGACCACCACAGGGGACTCTCCCGGCCAGGAGAGCACCATGTGTTACTTCTACTTTTCGGAAAAGACTGCAATCAAGATCATTCCCACGAGGAACATTCAAGATCAAGAGAAGGATCTGAGGAATAAATCAATAGTGAATAAATAGAAAAATATAAAGAAAGAAAGTAAAAATATAATAGCTACTGTCCACTCTACTGCTTTTTCTAGCTTTTAGTTACCACTCTACTCAGTGTTTCGCTGACATGTCACCCTTGTTACTTTTCAGGACCAGGTATTGAGCAGCCAGAGTCGGCGGCTGCAGAGGGCGCTGGGCCTATTAGAGCCCAATAGTGTCACTTGTAGGACCCACTGTACTTTTTTTTGCTGTTGTTATGAGTAGTTTCTGTTCCCCCATGTACTCTCTTTATTATAAGCTTCATGTTTATGTATATGTTTATGTCTCTACTGTTGTGGTGCTGTATACTGTAGTATTTCTTTTCTCTACTGCTTTATTTTGTTACTGCTAGTTATATACATGTTGAATGTGGTTTATTTTACTGCTCTTTTGGTTACTTTCTCATTGGACGACTGGGTCTTGGGGTCAGTCGAGTCGGTCTGATTCTCGTGTCTTATAGGGATTCGGGAATCGGGTCGTTACAATGAGCATGTGTGTGAGTGGGATGGGAGCCCGTGTGAGTGGGTGGGCCACGTGGGAATTGAGGGACTGATTTGGCCCAAAATTATGCAAAAAATATATCTAAATAAGAAATATGGGCATGGCTTAGTAGTGATCGATGTAGCCCATTAGGCTGTAGATTCGACGAAAAGCTGGGCTTGCCAATCACTAATTTTTGTATAATTGGGGTCTTAAATAGCCTCAGTGTTGAAGGGTCTTTGTGAAATTGACTAAGTGTTGATTTGTGCTCATTGAAGGCTGAAGAAAAATAAAAAGGCACTTGTGCTTAATGTTAAATGAAATTGTGCCTAAGTTTGTAATAATGTGGATATCAATTCATGTTGTTCTAAAATAACATTTTACTATAATTTCTTTTGCTCTTTAATGTAATTTCATTTCTTATTCTTGCATATGGTATGATTGTCATGCTTATATTATATATTTTTATGCAATTATTCATGTGGTTAACATATTGTAGGTAATTAGTAAGTGATTAAGTCTTTAATTAAGTACTTAGTCTAATTAAGAAAGCTATTAGTGTAGTAATCTATATAGTAGAGTAATAGATGCTATTTCTCTTTTTGAGATAATAAATGCTATATTAGTTAAGTACTTGTAGTATTAGCAATAATATAAGTAGTATAACTTAAGTAATTAAGAATAAATGGTGATTAATTAAGCTAATTAAGCCTCTCAGTGAACAACCTGGACTCAGCCAGTTAAAAGTAATTTTCTAAATATTAGGTTATCTTGCACCTTATACTATAATGAATAATGACAAATTAATTAAGGTAGCTTAAGCATCATTTTTAGCGCTATTAATTAAGGTTAATAATCTTAATTAACTATGTTGAGAATTTGCACATCTGACCCACCCAAGCAAAGCTAATATGGTAGTCACCATTATAGGTGTTCAAGAAGAACATATGGTTTTGGCCTATTTAGGAGTCCATCGATGCATCAATCTTTAGGTGCAGCAACTCATCTTTCAGACAGGCAGCATCAAGATTGGTGAAGTCGATACACATTTGGCACTTCTCATTCGCCTCTTGACTATCACCACATTTGAGACCCAGTTGGGGTAGATTACCTTTTCGATGAAACCCTCCTAGAGGAGTTTCTCCACTTCTTTAGCTATCGCTTACCACCACTTAGCAAACTTGTGGTGGCACACTTGCTTGATTGGGTGGGATCCTGGGAGGATGTTGAGACAATGCTTAATCACCAGGGGATCGACATCCGGCAGGTCTTGAGCAAATCAGGTTAAGACATTAGAATTCTGCTTAAGCAGGTGGAGTAAGTCCTTCACTTGCTCTTCCTCAAGATCAAAATCAATCTGCACCATGTTTGCTAGGCTTCCTGGGTAGAGCTACACCGTCATCGTGGTGGACCCTGGGTGTATTGATTTTGGTGGCTCTTCCTCTAGTCTCTATCCTAGGTTTTGGGCATTGATAGCTACTTTCTTCTTTCCCCACTTTTGTGGGGCAATCCACTGAATTGTGCATTCCATCTCTAGGCGAAGGGGCTCTCACTCGATTGATCGATCACCATGGACTATACTGATAGCAACCGAGGAGTAGAAAAGGATCATTTGGAAATATAATGATGCAATCGCCACGAATGCATGTGTAGATGGCCTTCCAATGATCTCGTCAAAGGTAGTGGAGAGGTTGGCTACAGTAAAGGTAGTTGCCTGGTTTAGATATCAATTTCTATCCCAGAGGGTTATCAAGAGGTTGATCTCCCCTTTAAGCTTTACTTTGTGATTACCAAATCTCACCATTAAGTAGTAGGATGGGGTGAGGTCCCCTCGAATCCAAGATGGGATAAGGTCCAAAGGAAGAGGATGTCCACGGTACTCCCCTCAATGATCAACAGGCAAGGTTGATTCCAATCGGCCACCGTAAGGGTGACTGCAAGGGGTCATCATGGAGGCTTGGGTTCAGGAGGCTCTGAAACATTACAGCAATGGCCATTTCTACCTCCTAGCAGGGGGACCCAACCCCCCATCTTGAGACAGCTAAGGTCGCCTAGACTAGATCCATCTGGGAGTCTGTCGTCCATTTGGAGCTAGCGTTGACACCAAAGATCATGTTCACTGCAACTGATAGCTCGTCGAGCGATTAAAATTTTCTAAGCAATCTAGCTTAGGAGAGGGTAAATTCCCCCTTGTGTTTTCAGCCGAGCATGTCTAATTCTCGGTGATGGCACTCTTTAAGGGGAAGGTTCTACTTGAGTCCATCCTCTGCCAAGGTGGCAAAGATGTCTTGGCAATCTTGGGGTTTGTTGATCAGCATGGCATTTGCACCCTTAAAGTGTTGAAGTGGGGCCCGAAGAAACCCCTCTGAATCCTCCAAGGGGTGCTTCCATTTATCAACCTTGTTATGCCGGACATACAGCACGAGGTTACTATCTCTGATTTGGGACTTGGTCTAGTCACGGAGGTCCCAACAATTTTCAGTAGAGTAGCCCTTTACTTGATGGTAACGGCAATAAGGGCTCGACGCAGGGGTTCTATGCAAAGATAGGGGAGGCTGGAGGAGGTCCGCCAAGTTTATGTCGAGGACCTCTACCAGAATGTCCACTTGGTTGTAAAGTGAAGGTGGTGTACTCTTTGTACACCTCTTTCTTTGTCTTTTCTTGTCTGTTGGTCCGCTCGTCCTAACGACACATGTTGTCCCTATTGTCTTAACAGTGCTGATTATTCCAACCGAAGTGGGTCTATTTGTGGTCCTCCTGGAAACTAGGGTCCTGGTTATCCTAGTGTTCTTGGCCTTGTTTGCTTGAATTTTCTGTCGAGGCCTCCTCAACCAACCTGACCACCCTCAAGCGAGAGCGGAAGGACTCATCTCTATCTGTGTGATGATTTGCACTGTCCCAGAGTTCTGCCATGTCACATGGCCGGAGGTCCTCCACGTTATTCCAAAAATCGTGGTTTAGTAGCCCTTGCTTGAATAACTGGATTGCGATCTGGTCGTGTAGTCACCAACAATGGAAGTATTGGGCCTTGTAGCAATTTATGTAGGCCCTTAAAGCTTCTTGTTTTTAAGCTTTTGTCGAGTTTTAAGGAAATGTGTTGTAGTACAGTCGAAAAATAGCTCTCAAACAGATAAATTTATAACTCAGAATCTGCAATGGAGTTCGAGGTCGAACACAGGGAGCAAATATGGAATTCACAACAATAATCGCATTCAAAATTAATAAGCACAATTAATTGAGCATTCAAACATATATTCAATGAATAATATATGCAGAAATATATTCAATGAGGAGTAATTGTAGCTTAAAGGATCATGAGATAAAAAGAAAGCAAAATAATGGTGATTTAAATCACCATTTATTTTGACTAGTAAGCATACATCTCAATCATCAATTAACTCAAATAAATGCACAGTAATCTCAATGCCACAATGATCAGACGACAGAGGTAAGCTATCAGACGACTTAAGTGTTCATCAATAAGCACAAGCACAAGGCTTTTAAGCCTTGTCTTCTTCTCCTCTTCTTCAGTTTCCTTTCTTCACGAGCCTTCTCTCTTCTTTCTCTTCTTCAGACCTTCTCCTTCACAAACACAAGGGAACAACTCCCTCAACGACTAAGTGTTGGCCACACACACAAGACCAAGAGAGAAAAACCCTTCCCCTCTCTCTCACAAGTTCCTTCCTCTTTCTTCCCTCACAGACCCAACAAGCATATAGTCGGATCTGGGTATTCAGGTCGAGAGCATGGACCAGGGTCATCGGCATGTGTGGTGACCGAGGTGTGCGTAATAGGCCGGGTTAGCGGGTGAGATGGGTGTGAGGGACCCGACCCCTCATGTTACTGAGCGAAGAGCTCAGAACACAAATTCACTTTATGCACGTGCGCAGGCTCAGCAACCTACGATGTGGGACTAATGTAGCTGCAATCCTCCGCATGAAG
Organism: Thalassia testudinum; assembly: GCA_037157565.1. Lineage (NCBI taxonomy): Eukaryota > Viridiplantae > Streptophyta > Magnoliopsida > Alismatales > Hydrocharitaceae > Thalassia > Thalassia testudinum. The sequence continues at coordinate 16,535,925 of JAZHRO010000039.1, forward strand.
CAGCTACTGAAGGAGCTCTTGATTGCAGGAAAAGCGAAGGTGGTTTCCTCTAATTGAAGACCTAGGTAAGCTCCTAGGAGAAAATTGCACAACCTGGGAGTCAAATGGCTGAACAACTCGGCAAGAACACAGCTCTTGAGGTCAAGGAAGAAGTTCTATTAATGACAACGGACCACGAACACCTACAAAGATGAAAACGACCTTACGGCCATGTCAGAAGTGCTCTGGAGTGTCATGCGAGTGCGGCGAGGGCAGTGGTGGCGGTGGCGTGCTGTGAAGGTGCATGTGTGAGCATGGCAAAGGCAGAGAATAAATGCGAGAGTGGTTGTGTTCGGGGAGGTGATGGGCGCAGATTGAGGGCTTTTGCTCGTGTGGACACGGCGGAGGTTATGGACTTGATGGCGAGTTGTTTAGTGGATTGTGGAGGTGTGGAGGACTCGCCGGAGGTGCAATCGGAGAGGAGGAAGATGATGGCATGTGGTGGTGTCGGTGATCGGATTGAGTGATAAAAGAGATAGAAAGGAAGTAGAGGAAGAAAAAGACCTAACTATCCTAAGCTAACAAAGGAAAGGGGGGAAATGTCCTCGCCGGGGGTAAGTTGGACTCGGAAAAGACGAAGCCTCCGATGGGGGAGAAGCGGCGAGGAAGATGAGGAAAGTGACGCCTGCTGGTATTGCAAGGCACGGAAGAACTTGGGGAAGAAGAACCGGCCGACTATAGTCTATGGCGACCGGCGAAGAAGGTGGACGGAGAAGCTCACCAGAGCTTGCGGAGAGTTTGGCCGGAGAGAGGAGAAAAGGGTGGAATCCAGTCCAAAACCAAGCTAAAGAGCTGGGGTTTGCATCAGGGGTGTTTTTATAGGGCTCAAGGGGGTGATCCAAGGTTGGAAGCTTGGAGATTTCGCGCTTGTGAGGTACCCACATCTTCCATGCATTCTCAAGGAAGATTGGGAAGGAAATAGGAATCATGGCTAGTCTCATTTGGAAGAAAATTTCTCAAGGAATCTCTCTTTCAATTTTGGGACTGATTGATTGAGAATCGAGCGAAAAAATCTTGCTTAAATCTCAACAATGAGCTGCAGCTTACTTCTAATAGTGGTAGGGACCTAAATGTGAAGACGACGAAAATCTCAGGGACCTGATTGTAAAGATTCGAAAGTTAAGGGTGAATGTGAGAGAAAAAGAGTCTGACTAGACTGATATGCAAACTAAGTCAAGATGATCTCTGATTGGGAGTAAATTTTGGTACAAACCTAATTTGGACCCAAGAAATCTGATGGTGAAGTTGGATTTAGGTTTTGACCAAGTTTGACTAGGTAATTTACATATAAACCTAAATTAGGGCAGTTTCCTATCTAAGACTCTATTTTAGGTCAAAATGGCTTCAATGGTAAAATCAAGGGTACCAAACCTTATAGAATATTTTTATATGATTTTTAGAAGGTTTAGATGGAATTTATCATGAACAGAACCTCTGTTAATTATGCAAGTCTGAAATTAGGGCTTTTGGTTGTTTATTCTCGAAATATACGAAAACCCGTTTCTGTCTATACATACCCTCTTATTAGTCATTAATGAACATATGACCTTTAATTAACCCCTGGAAAACCCCATGATTACTCTGCATTTATGATCTTCTGTTAAAACTGCAAATTTAACCCTAATTTAATGCACTCTTCTTAGAATGGATGTTCAGTGAATTACGACTCTCTAGAGATTATGTAAGAGCATTTGTCAATTGATTCTGACTAATTAAAGATAGTTATGGCTGATGATGACGTTATCATCTTCTCCTTTCTTCTAGTGATTTTCCATCAGTTTTTCAAGGTTGTCCCTTGTTCTTTGTTGCTTGAAGACATACTAGCAAAACTTCTCTACCAACTCTTGAGATGAGCTAATCTATCCAACCAATAAGTTGCCAAACCATTTGTGAGCATTGCCAATGAGTAGGGGCAAGAACACTTGACACATGATTGCATCTGAGCAGCCATGAATCAACATATGTAGTCGATAGTTCCCGACAAAGATGGTCGAGTTGATCATCCATTATATTGGGGTAGGGTAAGATGTTTGAAGCATTGGGGGAGGGGTGTGTTCATCACCTCTTCCGTGAAGGGGAAGGTTGTGATAACCAACTTCCTATTTATTCCCCTCATCGCCCAAATGACTTGCTAGACGATGTCCAACACCTAATTGTCTAGGAGAGGGTCAGTATGGTTGAGAGAGGACTAAGAGTTTACCTCGAATACCTTAGGTAGCTTCTCAAAGTCTTGCTCAATCTAGCGACAAACGAGTTGGCATAATTCTTCCAGTTGTTGTCTGAGACAAGCATTCTCTACCTCAACTTGGAGGATGCAAGCGTCGTTCAGTTTCTCATACTAACCATGACCCTCATTTACCTTAGAGATGCCTCCCTCTGGGGCTGAGCATCTTGGAGAGACTCTATACACTTTTTCTCCTGGCAAAGCAAAGAGGGTCACGAGGATCTTCCTGGCTCAGGGTTTTAATCTTAAGAGACTCTATCTCGTTCTCCTCCTCCCACATCGGAACTTCCTCCTCCACAATAGAGGAGTCCACTTCATCCTTGAAGCATTTTCTTATGTTTTTAAGGGGGATGCTCAGTTCATCTTCAACCCACTTTCTAAGTCAAGTAGTTTCTTCCCTTTAGGAACCATATCCCTGGGTTGCCTATCTTGGACTTTGAACTAGTAAAGCATTGAACTCATTCCTACAGATGGTGTCCAATGATCATTGAGTCTCAAACTCTCAGGGACCCAATCAACAAACTTGCAAACCAAAGCACCAAAGGAAGAAAGAGGAGAGTTGTCAATTAAGTTCCACCTTAATGGTGTACATTTGGGGAGGGGATCTAACCCTCAATAATTCACTATAGAGTTTTTTTCTTTTCTTGTTTTTTAGAGTATAATAGAGGTGAGTACCATTTTCCTTGATACATAGTAGGTCCTTTTTATAAGGGTTATGGATTGTAATTAAGGAAAGTAATTGTTTGTTCCTTGGGGAGCGCAATCGTCCCACATGTCACTTTATTTTCTAAGCTACCACCTCATCCTCTAAGCTATCACTTCCCCTTCTTGCTTAACGTCGCTTGACATGGTTCTATGATGAGCCAGCTAGCCTCGAGCCTTCTGGCAATCCTTGCTACCTAAGGTTCAAGCAGATGGGCCTTAGGATTTCTAGCGAACCTCCCCACCTCTAGCTAATTTTGGTGGATCAAGCAGTGTTTGCGCAAAATAGTCGTTTAAGGAATGTGTTGTAGTATAGGACAAAATCGCTCAAAACATTTAAATTTTTAAACTTAGATTCAGAAAGTGGAGTCTAAGATCGTTCGTAGGGGGCAAGTATGCAATTTAATTCACCAATCACAAGATGTAAGGACCCGTCACACTTTTAGCCTTTTAAGACGTCTGAAGTCTCAATCAGACGTCTGGACCCGTTCCCAGACGCCTAAAAATGAAATTTTCGTACTGCACACTGCGCTCTGCGCACGGGCGGCATGCAGAACCCTCCTCTTCTCTCTCCCTTCCCCTTTCTTCCCCAAACCCTAAACCCCACACCTTCTATAGAAACCCCCCTCCTATCTCCTCTCCACTCCATACACCAGCCACCACCACCTTTAGTGCTGTGCGAGAGTGACGAGAGGGGGCGAGCGAGGGAGAGCGAGAGAGAGGAAGGAGGAGAGCGTAGGAGGGGGAGGAGGCCGAGGTCGGAGGAGCTTCAGTGGAAGCTCTACGAAGCTTGCACGGCCACCGTGGGCGTGTGCAGGAGGAGGAGAGGGCTCCAAGAGGCGGCCTCCTGGCCCTCTACAACTGCTGGAGCAGCTGCGGTGCGAGGCGGAGCAAGCAGAGAGAGCTGCGAGGAGTTCCTGTTTCTGGAAGTTTTCTAGTATCAGATGTCTAAAGTGGAGTACAGACGACTAACGGGGTACCTGGACGTCTGGAGCTAAGGCCAGACGTCTGAAAGCTCATTTATCGCAAGGTATGTATCTCCCTGCGCCATGCATATCGCAGCGCAGGAGTATATGTCGGCTGACCACGCCTGCAATGTCGTACACAGGTGCAGCTCTAGGAAGGAGCACAGAACGCTTTCCCACGCACTTTTGGACGTCTAATCACATCACCAAACGTCCGGAGGTGCGTCCAGACGACCGGAGGCATTGTCTGACGTCTGGAACTGCCTTTAGACGATCACAAAGGTCTGGACATCTGAGGATACCGCAGGGACTTAAGGTAAAGATCTAACACCTTTTAAGATGTCTGGGATTATTCCCAGACGTCTGATTTTGAACAGTACTAGATTCCTTTGTGCACTGTTTTGAACTATCATTTTGTGATGTATTCCCTGGTATAGGGTTTCAACCTGCTACGTGTTTGGGGCTCGCAAAGACGCCTGGGTCTACGATTCGAGCCCCCATTACTCTCGTATTGCCTGGTAGAGTGATTTAATTCTTTTAATAATATTTAAATAAGAATGTGCTTGTGGAAATAGCTAAATGGAACCCTAGGATGTGGCATGAACCCTAGGGTAGAGAAATGTATGAACCGTTTGTGCTGTATGATATACTTGCATGCATGATTGAGATAAACTGCTAGTAATTGCCTGTATTATAACTGTGAGTTGCCTGTTAGAATATGAGCTACCTGTAAGTAATGAACAATTACCTGTGAAATCACCAGTTGCATGTATCGAATTATGGAAACACGAGCTGCCTGTATATGGATGAGAAATGAATTGTGAAAGGTAAAATCTGGTTCAGAATAAATGAGGTGAACATGAGTATGAACCCTACAAGGAATTAAGAATAGAACTCCTGTGGTTAGACGGAAACCTGGAATGTAGACGGGAACTGTGCTGGCCCTTGAGTATGTGGTACCAAGAAGAGCAACTGTCTCCTTTTGTGTAGAGCGGAGCTAGCCTCCCTTAGGTTGAGACCCGAGGTTAAGATTGGCCACTCTACACCGACTCCTGTTGGCCCTCATGTACGTGATACCGAGGCGAGCTACTAGTGTAGGGAGGGAGCTAGCCACCCCACGGGACCCGAGGTTCAGCTAGCTACCCTACACCGACTTGTTAGGCCCTCTGAGCAAACCAGAGTAGTCAGACGAGGGTGCGCGGACTGTAGAGGGGCGAAACCCCTATTTAGTTCTAAGGGACGAAACGCCTGTTCTGAAAGGGTAAGGCCCTATATTGTTCCGTGCAGTACTTTGGGCGTACCCGCTAGCGAAAACGACTGACCGCGTGTCAGTGCGGGGTAGCTACCTGTGCGCTTATCACGCGTGCCGTAATCACCGCAACGTCTTGACAGTGACCTCGGGTGGTTGACTGGGTATAGGACTACCACAGGAGACTCTCCCAATTAGGAGAGCACCACATGTACCTTCTATTCTACGGAAAAGACTACAATTAAGATCGTTCCCACGAAGAACATGCAAAATTAAGAATATCTGGATGCTTGAGAGAAATGGGTGAAATGGAATTATATATATATAACAGATAAATAGAAATGAGAATTAAACATGTTGCTTTTACTGTTTCTAGAAAATATAGATACCACTCTACTCAACATTTGCTGACTCTGTCTTTTCATAATACTGTTCAGGATCAGGAGTTGAGCAGCCCGAGCTATCGGCTGCGGAGGGTGCTAGGCCCAATCGAGCCCCACCGTAGTTCTTCAGCACTTCCTTTTCTTTTCTCTACTGTTATAGTAAGTAATGGACTTTTAATTACTGTTTGTCTCTACTGTTTACTTCTGTTTTCCATTGCTATTGTGTTGCGGTGGTATATACTGAAACAACAGATTTATTTTTCCTTTACTGCTTGTATGTTTCTTCTGCTTAGTTATATTACATATGTTAATGTGGTTTACTTTCCTGCTTTTTGTTATTTCTTGTTGGACGACTGGATCTTGGGATTAGTCGAGGCAAGCCGGTCTCGGGCCCTATAGGGATCCGGGAATCGGGTCATAACACAAGAAGTATCCATGCAATTGAAATCAATAATACTCAAAATGATATTTCAATAAAAACTAGAAGAATAGTGCAAAAAGATTGGGTTAAAATGGTGATTTGAATCACCAAATTAACCCTTTCAGTTTAAGCTCACAACCACTTAAATGTTTCAACAGTAAACCATAACCATTATCAAGCACTTTAAATATCTTAATAATAACCAACAGAGTGCCTCAGACGACAGACCAAAGGCTTTAGATGCCCTAATAGAAGAGGCTCAAGGACCTCTCAAGAGAAGCACAAGGCTCCTCTTCCTCAAGCTTCAGAAGAACACAGCACCAGCACCAACAGAGGCTTAAGGGTCGCACAAATCTCGCTAAGTATAGAGAGAGGAGAGGGCTCAAATCCTGAGGTAGCAAAAACCACCCCCTCACTCTCAGATTCTCTTTCTTCCCTTTCCAAGCTCAGAATTGGACCAAACCCAGATATCGGGTAAACGGATCCACTGCCCAGACCCACGAGGTGTGAGCGCAAGCGAGGGCGTGGGGTAAGGACCTAACCCGAGTGTTCGAAAGCGATAAGGCCACTACACTTTTTACTTATATGTGCTACTGGAGGCGCTTCAGTCCACGATGTGGGACTAATCCCACACTTCTTCCTCGCACAGCAGCAGCAGACGGTGAATCCTCTAATTGGAGTAGCAACTGCAGCTGAAGGCTTCGATTGAGGACCTAGGCAACTGCAGATGAAGGCTCCGCGTCGATTGTGATCTTCAGCTGAGTGAGTTAGGGGCTAGAGATGATGAACGGGACCGGAGAAGACGAGGGTGGCAACGGAGCTCCGGTAGGTACCTGAAATAGAGAACATGGCCTCGTGGCCATGTCAGAGAAGCTCAAAAGAATCGCCATATTCTAAGGAACACGATGGTGGCCGTGATGTGGCGTGAGAGTGTCTTTGGAGGTGTAGCGAAGTCGAGGAAGGTGCATGAAGGTGATGGTGTTCGATGGGTGGTTGCAGTGATCAATAACCCTAATGTTGTTAGTGCTTTTGGTTGCGGGGTGATGGCGAAGCTAATGGGCATGGTGGTAGGTGTTTTGGTGTTGTGTGGCATGCGGAGGGCTTTGCCAGAGCATCACCGAAGCGGAGGAAGACGAAGTGGGTGCGGTTGTGTTGACGGTCGAAAAAGGAAAGGAAGGGGTTAGGAAGATTCAGGAAGGAGAGAGGAAGAGTATAGGAAACTTAGGGAGATGGAGAGCAGTCAAGGGCGTTCGGCTGTGATGGGCCGGAGTCAAAGAAGGTGAAGGCGACGATGATACAGCGGCAAGGAAGGAGAGGGAGATGGCGGCCGTGCTTTGGCTAGTGACGGTTGCGAGGACAAGGGGAAGATGTTGAATTGGTCAATTTAATCATTGGCTGGCTCAACGAAGAAGATGGAGAGGCTCTCCAGAGACAAAGGTGCAGACGACCGAAGTTGAGGAAGAGAGGGTTTTTCCGGCTCAAAACTTCGCTAAGGATCAAGGCTTTGAGTTCTGGAGCTTTATATAGAGCTTCTGAGCAAACTCAAGTTCTGGAGCTTTATATAGAGCTTCTGAGCAAACTCTAGAAAAGGAAAGGGCTTAAAAAGGCTTGCGATTGAAGGAAAATCACCCAAAAATCTCATGTGTTCACATGAGGTTTTCCTTGTGATTTGGAAGCCAAGATCAATCCCAATCAATTCCTCACAGTGTGAACATCAATCCCACCAAATTTGATGGGATTTGATGGTCATTTGAGTAGGTTTAGGTGCAGTCAAAGGCTTCTTGGAGGCCGGTTGACCTCCAATGGTGGTAGGGACATGCTTGCAAAGAACGTAACAAAGTTGGGGGGCTAAATGCAAGGAATTCAAAAGCTAGGGGCTTGATTGAGAGAAATAGAGTTTAAATGGAATAAAATACAAACTAGGTCAAGATAGACTCTGATTAGGCTCAAATATTGATACAAACCTAATTTAGACCTACAAAATCTGATGGTGAAGTCGGATTTTAGTTTGACCAAGTTTGACTAGTTAATTTGCGTAAAAACCCAAATTAGGGCATAACTCTGTCTGTGACTCAGTTCAAGGTCAATATAGGTTCCAAAGGTCAAATCAAGGATACCAAACCTCAAGAAATATTTTCTATGAATTTTAGGAGATTTAGATGAATTTTATCCTAACCATAACCTCAGTAATTTAAGTGGGTCTGAAATTAGGATTTTGGGTGCTGTATTGGTTCTCGAAATATGTGAAATCCTATTTCTAATAATAGGTAAAACATATACATATGATAAAAAGAAATTGCAATTTAAGCAATTAAAGAGTAGCAAAGTTAACATTTTCTTGTCTACATTGGCAACAACTTCAAACCTATTGAGTATAGGGGTATTGATTGAAAGAAAAGCCAAACACCAAAGGATTTTGGTAATCCATAGAACATAATATATTACACATTGAAAAAAATTTTGAGTATTTAACTCATCAAGACTTCCCATTGACACCAACTCATGTCATTCCAAGTTGCTTCCGAAAATCTTTGAACTTTAAGGTACTAAATCCTAAGTAAATTACAAATTAGTTACTTGGTCATCCATCTTTTGACTTCATCTAGATCCCTTCTAATGATTTTATCTCTTTTTTAACTACCGTGAACCTTCATATGATTTCTTATTGCATGGAAGACTGAATCACCTACCGATGATATGCTAAATTCATTATCACAATGAAGTGTAATTAGATATTTAATGATCTATATCCTTCAATAGTTGGTTCAATCATGCATATTCTTGTGTTTCCATGAATGTTCTATTACTTTATTGTCAATAGTGACATTACAAGTTGTCTCTTACCAAGTTACCATGTTGGAGTTAGTAGTAGTTAAAAAATAGAACAAAGTATTTAAATTAAAGCAATTCTTAAATCTATATAGTTTCTATGTTTGATATCTTGTAGGAACTCACACTAAATTGGATGTAGGTAGGAAATGAAGGAGCTGGAATATATACCATCCTCCAATCCAATTTGTTGTATGCTCTTCTCTAGTTATCTAGCAATTTTCAAAAGGTCATCACCTTCCTTAGGTTTAGATGGAAATGAACCTTATTTTAAGTGTTTACTACATTTGCATTCCTAGTAATCTAGTGATAGAGTTTTTCGATTGTGTTACATCAAAAAGAATTCTACCTTCAAAAAAATTGATCATACATAGACTTTGTTGGTGCCTCAATTTATATTTAGCTTCACATTGGATTGAAAATTTTCATAAGAACTACATTAAGTGAGCTAGTCAGCTAGGGCTCTTACCTAGATGGCTAGATTCATGCCATGGTTTAAGGTTGTCTTTTTCCTATAGCTAGTTAGCTTGGTCTTAGGGTAGCTAGCAAATCACTACACCTTTAGTGTTCACTTTAGATAGTGATATCTCTCTTGTCTAAGGGCTAAACGGCTCAAAGCCTTCAAGAATTTCTTATCTAGCATAGAAACTATCATATTAAGTTCTAAAGCCTAATGATCATCAAACATTTAGGTTCACATACAATATAAGGATGTCAAAATCACTACACAACCAATGAAAAGGAGATTGAATGAGCCCAAACCATTTCACATGAGCGTACCTGCTACTCTAAATCTAAGAGGATAAACCATTTGGAATTTCAAAAAGAATTTGTTAAGGAATCGACTTAAAATATATGGAGAATGAGTGAGTTTTATGCTATATACTCAAATAGGGATGTCAATTGAGATTCACCCAACCAGACTCAACCCCATCAAAGTGGGTAAAGCCTATTCACTTTAATTTTAAATGGGCATGGATTTCGATTTATGGATCAGAATAAGGATGAGAATGGGCACATGTTTGAAAATTTTACCCATTTACCCAACCTATTTGGAGACATGCCTAATATTTGTTTCTAAAAACTCTAGACCAAACCCTCATCTTGTTTAACAAGTTTATAACGTGGTGGAAAGTTTACATGTTTAATTACAAACTCATAGTTTTCTATTTTTACATCCTACCAAACTTCTTGATTATAAATGTACATATCATATTTTTTTTTATTTAGAATGACTCATATTTTAAGATGGATATTGCAACCTCTGATAAACAAATGGGTGCTTGATGAGTAAATGAGTATCCGGTAGGTAGAAAAGGATGGGTATGGATTTTGGTTTAGATACCCAAGAGGAAAATGGATAGGATTTGAGTTGTGTATTACTAAGTGGTTATGAAGTTGGCTATGATCAGACTTGAATGAAATCTAAGTTATTAGCATCCCTCTACTTAAATGAAACATCAAGTTAGAAGTTCTACCTTCATGCTACTTAATTATTGAAGTAGACACTCATGTTTAACCTCCTTTTCTCCTCTCATCGCACATAGATACTCAAAAAAAAACTCGACTTTGATTTCATTTCTCTCATCTACCTTCGATCGCTCGTAAAGAGCTAGAGATTAATCTGTCTAGCTAGCAGTAGAAAAGTCAAACTTTGATAGATATGGGATCACAAGAGTCAAAGCCAAGAACTGAAGGAGGGGTATGCACTAATTGATGGAGGGCATGAAACTTCTCCATATTCCCCTTGTGATGGACACCATCAACCCTTTGATCACAAACCTTAGCGAAATCAGTAATTTCGAGATAAAACCAGTTGAGAGGCAATTTAATGAATATTTAACGAACTCTCTTCAACCATTACGTAACTCCATCTTTAGGTCGCACTGTCGCGCTTCCAAGCCTAGTTGTAATAACCTTATCACATATTACACAGGACTTTTACTTGTATACTTCTTACGCAAGCAGACAACTTGGCTATCGAACCAAAGTCCGAGACTCAACAAAAAAACAGATATGTAAGTCAAACAACAAGAAGTCTCTCAAATTTGCCTCCTTTAATCACTATCATGAAATTCCACAACGCAAACAAACTCCCGTATCCTGAAAAATTTTTGAATTTCGATTCTCCCTTTACCTTAATTTCGAGCATGTGAAGCAAGAAAAATCTACACCAAACAAAAAGACAAAAATACATTTTTAAAAAAAAAAAAAAAAGCCGTCGCCCAGAAGTGCAAGGCTCCATTCTAAGCTGTGGTTCAAGTTGCCTACATCAGAATCAGAAAACACACGACATATATGATTAATCAACACAGTACTGCTGCGTACCACCTTCATGTTTTAATACCATAATCGATTTATCTGGCCAGGCGGTGCCACAAGGCTCCTGACAGAGGTATATTAATTGGCAAACCAGTCACGAATCAGTCACAGCACATGAGTCAATATTTAACTAATTAGAACCCAGCGAACAACACGCATGCATATCTATCGAGCAAGACGCAGCTCATGATGAAATCCATATCCCATCTCATCGAGGTTTGGATGACTTGGTTGCACCCTATATGCCAAGCCCACCCGGTTCGCAAGGCCGAGGGCCGCCGCCGCGTAGTCCCCTGCATGTTGATCAATGAAGGCATAGTCCAGCACCTCCGGTCCTTCCTGCAATTCCGTGAACACACTCTCTAGTAACAATTCAGAAGAAGTATTAAGTCAAGTAAGTATGTCAAGGAATATCCCTACGTCAAAAGCTAGTTTTGATATATGATAATAACCTAGAAATATTGACTTGCAGATATCTAAGTAAGTGTCTTGGTAGGTGTACATGGTCGGTAACATTCTAGAAAAAGTCTTTGATTTATATTATAAGCCAGTTACTTCTTGTCAAGGATGCAGGTTTTGAATTCTTCATTTTATATACCTTGATTTATGAGTTTTTTTTTTTTTTTTTTTTATTGTGTGGTGCAGGAAATTTAGTCTGTCATTTGATGTTGGTATACTTAGGCAAGGGATAGCGTGGACGGGAAAAAAACCTTGGCTATTTAGAGCAGACCAGTAGTAAGATGATAGATTCTGCACCTAATTAACGAAACATGCAGTGCAGTTCCAGGATTATCCAACTGGAAATCCTCAACACCTTAAAAATAGAAAATGGATACGAAAGGACAAGCGACATCTTACCATCTCTACGAGATCCTGCAGCAACTTGCGATGTGCTTCCTCGGAGTTTCTCAGCTGAAACGATGGAAAAGTTAATTAAGCAGTAGAAATGTATATATAAATATATGTGATGGTTGGGAGCATATTACGGATAGGTGAGATAATATCCCTTATCATGAATAATGTTTTGAATTTAATTTGAAGATATATTGAGATCTCTTTATCTAAATATATGATGTATTAAATTTAAAATAAATCCGATACTCCTATCATCTATATCAAAGGAAATTAATATTTGACAGATTAAATATTACAAAAGTTGATCTTATTATATGTAAGTATTAGGAGTGTTAGATCAATTTTAAATTTTATGCGTAATATATTTATATATAAAGTGATCTTAATTTGTAAACTTTTAATTTAAATTACTACTTATAATAGAAGATATTTTACTACCTACACGTTAACTTACATATAAGTAATTCATCTACACTGCAATTTTCACACACACACACATATATATATGGAGGGGAATTTTGTCCTCAAAATCTCGGTTAAGAATAAGGATTTTTACTTGTGTGTGTCTACGTAGACATTCTATGTTATAAAAAGATCCAGTTAACTTCAGAAAATGTGAAGTTGTAAAGGAAAAATAAAGCTTTATTCGAAGCTCAAAATATAAATTTCTTGCTTTCAAGGACGAAAGCTATTTAACGGTCGAAGCTTTTTGTTGCAGAAGGGTACTGCTATTGGACGAGTGATGGGAATATTAAAGCGAGAATAGTACAATGATTAAATGAGTTGACCATCAGAATTCCTGCATTCTATCTTCTTAATAATTTGTTAGGCAATAACTAAATGCATGATACTTTGGATGTAGCTTAGACATGTACAGTTGAAAAAATTTGAAGCAAACTTTAAAAAGCCCCTAGTTCGTATACAGAGGAATAAGACCTATAAGTTAGAACCACTCAAGGATACTTTGCTACTCATTATGAAAATGATAGACAGCATCATGTGATAGATGATGGGGAGTCATTTATTTGAATAGATGTTAGAGGATAGATATGCTCTCTACAAAGTATGGCAATTGGGTCCTCCTCCCTAAGTTGAAACACTCAATTCACATAGCCTAATATGTTTCTCCATCAAGACATAAGCATCAAGGAGGGAGGTGAAAACAAGAAGGATTAACCTTTTTTTATTTATTTTACATTGATGGGCTCCTAAAATTTCATTCTTATCCTATCCAATTGAATAGAGGAGTTGAAGTTTATTGAGAATAGGCACTTCAATAAGTTTATCAGCAATTATGAGTCATAATTAATGTGATTTTGATGATGACAAGCATTAAGCTTAGATAAAAGTAAGATTCAATCGAAATTAAATGAACTTGCATATATTTTCTTTGAATCAAGACTAATATGCTAGAGCAAGGGTTTGATAGTTGGAACTAAATGCCTCTAAGAACCCTATGAGGCTATTTCGCAAAGAAACCCACCAAGCTCATGAAAAAGAAGAGCACCAAGGACTCATTCATACTAAAGAAACCTAGTCCAAGCTCAAGATGCCTCATTTAAAGAAGAAAAGGATTAAATGCCTTAAGATTGTAATTAGTTTATGAAATATAATTTTATGGTTTTTGATACATGGTTATAAGGATAGCTCCCTTTCTTAATTATGTAGGCATAAATTAGGACCATCATGCATCAAGACCCCAATTTACCTTATACCTATCTAAATTAGGGTTAATCATAGTTAATCACTTTTAACGAGGTCAATAAGTGCCAATTTAGGTTTAACATACATCTAATAACCTATCAACAAAGATTAAGGTGCATAGCACACTTAGGTTTCATCAAAACTAGTTTTTTAGTTCAATAAATGCTAAGTGATGTGTTATTTAACAATAATGATAAGTGATGAGTTATTTAACATTAAGTTTGGAGCACTTAACATTAAGTAGTCTAGAAGGCTCAATTCCAGGAATTTTGAACTTTGTATTGTACTTAACTCTAAATGAGCTACTTAATGTTAAGTAAAAGAACCTTAATATTGAATTGCCTAATTTTGGCCTTTATAATAAAGTGAATTTGGCTATTGATCTAGCACAAATGGGGGGATTTTTCCTGTTAGATGAAGAGTTAATACACTCACTTACACCCCAAAAACCTCACTCTACATAAGGAAGGCCTTCCCAACCTTATTCTAACTTTTGCACACACATTTGAGCTTCCTTGAGCATATTCAGACTTAAAGAGAGCATAAGCACACCTCTCCAAGCCATCCATTACTCTCCTTGTGCAACTTGAGCTCCTTCTCTACATTGCTTCAATACTTCGAAGCTCTAAATCTCTCTAGTCCATCCGCTACACCTCTCATCTAATTAAGGTATTACAATGGAGTATTAATTTAAGCTCTAGATAATTCATTCACTGCGTACAATATTCATTTTACATTGGGGGTTATGTATAGAATTTGTTACTGTACTTTATTGATTTATCTATACTCTTCTACTACAAAATCTTGTATTTATGGACTTGAGTCGCAGGTTCCCTTTCTCTCGACAAGGAGAGGGACTCTCTTGATCAAGGAATCAAGAGGGTCTTGTGTATTGAGAGCTAGGCTACCTTCAAGTAGCTTGGGATTAGTGATTCTAAGTTGGACTCAAGGCAAAATCCTAGGTTAAGAGAGCCAAGTGGCGATTTCTTCTGTTAAGATGGCTTTTCACTATAAATACTTATCTTGTGGGTGTTAAGCACTCATTTATACATTCAGCTTTATAGTGCATATTTTATTTTCATTAAATTGCCTTAATTTCTATTTATCTTGCAATTAGCACTATTCACTTTCCCTCTAGTGCTTTCAACTTCCACATATGTTAAGTAGCATTCATAAATAGGCATATGGATTCGTGGGTGTAAGTTCATATAACCCACCAATATAAATGTAAACACTTGCTTCCTTTTAATCTTTGAGTAAGGAAACCCTAGCCTCCAAGAGAAAGGAGAACAGGGCTACCATTCCGGTGGTTTTTTCCCTCCCAACAAGGGTCCACATAAATCATGTGTTTCATGTGCTTGTTCTTGTGATTGCTCATTTTCTACAACCTCAAAATAGGCATATTCCTCCTATGATGTTGAATAAGTTTAATTATTCCATTTACATGTTTCTTAATGTGATATAAACTACATTTATTTTCTTTTGAATGGAGTATAAAGTACAAACAACTAACCATGCATTACATGGGTAGTAAAATTAGTGAATCAAGATACCAATGACAACAAAGTGAATTTGCAAACCAATAATCTTTCAACAAGGTAGGCCAAAAGTTTACAATAAAGGGAGGGGAATCTTAATTAGCCATTGGAAGAGGATATAAAATCTAGAATAAATGTTTTTGCCCTTTTGTTATTTATATTGAATGATCATAAATTAATTATAGGATGATATAACTAAATAGATCACTAAATTCGATGACAACATGCCTCTATAACTAATTTAATGGATCACTTCATCTCCATCACTATGATTACATCTAAATTCTTACACAAAAGATTATTTAAAACTTATTACTTGAATTGACGCCTACCTTAGCTCAAAAAAAGTGAAAACCTTAGATAGCTTCCTATTCCTCGAGTTGAAAATATTTTGCTCTTCAGAAATGATACCATAAAGTATTGGAATTGTCCTCATCACTTTGATGTTTGATTAAAAAAATTGCACAAGCAATTGTAAGATGATCTATATATATAAGCATAATAGAAATATTTGCATATTCAAGCCTAGTTTACATTGCAGACTTCTAAACCCCAACTTGCACTTATCTGTGCATGTTTTGCAAGAGGATTAAACGAAGTTATTCCCCATTTCTATTTACTTTGTAAAGGAGGGTCGATTTCCTAAGGTGACAACCTTTCATGTAAGTAAAACTTGTCTTGGCATTTACGGGTCTCCCACCTCCCTTCCTCTACTCTGGTTTGCAAGCACCCAGGTTTTTATTTAACTTTCTTCACTCTCAAAATAAAATGGGGATCAGTCACACCTTATTTTCTGGTGTAAACCACCAAAATACACTAGGTCTTATGGAAAAAGGAGATTGAATTGATATCAGAGCTTATAGGTTACTTCATCAATATTATTTGTTTGAAGCATGATCATATTCGTCTAGGATAAGGATTAAAATTCTATTTAATTAGATTCGACATTTGTCACGCTTGAACTAACCTTTGATGATATTAGCACTAACCTGTACCACCAACTTTAACCATTGCTTCATGGGAAGGTTAATGTAAATCTATAGGAAAAAAAAAAAAATCTTGGTCCTCATTGTTGTATGAGAAGTGGCATTCCTTCAAGACAGCAGTTGAGTTCAGAGTACAGGCTTTCTAAAATCTCAGTTAACTTGCACATGCAGGCAACAATCTTCTGCCATTAGTGCATCATTCTTATCTTCACCATGCAATATTGTAGATCCAACGATAGCATTAAGTTGATGCATGTGCAACAAGAAGATCGGACAACAAAGTCAATGGAAGGTAGTTGCCAGAATGTTTGAGAGGGATGAGGGAAATCTCTTGTAACAAGCCCATCAGGGCATGGGCAAGTGGTATTAGGCCCATATCACTGAGTTTAGCAGTGGGGTACCCATTCGAATTCTACCTTACACTTACCCAGAGGTCATGTGACGTGGGAGTCATGACTTTCCCAATTTACCCGAGGAATTCTGTGTTATCAAAAAGAAATCTAATAGCAAGGAGGGACAACATTAATTAAGTGACGAATGAAAATTAATGAAAGAAGACAATCTCCCTATTCATTGCCTTGGAGCTATAGAAGACTGCTAGTGCAATTCAAGTCAAGATAGAGAAGATTGATACTTGATCGAAGGTTGACATAGACAGTTCGATTTCAGTTAATTTATTATTGATTGATAGCAAGTTGATTTGCGAGAGAAATCCTTCGAAATGCCACTCTATCTCTAAAACAAACGAATCCTCCCTTTCCTCTGAGATTCACCAAAGGAATCCTCTCATTGAAGGAGGAAGGTACTGAGAGACAACTCAGACAAGCAGTAATTTGTTTACAGCTGGCAAATCGAATTCGGGCTAATATTATATATCTTTGCTTTCTTGCGAGTAATCACCGTTTATTTTCGTTTAAAATGTATTGTTTCTTCATACTATATTGGCAAAGTCAATGCTTGGTGATGTGTCACGAACTCACGAACTTCAGGACCGGTCCCTAGCAAGGCCAGGCTTTATAAACTTCTCCTCATATATACACAGATTCTGGTGATCCACAAACATAGGTAGCTAGCAATTCTACAGATCCCACTATGCTATCCAAGGAGGCCCTTCCAATTAGTAAAAACATTAATACTTACTCAAATCACTTTGAAAAAAATGTATTGAATTTGCTGGGATTCAGTAAGAGAGAGAAGGAGAGAAGAAGAAGGCTACCATATACATCAATATTTGTTGTTGCAGTTTTATAATATCACCGCACGTACCCAAGCTCCCTCCTTAATTTTCAGACTTCCAAACTTATCACTTAAGAAATATAACGAATGGTTACCAAAATATTTCTTAGTTTATATACATATATATATATATATATATATATATATATATATATATATATATATACACTGCAGCTGCCAATGATCACATCATGATTTCTCAGGACAAAATTCCATGAAGGTGAAAAACAGGAGGGGAAAAGGAGACAGGCCTTGGCAGCTGGACGGGAGCATCTTAATTTCCACTCACCTTCTTCTTGTAGGTTTCTGTCTGGGTACTGATAACATGGTACTGCACACAAAACCATGCCAATCCATCAACAAGCCATTTTTGTACATCCAATCAAATTATTAACTTACAGGAGAAATTAAATAATTTACAACACAAGAGACCGTGCATCCATCTTTAATGAGTATTTCAAGTGATCACGGTGAAGATCTAAAACCCCTATGTTACTATGTACGTACATATGGCTTGCAAATTTGCAGTACTCACTTTTCTATCACGAACAGCCTTCAGAGACGTGTCCATATCTTGCTCAAGACCACGCAGCTCCTTGAAATCCAAACCCTCCAGCTCCTCCCCCATCCGCTGCCTATACCAATATATATATATAGTCACATCCCTTTTTTCATATCATGAATAATAATAATAATAATAATAATAATAATAATAATAATAATAAAATGTACACTTCATAAATACAGATGTGGGTTTCTCTTGCTGAATATCTTTAAATATATATTTCACCTTATTTCCTTGCGTAGCTTGCTGTTGATCTCCTTCAGATGAGTTAGCCTCTTCTGCATCACCTGCAGATACACATATATATTAACTTAACCACATCACGGACCATGAGATCAAATTTAAGTTACAGATGGAAAGGGAGGACTACATTTATACGCATATGCACCTCATAATGGGGCCTCCACACGTCGATCCCTGTGGTTTGCTGATACCTACCCACGATGCTCTTGAGGCTTTGTGGAAGGAGCGAGAGTCAACAGACCCAGATGAGCAAAAACTTAGTTACCAACATAAGTATTGGGTATGTAAGGGTACTATATATAGAACATGTTAGTTTTTGAGGATCGATGGATCATACTCGGCAGAAGGGCTGCAGTACTCGAAGAGCTTGTTGGTGTTGGAGATCATGATGAGGGAGACCTGTGCATCACAGAGCACGGTCAGCTCCTCGGCCTTCTTCTTGATCCCAGCCCTCCTCTTGGAGTAGGTGACCTGCCTGTTGGTGGGGTTCTCTATCATCTTTATCTCAATCTTCCCCCTCCCCATATTGGTATATATCCTTAATTTCACTTGCACCACAACTGATCACCACCCAGGGGGGAAGGAGTGGGGAGGATAAAGGGGAGGAGGCCGGGGAGCACCACTGTGCCCAGTCAGTGGTTGGGATGGTAAAGAGAAAGAGATGAGGGCAGTGGTTGGGGACCTTTGGGGAGTGCCAAAGCCCATTGGGGAAGTGTTGAGCAAAAGCAACGTTCCCTTTGCTGGCAAGAGTTTCCAGATCGGTGAAAGAGGGTGCAGTGACTTCTCCATGTGATGTCCCCTTCGCCACTTTTAAGGAGTGGGTGGTGGGGTTGCGCTCGGGCTCACAAATCTCTCACTTACCCATCTTGTTTGGAATAATCACTTGATCTTAAACCCGGCCGCATCAAAATATATATATATATATCCAATGGAGGCCTTTCTTGAGGTATAGGAAAGGGATATGTGAACGTGGGACTATCAAATCCAGATCGATCTCTTGGGAATGAGAAGGACTTGCCTTTTCTTTGCTTCCTTGGCCTCTACTTCGAAGAAAGAAGACGGTGGTGCATTTAGTGCCGTCATCACAGCTAATAAAGATCCCCCATGCGATAGACGTACTGGAATGGAGTGGTGAAAGAGATGTGAGAGGAATGGGGTTGGAGAGTGTGTGAAAAAATAACTGGAGGGGTTGCTTATGTAATTGCCCACCGGTCAAGAGCGGGGAGGAGAACGCGGGGCATCCGATGTCCGTACGGGGAAGACCTTTGGATTGGCCACTTTATGCAGACAATTGGAGGGTTAGTACAGCACTAAATTTCACCCCAAATCAAATCATCTGCCACCTGGGGTTATCCTTTGCTTTCTGAATTCTGATGCTCCACCAGCCACCTTGATTAGAATAGAATGAGGTAAATAGGGCTTGTCGATGTTACGTGACTCCAAGAAGAACTTACATGCACTGATTTTTTGTCACATATTTGTGAGAAAATATCATTATTGTGTATGAATTTTGATGTTATTGTTAGAAAATAATCGGAGAGATACTTCACCAACTTTGCGAGGAAGGTACTAGAGTAATTAGCAGCGAGGTGAGGGACATAAATTTGTGGAATAAATAAATAAATAAATAATATAAAATAAAATGCTACAACAAATGGATTTTAACGGTTGAGAGTTTAAACAAGTTAAACTTGCTTGGTAAAGGAAGTGAAATATAAGTTTGCATAGAATTAAATTCTCTTGATCCTATGCAAATGGATGACAAATTAAACGGTGAACGTATGCAAATTAAGTACCTTAACCTGCCTGAGCTCCTATTCAAGTTACTCCAATCTCAGAAGTGTCCACCTACATTTACACACCCAACTATGAATAGATATATCTGACAACTAATAAATGGCCTTTTGTACGTTCCAAAAAGAAGACAGAAGCTGGTTTTTTTCTCAATTGGGGAAGCTTCTTACTTTCACGCTTCCCATCTATTCTTTATCTACATTAAATCCTTTATTATTAAATGACTACTTAATGGCAAGTAACACCCAAGTCGCTTGGATTTGACCATGCAAAGCGAAAAGACTATCCATACTTGCAAGTCGGGATGAGCGACTTATGGCTGCACCTGAGTCATGGGTCTTCGATATGTTGATGGGTAATTAGAGGACCTACAAATCAAATCAACACTCTTCTTTTATTCTCTTTTCTAACTTGCCAATAATCTTAAAAATCTGGCCATAAATCTTCGATGCCAGAAGAACTCAATGTCTATAATATGTATTAGATTAGGCCAATAGTAACAAGCACCTACATATAGCAGTTGAGATAGAAGAAGAAAGATGAAGATGGGAAAATAAAGTTGAAAAAGGAACCAAAACGATATGCACCTATATGTATATATGCCTCCGCTATCATTAAGAACAGGGATATATATAACATATAAACCCGAAAAATCAAATTGATTTGAAGTGTAAACGCAGCATGTTGCATCTCCAAAATGTGGTCTTCTGACCGTAAATTTTTAAGAACAAGTTGTTTAATACAATTAGGAATATTTAGATAGACATATTCCACCTCCTCAGTCGATTTTACTCTTTCAATGACCCTATCATCTTTTTATCACAAGAATCTAATCTTTTACACCATATCACCGAGCAGTACTTGCGTGAGGTTCCCTCGTGCTTCGTTGGTTGAGGATTAGTTCGTTCTAAATCTTTTTCTGATATACAATTAGAGTGAGATAAGTTGTGTAAGTTGTTTGTTTAAGAGATGAGATAAGTGATGAATATAAATGATTGATACGATGATGTGATGGTAATAGATAATATTTTAATATTATAATATAAGTATAAGATTACATCGTATCAGAGTATATATATTTCTATATACGTTGGGCTGATAGAGAGTAACAAAAGCTAGTGTCAAGTACACCCTTCTCCTCAGTGTGCTTAAATGCACGGATGCACCCCTCTGCAGGGACAGCCAAGGGTCTAAGATGAAAGGGCTGCGTCACAGCGCCAAGCGGCCGGTGATGGCTCCTCAGCAGCGCCACCCACGTTAATTTCCCAGAAACGGGGAATCATAGGAGCAGATGCGCGAAGAGGGTAAGCTTCACAAGACCATTAACCGCTGCTAAGAATCTGATGAGATATTTTCATGTGGCTTCTACAAGGAAGGAAGCCCAACTTTGGACTTTCATAGGCTTAGCAGTGCAGTCTGCACATTCCATCTCTACAAACGTGTCAGAAGAGGCGTGCTTATAAATACTGGTGCCTAATTCAACTGTGTTGTGTGGACTGTGGAGTGACTCAAATCTCTCTACCTACTACTAGTCTTTTCCTTGACAAGCTATCATATATCTATCTGATAGTTTCTTTTCATGAATTAATATATATGTTGGGAATGTGAGATATATATACATATATATATATATATAGAGAGAGAGAGAGAGAGAGAGATATCTTGGATTTTGCAATGTAGGTGTTCAATCCATGAGTCTGCAGAGTGCATGGTATGGTTGTGGGGTAGAGTTGGCTTTGGCCTTGTGATGTCTTGAATCTGCATATATGTTTAGTTGTGGGCAATAGCTAGCGTACGTGGAGTACCACTGCCTGGAGATTTCGGAAAAAGCACCTTCTGAGGATGCTGCCTACAACAAAGGAGAGCAAAGGGGCAATAGGAGGTTTTCTTGTTTCAGATTTTGGTCTGCAATGCAAGGTTTCCAGTTGTTCGGGAATACGTACGTATAAATATTGAAACCTCCAGTCACTAGAAAGCGAAGAGGTGATTGAGAACTGAGTTGGGTTTTCGTATACATCGACGTTGTGGACCGGAGAGGTTGAAGAAAAACCAAATCAGCTGCCTTCGATTTAATTTGGCTTAACATTAATAATCGGTTGAGGTTAAGCATAGATAAGGTGTTTCCCTTGGTGGTTGAGTATGATTAGTGGGTTGTGATGGAAGAGATGAGTTTGATATATTTGATGTTAAGCGTACGTAATATGAAGTGTACGTTTCGAAGTCCTAATTTGTTTATTTTATGTTTGATATATATTACGTCGATTTTATTAGTCTTGTTCGGTGACAACCGGAAAAAATATGGTGGACTAGATGTCCCACGCGGGTTGATGCGGTATCTGCATAAAAATATATTGAAATTGTAATTTGAGTATCAAAGATTGTACATAAATGTCTTTATAAATTTCTGAAAATCTCACGTAACCCAATGAAAACTTTGCATTTGCTTACATGTAACTAAAATGTTGCTATTTTTCGCACCATCTACCCCTTTGTTGATTCCCATCAAATTTTCCATCAAAGTTGATAGGTTTGGATTAAAAAAAAAAATTGATGGTTTACATTGAGATCCCTGTAAACTTCTATCCCTGCGACCCCTTCTCCACCTCCTCCTCCTCTAACCCACATGTCTTCATTCCTCCACCTCCACCATCTTTTTCACTTCAGCACATTGCGAACTCTTTCCTCATCCTTTCTCCAACTTTGATACACCGTTGCCACTTTCCTCCTTACCTTAGAGCCTTCCTCCATGCATGGTGAGAGCCTCACGTTTCAAGTCAACCCAGTTAATTTCCTGCCTGATCACACATTGTCTCCTTTAATTCCTCACGCTTCACTACTTCATTGCAATCCAAACCATCCTCTTCATCCCAAACGACCTCGCTACCCATATGTCCCTCTCTGCATGCCCACCTTATTGTTTTACTTCCCTCCCTCAAGGAAGTGTTAACACCAGAGAACCACTTAGACTTCGTCGATGACCTGAAGGTGTACCTTTTCATCGAAGTTTGTCTGTATGATTTCTTTTTTCTGAAAAAGGTGTTTGTCTATACAATGAGGAGATAGGAGTGGCCGTAAGAAAGGTAAACTTGGTGCAATTAAATTTTCAACTCACAGAAATCCACCAACTCAACTCACATCATAATACTATATAATTTACCCTACATGATGAGAGAGGAAACTTGTCCTCGTATAGGCCCAGGAGGCCCATAAACTCATCATAAGGACCAGCCCAAGCCCAAGAAACTAAAGAACAAATGAACCCAAATGGCCCCTACTCGAATGTGGGTAAGGATCAGGTAAAGTGTCCTAGCAGGTTGACCTGCCAGGATCTAAACCGACCTGTCATAACAATTAATAAAAATTGTTAGGGAAATATTGAGGGTTTTATTCCTTTCCTTTCCTGAACATACACTTCTTTCGTTGACATTGGATTAACAAATTTTGTGTGTTTCTCGTGCAAACTTAACCCGAGGGAGAATCAATCAACTCTCATTCACCAAATCCGCTGCTTAAGGATAATCCACATAACAACAAATAAGCTCCCCATTCAATACATATTTCCACATTATCAAGCTTTCATAGTGACTAAGCAACTTTCTTCTTCAATAATCTCACTATATAATCAATGGTAGTTAAGAGAGAGTTTGTTGGAGTTATCTTTTATAAAAAAAGGGTGCATAGAATCATCTTTGGGCATTGAATTGAGTCAAGTGAGTACCATTATTTTCAACTTCCTTCTCATGAGTTGAGAGGATGAGGCGTGTAATTTATTTTAGTGAAAAATTTATTTTAGTTTATTAGTGAAAGTTTGGAGGAAGGAGCATAGAAAGGTCATGTTCAACCCTTGGGTTAGGAATTTTAATGGGTGTGTTGCATTTTGATCAACCGTTGAAAGCGAAATTAGTTGGCTTAAAGAATCAACCCGATCTGAACATATTTGCAACGCATAGATTCTTTTCCATGAAGTATTCAATAAGTTTACCATATCCTAGAATTCCTAATTGTATTCCTTAAATCAATTGTGTTTCTTTCTTGCTTCAAAAATTTACTATAATATTGCCTCGTGCCTGTCCCTCTTCTGATCTCTTCATGCCCTGCACCACATGCTTACGGTCGAAAGTAATTTACTCACGCGGAATCTTATATCACATTTTGTTAAAAGTATATTCATTGGCTTATCTTCCTATCTCTTTATCAAAAAAAGTATTTTTTTTATTGTCTTTTTTTTATTATTTTTTAGTTGTTGCTCGTTAGTTATAATTCAAGTACGTATATGCTTAAGTTTGATATTTTATAAAATCAAGGTGGCTAGTTGGAACAATCCATGCATAAACCGATTCACCTTAATAATTTGCTAGGTATGCACTGAGATACATGTTATCTACCAAGCAATCCTTATGATCAAGTTACGGAGCAATAATTTTCAATCTTCTATGACCCATTCTTCAATTTCATGAGTTTTCAATGCAATGCTAGATTATTTTTGAAATGTGACCTTGAAGTTAGGGTTGTCAAATGGGTTAGGTCGGGTTGGACATGGTCTGTTTAGACTAAACCCATTTATAAATGGGTTAGGTTGGATCCAACTCATTTATTAAATGAGTCAATATGCTCCAACTCAAACTTGATCCATTTGCACTTGTCAAACTTGACATGACCCATTTAATCCAATTAGTAACGAATTAAATGGATTAAATAGGTAAGTGTGGAGGTTAAATTGGGGAGTTTTTCTAATTAATCGGGTTGAGCGGGTTCGTGGGGGTAAACCCAAACTTAACCCGTTTAATAAATAGGTTAAACTAGTTTAAACCTATTTAATGTATGTGGGTTCAGGTTGAATCAGGCGGATTCGATTTTTTTAACAATTCTACCTAAAGTCCACATCGAAGTTCATAAGACCAAACAATTAGTCAATTATCTACAAGATGTAGAGGTGGTTCCCATCATTTTAGGGGCGTCAAATGGGTCGTGTTAAGTCTTGCACTTTAGAGTGGGCCTATGTATAAATGGGTCAATTCTAGGTGGACCCATTTATTGAATGAGTCCAAATTCCTAGGTCTGTGACCTGACCTAACCCATTTAGATAAATAGGTCCATGGGTCAACCGAGTTTGTAGCTCCTACTTGGTTCACAAGTCCCATTAAGTCCTAGATGGGTCCAAAAAAGGTCTTAAATAAGTTGTGATCCAATCTTAAATGGGTCCGACAAAGTTATCAAAATCATATGATCACACCTAGACTTGATCCAACCTACTTATTTTTAAATGAGTTCGAGTCCACTAATTTGGTGATAACCTTGTAACAACTCAAACAAAATCCAAATATAATTAATAAAAAATTATTCTTAACAATTTGTTAGGTGTATGCTAGATAGGTTTATCGCAATCACCCAAAATATGTAATTTCAAATTATCAAATAATAATTCTTAAACTTTTATAACTTAATACTCAATTTTACAAGTAACCAATGCAAGACTTACATTGTCATGCTAGTCAATATTCCAATCCAACCCAAACTCATTTCTAAGTTGGAAGTCAAATTATGTAATAGGAGGCGTTAGACTAAGTTGAAAATCCATCGTTACATTGACTGTGTTGGATCATTGGGGGAACCTAAGAATCCAATCCAAGTTTTCAGGAAAAAATCAAAAAGAAAAAGATAACCCAACCTGTAAGCAGCCACGATGACGGTCCACTTCTTAAAATGTACACCTCAAAAGTTGAAACTTCATATTTTAAATTAAGATCCATCTAACAAAGAGGAGGACATCTCTTCGGTGTTAAATTTTAAATTAATACGTCTAATTGCATTCCTATTCGAGAAATGGAAAACTTGTCGTCAGAGGAAACTATATTTTGTTGATGGCCCATGCAAATTAAGAAAACTGGGCAAAGCCTACTTGCGGTTCAAGCAATAAGGACTCCCATAAATGAAATAAACGGCAATGATGTCAAAAATCTCGAAAATAAAGCCAGCATGGTTCAAAAAAACCGATTTTCAGCCATCTCCTTCCGTAGTCAGTGGAAAATTATACACAAGCAGGGAAAAATATTTATTTCGATTCCTTTTCTTCTTACCAAACATAGATGATAGATGGTGCTTTTATGGAAGCCTAACATGATGCCATTGGCTCAATGCAACGAAAAGAAAAAAAGTAAGGGTAATATCTTAGGTGCAGTTTATTTGATAGATTACCTCTTTAAAATGAGAATAACGTAAATTAGTTGTAAAGTTCGGTTAATCCTAGATAACTCATCTCATATCTAATGTGAGATAAGTTATACTACAGATTTATCCTTGTCATCTCATCCCATGGAAATGAAAAAGGTCATGATTGTTCCACTGCACAAACAGAATAATAATTGATGCTAATTATCCCACTGCATTTCAAGTAATTAATAATTTTTTAACTTTTAAATAAAAATGTTGGACAACTCTTTTAAAATTTCCTATCTAACAAAATTCCAACACTCATCCCAAACTATACCTCAGTGTACCCACGATTATACCCATTCCGCATGACAATAATGTAGGACGAATAACGTAGAGTTGAGTTTGGAGCCATTTTTTGTTGCAACTTATTTTTGTTGCACCGTTTTTTTAAATCTTAAAAATACTTTTACTTTTAATTAAGAGAAGGAAAAGCGGCTCGTCTTTTTATCTTTTGACACTTTTCATGACTTCTTTGATGATTGGTTCATTTCTCACATGTGTTGTTAGGTGTAAATTTGAACTTTTGCGGTGGAATGGGAGAGATATAAAATAGGTAAATTAATTTTAAAGTATTTTTAATTTACAATGATGGGTGTCCTCGAGAATAATGTTAATATCATCACATATATTATTACAAGATTTAATGCATACAAGAAATGTGTCATCCTTAAATAGTCAACTACACTTACATATATATCATTTTTAGTTGTTAATAATACTTACATCGTCCATACAATGACACTTGCAACTAAAATGATTTTTTTTCCACGATGACGCCAATAGCACTTCAAGAATAAAAGGATAAAGTTAAGATGACAATGACAATGAAGGTAAAAAAGGATAAGGATAAATGAACAAAATTTGAGATACCAATACACCTTAAGTAAAGAAGACATGAATAAATAAATTAAAGTTAACCTTCCAATGACACCTTCAAGTACACAAGATAGGGATAAATAACTTATGTCAAGATGCTAATGGCATAGTTCAATTTAAAAAGATTAAAATGAATAAACATAAGTTGTGTTACCAATGGCACCTTAAGTAAATAAGATAGGGATGAATTAAGCTGTGTTAAGATAGTAATGGTGTCACAATTAAAAAAGATTGGAATGCATGAACAAAAATTGAGATGTTAATTGAACCATAATTTAAAAAAATCAAGATGAATGAGCAAAGCTTAATGTGCTAATGACACATAGACTAAAAAAATTAAGATCAATTAACCTAAATTGAGATGCCAATGACTAGGGCTAAACACAAGGTTAGACCATTCAAGGCCAAGCAAGGCTCGACTCAAGCCTAGTACTTATGGGCTTGCACCCAAGTTGGACCCAAGTCTAAGCCAAGCTAGCTTAGTTTGATGCTTAGCTCTATAATTGCACCTAAAGTATAAAAGGTAGGGATGAATTAACTTATGTTGAAATACCAATGACATTTCACATAAAGAAATTGGGAAATAATAACCTATAAGGTGATGTCAATGGCACCTCAATTAACAAAAGTTAGGATGAATGTGTAAATACCTACTTAGAGAGGGTGAGATCAGCGTGACGTAAAAATACAAAATTAAAATATAACAATCTCACAAAATAGACAATCACACAATGTACACAATGATTTTTCGGTGGAAACCCAAATCGGGTGAAAACCACCACCTAACCCTCTCGAGTTAGGATTTTCCGATCAACCAAGTTGATCAAATCCGTTAAATGAATCACTTAAACAAGGGTGATTCAACATCAATTACAACCACGCTATAAGTGCGAGTGTAGCGTTCCTCAACCACTTCTCCTCACGAGAAGGATTTTGTCCATCGATGGAGACAGATATTCGCAACGCGAATACCCAACCAAATAACAAAGTAAAATACAACAATAATCCTATAAAGCCAACAAAATAATTCTTAAACTAATCTTCTATAGGAGTTAAGATGATTCCCTTTGCTGGAAGTGTGTCAACGACGCGAATGCGTGAACTATGCAACAGTGCAACGGTGCTGTTGTGAACTATGGTGGGAGAGTGGGTGCGCAAATGATCGATGCTCTCTAGATGTAGAACTTAAGGTTGGAGAGCGAGAGCTTCAACTACTTCTCTTTGAAACCAAAGATGGGGAAAGTGGTTTGCTTAGTGTGTCTTGGTGTGTGTTTAAGTGGAAAAGGCTCTCCTCTATTTATAGATGTCCCAAGAAGGCTTTGGAAGCCCTTGGAAGGCTTCTATAGCCGTTGGGTGCAAGCACCAAGAAAATCAGATCGAAATCAAGATTAATCATTACACTGACAGGGTTATCAGACGTCTGATCCTGGCATTGAACGTCTGAAAAACCAGTTTAAGACGTCTGCGAATAAAGTTAGACATCTGATTTTAGGCAGGTTTCCTTCTTGACTTGAATCAGATCCAAACAGGATTCTAGTGAATTGTCATCAGACGACATACAGGACGTCTGGAAACCTACTTTTCCACAAAAATGAATTCCCAAGGGAGTGCAACAGCAATAAAATCTTTGAGAACAGATTTTTGGGTGTGCCAAGGCAAAACGGTCATGTATCAGACATCTGGGGTCCTCTACGGACGTCTGATACAAGGCTAACGGTCATATCCTTCAGTGTTTACTAAGGCAGCCAACGGCCCACTAATTGGACGTCTGACAAAGTCATCAGATGTCTTCTAAGACATCTGGACTAAAGTATAAACATCTGATTTCATCAGACAGAGCTAAGTCCAGCCTAAACATAATCGGACGTTTGAGTCAACAGTCAGACGTCTTAAAAGTCATTCTCTGATGTCTGATTTTCAAATTAGACGTCTGAAAAGGCTGTTTGAACCCTATGTTGATTTTCTAAGTTCTTTACAAAAAACCTAAGTATCCTAATATTGTGCAAGTGTTCCTAGGACTACTGTTAGGATTTTTTAAGGCTCTTTAACATGAATCTAAGTAACAAAATAAAGAGTAACAAAAAATGCATAGTAGAACAAGGAAAGAAAATCTATCATATTCTTCATCTCCTTCCTTCTTCAAGCTATCGCTCCTCGCGAAGCTCCTCCGTTCTCCGTCAAGCTCCTCCAATCCGTCGTGGATACGAGCTCGAACTCCGTCTAACCACGTCTCCATTTGCAATTGACCAGAAATCTAAGACTTGAAGTACAAATGTTAAATGACACGTGTTTTGTTATCATCAAAATAAATGATTATGACACTCTAGCACCAACAGAATAAACATAAGTGATGTCAATGGCACCTCAACTACAAATGTCAGGGATGAATTAACCAATGTTGAGATGTCAATGGCACTTTAATTAAAAAAGTTGAGATTACAGTGGCACCTTAATTAAAAAAGACTAGAATGAATAACATAAGCTTAAATGCCAATGACACTTCAATTGCAAAGGATTAGAATCGATGAGCATAATTTAATATGTCAATAACATCTAAAGTAAAGAAAATTAGGATCAATCAATCTAAATTAAGACTACGATCGAAATGGCATCTTAAGCAAAAAAAAAAAGGCACGGAAGGAAGAATTTAAGTTAAAATGTCATTGACATCTTAAATATAGAAGAGCCTCAAGTAAAAAGATATAGATGAATTAACCTAAGTTGAGATACTAATGATAATTATATCATTGACGCTTAAGTGTTTGTCGCACCTTAAGTGAAATTGGCATCTCAAATGTGAAAATGTTGGAATGCCAGTAACACCCTGAGACTTTTGTACCAATTTAAAGTAGATTTAGCACCTAAGACTTTAGATCCAAAGATTTGATGGTTACCATCTGGCCCAAACAGAACTCCATGGACCGAAATCCACAAGCTGATAATAAGCCAATTCAAACGGCTAGCAATACCCCGATTTTTGGGACGTGGCAATACACGGACTCCTTTGGTTCACTTTGATCTGATGATGACATGTACGTATGTGCGTATCTGCACATATATGCATGTTTACCACAGAGGGATCCAAACACTAGACGATATCCTATGGCCCCCATTTGGTTCCGAGCAATCTTGTGATTAGGCTATCGTGCGTTAAATAAACATCTCTATAATTTCCAACTCCACATTTTAGGTGGAATCGAGTTATGCCTCTTAACTTATATCATTATTGGATTTAACATGTACTTTCTTCTCATGGGGATCTGATTTAAATTATACTTACTTTTAACATAATTAATTCGACTCACTGATCAAAAAATTGTTTCATGCCAATTCTTCGATGTGACCCTAACCCTTGTCCCAACGTGAGGGGAAGAAAAAACAACAAAAAGTAATTTCCCGATCGGCAGAGGACCCCACCAAATGGCTCGCAAATCTTCCATTTTGTTCGGCCCAATGGCTACCTGAACTAAACGAGCGTCGCCCCATGGTACACTAAGCGCGCGCAACTTCGATCCCGTTTTTGGTGAAAAATATGAAAACGTAAAATATGCATGTTGTATTGTAATTTTTGACGCGTGTCGTGAAAAAACGTGTTTGGATTATTATATGTAACGGTTTTAATTTTTGCATTTTAATTTTTTATCGGTATAAACCAATTTTCATAAGAAAAAATATTTTCCAAGAGTGAAGAATTACATTTCAACTAAAGAATCATTTCCAATCGATAAAAAGGTAAAATTTACTATTATTTTTTTATTTTTAATCAATTTATTTTAATTTTTAATTGATATATACTAATTTTCAATTGATTTATTTTAATTCTAAAATTAATTTATATTAATTTCTAACTATGTATTTTCATTTCGATAACTAAAATAGTTCATAAAAAATTAATAATCAACCCTACTTGAATTGAAAATATTATGGTGAGGATAAAATTTATCTAAATCTTCTAAAATTTATCTAAAAATATTCTAAGAGCTAAGTACCTTTGTTTAACCATTTGAACCCATTTTAACCTACAACAAAATCTTAGACGGGATTTTGCCTAGATTTGAGCTTCTATGCAAATTTTCAAGTCAAACGCGATCAAAAACTAAATCCAAATTCACCATTAGATTCCTTAAATCGAAATTAATCTAAGACCAAAATTTGAGCTTAATCATAGTCCATCTTTACCAAGTTTGTAATTCAATCCCTAAATTCTCTATCTTCACATCTAAGATCCTAACTTTCGGATTTATTACGCTAGGGTCCTAACATCTCGCCTTTTTCTCCATTTAGGACCCCACCACCATTGGCAGCGGGAACGCACCTACAACGAGATTCAAGGAAGGTTTTCTCTCTTAAATCAGAACCAAACTCCTCCAAAATTGGAGGGAATGCCCGCAAGGACCTTCCTAATCAATTAAATCGCCTTTTGAAACCCGATTCAACCCCCAAAGATCAGGCAAACAAGAGAGATTATGGGAACACTTCTTTTGAATTTTGAGCAAGTCAAGCCACTTACAAGCTTTAAAGCTAATTCTAGAGCTCTATATAAAGCACTAATGCGCTCACCGTGCTCTTTAGCTTGGTTACAGGCCAAAACAACACTTCTTTCCCTTCTCTAGCCACCTCCACCGTGGCTCCAGTGACCGTTCCTCACCGACCTCCTACAACCTCCCAACGGCCAAATTAGGAGCACTTCCTCCACTGTCGTCCGCCTCTCACCAACCACAGTGGAGGCCTCCTCCCCCTCTCCTCGTCATAGTCTCTTCCGAGGGAGGATACAACTTCTCAGGCGCAGGCCAATCCAAGCCAGTGCCAAATTCCTTCCCCATTGTCCAGAAGTAGGCTCTACCCTCCCTCTTCTTCTCTAGCCTAGTTTTAGGCCCTTCAAACCTCAATTCGATCAACGTTCACGTAACTTTCCCTCTCGTCTTCTTCGCCTCTAGCGTGCTTCGATGAGCCCCTCACACCACCACAGACCAATAAAATCGCTCGCTATCACCTCCAAAAGCTCCGCCATACGCTTTCGACCAAAACCCCTTATCCAATTTGAGGTTTCGCGCACTTCATAACTCCGTCGAACACTACGCACCACCGTCACCTTCTCCAGCTACGTCACACCACCACACATCCCCAATCATCACAAGAACACCACTATCGTGAACCCTGTCAATACTCATGAACCTTTTAAGCCAAGAGCCCATTTTCATGAATTTCAGGTTCCCCGGGCAATCGTTGCCGCCGTCATCTCCCTCAACGTCGTCAATGTCCACCTCACCACCAATGGTCTCGCATCCCTCGCCTTTCAACGAGGACTGAAGCAGCGAAGCATTCAAGGCTTCCAATCGAGGAAGAACACCCAACAACAACTCGAATTGGAACCCCAATACTCAGAATGCACACGAGTGAAGAACGAAAATGACAAAGGAGCAGAGGGTGACGTTTAGTCCCACCTTGTGCGTTGACAAGCCAGAAATAACGTATAAGAAGAACACCTCCCATAGCCTCCGTGCCCAAGACATAGGGGTCAGATCCCCTCCCTCACGATAAACGTATTTTTCACAATAAAAATTAGGATTCTGGCGAACCTGTCGTCGTAGTTGCAAAATCTCACTTACCAAATAAAATTTTTCAAAACTGCAAGGGTGTCCCGGGTCGAATACAGGGAAGCAAACGTTTGGTTTATGAAATACGTGCTTTGATTTAATTTGTTTTTTGTGCTTTCATATTTTGTGATTTTTTTTGCTATTTTTATAAAGCAAAATATCAAATGAAATAATTGTAATCTAATCTAATCTACTCTAGCAGAATAAGAGAGAGAGAGAGAGAATATCAATATATATATATATATATATATATTTGAGAGGACAGCCACGGGAAGCCCCAAGAAGGGAGGTCAAAAGTGGGAAAAAATAATTCTTTTCTACTCTAGAGGAGCATCCCGAGCATGGGACAGGCTCTCTTTAGAGGTTTGCAGCTAGTGAGGTAAAGAAAGGGAGAGATGAAGAGAAATGGAAGGGTAGGGCACCTTTTATAGTGGAGTAGAAGAGGCTAAATCGGGCATGGGTCGACGTTGACAGTAAAGACGAAGCTAAAGCTCCAGCTTTATCGTCGCTGTAGGCCCAGCTCACACTCTCGCGTTGGTGTTCGCTATGCGCCCGTAGTTGATGGCGAGCCATTCGATCAAACATGGTCGGGTGGGATTGCGCTCAGATCGCAGTCAGTATGCGCGTACGATTGCGCATTCCTGTACGACCACATCCACTCTCAACCATTGCATCGTGTGGTCAATTCTGCATCATTCGATGAGGATCGCACGACTCTAATTGGTCGCTCCCGACTGTGCTGTTGATTGGAAGTGTCGGAGAGGTCGAACCCACGCTACAGGTTTGTGAGTAACTTTCGACCAATGCAGCACATGGTTGGATTGTCGAACAAAGAATCGATGTAGCGTGAGATGTTAATGGAGGAATGACCAATGTGCCACACGGTTGATGAAGCAAGCAACATGTGACGTCGGAAAACACATTTAAATAATTTGTTCGTTGTAACGTGCATTTACGACATCAATTTTAATAAGAATAATCGCACATGAGAACGAGTGTCGAAATGAGGAGGCGTGAAATTGAATCCGTTAGTCACTTAATGTCACAACTTACCTTATTCCGATTGCTTGCGAAAATAGAGAGGGGGAGAGAGCGAGACGGAGAGAGAGTCAAAATCCATGGTGGAATATGAGTTCGAAGTCTATATCGAAGAATATGTGTATCTAGGCAAAACTATTACAACATAAGCATATACAATAGAAACCAAATTTAAAATGAAACGAATACCACATAAGGTTAATGATTACTACTAAGAATTATAAGAATTGTTTTGCAAACATTACAGAGATATGCTTGCATAAAGTGCAAATTTTAAGCTAAAGAAAAGTGGAAGCTAATTTCTAAAGGAGAGTGCCAAGGTAACCATGGAAGAGGATGGGCTTCCGTCGGTGGCATGATAGCTCCAAGACCCTGCTTTGAACCTCTATGGGGATGGGGGACGTGCTTGGAAGTAGATGGAGAAAGATGCCCTTGAATGGAGGGGTGTAGGACTTTTTATAGTGAAAGAGAGGTGACCAAAATAGATATCGCACTATTACCGACAGCCAAGGCGTCGCTATAGGGCAACTCATGCACTAATTGTTGAGGGAGCGCGTGAACAGTGCCTTCACATGAGATACGCAAGCTCGCATCACCCGCCATTGGATCAACGATTGACGATCGAGATCGCGTCTCAACGCGCGCTCAAGATTGCACCCAATACCGCACGTACTATCGCGCGTACGATTGCGCGTCAGATTGTGCGTGCACGTATCGCGCGCATTCAGATGCTCCACGTAGCCGCTATCCGCGCTGTCTAATCGCAATCGCACGACTCTAATCGATTGAAGCGAGCGATTACAAAGATTTGGAAGCGCGGAGGGTTTCGAACCTACGCCCCTGCGGTGCGACTGCTACATGGGACCGCTACGCTACCTTTGAGATTGTGACGCGCAGATGGAATTTTTGCTTAGCGATGGAGACTGTTCGACGGCAATCACATGGTCAAGGCTGAGGCGAGGCGTGGCATGATGCTCACCGTTGAATCCTCATCCAACGGTGGAGAGGCATCGCTGGAGAGGCCTCAGCGGGAGTGAGGCACGTGGGGGAGGCACGGATGACTAACACGAGGTCAATTCTGGGCCGTTGTTCCCAGAACTTCTTTGGCTCTTTGCGAGAGCTACGGAGGTAGAATTGAGGTGTTGTCGAGTCCGTTGGACTCCATTCGTCGATACAGATCCATCTAAACGGACCGATTTCTCATCTAAGTCCTGTTTCAACACGTACATGTACACATAGTCATTAACATTAATTGTAAGAAATCTTAATTTAGCAATAGCACAATATACATGCAATGCTCCCAAACCAATTGTATTGCGATATTTATGCACATATGTCCCCGAAGTTTACTCTAATTGATGTAATTAGCACTATTTTTTGTAGAGTCATCAATGTGTCAGATCTTGCACGGAAAATGCCATCAAGGAAGGGCAGCTGATGAGGGCGAATTTAGTCTACCAGGACGGCACCACGTGGTGTCATTCTGGCCCTCCATCTTCTTTGCATTGTAGATGACACCACGGATCTCGAATTAGATTGATTTTCCATCCATTGTGCTGCAATCATTAAATCGAATCAATCCGTTTGGCTGGATTTATAATCTAATGTTTCGAACTGCGTTGCCTAACTCCTTGGTTATTCATCTTCTTCGGACAGCACAATGTGGTACAAGGCTCCGATCAAGACGATTTTGGTGGTGTTGGATTCTGATCCTCATCTTGATTACATCCGTACAGTGAGATCATCAATCCAAGCCTCGAAAAAAATCTCCTCTCCTGACCACAAAAAGACACGAATTAACTTAAGAATTATAGAAACTATTCCAATTGCAGAATGGTACATGCTGTGCAATATTTACAATATGCAATGCATCTTTAAGCTTAGGAACATGCATAAATAAGCATTTTAACCTAAATAGATGTGTATACATCATACACCCATGCCAATCCTTTGTTAATACCTAACAAAATCAAACTAAGTGTTATATATAAGAACAGAATTAGGATTCAATTACTTAGGCCCAAGTCCTCCATTAATAATAGAAAATTTCACCAAGGGTCTTAAACTACGAAGACTCAACAGTGCCTGAGTTCCTCCCAAAATGTAAACCACCCAACTCCTCACCTGATTTGAAAAGGAAAGATACCTTATTTTATGTTTTTTCTTCTTTTCTGCGTTTTTTGGATTTTAGAGTTGAGAGTTTCGGAGCAGCTTTCAACGACGACCGAATCTACCAAAGATTCGAAAAGAACTTCAAATTCTAAGCGTCTTAACCTAAAAAAGTGACAACCACACCCGACAGCCGTTAAAACGGACTTTAGGTTTCTACGGCCCAAGGTGACCTAAAAAATTCCGCCTCAAGGCTTATTCGTTTCATCAGTTGCTTTCTCCCTACTTTTTTTTTTGAAGGATAAACACAAAGGCGAACCAAATGTATATATCCTTGGTTTATTCTACTTCCTCGCTTCTTTCCTAAGTGTTTGAAAATTATTTGTATAATTTTTTGTGAGTTAGGCTCTACACAAATACCAATGTGCTGCAACTCACAACAACTTGCCAGATATTCTCGTGCCGTGCAGTGTGGCTTAGTTATTTTTCACTCCTTTTTATTTTTGATTTTTTTGCATTTTTAGTACCTTTATTATCATTGTTCTAAGTACGTGGCTTCCCTGATCAAAAATTTACCTACACACACTAGAAAAAGTATGGTCATGCAACTAGGCTCTGGACAACCGACAAATAAGTTGTTACCCATGACAACATGTCAGCCATATTAACCTAAAAGGTTCATTACCTACCAAGCTTTCGTAAAAGCACCAAAAAGTGAGTCGGTGCAAATTGTGCAGGTTCTTTATACTTAAAGTTCCCTTAAACCAGAGGGTAGGTTGGTAAATTGTGTACTTATCACTCCAAATTTTTAGTGAAATTAAAATGGAATTAACGTGGCAAGGACAGAAGAACAGATTCATATTTTAGTAGACACCCGAGCTAATTAAGCTCGAAGACGTAAAGAGTGTAAGTGTTCAAGTCCTATCGTATTATTTCCTAAAGTTAACAATTCCAAATGACTAAGTCTCCTTTTCTTTTTGTCATTTTGGAAATAAAAAAGAAATCTCAGAAAAATAAAAGTTCTATAGAGCTTAACAAGTTAATCTCACGATTAAGTATCCCGCACCCAAGATGCAATGCCGTCATTGTAAAAATAAAGACATGAAAATGGCGGAATAAACAGAATATCACCTGAATTCCATGATAGATTTGGTCAACTCCGTAGAAAGAAAAGAATATACACACATGCTAAGTTTAATGCCTTCAGGTAGGCATATTACACAAACAAAGAGAATGTTAAGAATTCACAAGTGTAGGTCAACATTAGAATCAAAAGATTAATCCTCAAACCTGCCAACAGAAGATGCCCACAGATGTGGACCAGACTGTGATGCAGACCCAAGCCACAGTGTCGGGTAGTTCTAAGGTTCTAGATGAAAATTACACAAAACCAGAGATTGTTGAGCTTACAGGACCGCGCTTGTGGTTTTGTGATATGCAACCCAAGTCTAAAGTGGCAAACAATGGGCAAATCTCTTTCACAAGATTCGGGTGTACACTTAGAGTTCAGCTCAAAAAAATAGTCAATTATTCTGTACTTAGGTTGCACGTCAAAGACATTATATGGAACCTCATAAAAGGTAGGTGGTTTCAGGTCAATAGGAACCCTTAGATCCAAAATTATATTTCCCTCAAAATTAGCCTCCCAAATTTTCATTTCCAAATTTCTACTCTAAAGAGCCATAATTTAATATTACAGGATCTCCTACATATTATTTGCCCATCTAAATTATCCAAGTCCAACAACTTTGGCTGAATCAAGATTGTTAAGACCCATGACGTTTAACCCTTTTAAGACATCTGGGCTTTGGGTTAGACATCTGGTAAGACGTCTGGACATATTTCCAGAAGTCTGAAAATCGAAAAATCTTGGGTACGAACTCGCGTCTGTGCGCGTGCAGCGCGCAGACAGTACACGTCCCATGTTTTCTACAACTTCTCTCTCCTTCCGCTCGACAAAAACCCTAAACCCACACTCCTATCTAAGCCCCTCTCCCTCCCGACGCACTCCTCACCAGCGAGCTCCCACGCGAGCTCGCAAGCTTGCTCTCCTCTCCTTCCCACGTTGCTCCTCTCCACTCACACCGCTCCTTCTCTCCACTATTGTCACTTTGCTGCTCTCGCTGGAGGAAGGAGGGAAGTGGTTGGGAAGTGGGGGTCGAATGAGGGAGAGGAGAGGGTCGTCTATAAGGGTGTGGGTTTCGGGTTTTCGTCGGACGGAAGGAGAGAAAAGAAGAAAATGAGGGACGCGTACTGTTTGCGAGCAGCACGTACGCAGACGCGAGCTCGTACACGAAATTTTTTATTTCCAGATGTCTGGGAATGAGTCCAGACGTCTTACAAGACGTCTAACCCTCAGTCCGGACGTCTTGCCAGACGTCTAACCTAAAGTCCGGACGTCTTAAATAGGCTTAACAGCACGAGTCTTAACATCATAACAAACTCAAATGAAGTTTTGTCCCCGAAACTTAGGCTAACTAGGGTGCGGAAAAAGAACATATGCTTAACAAATTCAAAGAGGACCGAGGCCGGTCCGAAAAGACGTACCCTCAAAAACCTACGGGTACCGTTCTCACATAGCCGCCTCAAGCTCCCATGTGGCCTCCTCATATCTCTGGCTCCCCCACAAGACCTTCACCAAGGGTACCAGCTGCCGTCTCAGACTCTGAACGGCTCTGTCT
Organism: Thalassia testudinum; assembly: GCA_037157565.1. Taxonomy (NCBI): domain Eukaryota; kingdom Viridiplantae; phylum Streptophyta; class Magnoliopsida; order Alismatales; family Hydrocharitaceae; genus Thalassia; species Thalassia testudinum. The sequence goes on from JAZHRO010000039.1 coordinate 16,574,494, forward strand.
AGTATCTGCACTGGTCGCTCAGGGTAGGTCAAGTCGTCACCCACCTCGATACTCTAGTGGCTCAGAGCATGACTGGGATTGGCGACATACTTCCTGAGGTTGGACACGTAGAACATGTCGTGCACAGCAGAAAGCTGGGAAGGAAGAGCAAACCTGTAAGCAACGGGTCCAACCCGTTCCAAGACCTCAAAGGGCCCCACAAACCTCGGCACGAGCTTCCCATTCACCCAAAAACAATGCAGGCCCTTCATGGGCGAAACGCGAAGGAAGACACGATCCCCAACCTCAAACTGCACCTCCTTGCTCTTCCGATCGGCATAGCTCTTCTTTCTGCTCCTGATAGTGCGAAGACACCTGTGGATCTGCTCAATCAGCTCCAGACCATGCCGGATCATCCTGTGGCCAACCTCCCACTTGGTCCCCACCTTAACCCAATTCAAGGGTGCAGTACACCTCTGTCCGCACAGAGCCTCGTTGAGTGTCATGCCAATGCTCGAGTGATAGCTGTTATTATATGCAAACTCCGCCAAGGGCAAGTGTTCCTCCCAAAAGCCCCTCCGGTCCAGTCCACAGGCATGCAGAAGGTCCTCAAGCGTCTGTATCGTGCGCTCTGACTATCCGTCTGTCTAGGGGTGATATGTTATACAGAACCTCAACCGTGTCCCCAAAACCTGCTCAAACTCAGCCCAAAAGTGGGACGTAAAATGAGTATCCCGATCGGATACAATCTCCCGCGAAACTCTGTGCAGACGAACCACGTCACGGATATACCTCTCTGCCAACTGTGCTGGTCCCAAAGTGACTCGGATCGGTAAGAAAAGTGCCATCCTCGTCAAACTGTCTACAATCACCAAAACTACGTCGTATCCTCACTGGGTACCAAGCAAGCCTACCACCAAAACCACGGTGATGCTCTCCCACTTCCACACTGGCACTGGACGTGGCTGCAACGACCCTGCAGGCCTCTATTGCTCAGCCTTCATTTGCTAGCACACCAAATACTGTTGTACGAACTCACCTACATTTTATTTCATTCCCCTCCACCAAAAGTCACGTCTCAGATCATGATACATCATTGTGTTCCCAGGATGTATGGTGAACCTGAAACCGTATGCCTCAGTCAGGAGCTCTCTCAACAACTCAACATCCCTGGGAATGCACAAACGTCCCCTCATGCACAGCACCTCGTCAATAAAGGGGAAGTCACCAGGGTCCCCTGACAGTACTCTGTCACGCAACGACTGCAGGCACGGCTCTGCCATCTGTCCTCTGATGATGCGGTCTATCAGCTCTGGCCTCGTCAATCGTGTCACAGTCACAGCCCCACAGTACCCAAGTAACTTTAGGGGTCGCCAACTACCCATCTCCTCCATGAGTCTCCAACTCTGCGCCCTTAAACTGTCCAAGTACGCAGGTGCCTTCCAGCTCAAGGCGTCAGCCACCACGTTGGCCTTCCCTGGATGGTAGGAAAGGCTGTAGTCATAGCCCTTCAGGAGCTCTAACCAACGTCTCTATCTCATGTTGAGAAACTTCTGATCAAACAAGTACCTGGGACTCTTATGATCCGTGAATACCACAAAGGTCTCACCGTACAGGTAGTGTCTCCAAGTCTCCAGCGCGAAGACGATAGCTGCCAGCCCTAGGTCGTAGGTAGGGTAACTATGCTCACGGAGCTTCGGTTGCCGCGAAGCGTAAGCAACAACGTGACCCCGCTGCATGAGCACACCCCCTAACCACTGCAAAGAGGCGTCCGTGTACACAACGAACCCACCACTATAGTCTGGAATGGTAAGCACGGGAGCCGAATTCAGCCTCTCCTTCAGCTCCAAAAAACATGCCTCACAAGCGTCTATCCAAGAAAAGGGCACATCCCAGTGGTCAACTATGTTATACGACGTGCAATCTGCGAGAAACCACGGATAAACTACCGGTAGTAATCTGCCAGTCCCAAGAAATTGCGGATCTCTACCACTATACGTGGTCTCTCCCACCTGAGCACCGCCTCAACCTTGGTTGGATCCACAACTAAGCCATCCCATGATATCACATGACCTAGACAGGTCACCTCCCTGAACCAGAACTCGCAGTTGCTGTATTTCGCATACAGCATACGTCGTCTCAATGTCTCCAAAACCATCTGCAAGTGCTGTCCGTGCTACGCCTGGTTCCGAGAGTAGATGAGCACATCATCAATAAATACCACCACTAACTGATCCAGATAGGGTCTAAACACCCGATTCATCAAATCCATGAAAGCAGCAAGGGCGCTAGTCAGCCCAAACGGCATAACCAAAATCTCGTAACGTCCGTTCCAGGTGTGGAAAGAAGTCTTGGAGACGTCAGTCTCCCTGATCCTTAACTGGTGGTAGCCAGACCTCAAGTCTATAATGGAGAAAACCGTGACACCTCGCAACTGGTCAAACAGATCTTCAATCCTCGGCAGCAGACACCTGTTCTTGATGGTGACCATGTTCAGCTGTCTGTAATCCAAACAAAGGCGTAGGGTACCATCCTTCTTCACAAATAATACCAGGGATCCCTACGGAGACACACTGGGCCTCACAAAGCCCATCTCCAGAAAGTCCTACAATTGGGACTTGAGCTCTCGCAGCTCAAGTGATGCCATCTTGTAAGGTTCTGTAGAAATGGGGCAGGTCCCCGGAACCAATGAGATCTCAAACTCGATCTCACGCTCAGGCGGTAGTCCTGGCAGCTCCTCTGGAAACACGTCGGGATACTCTCTGACCACCGAGACACTCTGAAAGTCTGCCACGGGGCTGGGCTGTAACAACCCGAGTCCCGACGAGACACGAGAACCGGACCGACTCGACTAAACCCAAGACCTGGTCGTCCAACAAGGAAGCAACCAAAAGAGCAGAAAAATAAACCACATTCAACATGAATATAACCAACAGTAAGAAAATATAGCAGTAAGGAAAGAAACCACTACAGTATGTACCACCACAACAGTAGAACAACATTCATAACATAAAATGAACTGCAGGTAAAGAAAAGTACAGCGGTAACAAGGACTACTCACTACAGTGGGACCAAAAAGAGGTACAAAAGAACAGTGGTAACTCCACTGGACCCTACTCAGCCCAGCGCCCTCTGCAGCCGCAGACCGTCGCTGCTCAACACCTGGTCCTGAAAGGTAACGAGTGTAACACGTCAGCAAAACGCCGAGTAGAGTGGCAGCTAAACTAAAGAAACAGTAAAGTGTACAGTAGCTGTTTTAATTTTCTTTCTTCCTTTATTTACGTCTTTCTATTGTTTCAAAATTTATCTATTTCTCAGATCCTTCACTTGATCTCGAATGTTCCTCGTGGGAACGATCTTGAATGCAGTCTTTTCCGAACAGTAGAAGTAGCACGTGGTGCTCTCCTGGCCGGGAGAGTCCCCCGTGGTGATCCTACTCTCAGTCAACCACCCCAAGGTCACGGATAGGCGTAACGGTGACTACGGCACGGGCGATAAACACACAGGTAGCTAACCCGCACTGACACACGGTCAGTCGTTTCCGTTAAGGGGTGCGCCCAAGCACAGCACGAAACCAGTACAGGGCAGAGCCCTCTCTGTAACAGGGGTCCAACCCCTCCACAGTAACCAAACAGGGGCCTTGCCCCTCCACAGTACGCGCACCCTCGCCTGACTACCCTGGTTTGCCCAGTGGGCCTAACAAGTCGGTGTAGGAGGCTAGCAGAACCCCGGGGCCCGTGGGGTAGCTAGTGCCCTCCCTACACTAGTAGCTCTCCTCGGTACTACGTACGCGAGGGCCAGCAAGTCAGTACAAAGTGACCAGTCCTAACCCCGGGTCCTTGGGGCGGCTGGCTCCGCTCTGCACTAAACAGATAAAGGTACTTCCCTTGGTACAACGTACCCAAGAGACAGCACACTACCACGTCTTTCTTTCTCAGTTCCATTCCTTTCCCTTTCCAGGAGTTCCACTCCTAATTCCCCGTAGGGTTCCAGCTCTTTTAACTCAGAGCATCCAGGTTTCACTTTCCAGTTTCACGTTCTTACAATCCATGTTCTAAATCACGTTTATTTATTCATAGCAGGTAGCTATTAATTCAATTCACAGGCAGCTATTATTTCCTTTCCACATTTTCCAAGACTGCATTATTCATATATTCCACTAGTTCTTCCCATCCTAGGATTCATGCCATACACTAGGATCTATCATACAATCCGATTTTCCAGCCCTAGGATTCATGCAACACCCTAGGATCTACCATTCATTCTAGTTTCTAACTCCTAGGATTCATGCAATGTCCTAGGTGCTATTTATGGTTCCATAATTTAACAGATTATACCAATAAACTTAAAAGCCACTCTACCGGTTACAACAGGAGTACTGGGGGAGTGGCCGGGAATCCCGCGTGCCTCCGCAACCCCCAAGACTGCAACGGAACGGGGTCCAATCACAAGGATCAAACACAAGGAGTTCCTCAAAACAGTATATAGCTACTGCAGACGGGTAGAGGAATTAATTCCGAAAAGCACGCAACTCGAAACACGGAAAACGGACACTGAACGGGCCCTTAACGGATCGAAAACGACGAAACAGTGCAAAATCAGACGTCTGAAACTTATTCCAGACGTATTAAAAAGTGGATCAGGGGTTACCTTGCTCTGCGTGGTCTCTCAGACGTCCAGAAGACTGCGGGGGCGTCTGGCCTAGTTCCCAGACGTCCAATTGTCACCCCGAACGACTGGAAGTCGCTCCCGTTGTCTGGCACTGCAGCCAGACGTCTGATTCGCGCTGGATGGCGAATCCGAACCTGCGCGTAAGCATTTCCTCTCTCTCTCAGTACGGTCAGTCGAAGAAAAGGAAGAAATACGGAAAAAACTCACCTTTCAGACGTCTAGAGAGTCCTCCAGACGTCCTCCACGCCGTCTGGTTGTACGCCCAGACGTCTGATTCTGGAGAAAATTCCAGAACCAGGGCGCAACTCGCCCTCCGCTCGAGATGCTCGGCCGAACCGCGACTCATCCGCCTGCTACTCAAGCTGCAGCAGGCCTCCCGCGTCACCCCGCGTCCACTGCGCCCCCGCCGGCCGGCTCCCGTTACCACGGCAGGCTCGAGCCCTCACAGTCGACGCCTCCTCCCCCGCGCAGCACCTCCTCCCGCACCCGCCGCGGCCATCGCCGCCGCCGCTCACTCGCGCTCGCTCTTGCGCACCGGTTGGAAGGAGAAGAGGAAGGGGGCAGAGGTGATGAGAGTGAGGGAGGGGGCGTGGCCTTTTAAAGCAGCGCGGGGAGGAGAGAGAGAGTGGACAGACAGCTTGCGGCCGCAGGAGAGAGGGAAAAAGAGAGAGAGATGCGCTCGCAGGTCTGCCCGCTCAGGCGTGCAGATGAAACCGTTCGTGTCGAACAAACCGAATGCCAGACATCTGGAATGGGTTTCAGACGTCTGGTCAGACGTCTGGGCCACCTCCCAGACGTCTGGGCTACCTCCCAGACGACTTGAAAGACGTTTGAAGCCGCGCGTTCGTAACATGGGCTCTGTCACCACACAAGCCAGAAAGCGCTCACACCCCAGGCCCAAAAGTTTCGCCGCTCGAAGTGCAGAAATGCACCTGAAGCCTCCACCCACCGGTTGTCCGTGAAACTCAAAAGAAGGCATCTCCAATATGGAGAAGACGATCTTCCTCTCAAAACAGTCCACCAAAGCGTGCTAAGCGGACAGCTAGTCCATCCCCAGAATTACGCCAAAGTCCTCCATCGATATCACAATCAGGTCAGCGGAGAGGATGTGTCCCCCAACACTGACCTTACTGCCTGTGTAAACCACCTCAGCTACAAACAGCTGACCACCCAGACCTCTGATCACAAACGGATCCTCTAACAACACACAGTCCTGCCCCAAACTAATAGGAAAACTAGCAGCAACGAACGAGTGCGTGGCGCCGGAATCAAAAATTGTGTAAACTAGTCTGTCGGAACTGTAACCATGCCTGCCACCACTAACCCAGAAGCTCTGGAGTCTCTGTGTGTCGGGGCGTTGATACGCCCCTCAGCTCTAGGTGCAGATGAAGCAGCCACACTCTACGTCGAACAGGCACCTGCTGGCCGGTACCCTACCTGCAACGGCTGCCCTCCCCCATGTGCCTGGCAACCACGGCCTCCTGCTCGTCCTCCAGCGCTAGGAGCGAGGAGCATCTGCTGGCCTCCAGCCCTAGACGGGCAGTACCTCCTGATGTGGCCCGGCTGGCCACATTCTTAGCAAATGGGAACTCGACTCCTGCCCTCGGTAGGTCCCTACTGACGGCTCGGTGGGGGTCCAGAGCTGGCAACTGGCCCCTGTCGGGGGCCCCCAAAGGCCTCTGACGACCCCGCAAAGCATGACGACTCCCTTGCGGGCGCCGCGTGCCTCCTCTCTCGCCGGCCATGTGAATAGTCTGGCTGGTAGGGCTTCTTCCGTTCACTGTCAGTGTCACGTGTCCCCGGGTTGGACTCCTCAAATGTCATAGCCGCCTTGACCATCCTCCAGAACGTAGGCAGCTTCAGGTGTTTGACATACCTTCGAATAGCAGGCTGGAGCCATTCAGTGAACCTCCACAGGCGCTCCTCCTTTGTAGCTACAGCTATCGCGGCGAAACGAGACAGCGCCAGAAAACGCGTGCGATACGCGCTCACGGGCATTGTCCCCGGGCGGAGAGTGTGGAACTCCCGCATCCTCTGATCCTACCATGTTTGGGGAAAGTACTGCTCGTAGAAGAGGATGACAAACTGGTCCCAAGTCGGCTCAGCACTCTCCTAACCTCTGACCGCACTCCACCACCTGTGTAACGACCCAATTCCTGAGTCCCTACGAGACACGAGAACCGGACCAACTCGACTAATCCCAAGACCTAATCGTCCAACGAGGAAGTTACCAAAAGAGCGGTAAAATAAACCACATTCAACATGAAATATAATTAGCAGTAACAAAATACAGCAGAAAGAAAAAAACTACTACAGCAAGTACCACCACAACAGTAGAGTAATATTTATAATATAACAAGAACTACGAGCAAAGAAAAGTACAGAGGTAACAAGAACTACTCACTACAGTGGAAAAAAAAGGGGTACAAAAGAACAGTGGTAACTCTACTCGACCCTACTCGGCCAAGCGCCCTGTGCAGCCGCTGACCCTGGCTGCTCAACACCTGGTCCTGAAAAGTAACGAGCGTAACACGTCAGCAAAACGCTGAGTAGAGTGGCAGCTAAACTAAAGAAGCAATAAAGTGTACAGTAGCTGTTTCATTTTCTTTCTTCTTTTATTTACGTCTTTCTATTGTTTTACAATTTATCTACTTCTCAGATCCTTCACTTGATCTCGAATGTTCCACGTGGGAAAGATCTTGATTGTAGTCTTTTCCGAACAGTAGAAGTAACACGTGGTGCTCTCCTGGCCGGGAGAGTCCCCCGTGGTGATCCTACTCTAAGTCAACCACCCCAAGGTCACTGACAGACGTAACGGTGACTACGGCACGTGCGGTAAACGCACGGGTAACTAACCCGCACTGGCACGCGGTCAGTCGTTTCCGTTAACGGGTGCGCCCAAAGCACAGCACGGAACCAGTATATGGCAGAGCCCTCTCAGGGGTCCAACCCCTCCACAGTAACCAAACAGGGGCTTTACCCCTCCACAGTCTACGCACCCTCACCTGACTACCCTGGTTTGCCCGAGTGGGCCTAACAAGTCGGTGTAGGAGGCTAGCAGAACCCCGGGGCCCGTGGGGTAGCTAGTGCTCTCCCTACACTAGCAGCTCTCCTCGGTACTATGTACACGAGGGCTAACAAGTCGGTACAAAGTGGCCAGACCTAACCCCGGGTCCCTGGGGTAGCTGGCTCCGCTCTGACTAAGCAGGTAATAGGTGCTTCCCCTGGTACCACGTACCCAAGAGACAGCACACCACCACGTCTTTCTTTCTCAGTTCCATTCCTTTCTCTTTCCAGGAGTTCTACTCCTAATTCCCCGTAGGGTTCCAGCTCTTTTAACTCAGAACATCTAGGTTTCACCTCCCAATTTCACGTTCTTACACTCCATGTTCTCAATCACGTTTATTTATTCATAACTGGCAGCTGTTAAATCAAATTACAGGCAGCTATTTATTCATTTCCAGTTTTCCAAGACTGCAGTATTCATATATTCCACTAGTTTTTCCATCCTAGGATTCATGCCATACCCTAGGATCTATCATACAATCTAGTTTTCCAGCCCTAGGATTCATGCAATACCCTAGGATCTATCATTCAATCTAGTTTCTCATTCCTAGGCTTCATGCAACGTCCTAGGTTCTATTTATGGTTCCATAGTTTAACAGATTATGCTAATAAACTTAAAAGCCACTCTACCAGTTACAACAGGAGTACTGGGGGCGTGGTCGGGAATCCCGCGTGCCTCCGCAACCCCCAAGACTGCAATGGAACGGGGTCCTATCACAAGGATCAAACACAAGGAGTTTCTCAAAATAATATATAACTACTGAAGACGGGTAGAGGATTTAATTCCGAAAAGAACGCAAATCGAAACGCGAAAAACGGACTCCAAACGGGCCCTGAACGGGTCGAAAATGACGAAACAGTGCAAAATCCGACGTCTGCAACCTCTTCTAGAAGTCTTAAAATGAGGATCAGATGGTACATTCGCTCTGTATAGTCTCTCAGACGTCCAACAGCCTGCGGGGGCGTCTGGCCTAGTTCCCAGACGTCCGATGGTCACCTAGGACGTTTGGAAGTCTTTGCCGTCGTCTGGCACTGCAGCCAGACGTCTGATTCGCGTTGGATGGCGAATCTCATAACCTACGCGTACCCATTCCTCGCTCTCAATACGAACGGTCGAAGGAAAGGAGGAAGTACGAAAATAATTTACCTTTCAGACGTCTGGACAGTCCTCCAGACGACTTCCCCGTTGTCTGGTTGTAAACCCAGACGTCTGATTTTGGAAAAACCTCCAGAATCAGAGCGCTACTCCCCCTCCGCCCGCGACACACGGCTGCGCCGCACCTCATCCGCCTGCTGCTCGAGCTGCAGCAGACCTCTCGCATTGCTCCGTGCCCGCTGCGCCCCCGCCGGCCGGCCCTCGCTGTCCCGGCAAGCTCGAGCCCTCACGGCCGAGCGCCTCCTCCCTCGAGCAGCACCTCCTCCCGCACTCACCGCGGTTGTCGCTGCCACCGCTCGCTCGCACTCGCTGGAAGAAGAAGAAGGAGGAGCGGAGGTGATGAGAGTGAGGGAGAGGGCGAGGCTTTTTAAAGCCGCGCGGGGAGTGGGAGAGAGAGAGGACGCAGACTGCGGTCGCAGGAGGAGAGGGAAAAAGTGGTCGCAGGTCTGCGGGCGCGCAGACGAAATCGCGCGTGCTGTAGAAAACGAATCCCAGACATCTGGAAGGGGTTCCAGACGCCTGGTCAGACATCTGGGCCACCTCCCAAACGTCTCAAAAGACGTCTTGAAGCTGCGTTCGTTACAACCTGCGTGCTGCGCTCTACAACTAGTACGTGGCAAAGGCCACGCGACACTCCACGAGGGGGCGAAGGGTGTCAAAGACCTTCTCGATCTGCTCGAGCCAGTCCCCCGCCCCGGTCGGATCCTCATCCCCCTTGAAGGAAGGGGGCTTTAGCCTCCTGAACGGTCCGAAAAGCTCGTAATGGCACTGAAGTGGAGAAACTGCTACGCCTCTAGGCAAGAAGGGCTCGTGCTCGGAAGTGTCAAAGGACAGTGGGGGTGGTGGAGGGCCATCCCCTCCCCCACGTTCAGCGTTGTGCCTGTCTCGCGATCCCACAGATGGCTCCCCATTTGCGGCCCTAGGAAGAGGCGCCCGTGGAGGCAGGTGGAGCTCCTCTCGCACGATCTCACGTATCAGCTGAGCGAGGTCCTTGGTTTGAATGCCCGGGACTAGTGCCTGGTCCACTGGAACGTCGAGCTCGACATGTCCGCCCCTCCGACCTCGTCCTCGGCCACGCCCGCGACCCGCCTAAATGGCTCCACGTCGAGGCATCTCTTGCAAGGAGACGCGAACAACAGAACAGGAAGACGTCAATTCCAATAGACATTAAACAAAAGAACCATAGAACAAATGTCAAAAAGGTACGTTGTTGTGGTTACACTAGTTACAAGCACACGAATTGGTTATTCTCAATCTAGTCGGTTCACTTCTCGGAACGACCTTGCTCTGATACCATCTTGTTACAACCCGGTTCCTGAATACTTACAAGACACGAGATCAGACCAACTCGACTAATCTCAAGACACTGTCGTTCAACGAGAAAGTAACAAAAAGGTATGAAAGTAAACCATGTTCACTATGCTAAGCAACTAACAGTAACAAAAAGTACAGCAGTAAAGAAGTAAAACTACTACAGTACACACCACCAGGACAAAATACAGAAAATGGGTACAGGAAGATAAAGTGCAAAATGTCATAATACAGAGGTGCAAGAACTACTCACTACAACTGGAAATGGAGTACAACAGAAATGCTACAACTGATGTGCTCTACTGGTCCCAACACCCTCTACAGCTGTAGGCTCTGGCTGCTCAACACCTAGGCCTGAAAAGGATTATGAGTACAAAACGTCAGCGAACGCTGAGTAGTGTTGCAACCAACTAACTAAAGCAGTAAAGGTGGACAAGTATCTGTTGTTTTTCAATTTCTTTCTTTCTCAACTAATTATTCGTTCTTTCACCACTTGATTTATTTATCAGGTCTCTTTCTTAATCTCGAATGTTCCTTGTGGGAACGATCTTGTTTGCAGTCTTTTCCAAAGAGTAGAAGTCGCTCGTAGTGCTCTCCTGGCCGGGAGAGTCTCCCGTGGTAGTGCTACACCCAGTAAACCACCCCAAGGTCACGGACATACGTAACAGTGACTACGGGTCACGCGATAAGCACACAGGTAGCTACCCCGCACTGGCACATGGTCAGTCATTCCCATTAGCAGGTATGCCCAAAGCACAACATGAAACCAGTATAGGGCATAACCCTCTCAGTAACAGGGTTCTAGCCCCTAAGAACCAAACAGGGGTCTCACCCCTCCACAGTCCGCACACTCTCGCCTGACTACCCTAGTTTGCCCAGTGGGCCTAACAGTTCGGTGTAGGGTGGCTAGATAAACCTTGAGCCCCGTGGGGTGACTAGCTCTCTCCCTACACTAGTAGCCCTCCCTGGTACAGTGTACACGAGGGCCAAAAACTCGGTACAGAGTGGCCGATCCTAACTCCGGGTCCCAACCCAAGGGCGGCAAGCTCCGCTCTGCACTAAACAGGGGGACAGTCGCACTCCTTTGTACCCCGTACTCAAGGGCCAGCTCACTTCCCCACTCACATTTCCAGTTCCGTTCTATTTATTTTCAGGCGCTCTACTCCTAATTTCCCGTAGGGTTCATGCTCATATTCCTCGGGCCATTCCATATCAGGTTTCAGCATTTCTATTTCCATTCTCTGGTTATACAGATGCAACTGGTAATTCTATCATTCATATTTCTATATTCAAGTTATTCATGGGTAGTTCGTGTTTCCAACATTCACCGTTTCATTTCCAAGTTATATACATGCATCTCATATAATGTGTGCGATAGGAATTTACATTCAACAGTTAACTAGTACAAGTACTACATAATTCGTAGGAAACTGTTATTCATTTATAGATAATTGTCATCTTTCTATCTACTCATTCAAGACCGCAATACATTCATTCAATACAGACATTTCAATATTTCTAGTCCTAGGATTCATGCCACATCTTAGGTTCTAACCATTCATTCCACACATGCATTTAGGTTTTAATTGAATTGAGGGAAAGCCACTATACTAGTAAACCCAGGAGTAGTGGGGCTTGAATGGCAAGCTCACGTGCCTTAACAAGCCTCGAACCCGCAACGGAAACCAGTCCTATCACAAGGATCAATCACAAGAGAATACTCAAAATAGTATAGAAAATCTTCTAACAAGTAGAGGAAAATATATAGGAAACATCGATGTCTTAATTGCAGAAATCAGACCTTAAACGGACCCTAAACTGGTCAAAAATAATGTTCCTGACTCCAATCAAACGTCTGAAACAACTTCCAGACGTCTTAAAAGTGTCCAGTGCCATACCTCAAGTCCTACGCCACTCCTCAGACGTCTAGAAACTTCGTAGAACCGTCTGGACCCCGTTCCAGACGTCCGATCACCACTCCAGACGTCTGGAAGCGCTTTCCGTCGTCCGGTGCCTCGCCTAGACATCTAAAATGCATGAGAGGGTGTGTCCGGCACCTTCCCGAAGCAAATCCTGCACGCGTAATCGAATCTTCTCAAATCAGGCATGAAACAGTGCATCAGCGAAGCAGCCTGCATGGCCGTATCCACAAAGAAGACGTACCTTCGCGAAGCCTCCTCCTCAAACGTCTGGCACCACCTCCAGATGTCCGCACCGTAGTCCGTCGATCACTCCAAAAGTCTGATTTTGGGAAAGTCCCAGAACCTGCTTTCGCCCTCTCGCACCGCGCGTGGCCGCATCGCGCCTTCTCGCCTGCTGCTCCGACTGCAGTAGTGTCGGGGAGGACCTCCCCGACGCACTCCTCCACCCTTCGCACACGCCGCTCCGGCCGTGAGCTCACCGACGAACTCCAACACGAGCTCGCAAGCTTGCTCTCCTCTCCTCATGCTGCTCCTCCCCTCTCACGTCGCTCCTCTCCGCCGTTGTCGCTCTACTGCTCTTGCTGGAGGAAGGTGGGAAGTGGCTGCGAAGTGGAGGTGGAATTAGGGAGAGGAGTGGGGCTTATATTAGAGTGTGGGTTTAGGGTTTTCGTCCCATGGAAGGAGAGAGAAGAAGAAGAAAACGAGGGACGTGTACTGTCTGCGCGCAGCACGCGCGCAAACGTGAGCTCGTACACGAAACTTTCAATTTCCAAACGTCTGGGAATGAGTGCAGACGACTTACAAGACGTCTGACCCTCAGTCCGGACGTCTTAAAAAGGCTTAATAGCGTGGGTCTTAACAAAGGGTGTTCTATAATCAGTATATCTTTGAGAATGATGATAATCATAATCTTAATGTCCAGGGTTAGGCCCTGGACATTGTGGTTCGGAATTGTATTTCCAATAAAGTTATCCTGACTAGAGGATGAGTAGTCATAAGTCGGGTCAAAATAGAAATCATCTTGGGGATAAGTGGTGGTTGGAGGTTAGGATTGGAAATGTGTGTAGGATATGAAAGGATACATAAGGAAGCGAGAGTGAAAACAGAGAAAAGGAGCCCTGCAATACAAACAAATAAACTTGTCCTTAGGTACTTTAGCCTAAAGATTTACAGACTCTCAAAACCCGTTTAAGATTATAAATAATTTATTCTACTTTTATCTGGCCAATCTAACCAGTTAGAGGGAGGAATTTGGGAGGTGCTTCTCTTAACTTTCGCTTCACGTTCATTTGATACCACCCAACCACGATCATTTGACACTACTCCCATAGTTAGACATCAGATGGACTGGTATAAGCAAGATTAATCGAAAATAATCTCAATCTGTGTCCCGAAGAGCGAATCTAGATCGGAGGGTCTCAATCATCCGATTCCTGACTCCTGACAACCTCTCAGGGTTGCCATTAGTTCAGCAGTTGGCAAAGTGATCCCAGGACTTGTCCGCCACACTTTGGGCGATGGAAGACCTGTCCACTCAGCTGGCCAACGAAACGTAGGCAAGCATGTTTCGGGCAAGCACAATTGTGTGCTGACCTGGCAAGGTCTCCTAACCAGACGATTGTGCACTGACCTTACCTCAGGGTGGCTCACAAAGGCACGGATGGGATTCGACTTCCCTCCACGTTGGGCCTCGACTATTATGCTTGTATCAAGAGACTGCCATTACCCCCTTTCCAAATGGGCAGGTGGTACACTCAGGGACGTACACACAAGGCTACCAGCCTCAACTTCATATTTCCCTTCCCTATCCTATGCTAGAGGGAAAGGGATTCGCTTCGGGACCTGGAGCCTTCACTTGAGATGGGCTTGCTTCCCTTAACTAGGATTAGCTTACCGAGAGTGTCGTTGGGACATGGAGACATCGAATCGTAACCCCCCACCACCCCCGAGAAGGGAGAAGCAGCAAGAGGTTAAGATCATAACGGAAGTTCTTGCTTAAGGAAGTTAAGGCAGGGCACCACCACCCAACAACAGTATGCTCAGAAGAGCAACGGTATTTATGTTAACTCTTTCCACAGGCAACATCATTTGATGAACTTCAAACGAACATCAAAGGATTTGTAATGGCTAAGGACACTACATAATCACGAGCATTCATCGTTACGAGGGAATGGTCAAACCTCCATTACAATAAAACCCAACCGGATGGACATCAAACTATTACAAGAGGAAAAATAGAATTTAATAACGCAATTCGACCAAAGTAATATATGTCTAAGAATAAAATAATACTCTAACCATGCACTTAATACATTTGAGATGAAAAGGTTATCTTACCCCAAACTTGCATAGCCTGTACCTACCGTCAGGATGTAGGTGACCACTTTGGTATATTAAACAGATCCAATTTGGATCCAACTCGTCGCAGGAAGGACTCGTGATATCGATCCAACCGACCTACTTACCCTATAATATATAGTAGGATCCTCCGTGAGATTAAATACAATATTTTAGATTTGAAGGTAATTTTTGACCCAACGCAATCAATAATGGGCCCATTTAATAAATGAATCCTAATCGAACCTTACTAATATTAGATTTAAGTTAAATGGATCAAAACCCAACGCAAGCCATTTAACACCTCTACCTAAATCTCCACCAAACAAATCCCTACAATTTCATACTAAAATGACTTTTTTTTTCTTTTTTTTCATGTAAAGAAAGACATGCAAGCTTACAAGTCCAAAGAAAAAGGTGAAAGGCCGTCACGTATCGCGGGCGCAAAGGAACTTACAACAAATTAATGAAGGGATCAAGTGCCACGTACGTAATCCATATCATTACCCTCAGTAGAGTATCAATCACTTCAATCCGACGCCCATCACACATCCTCTGGAGCCACCACCAGGTGCAAGAAGACCCCGTGAGACGTGATGGCTGTCGCCGCTTAACCAAAAGGGAGCACGCAGATTTAAACACGTACGAAGAAATTAATGAGCAGTCTTCGCCAAAGAATGAATGCGAAACATGTTATTTCATCACCACTTCCTGTGGCTCACACCACCCGCAAAAACTTCGGATTAGCAAACAGCTCCATATATACCAACTACGAATACGCTCAATTGCTTATGCCCTAGAACTGCAGCAACCGTCGAGAACCATCTCAAGCAAAAGATTGCACACCGTTCCAAGTAACAAGGTGCCCATTGCACCCAAACAATGCTAACTAACACCACTGCCAAGCACTCCCCCGTGTTCTCAAACTTCTTATTGCCGGGAACGGGAAGCTTTACGGTAAAGACTGACGGATATAACCAGGATTTTCTCATCTTCCGCTTCCGATAAGAATGGCATTTTGGATTGCATGGAGACCAATAAGGCCCTACCCTGCATGTCAACTGCCACCTTCCTCTCAGACCATTCGTGCAACTCACACTTGTGGCCTCCTGATGACGAAATCAAAAAGCTCAATCTTGACCGGCACCTATTTAGGCCCTTGCTCCGCAAAAGGAGCAAAGATTCATCTCAAACAGATAATCCCTCCCGATCGAACGTGTGGTAATCCAACCACTAGCATCGAAAACTCTCGAGAGATCGACGGAAACAAGCAAGCGACTACCACAGAAACCATAAAAAAAAAGCATACGTTAATGTGAAATCCATTCTGAATCTGAAAGCCCCACCTGAGATAAACCCAAAAACTATATATATTTACCTGAATGTCATGATCTTGTTAAGAACTTCAGAAAGTCCGATAAGAAAAACGATGACCAGTTAACAACCATAATGAAGCAAACACGTTACCGTACCCGTCTGGTTAGGATGTATAAACTGGAGCAACGATGAAAATTGACAAAACCTCAAATCCACCATAGCACACAAAAGCCAACATTTCAAAAGTAATCACACACGCGACGATCACACAAACTTACCAACCAATACCAACCAGAACCACAAAATACCAAACGTCATTAGACATAACCGTATCATTGACGTCGATTCAGAAGATTGTGAAACAAACGGCCGCAAGTCAACGTTACGAACATTCCCATCAACCTAGCCAGATAGCAGACCTACAATTACATAAGAACACGAATACATACAGGCAAAACCAAACCATACTCGACCTTCCTCCATTGCTTCGAAACACAACACACACAACCAAACCATCAACATTCCCTGTGAACCGCTAAAGCTGGTTACCGACCTCAGAACCCAAACAGTGGAAACCGACTTTAGCCGAATATCCTGCAACCTACACACACAAATTCCTCCAGCACAACCCACCGCAGGCACACGCTGCCACACATCTACGCCACATCAAGCGCCGCTACGCGTGGCCACGCGGTGGCCAACAGTAACGGGAAGTGACCGCGTGTCGCACCCGTCCCTCGGCGGGTCGAACACCACCGGCAGAAACTCTTCCGAGTCGCATGGGAACCTCGACGACATGAAGTTAGACACGAGCCGCTCCTTGCCCTGCAAGAGGTGCACGCTACAAAAGCATGAAAGTGGTTTGCCAACAAAAAAAACAAAAAAGCTAAAAGCTGCACCTGCCGCTATCCTCACGCGGATAGAGGACGATTTCATAGAAAAGGAGAGTAGAGATGCAAGCGAGCCCATGTGGGATTACCTGAATCCGGGCGAAGCAGATGCAGCAGATCTTCCTGGACTGGAAGGACTCCCACTTCTGACCATGCATGGCGTCGAAAAGCCTCGCAGCTGCCTCCTTCGTTGTGAAATTTACGAAAGCATACCCAAGGTTCCCCTTGTGCCTGTTTGACCACATTGCACCAACACATGTTGAAGAGGGGCGAGACATTAGTGTAGACGGTGAACATATATGGCGCCGCTTTGGCTTCAGAAATCATTGGGTTTGATTGTAGAATAAATTAGATGCTGATACGGGTGCAATTAATGCCATTGTGGTATATATAAACGTCACCAACCTGAAGTCGATCGGAAGGTAAAGAAAGTTGTATTTTGAACGCGAACGTTCCTGATCGTGCTGGAGCTTCTGGTTCTCCTCTAAACAGTGCTTGTCGAGCATATCCATCAGCATCTGCCGACTGAACCCAAACATATCTCCGTTAGTAGGATGCACCGTAGATAAAATTAGCTTCTGTAGAATTTGTTTCGAGAAGAAAGGCGACGAGTAGGACCCGTATTTGTTTGGTATGTTACGAATCATCAGGGTAACCTCCCCTTTCATCACGATCTCCTTGAGACCGAACTCTAGGAAGACAGGTTTGCGCACGGTGGAGAACACACGGGGCTCGCCATGCGACCTTTTCGGCAACCAGACGAGCTTCTTTCGAGCTGCCGCAGCGAAAGAAGCTCGCCCTTTACGGTAGCCGTAGCATCTCCTGACCTTACAACCCTTCGTCTCTTCTTTCGTAAGAGCTTCTTCTTTTGCCTCCCCAAGAGCGGATTTCTCGAGTACGTCCACGATCACCTCGTTACCTCCGGTGCCCTTTAGCTCGGTACACGAGGAGAGAAGGAACGGTTTCACGGGAAGACCGGTGGTGACGTAGGATGGATAGTAGGAGGGATAGGTAAAGGAGTTTGGGAGGACAGTACTGTACATGGAGGGATAGCAGTAGTGGAGAGAAGGAGAAGGTGGTGGAAGAGATCCAAGATGACGACATACCCACTCGTGGTGGTCACTGCAGAAGAGAGGAGGAGGCGGTGGGGTGTGGTCGGGAAGGTAGAACGGAGGGGCCTGTGGGTTGAGCTGCATCATCTTTGGTGTAGTCGTGCGGAGGAGGCGGTTTGAGGAGGCGACGAGGGAGTAAAAGAAAATAGCTATGGCAAAGGAAAAGAGGAGGGCTGTGGGGGTTTTTATACACATGAACGATGGCCGCGACCCACGGGTACCCTCTCTGATTCGAGGCGTTAGGGGCAATGGGCAATGGTTACTTGTTGGATGAATTTTATCCTGACATATTATCCTATCTCATTTTTACTGTAAAATTGGATGGTCCTCTATTTTACGAGAGAATGTTACTATTTATTCCTTCGAATATATATTTCATAACATATTGCTCTTAAATATAAAAATTTCGTAATCACATATTTTTCCCACATAAGCTCATCACCTATAAAATTAATCTTTAAAAAAACCAAAAAAAAATTAATCTCTCAAGTACAAAAAGGCAAATTACCATTTTGATTCTCGCTCGAGATTCGATTATTCAATAGGTGGAAACGAGTTTTGAACGGTGTATGTCTACCTACGTATGTGTACTCTGGATACCGTCATTGAAAACGTATGATTTGAGCTGTGACCCATTTTGATATGTTTATGTGCGCACGCAAGGGAGATGATACTTGAACAAGGTTGTGTTGGAATATAAACCTGTAGCGTAGAGACATATATACGTAAATTTAAAACTTGTGGTGTAAAGGACGTCAGAGTCATGTTTCGAGTAAATATTTTTTTGTTGCTTGTTATACGAGATGAAGGGTGGGAATAGCAAAGTGCATCTTGCCGATTGGAAGGATGCTGTAGCTTTGCCAAAACAAGAGAGTTTGCTCAAGTTGCATCATTTTCTTGACATGGAGTGTATGTCGTTGCCAACCAACAGGTGAGGAACTTCCTTAATTAGGATTAGACGAGGATCACACTGCTAGATGAACATCTTGTGCGACCTAGATCAGATGAAGTCTTTCTTTGCAAGTGATGGCAATCGACAATGGTGTTGGCTTAGGAATGAAGAGGAAGTCTATGATTTTCTTAGATTCAAACATCCACAAAGGAGGTAGTGGACCTTTATTTAGGTAAAGGAACGCGGACTTAAGTGGTCATGCTACACTCTATTAGCACTATAAGAGTGACTCCTAACAAGAGACAACGTGGCTACATATGGAGAAGGTCAATCTCCATGACCCATCTACTCGCGAAGGTTCAAAGAGCAAATTGTTGCTCACTTATTTTTTCTTGAATAGCCATCTTCTATGGAGGTGTGGAAGTCAATATTATCCAAATTGAGCCTCTTGATATGCTTGGAGGACACCATTCAAGGATCAATAGATTGTGTAGATATCTTAGGTGTGGATCAAGCTTTGATAGGCGATGTCCTACATTGCATCATTTGGCATACATAGAGAGAGACGAATACACGACTACACCCTATGGAGAGAACTGCTACTCCATTGATTGTAAATGCTACTTCTTTTAATTAAGTACCTTGTGATCTTTCATTCACTGCCATTGATGTTTCATGGTCATTTATTGTTGTTGTTCACTGTGATTCTTGCTTTATGCAATTAAATATTGAGATCTTATTTGATAAAGTAAATAAATTTATACAAAAAAATAAAATAAATAATGAAATAAATAAATTATTCTATTTGAACATTTTTAATGATTAAAATTATTTCACATGGAAGGTAAAATAATTTTATTTTAAATTAAATTTATTTAACTCAATGTAAATAAAAATCAAATTAAATGATAAATTAAATAATTAATCCGACCAACAAACACAACCTAAATAAATTACTCATTTACTTAAAAAAATAAAGAAACTTCAACTCAAAGTGTGATAGCCAATGACTGACCTTGTTTAGAGAAAAAAAAAGCCCAAAATGGCTCATTTCCTTTGTCATATCACCCTCACACTCGAAATGGCTCATTAAATATTTTGTTGATTGAAGTGTCCGCTTAGGTGGGAGTGGGCGGCGAGTACCAATCCTCATGTGATCTCGTTGAACCTTCGTTGAAGTGGCCGTGCAAGAGAGGATCACATCAAGAAATGTTATGATCGCCGGTACTTAGCAATGCAACTATATTTTCTACTATTAATTGATTCTAAAGAAAAGTTTTGCACAATTTTTTTTGAGTTTGTTTTCAAATCCTTCTTCCTTATCAAACCAAGAACACACATTCCAAATAATAAATATATTATTTGAAATAATACATGTGCGGTTGATCTAAACATAAAAATTAAAGACTTGAAAAAATTTTCAAAAATTTCTTGACTTAACCATTGTTTACGATCCTAACCTTTTTGAGGATCATGACTGTCGTCCTTCTGTTAGTTTATTTATTCTTGTCGGATAGTTTCGTCGAGGGAAAGAGGCTGGGGATAATGAGATGTTGGAAAGCCAGGGAAACCTGACATGACGGAGAGCGTATTGGGAAGTTGGAAGAAGGCATCGGAGGAAGGTATAGGCCTCTGATCTGATGGATGATAGATGTCATGAGAAGTGGATGGAGGTGTAAGGCCACCGTATCCAACTCTTCGCTGCAAGGAGAAACTTTAGGCTGAGTTTACTTCGGGGTTAACAGTTGGAATAGAAAATAGTAAGTAGGATAGAAATAGTATAAATCATAAAGAGTTCTCTTCTTTTATATTTATTTTTTGAAATTAAAATTTTTTAATATATTTTTTAAGTATAATTTAAAAAATATTATTTAATAATTATAATTTATGACATCAAAATCTACTAATTATTTCTATTCTCTCGTAAAATTAACATACTAATCATTAATAATCCCACCAATAAAACACATTTTATACTTATTTCACTCTTATTCTATCACATTATAACACTATTCGTCTGTCAAACATAACCTTAAAGAAAGCCTTTGACCTCTCTTGCTCCCCGCTCCGCTTTTTCTCTATGTGCTCCAGCCATTGTCGATACGGAACTCCGATCAGCTATTTCGAGCTGATCGAAGCCCTCCCCCCCCACAAGATCTTCCCACCTCCATCAGAATCCCTCCCATGACAAGGATCTTGACATGCATGGGCTCTGATGGACTGTAGTGGTCGGGATCTAGCAGCATCGACATGGGTCATCGACAAGGGTCGTTGCAATTGGATGCGTGGATGAGTCGAGTGGGCCCTCAACATCGGCAAAAGTGGATTGTGACGACAGGGTTCCTCAGCGGTGGCATCTGATCCACTAGAGCACGAATGTAGTAGCTAAGTTTAGTGTCAACCATTGGAGGCGTTATCTCGTTTTGCATGCTCATTTCTTTTTCTTATTTTTAGTTTAGTTTGTTCTGTAGAAGCCTAAGGTCACACGTGGTCTCCAACAGCCAAGTTTCTGACGCATGTTAGTAGTCGAATTCAACCTTCGGGTCAATATATTTTGACTTTCTCATTTAGCATGTTCTTCGAGTTTATCTCATTGGTGTTGCTGTATGTGTGAGCGTGAGGTAACCCTCCTTTAGGATGTTGTTCGATTCCCGTTTTAGGGACGTATTTTCTTTTTCTTTGTTCCTTGTCTACATATCTTCTGAGTTTTAACCTTTCCCTATTATTACGAGACGTAACATCTTCCTTTTGAGGCTATTTTGATTTTCTTATTTCCCCCATCTCCTTACGTCGTTTATATCTGGTACTTCTCCTTTATTAACGAAAAATCATGCTTTCAAAACGAAAAGAAACACTTTGCTGCAAGTTATTATTTTACACAGTGGCCACGTTTATTAAAGGAAGTAATAATAAACATGTGAAATAAATAGAGAAAAAAAAAAGTAATAAAACAAATAGGGGAGTAAGTGAGGTAATTCATTTGAGTGTTTTGGCGGATTGAGGTTATTTTACAGAAGAAGTCGAATGATCTTATCTTATGTTAAGTTTATTTAATTTGATGTAAATGATGAACAGATTTAACATTTAATTTAACATAAATTCATTTAACCTACTAACAAAATACCCCCAACACGATCTAAATTTTTCCGTCTTTGTTGGTACACCTTGACCAAATGGTAGGTGCAAGGCAGGTTTGAAGTAAACAACGCCTGCAGTTTCTACACTCAACCAGAGGATAGTTGAGGAAAAATTAGGGGGTGGGGGGAGGGGGGGTGAGAATTTGCACTTTCACCCACGTTATAAACATTATTGTCTATAGTTTATAAGTTGTTCTTTTACTCAGTAGCTTACTTGATAGATTAACCATTTGAAAGAGGACTTAACTACCGTTTGCTTAAGGGGTTAGTTTATATGATAAAAATTTAGATTAAGGATCCTTATTATTAATTTTGTTAACATTAATTTTGAGAGGACTTAGCAAAATAAGTCTTAATTACGTAACTTTCCCACACCTAAATCTTATTCTACAAAAATTATTATTAACACTTGTTCAAGTATATATCAAAGGATAAATACTACAGTTTAACATTAACTTAAATAAATAAAAATAGATACTAACATCATTGTACAAGTAAATAGAAATAAGAATTAATACTAATTTAATTATATTCCTTAACACTAGCCCTTAGGTGACATTTGATAAGAGAAATAGATTTTTGAAATAAATAGAAGAATACGAGAGGAGTGATATGACAGAGTAAGTGAGCTAATTCGTTTGACAAATGTAAAATAATTTTATCTCAAATTAAATTATACTAATCCCTGATAAATGTGTCAAGTAATATCGAACAAAAATTATGTCCACTTAATCCCCTATAATTCAACAACCAAATACCTCTTTAATCGTTTCCAAGAGAAAAAAAGGCTATGGATTGCCAATGATTTCCGTAGGTAAGTTACGACATATGTTAAGTTAAGCTGGTCGGAGTTGTTGGCAGAAGGAAAGAGAACTTTGATCTCCTTACGCTCTTATGATGCTAATCAAAGAGCAACTCTCATCTGATGGCTAAGGAGGCTTTATTCGTCGAGGAAGCCGGAATGTTTTTTTCGCATCGAGTGTCACTACTAATTTAGTCATTATTAAGATTTAACTAATTAATTATCCAGTAACCGAACTATGTCTATCAACCAAACCATGCCTACATCAAAGTTCAAGGTAGCAATTGGATACCAAAGTCACACAACTTATTCTGTGTTCAGGAGAAGTTCTTCGAGTTTCGAAGAAACGGATTCCGACCTTTTGTGTAGAATAAGTTTATTCTTCGTTTATATTCCACGATTTGACATAAAACACATTTACCTCAATATGTGACATAAAATACCCTTTACTAATATTATTACTTCTTTGTCTCTGGAACCAAACATCTGTCTGAACTATCCAAATCAGATATTTCTTTGACATGACATCATCACACTCCGACAACGGGCGCAGGTGCTTCTCCAAATTTCATTTCTCATCCTCGTTTTGAACGGAGGATAAATAATTCGTAAATTTATCCTCAGTTAAAATTTGAAGTGAAAATTTGTCGTTACTACTTAAATGATATCAGCCTATTCATTAGCTGAAATATCGAACGAGCTTCCAAATTTCATTTTCGTATATCCTTTACCAAACACGACGATGTAGGGAGGTAAAACGCAACTTTTATTTAGGAAACGTAAGTATGCAAATTCACTCAGTAACGAAAAGTCTAAAAATCAAATGCGGCGAAGAGTTTATAATCTGGGTCTTTTTACAGGAAAAGAAACGAAGGATCCTCAAATTCGAAGAGGTGCCACGTAATTAAAGTATAAAAAAAATCCTCTTTTAGAACTGGCAACGTAAGTTAGAACGAGCCACATAAAGGGGTAATTTACGGAGGAATTAATCCCTTTTTTTAGGTTGTCCCCATGTTATCTTGGGAGTAACTCTTTTTTTTTTTAATTTTTTTATTTTGGATTATCTCAACCTGTGTTAAAAGAAAAATTGAGAAAATTTACATTTCAATATTCATTTGCAACTTGTATCTTCTCTTCGGACATTTTTCGAAGTTATCCTCCTTCCACATTAAAAACTCCTTTACCACCTTATTACCCATCTTAACCTTCAAATTTAAGTAAATACCCTCCCTCACCTCACAAATTAATCTCCTTTTTACTCAATAAAAATAATTAAGAATTAACTCCAATTTAAAAATAAATAAAAATAAAAGTAACTAACCCGCACTTAAACTAGGACAAAGAGATACGCATCAAAGCAGCATAAATTATATCACTCGGTTTAGTGGAACCTGAAGAGTCGGATCTTACGTATGATATGAGACCGCTATCGTACCGCACCTGTAATTTTCTAGTAGAAATGAATGGTGTTGATCTCAAAATTAAGAGAAAAAAAATCCATGGAGTTAAAAAGAGAGACGCTTCTACGCTATATTTAATTGGAACGAACGACATGATTTGCGATTACTGATCCACATAGCAAACAACGTCAATGGCAATTACGTTGGAGATCTGTCTTAGAAAATGCGCAGCCTAAAGTGATGAAAAAGGCTTCGGGTCTAATTTGCTTTGACGTTTAACCTCCCTTCCATTCAATTATGAGGAAGCTCAAGGGCAACTTGTGTTTCCCTTACGTAGTGTTTGCCAGGAGGAATCAGAAAAGCAGGTAAGTTTATTGCGGTGAAGTTAAAAATGTGAGCTAACGATTTTTTTTTATTTAAATCAAGAGAGCTATGGTATTCTTTGAGATAAGTTGAGATTATTCTGTATAATATTTGTTAAGAACTTGTGAAAAGTCATGGTTTCTGCGAGGACAGTGGAAAAAGTTCGTCTCATAATTCTAACTTCAAGAGAAAGGTGGTATTACAAATATTGCGGGGGGGGGGGTGGGGGGAGCTGAAGAATCTTGCGATCGCACAATCTTGAGATTTCAGCCTCCCAAATGTGAGACTTCCCATATTATCCCGAATACCCAACGGTTCCATAGGCCTCGCTTGTTTTGCAAGTCTGGATGTTTCATCTTCCGTTTCGGGGAGTAAAATCATCGACGGTGCAAAATCGGGATAGAGATCATAAATCCGATATTATCCAATCCGATTGGGATAAGTTGGGATGATTTCGTCCCACGTTTAATCCTTGAGATTGGTGTTTTGAGATGAGGTGGGATTGTAAGAAGTGGGGCTCTCTCATGATAATTATGTAGACATATCAGCCTCTCCCGTCTGTAATTGTACGGTAAAAGTTTGAGTTTCAACCTACTTTTAATTTTCTTCCATTGAAAAGGTACAATCTTTAATAGCAACATCTCTGATCGCGCGCTACCAAGGCCCATTTGTAACACTTAAAAAATATATACGTCAAGAATATATTTTAATTAACAAAATCGCTGGTGATATATGTAATCGATACTGGTTTATAAATGTCAACAATGTATTTTACAAATGTGTCATTATAAATACTTCTAAAAAAATTTATATAGTATTTTAGTACTCGTTTACCCAGTGGGATATCTCATTTTTATTTTAGGATATCTCATATTTATAAAACGAAATAAGTAAATTCGTATTTTAACTTAAACCTAGATTCTCTCAAACCTACATGTAAGTAAGGGATAAGTTATTTCATATCCAAATCTCTTGTAATCTTAATTTATTCTTACCTTATCTCTTATTTACTTTAATACTCTTACAAAATTATCTCAGGTTACATGTAAATACCAATATACGATATCTCCTATTTACAAATTTTTATCTCATGAAATACATCCCGTAACATACTTATTTACAAGTTTTTATCTTTTAAAATATATCCCACAACGTAAACTAACTCTTAGAGATAATTATTGATTTATACAATAAGTCAAATTACCTTTGACGAAATATGTAAGTCATAGTAATTTTTTAAGACTAGTTTACTTAGGAGATACGAAAAATGTTATTAAGAAATAAAAAATTAATATTAACTCACAATTATGATATTTATAAAGTGATATTAATATCATAGATACAAATGATGTATGATGTTAATATAAATTTAACTAACATTATTTAAAAATGATGTTAAATAAATTTAAATTAAAATAACTAAATCTATGTTAACAAATTAAAAATTAAATAGGACTCTCCATTTAAGAAATTAACCCCACCTTAAACTTTACACAAGAGATCAAAGTTTACATGGTTGATTTATATATTTTGATTCATGAGACTCTCTTCTCAGCTGGTGTTTGGCAGGTGGCTAAAGAGAATTAACCCATTTTGTTCATCGCTTAAGTCGGTGCAAATTTTTCTATTTTTTCTCTTTTCCCAACCCATATTTTTTTCCTATACTTCCCGAAGTATCGTTATCATCCTATTTTTCACTCCCCGTATTCTATGGATTGACATATTTTAATTAATAACTATTTTAATATAGTTAATATATAACTAAACAATTAACTTTATTTCAACTGTGTACTTAAATCATAATGACATATCATAAGAAATTATTATATTTTTATTATTATAAAATATTTAATGACTACTATAATTGATGTTTACTTCATAATTGGCATATAATTATAATATTATAACATAATTAACGTTTTACAACAAGGATAATGATTTAGAAATACAGGTAAAATTTCTCACACCCTTTATAGAGAGAACGATACGAGTGACATTTGTTGTATCGCACTGGTGATATAAGTTAACATTTAAATATTATTGATAATATTTAATTTATAATTAAAAAATAATCATCAGTAATATTATATAAAAAATAATTTATAAATAAATTATATTATTTATTTGATATAAAAAATAATTTACCGACCGACGTACCTATATCTCAAATGTAAATATATCTTTTACTAATTTTAATATTTATTTTAACCTTCAAGATTAAGTAAACACCTCTCTTTCATATAATAAGTTAACTCTTATCTATTTTCAACCCTTATCCAGTAATCATAAATAAAGATGAATCACCTTCCGATAAATTCAAATAAAAATTATCCTCCATTGTAACAATATTAACATGAATTAGCTAACTTAGGTTATAAATTACGCCTTAGTCTCCATTTAGCATGGGGATAACTCCATATTGTGTTAGAATAAGGCCCCAGATGGAGGTGGGGGTTGGTGGGCGTGTTTCCCTCTCTTGAGGTTTTTGTTTGGATTTTTAAAAAAATTTTATATCAAATTATAATATCATTTATTTTTATTTTTAATATTAAATAAATATCCACTGACACCTTATTAATCATTTTATATTTTTACTTATTTTTTATCTAAACAAAAACTCTCCTCTACTTATCCTACGTTAACTTAATTTTTACATTATTTTATCACACATCCAAATAAAATTTAAAATAAAAATAAGTTAAAGATAGTATTTATTTGAAGAGATGGGATAAATAGTAAAATAAAAATAATTAAAAATACTAATGTGATGTTTATAATGATTTTTTAATATTAAGAAATAAATTTAGGTAGATTGATATGATATAAAATTTATATTTTAATAAATATATTTTAATATATATTAACATTGACATAATAAAATATAATAATACGATGTTAATAAATATTATATTTTTTAATTTAAATTTTACTTCTGCATATTCCTTTGACCGAGGTAGCCTTACCAAAACGAACGGTAATCTTGCCGCCCATCTCAAAAGATACATGTATCGCACTCTCTTTCAGCTCAGCCATGCAGACAAAGATGAGAGGACCCCATCAAAAGCCACCCTGCACATCGCTCCCTCCAAATTTCTTTACCAAGGCAGTAGGGGAAGGCGGAGAGAAAATCCAAGAGCCGCGCGCCTTACCGATTTACTAAATCGAGTAATCATTGCGTACCGTATCCCAGACCTCAGCACCCACGGCAAACGTCACCTCGTTCCCCTTCCCCCCGCTTGCCTATCCTCTCTACCCCCACCCCCATCACATCCCAACATCATCCATCAGGCACGTACATGCACCAACAGGCACCTCTCCTCCTCCTGCAGAGAGAGAGTGTGTGCCACCTGTCCTTGAAGATGTCACCTGTCAGAGACTGATTGCTGTTTGGGTGAGGGAGAGTAGGGAAGAGCCGAAAAGGTGGTGGGGAGTTGGTATCAACCAACTTGGGGGTTGGGGTGGGGAGAGAAAGGCGTCTGTCTCTCTGTTCCTTTTGCTTTTTGTTCGAAAAAATGGTAACACACGGATTTAGGTAGTGTCAAAAATAGACGGTAGTTTATTTTTGAGGGTGATTTTTTATTTTTTTGAAGTGTCATGTGACAAGGGATTTTAAGAATCGGTGAGTTACAGATGTAACTTTGATAAGGGATGCTTGTGCCGTCAAACTTTTTTTTGTTTTTCCCATTTACGTCACATTTTTCTTAAATTGTGATGTTGGATTGTTCGTTGACGTTCAATTAAAATAAATAAAGTCAAGTTGAACACTGATTTCCTTCGTCTCCACTTCTTGTGACCACTACCATCTCCTCTGCACCTCCTCCCGCTCCCACGTCATGTGCAAGTGTAACCTCGAGCACTCCTCTTTCCTCCTCGTAACCCTCTTTTCCCGTGTGATGTCAGGTTGTCATCGTTGATTATTCTGTGTTTATTGAGTCTTCTTGTATAAACACATGCGAGGTGTTCATCTTAATGTCTGTGATTGTTTTGGGTGGTTAAGGAAGGACCACTAGATGTTTGTGTCCTGCCACCATCATGATGTTGATGTTTGTTTGATATTGATTTAGGTTGTTGGGTCATGCATGTGCCTCTCAAAGATTTAATTGCATTGATGCTTGCAAGTAATTGGTATCTTTGTATCTTTTTGAAGGGTGAGGAGCAGCTGCTCTACGTGGAAATGGACTTGTCTGGTAGGATGGTTGAAAGTTGGAGCCTGTGATCAACCTCATCAAAAGTGGGCTAGTGGCTATTTGATAATGTGATAATATGTGTGATCCTGTCTCTGTGATCATTGATTTATGGTTGCCTTTGTCACAGGTTGTGTTGTAAGGTATGCCTCATCTTCACAAACTTGAGTGCTATCGAGTGTGTAGCCCATGAAGAGAATGTCATGCACCATTGCACTCTCACACCCAAGTGCAGTGCCCTGTAAACATAACATTCATCCTATCATGCAGCACCTACGACATCCCCTCCTAACCACCCCACCCCACCCACCCCCCCTTCTCCTCACATATACACCACAGTACCCATGTAGAGAATCCTCACAAACATAGCATTCGCACCAGAACACACACAAAACCTCATCTTCATGAGTCCCCACCTCTCTGGTGGTAGGTCAGCCCACTTATGTGGAACCCCCCCGCCACCCCCCTTACCCCCATCATGCACTTCAACACATACAGAAGCGGGAAAAGAATCTAACATGTACCCCCTCCAGCACACGTACCCAACACACCCACACGGGATCGAGCAAACATCCTAAACCCCCCACCTTTCCCAACACCCCTGAAGTAACATACACTTATCTTAACACACACAATAAACATCCAGAACTCATCTCTTACAAACACACTCGCTTGGGTAGATTACCCACACCCATTCAACACGTTCACCACCGACACCTACCCCAACAAATAACACACACGCGAGCATTCAGGCTACTTAAAAATGGATCTTAAGTTGGGGTTAACTATTTATAATTGCATGTGAGCGTACACTTTTACGTATTACGCTACTTATATATAATATTACTCTCTGTTCACTTAATTGCGGCGTCTCAGAAGAGAGTAGACGGAAAAGGAGAAGCACGCGGCAGCAGAACCGAGCAGCGTGAGCTGACCGAGCGCCCCATTGGCTGTGTCCCGGACGAGGTGAGAGGGAGGGACGGAGAGATGATCTGTCGGCCTGTGCGTGAGGAAACTCCTGCCTACGGTACCGTTTAATTTAAGGAATTTATTTTGAAAGATTATTATTATTATTATTAATGAAATTATAAGAAAAATATAAGATTACGATGTTATTATATTTAAGAAATTATTGGTTAAATTGTAGGATAGTTACGGATAGTTTCTCATACGATCTCAAAATTGGTTAAATTCATTCCATCCTCTATTATAGAATTGAATAATTTTAAAATTATTATAATATAAAATAAAAAAATTTAAAAACAGCGCAAATGACCCGATCCTTACAAATAAATAATATCTAAAAAATATTTCTTCTCGAGGAATTGGACCGTTCCAAGTTCGAGCGCAGCTTCTCCAAAGCCTCCGACGTTGACGAGAGCTGCATTTGGCAAATACCGAAACACATTTCTCGACATTTGATATGTTTCATGTGATCGGTGAGAAATATGGCCACAAAACTATATATCCATCTGTGCACCTCAACACGTGACGTACCCTCCAGCATTTTTGTTCTCGTCAAACGTTCCGCTCCAACACGAAGGCAAGCCAAAGTCCCCCTCCTATTAGACGAGGATTTGAATCCTCCGTGATGCGACGTGGCATGGGGCCGATGTTCTTGGACTTCATGTTTTGCTATGGACCCAAAGCCTGCGGATGGACTGCCGGGATCACCAAACCCTCGTAGGAATCCTCTTTGAACAAACAAAATTGATTTTTCTTATTTTTGGTTGTGATCCTTAGCTGGTAAGTGAAGCAAAATTATTTTCCTAACACAAAAAAACTTATATTAAAATGTAACTGGGATATTTTTTAAACTAACGTCTTATTGTCCACGCTCTACAGGGGTATAACCCTCTTCTTTTATTAAGAGAAGAAATTTACGTTAAGATCATTTGGTCATCAAGATGATTGAGTTACCTTGGTTTTGTCGTTATGGAAGAACAAAGAAAAAAAAGTAAAAGAAAGGGTGTTGCAATGCCCGTAATGTATGTCTTCACTTAATGTAAAATGTATTGTATATTTTAATTAGTATATTTTGAGTGAAGTTGTATGAAACCTACAACTTTGACTATTTAAATATTATTTTTCACTAAAACATACATGTGTGTCTACAATTTTCAACAATGTGTTGGGTAAAACTGTAGGTCACCAAGCCTATAATTTTGACCAAAAGAAATTATTTTATATTTAAAAAATCACTTTACATGTTGAAATTTGGTTGAAAATCAAAATACATAAATTAATTATTAAAGCATACCAGTGTATTTTATATTTTCAACAGTGGAAAATAGCTTTGCACTTCATCAAAAGTGAAGTTCTAAGTTACTAACCCACAACTTTGACATAAAATAAATTATTTTTTGTTCAAAAGTGTGGAAAATCAAAATACCCCAGTGTATTTTGCCTTTTCATCGTTAGAAAATGTAAAGACCCGTTCTGTTTTAAACCTTTTAAGACGTCTGCACTGTCAGTTAGACGTCTGAACCCTTTCCTAGATGTCTAGAAATTGAAAAGTCTGTATGCGAGGTCGGTTCTACGCGCTAGAGGTCGGTTATGCACGCTAGCTGTGCGCAGAACCGACCTCGCGTACAGATTTTTCAATTTGCGCGCAGACAACTTTCCTTCTCTCTCTTATTTTTCTCCTTCCCCCTCACCGAACCCTAACCCTTGCCTATATAAGTACCCCCTTTCCTCTCCTCTCCACTCCATCACCACCACTTTCCTTCCCCATTCACTGCCGTGAGAGACGCGTGCGTAAGAGAGGGAGAAAGAGCGAGGAGGAGGAGCGGCGTGAAGAGAGGAGGAGGAGGTTGAGCTCGCAATCTTCATGGGATCTCACCGAAGTGTGCACGGCCGCCGCGGCGCGTGCGGGAGGAGGATAGCGTCGGGGAGCCGTCTCCGACTTCCTGCCACGGCTAAAGCTGCAACCGAGAGGGAGAAGCCACGGCAGAGCGCGGCGAAACGAGCGAGAGCTCGTTCTGATATTGTAATTTTTCCAATATAAGACGTCCAGAGTGCCTTTCAGACGACGGGTTGGACGTTTGGTGATGACACATGACGTCTGAAAGCAGGTATTCGCGAAGGTACGTCATTTATGCGGTTGCGGCCATGCAGGCCGCATCGCAGTATGATTTGCTTGGCTAAATAAGGACGTGCTGCTCTGTCGTGCGAAGGAGCAGCTTTAGGAGGATGCGTGACACGCCCTCCTACGCGTTTCGGACGTCTAGACATCTTGCCAGATGACTGGAGGCACTCCTAGACAACCGGAGGATAGGTTGGACGTCTGGAGCTAGGTCCTGATGGTCAACTAGGAGTCTTGGACGTCTGAGGTCGACGAAGGGACTTAAGGTGAGACTCTAGTGACTTTTAAGACATCTGGACTTGGTTCCAAATGCCTGATTTGGTTTTGCAGTTCTGTTTTTGACCCGTTTAGGGTCCAATCGGGGTCAGGTTTTACGCAAACGAGAAATCTGTGGTTTCCTTGTGAGTTCCTTTATATATTAGAAACCTTTTCATACTGTTCTGAACATTCAGTTGTGTTATGATCCTTGGTATAGAACTTCGATCTGTTGCATGTTCGAGGCTCGCAGAGGCATGTGAGTCTGCAGTTTGAGCCCCCAGTACACTCGAATTGTCTAGTAGAGTGGTTTCCCCCTATTCTACTTATAAAATACGAATGCATCTATGAAAGTTAGATAACTAGAATCTTATGATGTGGCATGAATCCTAGGACGATAAATAGTTGCACTGTTTGTATGCGTGTTTAAGATTGCAGTCATAAATGAATGAACTGAATTGTAAACAACTGCCTATTAATAAATATGAGCTACTTGTTGGAATATGAAATGCCAATGCTAGTTAAACAGTTACCTGTGATATCACTTGTTACATATGTTAATTTGTGGAAATACGAGCTACATGTGTATAATACGAGAATGTAATTGTGAATGATGAAACCTGGTATGGAATAATATGGTGAATATGAGCATGAACCCTACGAGAAATTAGGAGTAGAGCTCCTGTGGATGAATGGAAAGATCTAGAAATGTGAGTGGGAAGTGTGCTCGCCCTTGAGTACGTGGTACCAAGGAGAGTGATTATCCCCTGTTTAGTGTAGAGTGGAGCTAGGAGCTCTTGGGTTGGGACCCGGGTTTGGATTGGCCACTCTACACCGACTTCTATTGGCCCTCGCGTACACTGTACCAAGGAGAGTTACTAGTGTAGGGACGAAGGTAGCCACCCCATAGGGCCCGGGGTTCAGCTAGCCACCCTACATCGACTTGTTAGGCTCACTGGGCAAACCAGAGTAGTCAGACGAGGGTGCGCGGACTGTGGAGGGGCGAGACCCCTGTTTGGTTCTGAGGGGCTAAACCCCTGTTGTTGAGAGGGCTAGGCCCTATGCTGTTCCGTACTGTACTTTAGGTGTAACGACCCGATTCCCAAGTCCCTACGAGACACGAGAACCGGACCGACTCGACTAATCTCAAGACCCAGTCGTCCAACGAGGAAGTAACAAAAAGAGCAGTAAAATAAACCACATTCAGCATGAATATAACTAACAGTAAGGAAATACAGCAGTAAGGAAAGAAACCACTACAGTATATACCACCACAACAGTAGAACAACATTCATAACATAATATGAATGGCAGATAAAGAAAAGTACAGCGGAAACAAGAACTACTCACCATAACGGAACAAAAAGAGGTACAAGAGAACAGTGGTAACTCTACTGGACCCTACTCGACCCATCGTCCTCTGCAGCCGCTGACCCTAGCTCCTCAACACCTGATCCTGAAAGGTAACAAGTGTAACACGTCAGCAAAATGCTGAGTAGAGTGGCAGCTAAACTAAAGAAACAGTAAAGTGTACAGTAGTTGTTTTAAATTTTCTTTCTTCCTTTATTTACGTTTTTCTATTGTTTCACAATTTATCTCTTTCTCAGATCCTTCACTTGATCTCGAATGTTCCTCGTGGGAACGATCTTGATTGCAGTCTTTTCCGAACAGTAGAAGTAGCACGTTGTAACGACCCGGTTTCCGAGCCCCTACGAGACACGAGAACCGGACCGACTCAACTAATCCCAAGACTTAGTAGTCCAACGAGGAAGTAACCAAAAGAGTAGTAAAATAAACCACATTCAACATGAATATAACTAACAGAAAGAAAATACAGTAGCAAGGAAAGAAACTACTACAGTATATACCACTACAACAGTAGAACAACATTCATAACTAAATATGAACTGCAGGTAAAGAAAAGTACAGCGGAAACAAGAACTACTCACTATAACGGAACAAAAAGAGGTACAAGAAACAGTGGTAACTCTACTGGACCCTACTCGGCCCAGCGTTCTCTGCAGCCGCTGACCCTGGTTGCTCAACACCTGGTCCTGAAAGGTAACGAGTGTAACACGTCAGCAAAACGCTAAGTAGAGTGGCAACTAAAACTAAAGAAACAGTAGAGTGTACAGTAGCTGTTAAGTTCTTTTACTTTCTTTATTTAAGTCTTTCAATTATCTCACGATTTATCTATTTCTCAGATCTTTCACTTGATCTCGAATGTTCCTCGTGGGAACAATCTTGATTGCAGTCTCTTCCGGACAGTAGAAGTAGCACGTGGCGCTCTCCTGGCTGGGAGAGTCCCCCGTGGTGATCCTACTCTCAGTCAACCACCCCAAGGTCACTGACAGACGTAACGGTGACTACGGCACGCGCGGTAAACGCACGGGTAGCTAACCAGCACTGGCACGCGGTCAGTCGTTTCCGTTAACGGGTGCGCCCAAAGCACAGCACAGAACCAGTACCGGGCAGAGCCCTCTCAGTAACAGGGGTCCAACCCCTCCACAGTAACCAAACAGGGGCCTTGCCCCTTCACAGTCCGCGCACCCTCGCCTGACTACCCTAGTTTGCCCCAGTGGGCCTAACAAGTCGGTATGGGAGGCTAGCAGAACCGCGGGGCCCGTGGGGTAGCTAGTACCTCCCTACAGTAGTAGCTCTCCTCGGTACTACGTACACGAGGGCCAGCAAGTCGGTACAGAGTGGCCAGTCCTAACCCCGGGTCCCTGGGACGGCTAGCTCAGCTCTGCACTAAACAGGGGGACAGTCGCTCTCCTTGGTACTCCGTACTCAAGGGCCAGCTCACTTCCCCAATTCTATTCCATTCACTTTCCAGGAGTTCTACTCCTAATTCCCCGTATGGTTCCAGCTCAGAACATCTAAGTTTCACCTTTCAGTTTCACGTTATCACAAGCCATGTTCTCAAACACGTTTATTTATTCAACAGGCAGCTGTTAATTCAATTACAGGCAGCTATTTGTTCCTTTCCATTTTTCCAAGACTGCAGTATTCATCTATTCCACTAGTTTTCCCGTCCTAGGATTCCTGCCGTATCCTAGAATCTATCATACAATCTAGTTTTCCAGCCCTAGGATTCATGCAACACCTAGGATCTATCATTCAATCTGTTTTTCATTCCTAGGATTCATGCAATGTCCTAGGTTCTATTTATCATTCCACAATTTAACAGGTTATACTTAAAAGCCACTCTACCAGGTAAGATGGGAGTAATGGGGGCGTGATCGGGAATCCCGCGTGCCTCCGCGACCCCAAGACTGCAACGGAACGAGGTCCTATCACAAGGATCAAACACAAGGAGTGTCTCAAAACAGTGTATAGCTACTGTAGACGGGTAGAGGATTTAATTCCGGAAAGAACGCAACTCGAAACGTAGAAAACGGAACCCGAACGGGCCCTCAACGGGTCGAAAACGACGACGCTGTGCAAAATCAGACGTATGGAACTTCTTTCAGACGTCTTAAAAAGTGGATCAGAGAATTACCTTGTTCTGCGTGGTTTCTTAGACGTCCAGAAGCCTGCGGAGACGTCTGGCCTAGTTCCCAGACGTCCGATGGTCACCCCGGATGTCTGGAGGTCACTCCCGCCGTCTGGTACTGCAGCCAGACGTCTGATTCGCGTTGGATGGCGAATCACCGAGCCTGCGCGCACCCGACTCTCTCTCTCAGTACGGCCAGTTGACAGGAAGGAAGAAGATGGAAGAACTCACCTTTCAGACGTCTGGATGGTCTTCCAGACGTCGCCCCCGCCATCTGGCTATTAGCCCAGACGTCTGATTCTGGAAATGTTTCCAGAATCAGGCCGCGACTCGCCCTCCGCTCGCGACGCCGCGCCTCGTCGCACCTCTTGCGCCTGCTGCTCGGACCGCAGCAGTCCCCCCCACGTAGCCCCGCGCTCGCTGCGCTCCCCGTCGACCGGCCCTGCAGCCCCGGCGAGCTCGCCCTCACGGCTGAGCGCCGCTCTCGCACGCAGCACCTCCTCCGCGCTCACTGCGGTCGCCGCTGCCGCTGCAACCTCGCGCTCGCTCTCGCGCTCACTGGCTGAAGGAGAAGAGGAAGGAGGCGGTGGTGACGGAAGAGCACGTGGCCTTTTAAGGCCGTGCGAGGAGGAGAGAGAAGGAGCGCGGCAGGGGAATCTACAGCCGCAGGAGGAAGGAATATGTGAATATGCGGGTCTGCGCGCACAGGCACGCAGATGACCCGCGAGTGTCAAACATAACAGATTTACAGACGTCTGATACGACGTCTGGAAGTGTTTCCAGACGTCTGGTCCGACGTCTGGCCCACCTCCCAGATGTCTGGGGCATGCGTTCATAACACACGTGGTGCTCTCTTGCCCGGGAGAGTCCCCCGTGGTGATCCTACCCTCAGTCAACCACCCCAAGGTCACTGACAGACGTAACGGTGACTACAGCACGCGCGGTAAACGCACGGGTAGCTAACCCGCACTGGCACGCGGTCAGTCGTTTCCGTTAACGGGTGCGCCCAAGGCACAGCACGGAACCAGTACAGGGCAGAGCCCTCTCAGTAACAGGGGTCCAACCCCTCCACAGTAACCAAATAGGGGCATTGCCCCTCCACAGTCTGCGCACCCTCGCCTCACTACCTTGGTTTGCCCCAGTGGGCCTAACAAGTCGGTGTCGGAGGCTAGCAGAACCCTGGGACCCTGGGGTAGCTAGTACCTCCCTACACTAGTAGCTCTCCTCGGTACTACGTACACGAGGGCCAGCAAGTCGGTACAGAGTGGCCAGTCCTAACCCCGGGTCCCTGGGGTGGCTGGCTCCGCTCTGCACTAAACAAGGGGGGACAGTCGCTCTCCTTGGTACTCCGTACTCAAGGGCCAGCTCACCTCCCCAATTCTATTCCATTCACTTTCCAGGAGTTCTACTCCTAATTCCCCGTAGGGTTCTAGCTCTTTTAACTCAGAACATCCAGGTTTCACTTTCCTGTTTCACGTTCTTACAACAATCCATATTCTCAATCACGTTTATTTATTCATAACAGGCAGCTGTTAATTCAATTCACAGGCAGCTAGTATTTCCTTTCCACATTTTCCAAGACTGCAGTATTCATACATTCCACTAGTTTTCCCATCCTAGGATTCATGCCATATCCTAGGATCTATCATACAATCTAGTTTTCCAGCCCTAGGATTCATGCAACACCCTAGAAATCTACCATTCAATCTATTTCTCATTCCTAGGATTCATGCAATGTCCTAGGTTCTATTTATGGTTTCATAATTTAACAGATTATACTTAAAGCCACTCTACCGGTTACAACAGGCGAACTGGGGGCGTGGTCGGGAATCCCACGTGCCTCCGCAACCCCCGGGACTGCAACGGAATGGGGTCCTATCACAAGAATCAAACACAAGGAGTGTCTCAAAACAGTGTATAGCTACTGTAGACGGGTAGAGGATTTAATTCCGAAAAGGATGCAACTCGAAACGCGGAAAACGGAACCCGAACGGGCCCTAAACGGGTCGAAAACGACGAAACAGTGCAAAATCAGACGTCTGGAACTTCTTCCAGACGTCTTAAAAAGTGGATCAGGAATTACCTTACTCTGCGTGGGCTCTCAGACGTCCAGAAGCCTGCGGGGGCATCTGGCCTAGTTCCCAGACGTCCGATGGTCACCCAGGACATCTGGAAGTCGTTTCCGCCGTCTCGCACTTCAGCCAGACGTCTGATTCACGTTGGATGCGAATCTCCGACCCTGCGCATACCCATTTCCTCTCTCTCTTAGTACGGTCAATCGAAGAAAACGAAGAAGACGTAATAACTCACCTTTCAGACGTCTGGATAGTATTCCAGACGTCGTTCCCGTCGTCTGGCTATCAGCCCAAACGTCTGATTCTGGAAAAGTTTCCAGAACCAGGGCGCAACTCGTCCTCCGCTCGCGACGCACGACCGCGCTGCGAGTGCTCCGCCTGCTGCTCGAGCAGCAGCAGTCCTCCCGCGTCGCTCCGCGCCCGCTGCGCCCCCCGCCGGCCGGCCCTAGCAGCCCCGGCGAGCTCGCCCTCACGGCCGAGCGCCTCTCCCACGCGTAGCACCTCCTCCCACGCTCACCAGGCTGTCGCTGCCGCTGCACCCTCGCGCTCGCTCTCACGCACTGGCTGAAGGAGAAGAGGAAGGAGGCGGAGGTGACGGGAGTGAGGGAGAGGCGTGACC
Source organism: Thalassia testudinum (assembly GCA_037157565.1). Lineage (NCBI taxonomy): Eukaryota > Viridiplantae > Streptophyta > Magnoliopsida > Alismatales > Hydrocharitaceae > Thalassia > Thalassia testudinum. The sequence continues at coordinate 16,612,563 of JAZHRO010000039.1, forward strand.
CTTTTAAGGCCGCGCGAGGAGGATAGAGAGAACGCGGCAGAGGCGTCAGCGGCCGCAAGAGAGAGGGAAAAAGAGGGAGAGAGAGAGAGAAAACGCAAGTCTGCGCGCTTAGGCGCGCAGATGAACAGTAGCGTGCCAAAATAACCGATTTTCAAACGTCTGGAAATGATCCCAGACATCTGGTCCGACGTCTGTAAGTGATTCTAGACGTCTGGTACGACGTCTGGGCCACCTCCCAGACGTCTTAAAAGACGTCTGGAGCGCCCGTTCGTAACATTAGGCGTGCCCGTTAACGGAAATGACTGACCGCATGCATGTGTGGGGAAGTTACCCGTGCGCATATCACACATGCCGTAGTCACGGTTACGTCTGTCTGTGACCTCGGGGTGGTTGACTGGGTGTAAGATTACCACGGGGGACTCTCCCGACCAGGAGAGCATCACGTGTGCCTTCTACTGTTCGAAAAAGACTGCAATCAAGATCGTTCCCACGAGAAACATTCGAGATAAAAAAGAAATCTAAAAGTAAACCAATAGGTTAAAATGAATTACTTGTAACATAAAATAATTGGAAAAGATAAATGTACCTGTTAGCTGTTACTGCTCTACATAGTTTGGTTACCACTCTATTCATCGTTCGCTGACTCCGTTTTACTCATAAATCTTTACAGGTCCAGGAGTTGAGCAGCCCGAGTCACCGACTGCAGAGGCTGCTGGGCCCAGTCGAGCCCAGCCATAGTTCTTACTATTGTTGTACTTCCTTTTTGTTAGTGAGTTCAGACTTTGTTTACTATTCCTATTCTGTACTTTTGTTCTACTTTTCTGTTGTAGTGGCGATATATACTGTTTAGCAGCTTTTATTTCCTTTACCACTTGTACGCTTTTACTGCTAGTTACCTTGCATAGTGAATTTGGTTTATTTTCCTACTTTTCGATTACTTCTATTTGGACGACTGGGTCTTGGATTAGTCGAGTCGAGCCGGTCTTGGGTCCTGTAGGGATTCGAGAATCGGGTTGTAACAGAAAATGACTTTCTTCACCTAAAAGTGATGTAACAAGTGCATTTTCATTTTTAATCGGTGAAAAATCAAAACACACCAATTGATTACCAAAATACATTGGTATATTTCATTTTCTCACTGGTGAAAAATAATTTTTCACTTCACTCAAAAGTGAAGTTGTAGGCTACTGACCCTCAACTTTGACTCTAAAGAAATATTTTTTTACTCACGAGCGATTTTCCGCCTGTGGAAAATGGCTTTCTTTACGTAAAAAGTGAAGTTGTAAGTTACAAACATACAACTTTAACTAAAAAAAATTATTTTATATCCAAATGTGATTTTCGATGGGTGGAAAATTAAAACGCATCAATGGAAAATAAAAAATACTGTTTTGTTTTGCATTTTCATCGGTGAAAAATATCCTTTCACTTCAAATATGTGTGAAAAGTGATTTTTCACCTATTAAAATTGATTTTCTGCTTATAAAAAGCAATTTCTACCGTTGAAAAACCAAACAACCCAATTGAAACCATTAGTTAAAACCACCAGCTAAAACCACCAATGTGAGTGGGGATTTGAGCGTTACAGCATGTAATGACCCGTTACATTTTTAGCCGGATAATACATCCAGAGTTTCAGTTAGACGTCTATCTAGACATCTGGACATGTGCTCGGACGTTTGAAAGTGAGATTTCTTGTACTCCGCTTCGCACGAGCGGCGCACAGAGGTTTCTCTCTCCTCGCACCCTCACCTCGCAAACCCTAATTTCACTCCTATTTAAACCCCTCCACTCCTCATCCCCTGACCACCAGTCACCACCACCTCCAGCGCCTCCTGTGCCATTGTGGTGAGGCCAGACGAGAGTGGCGAGAGGGAGGCGAGCGAGGGAGACCGAGAGGAGCATGGAAGGTCGGAGGACCTTCGGGAGCTCGACGGAGCTCGCACGGTTGGTGGCGGGCGCATGCGCGAGGAGGAGGCTGGTGAGGAGCTGCTCAAGCTCCTGTAGCTGCCGCTGCGGGCGGAGGTGCGAGCGGGGTGAGCTGCGAGGAGGTTCTGGTACTGGAAGTTTTCTAGTATCAGACTCTGGCGTGACGTCCAGAAGACTGGCAAGGCACCCAGATGTCCGGAGCTGAGGCCGAACGCCTGAAAGCACGTATATTGCGAGGTACGTATCTTCTTGCGGCATGCATATTGCAGCAGGGGATGTTGGCTGACCGTTGCGTCTGCGGTTGCTCGTACGCAGTTGCAGGCATTGGGAAGGCATGCGGTACACTTTCCTAAGTACTTTTAAACGTCTGATTACGTCGTCAGGCGTCCAGAGGTGTTTCCAGACGACCAGAGACTTTGCTCGATGTCTGGAACTGCCCCCAGACGGTCGCAGAGGGAGTCTAGACGTCTGAATCAGCCCCAGGAAGGGTAAGATGAGTTCTGACATCTTTTAAGACGTCTGGGATTAGTCGTAGACATCCTATTTTGGTCAGAAACCGCATTTTTAGCCTGTTTAAGGCCTAAACAGAATCGGAATTCCGCAAACGAAGTACCGTTATTTTCCACTCGAGTTCCTCTACGTATTAGTGTTGAGTATCTACTGTTTTGAGCTCGTCCAATATACATTGGTCGCTGGTACAGGTTATCAGCTATTGGCATGTTCAAGGCCTACGGAGACGACGAGATCTGCGGCACAGGCCCCCATTCCTCCTGTGATACCCGGTAGAGTGGTTTAACTCAATTGTTAATATTTAAATAAAAATATCCTTAGTTGGAATAGTCGTATTGAACTTTATGATGTGGAATGAACCCTAAGGTAGAAATGAATGAGCCTGTTTGAGCTGTACTGTTTACTTGAATTCATGGTTAAGATAAATTGCTAGCAAATGCCTTTAATATAATTACGATATGCATGTTAAAACGCGAGTTGCCTGTATGTACTTGAGAAATTGATTGTAAAACCACAAGTTGCATGTTATTGAGAATTGAATTATGAAAACATAAGCTACTTGTATATGGATGAGGAACAAGTTAAGAAATATGAGATCTGGACCTGGATAAATGAGATGAATATGAGCATGGACCATATGGGGAATTAGGAGTAGAACACCAGTAGATGAAAGGAAATCTGGAATGTAGACGGGAAGTGTGCTTGTCCTTGTGTACGCGGTACCAAGGAGAGCAGCTGTCTCTTTTTGGTGTAGAGTGGAGCTAGCCTCCCTTTGGGTTGAGACCCGGGGTTAGGATTGGCCACTCTACACCGACTCTTGATGGCCCTCGCGTACATGGTGCTGAGGCGTGCTACTAGTGTAGGGAGGGTGCTAGCCTCCCCACGGGGCCCAAGGTTCAACTGGACACCCTACACCGAGTTTGTTAGGCCCCTTGGGCAAATCGGGGTAGTCAGACGAGGGTACGCGGACTGTGGAGGGGCGAGACCCCTGTTTGGTTCTGAGGGGTGAGACCCCTGTTCTGAGAGGGCAAGTTCCTATACTTTTCCGTGCTATACTTTGGGTATACCCGCTAACGGAAACGACTGACTGCGTGTTAGTGCGGGGTAGCTACCCATGCGCTTATGACGCATGCCGTAGTCACTGCTACATCTCGCTAGTGACCTCGAGGTGGTTGACTGGGTGTATGACTCCCACAGGGGACTCTCCCCGACCAAGAGAGCACCACGTGTACCTTCTACTCTATGGGAAAGACTGCAATAAATATTGTTCCCATGAGGAACATGCAAGATCAATAAATACTAGGATACTTTGTGAAATAGATGAATCAGAAATACATAAATATGATAAATAGAAATTAGAAATAAACCTCTTGTTGTTTTTACTGCACTTGTACTTAAATAATGTAAACACCACTCTACTCAACGTTTGCTGACGCTGTCTTTTTGTAACCCTGTTTATGACCAGGAGTTGAGCAGCCCGAGTTTCCGACTGCAGAGGGTGCTGAGTCCAGCTGTAGTTGTTCTTTCAGCTCTTTCACTTTCTTACTGTTGTAGTGAGTAGTTGATACATAGTTTACTGTTCCTGTTACTTTCGGCTTCCTTTACATTTTCTATTGTTGTTGTGTTGACATGTACTACGTTTTGAGACTGTTGTTTTACTTTCTTTACTGATTCGTTCTTTTCCTCTACTTAGTTATATTGCATATGTGAATGTGGTTTATTTTTCTGCTTTTAATTATTTCTTGTTAAACGACTAGGCCTTGGGATTAGTCGAGGCGAGCTGGTCTCGGGTCCAGTAAGGATCCGAGAACCGGGTCGTAAAACAGCATGCGATGCAACATGCATTTCTCTACTCTCATCTAGAAAATAATCAAAAAGTAGGGAGACGCAAATAGTGATGCAGGGGAATATGTGGGTCCTATTCTCATGTTTCACACACCATTGTGAATATGGGCCCACTTGATAGTTGATATTTAATTTAAAGAAACTAAAAAAACGTAAGGTTTGTTACATGGTGGGCCTGACCACATTAAAAAAAATCACCACACCACTTTAACGTAAAATGTATAAATGGTAAATTATCTTACACAGGTGATAAATTATTCTTGGTGATATTACATTTGTAATAAATTATTCTAAGGTCTCTTTACACCGGTGTAATCTTATTTACATTGGTACAAAATTATTCCAAGAGTGATTTCACAAGTGTAAAGTGATTTTACACCCGTGTAAAGCAATTTTAACCTATGTGTTTATGACTTATGATTTAGGATTTAGGGTTTAGGTTTATGGAAAGTGATTTCACTTATAATGAATGATTTTTCACTTGAAATGTGATTTTTCATCTTAAGGTTTAGCTAAACCCTAAATAGTAAAGACTAACCCTAAATCCTAAGGTAAAATATCACTTGTCCTAAATGAAGAAATACTTGGATTTTAATTTTACACGGGTGTAATCTTATTTTGTATCGGTGTAAAATTATTTTAAAGGTAAAATGTAATTTTACATTGGTGTAAAATAATTTCGAAAGTAATTTGAGTAATATGCATCCGTATAAAAGTAATTTGTTGTTAATTTTAACCGTAGTGAACTTTATCATATATAAGTATTTTTTTATTTTAAAAAAAGATATATCAAGTGAAGCCACGACCATAATATTATATATCAATTTTTACGTTTTTCAACATACATCTCAAAAAATAATTACATTCAGAGAATGGTGTTGTCATATTAAAATGAAAATGTAGAGAAAAAAATCAATAGCAAGTATAGTTTTATGCCTAATTTATTTAAGGATATGTAATGCATGATAAAAAAATATAAAATTGATATCAATTTTTATTTCTATTTACATAGACAGTTAAGTGATGGCGTCATATTCATTTTCATTGTGATGTTAATTTTTATGATATTTATTTAAATGAGTGTTATATTAAATTTTAGAGAATAAAATTTGAATACAAGAGAGTTATGAAGTTAATATCTACATCTCTTAGAATTAATGTTATTAAAAGTTGAATACAAGAAAATTATGAAATTAATATCTACTTTGTTAAGGTGCCTTTGAACTAATGTTGCTAAAATAAGTATTCAAATTATATTCCTGTGAGTAAATGGGTGGTTAACCTCTGAAATAAGGATGTCATAGCTCTCTTAAAGAGGATGTGTGATGGGAGTTTGGTCAGATGTCCCAACTTTGAGAGACACCATAGTTGTGAATTGCCTGGACAACTTAGTTGAACGAAAAGGGCAATCCCCAAGATAATTGAGGAAGGATTTGGGAAAAAAACACATGAACGAAGGCAGATGGACGTACGATAGATAGCAAATCAATAGTTCTTAACCTTCTCTTCTCAAACTTTGATATTTTCTTATGCGTAAATATTTTCATCTTATTTACCTATGGTGGCTAAGCAAAGAAACGAAGACATTGTCTTCTCTCAGCGAGGGTGATGTTGAATGTCTTCTCATGAAGGGGGTGACGTTGATAAATTAGATTTAGGTAGACATAAACATTGATTAATGAGGTGCGTTTTAAATGCTAAAAAAAAATGGGTGTTAGATCTAGCTTTTATTCCTTCCTAAAAATAAGATAATTATTGGATAAGCTACAAATTCAATCAATACTTTAAAACGATGAAGCAATTTTTGTTGACTCGAAGCTAATGAAAGCTAAACTCTAATATCTATAGCAATTTTTGTCAACTTCAGCTCCATGTTGTCTCTCAACCACTGTTGCAGCTCATGGGTCTCTTGGAAACACTCTAGTCCCTTTCCTCGATAGCAACCCAATGAAGCGTAGCGTGATCCTCGGTCCTTTTCCTAGCCATGCATGGAGGTTTGTCATCAACTCACCATGGTGGATGGATTGTTAGAAGCTTGATTTGGGAGATTAGGGTGGTGAAGTAGAGGCTGTAGGCGAGATAATAGGGGAGTCAATTGGGATCGTGAAGGAAAAAAAATGTGAAAAAGAGAGAATTGATGAGGGGAACTTGCAATATAATGAAACAGCCTATCATCCACCATATTCACTCCAACGTATTGCCACAATTCTCGTTCCTAAAGAACAATTACCACTCCCCGAAGCCCCCGCCCTACCCCCACAAGACCCGTCCAACAAACAAAAAAAAAAGCTTGCTAACTTAGAAGAAGAAGGGGAAATGAAAAAATATTAGAAAGTGATGAAAACATGGAGAAAGCTCGTTGAAGATCACGGACTTGCCCACACCTGGAGGCCCTATCACCCCAACCATCGTGAAGTTTGTGTTCTTCGTCAGGAACTAAAGCCAAGAACACCATCAGGCAAGATCTGTGTTTTTACAAATAGGAAAGGGTTAGTTGATGTGGAATTCTCAAGAGTACGAGGAGAGGAGGTTAAGGGATGACGTGGTGCCCCGGTTGCTAACCTACGGCCTATAAATAACTTGTGATTTATCGATACCTAAACATGCATATACACACAGGTGCACAAAATATTCACAAATCAAACAAACATGCGAAAGAGAGACAAGCAAAAAGAAAATTAGAACATCGATCCATATATACTTGCTTACAATGGTGCATTAATGAAATTAAATCACAACTCGACACCATGTCCCATCATCACTATAGAATTGGACCTTACATATAATAATAGAAACAATAGTATTTTTGTATATACATCACATACTATCACATGGTTCAATATTTATCTTGTCACGTCAGAGTTTACTACATATATGTACATGCCTACTACTACGTACAAAAACAAATACATTAAAAGGAGATATCTAGGACTAGGTGAGCAACAGATAAAGAAACTCAACGCACTTAACCACTATGACCGTCAAAAAAGAGTGCGAAAACATTCTCCTCCATCTAGTCCTATGCCAAGCCGCACAACTCCAACAGGTAGATGATGTTTGAAATGACATCGATGAGCTCACGAAGACACATCCCAAGGGACCGAGATGAGGATTTTTGCTAATTGAAGCCTCTCCTTAAGTAGTTGGGCTCGCTGCTGAATGGCTCGAATGCATAGGTGGTGGTGGATCCTTAAAACTACCATGGGGTCCTAAAAATCAAAACATATGACATGTGCGAGCCAAGTGGTTTAGCAGGACTATATATGATGGAAACACCATCATAAGCCTTAATTAGCTCATTTTGATCCAATGAAGTCAATAAATGCTCCTACATAACCAATCGAAGGTCATAATTCATTGCATAATCATTCTGAGAGAAAAATAAGAAACTAGGGTTAAAACAGCAAATTTACCAATGCCGTACAACTACGAATTTTCTTAAGCGTTGAATAAAGGTTAAATGGTCTTAACAAGATAACAAGTGGGTTGGATTAGATAAAAAAAGGTTTGTGTGTATTTTGAGAATTAAATGATTTTTGAAACGCTAAAAACTAACCCACTTAATTAACCAAGGTTCTGGTTACGATAAAATTCACCTAAACCGTCTAAAAATTATAGAAAAATATTCTCTAGTGTTTAGTACCTTCAATTTTACCATTAGAACCTATCTTAATCTAAAAAGGAGTCTTAGACAGATATTTTCCCTAATTTAGGTTTTTGCATAAATTACTTAGTTACACATGGTCAAAACCAAAATCCAACTTCACCATTGGATTCTTTTGGTCCAAATTAGGTTTGTACCAAAATTTGGACCCTAGATGAGCTTACCTTGACCTAGTTTGCAAAAAGGTCCAGTCTGATTATATTTCTACTCCTAACTTTCAAAAATCATTACATTTAGCCCCCTAACTTCTTCGTCTTCACAATTAGGTTCGCCATTATCGTGGAGAAAACCTACTTCGACGACTTTCAACTTGGATTTTCTCCCTGATTGATTGATGAATCCCCTCCAAAATTGGAAGCGAGATTCATCAATTAATCCTCTCCAGTATGAACCTATTGAGATACCCTGATTCTTTCCCAATCTCTCATGCGAACGCATGAGAGATTTGGGTCTCTTGAAGTTTCTTTCTCCAGCGAGCCTTTAAGCTTCCCAAGCTCAAAACCCTCTCCGACGACTTATAAAAGACCCCCCAGGGTTTAACCGTTCTCCTCAACTTGAAATTGGGTCGAAATCCACCCTATTCCTCTCTCCCCTCCGTCCGCAACACTCCGCAAGCTCCGACGATCTCTCCCTCACTTCCTCGACGTCCGACCACAACACCGGTGGCGGATTCATCTTTACCACCGTCCTCCGCGTCGAGCAATACTAGCCATCGTCGTCCTTTCCTCGTCTTCGTCGCCGCCTCTCCTACGGAGGTTCATCTTCCCCACGTCTGGCAACCACACCGGCATGGGATTCCCTTCCCTTTTCATCCTTAGAGTAGGTTTTTAAAGTTCCCTCTCTCATACTTTCTCCCCCTCTCTTTATTTCCCAAAATCGACCACCAACGCTACTGAACACCGTCTTCTCCTCCATCTTCGGCGACTCCTCTGGCGAGGTGTTTCCACCGCTACACGCCTTCATCCACCTCGCCGACCACCCTACAACCTCTACCACACATCCCTGATCATTTCCCCTCATTCCATTTGCTCCATCATCTACCCAAACACCTTCCCAAATAGACCCACTCTCACCAACCGTTCCCATCACCGTCCGGCTACCACAGCCACCCTCGCTCCATGCCACTGCAACCGTTACATTCGCCGTGCCACAGCGATCCTGTTGAGCGCTCTGATGCGACCATAAGGCCCCTTTTCTTGATTTCAGGTAGCAGGTCAGAACCACCATTGCTGCCAAGCTTTGAGCGAGCTTCAAGCTGCTCCAGGTCATGCTACGCCAAGGGGATACCTCCAGGCTGTGTGGAATAGAGGCGTGCAGGTGTCCAAGTCCTCATGTAGGGGCTTTAGCAGCTGTAGCCTTGCCAAATTGGCCAAACACCTTGCCGTTGTGCTGCATGGAAGAAAGGTGGGACATTTAGTCCCACCTCGGAAACGAAGAGGCACTTTCAACCGCATAAATTCAATAAGTGAATGGGGTTGTTTGCCTCCAAATACTGAGGGTGAGGTCCTCCTCCCCCTTCACCCCAACTCGTCCGCGACACCTCACCCGTGGACCTGGCCGACTTGACTACCCACCTGACTTACACTCATCGCTCACCACCGCACATCGGTGAGTCTGGACCCTGGTATGTGTTAGGTCCGATTACCCGACCGGCTGTGGCTCTGGGAGAGCGAGACTGAAATAGAAAGAGAGAAAGAGAGAGGAGAGTTATGTGGTGGAAGGGGGGTTTTTGCTCTGAGAAGATTGGCTCTGACACTTAGTCGGATTCAGAAGGCAGAAAGGCCAGAGAAGAAGAAAGTTGAAGGAAGAAGAGATAGAGAAAAAGAAGAAGAGAAGGATTGCAAAAGGAGCAAAGAAGAAGAAGCAAGCCTGAGAAGAATAGAAGAGAAAGGAAGAATCAGAGAACTCAGAGAAAGAGAAGAATAAAAGAAGAGGCACGCAAATAAGAATAAAAAGGGGTATTGTAGCAAACGTCGTTTAAGACGTCTGATTTCTGATTTCATACTCCCTTCTTTAGTCAATTTGAGTAACTATTCTATGTATTAGATTTATAATTGGTGATTCACATCACCATTTGTAACGACCCGATTCCCGAGCCCCTACGAGACACGAGGATCGGACCGACTCGACTAATCCCAAGACCTAGTCGTCCAACGAGGAAGTAACCAAAAGAACAGTAAAATAAACCACATTCAACATGAAGTATAACTAGCAGTAACAAAATACAGCAGTAAGAAAAAGAACTACTACAGCATGTACCACCACAACAGTAGAACAACATTTAACATAACAAGAACTACAGGTAAAAAAAAGTACAGAGAGTAACAAAGACTTATCACTACAGTGGAAACAAAAAGGGCACAAAAGAGCAGTGGTAACTCTACTGGACCCTACTCGGCCCAGCGTCATCTGCAGCCGCTGACCCTGGCTGCTCAACACCTGGTCCTGAAAAGTAACGAATGTAACACGTCAGCGAAATGCTAAGTAGAGTAGCAGCTAAACTAAAGAAGCAGTAAAGTGTACAAAAGCTGTTTTAGTTTCTTTCTTCCTTTATTTACGACTTTCTACTGTTTCACAATTTGTCTATTTCTCAGATCTTTCACTTGATCTCGAATGTTTCTCGTGGGAACGATCTTGATTGCAGTCTTTTCCGAACAGTAGAAGTAGCACGTGGGCTCTCCTGGTCGGGAGAGTCCCCCGTGGTGATCCTACTCTCAGTCAACCACCCCAAGGTCACGGACAGACGTAACGGTGACTATGGCACGCGCAATAAACGCACATGTAGCTAACCCGCACTGGCACGCGGTCAATCGTTTCCATTAACGGGTGCGCCCAAAGCACAGCACGGAACCAGTACAGGGCAGAGCTCTCTCAGTAACAGGGGTCCAATCCCTCCATAGCAACCAAACAGGGGCCTTGCCCCTCCACAGTCCGTGCACCCTCGCTTGACTACCTTGGTTTGCCCAGTGGGCCTAACAAGTCGGTGGAGGTGAGCTAGCAGAACTCTAGGGCCCGTGGGGTAGCTAGTACTCGCCCTACACTAGTAGCTCTCCTTGGTACTGTATACACGAGGGCCAGCAAGTCGGTACAAAGTGGACAGACCTAACCCCGGGTCCCTGGGGCGGCTAGCTCCGCTCTGCACTAAACAGGGGGACAGTCGCTCTCCTTGATACTCCGTACTCAAGGGCCAGCTCACTTCCCAAATTCTATTCACTTTCCAGGAGTTCTACTCCTAATTCCCCGTAGGGTTCCAGCTCTTTTAACTCAGCACATTCAGGTTTCACTTTTCCAGTTTCACGTTTGTACATCCCATATTCTCAATCATGTTCATTTATTCATAACAGGCAGCTGTTAAACCAATTTACAGGCAGCTATTTATTCCTTTCCATTTTTTCCAAGACTGCAGTATTCGTATACTCCACTAGTTTTCCCATCCTAGGATTCATGCCATACCCTAGGATCTATCATACAATCTAGTTTTCCAGCCCTAGGATTCATGCAATGTCCTAGGTTCTATTTATGGTTCCATAATTTAACAGATTATGTTAATAAATTCTAAAGCCACTCTACCAGTTATAACGGGAGTACTAGGGCCGTGGTCGGGAATCCCGTGTGCCTCCGCAACTCCCGAGACTGCAATGGAACGGGGTCCTATCACAAGAATCATACACAAGGAGTTTCTCAAAATAGTATATAATTACTGTAGACGGGTAGAGGATTTAATTCCGAAAAGAACGCAACTCGAAATGCGGAAAACGGACTCCGAACGGGCCCTAAATGGGTTGAAAACGACGAAACAGTGCAAAATCATACGTCTGGAACTTCTTCCAGACGTCTCAAAAATGGGGATCAGATGGTACCTTGTCCTGCGTAGTCTCTCAAACGTCCAGAAGCCTGCGGGGGCGTCTGGCCTAGTTCCCAGACGTCTGATGGTCACCCCGGACGTCTGGAAGTCCCTTCAGTCGTCTGGCACCGCTGCCAAACGTCTGATTCGCGTTGGATGCGAATCTCAGAACCTGCACGTACCCACTCATCGCTCTTAGTACGGATGGTCGAAGGAAAGGAAGAAAGTACGAAAATAACTTACCTTTCAGACGTCTGGACAGTCCTCCAGACGTCTTCCCCGTCGTTTGGTTGGAAACCCAGACGTCTGATTCTGGAAAAACTTCCAGAATCAGAGCGTGACTCGCCCTCCGCTCGCGGCGCACGGCCGCGCCGCGCCTCGTCCGCCTGCTGCTCGAGCTGCAGCAGACCTCCCGCGTCACTTCGTGCCCGCTGCGCCCCCGCCGGCCGGCTCTAGCAGCCCCGGCAAGCTCACCCTCACAGCCGAGCGCCTCCTCCCTCATGCAGCACCTCCTCCCGCACTCGTCGCGGCTGTTGCTGCCGCCGCTCGCGCGCTCGCACTCGCGCACCGGCTGGAAGGGGAAGAGGAAGGGAGCGGAGGTGATGAGAGTGAGGGAGAGGGCGTGGCTTTTTAAAGCCGCGAGGGGAGAGAGAGAGAGGGAGACAGACTGCGGTCGCAAGAGGAGAGAGGGAAAAAGAGAGAGGAAGGCGGTTGCAGGTCTGCGTGCGCCTGTGCACAGACGCAGTCCCGCGTGCCACCGAAAATAGATCCCAGACGTCTGGGCCACCTCCCAGACGTCTTAAAAAAAACATCTTGGAGTGCGTTCGTAACACCATTATTTTGTTTACAATTCTTCTTACCCTTCATATACTCACATGCTCTACATTCCAAATTAGTTTTTAAGTAATATGTGGTGTTCAAGTTGCATTAATTGTTGAGAGTAGTGTGTGAATTCCATTTGCTCCCTATGTTCGACTTTGGAACTTTTTCGAGTAATAAAAATTGTATTTGTTTTCAAAGTAATTTCGATTATACTGCGACATGACACTTTTAAACATCGATCTCGCTTTGTAAACAATATACATATCATAAGTGTGTCTGGGTTTACATTAACCATGTGTAACCTCTACCCACATATATAATCACTCCAATCTCCCTAACCCTGCGACAAGACTCGCAACACGATTCGTCTTAGTTGTCATTACATTGACCTATTAGTCAACCTATGAATGTAGTTCACCTCATAGAGATTCGAGTTGGATTTAGGTTGCACATTTCTTCTATGGAGTTTAAGGTTTGGGTTATCATGGCCTTTGATAACTTACACCCTTAGCCTTGGGTCTAGTAACCGCTTGAGATAACCATAGTTAGTTACATTTACGTACTTAGCATTGGTAGTCAACTCCCAAATCCCTGGTGATCCCCCATAGGTCATGCACCACATGTCTCATAAGCCAATAGGGGAGTTAGGACATGCACTGCACGACTCATTGGCCACCCAGCTTTGGATACTAGGGATTCAACCTCCAGTGAATTGACTCTTGTTGATCTTATGAGTAATCCTGATGTTTCACTTCCTTGGGGGAAATCTATTTGGTCATAGATCTCATACATCGGTTTGGTAGTTCACTGTGGACATGCCATCAAGTGCACCCGTTGGATTGCTGCTCCAGTTACTCATTCTTGAGTCCCTAGTGGTGCCTCACCACTTTCTGTTGTGCAGATTCGCAATCGGAAACCATACCATTATTATATTATGGTATCAAATGTCTATTCTCATGGTTAGACGTATGATTCTATCCCATCAAATGCCTAACACCAAAATCAAACGACGACCTAGTGTAGCATCAAGGTCATTGTCCCTAACCCTAAGCCCTAGATGTCTGCCTAAATATTAGACATCTTGGTCCCTTTGACTGGAAGTTTGGTAGTTTGGTCAGATGTCAGTTTTTGCGAATAAGGCGTTCGCCTTATCCATCAAATGTCACCTAGGCCATATCTTGAAATGACCCAATTACCCTTGCCATCAGATATTTGGGATCGTATTTGGATGTTTAGAGACCTCTCTAAACGCCTGATAGTCAGTCGACCGATGGCATGCATTTTGAGATAGAAATGCACTTGTTATAGGGTTCATCTAATCTAGCCATCAAACATCCCCTAATATAGTGTTAGACGTCTGACCATAAAGTTAGATGACTGAATCTGCATCAGTGCAACTCTGGAGGGAAAATATCCTCCAGCGACCATCTAATTTCATTATCATACGTTTGATGAGCCTTGATCAGATGTGTGTTAGACAACGCTTGATGTCATTAGTGCAGGTTGTCAACTTGCACACCTACACAATTTGACTCCTAAGCTCTTGGGAATGCAAAGGGAACATGGAAACATTATGCAGACTTCTATTTAGGTTCCCTAAAACTAATAGGACCTCTTTAAACATCATAATTGACATCCAATACCTGATTCCTATGACATGACCAAATACTTCCAAATTTAGTGAAAGCCAAAGTGTTTCCTCGACATTTCGATTGAAATGTAGTTCAATAACTTGAATCAAAAGGAATATCTGTCCTACCTTGGATTGAAGTGGTTTACAGTTGCCACAGGTGTTCCTTCTCTGCTTCATCAACTGTAGCTCCTCTACTGCAGTAGCTCCTCCTGTGTCCACACCCAAAACAAAAGAGGCCCTAATCAAACCTTTTGGTAGCTTCCAAATACAACATAGAGCTGTGATTGTCCTAAATTGCCCCAAAATTGCAACTTGTAGCCACTCGTCATCAAGAATTTCAAGGGAAAGGAAGAATCCACAGTGAAATGGGGTCGTTGCCTTGATGCAACATTGCGGGGATTGATGGAGGGGCTCTCTCTCCCCCTCTCACACCCCCTCCTTGCTAGAAAAGCTAATGGAGCTCCTCCCCCTTCTCTTCTTTAAGCTACCGTCATGCTTCTCTCTTTTCTCTCGCAGGTGTAGGAAGGAGAAGGAGATTCGATGCAAGAAAGAGGCAATGATTGGGGGCCCTCTCACCCTTATCCATCTTTTTATCTTTATTTGTTGGGACAATTACTAGGTGCCCCTCCTCCTTGGGCCTCTTTGAGTTCTAATTATCAAATCCTTTCTCCCATTACACCCATGCCCTCCAATCCCTTGTTCAAATCAATCACCCACAAGAGCCAACTTGACAATGCTACCTCATTAGGAATCCTGCTCTTGGACCATTTAATTTGGTGGTAGAGTTTCAAATCACATTTGAGTGAATATCTTACATTGTTACCCTTGTCGTTTCAATTAGGTGTCAATAGCATTTTAATTTGCAATGTAGAGGAGTTAAACACTTAACTGATCTTAACTAACCCTAGGATTACATACAGGTTCTTACAAAGGGCAAGTAAAATTGAGCCACCATAGATGATGAATCATTGTCTTCGAGGGCGATTGGGGGTGGGGGGGGAGAAAGAATCTAGGCCTTGATGGGTTGCTCTCGGGCTTTGCCAAGAGGCTCTTTGACGTCAGCAGATGGAGGGCAGAGGAGGCCATGGTGGTCATGCTGGTGGAGATGGAGGGAAGAGGCACAGGGTGCAGGTGTTAGGAGGAGGGATGCAACCCTCCTTCATATATATATATCGCAGAGTGCTTTTACTGGATGTAGATAAGCATGTTAGCTACATGGTTGTTACCACTGACACATCTTTGTGGTATTCTCATTGTCTTCTTTCTAGGTGATGCAATTGGCTTTTGTGACATAATTTATCCATTAAATCTCACTGATTTATCTCCAATCCATTCACTCATCCAAATACTCCTGCATGTCTCGTACCTCCCGTCTCCTGGCCTTTCTCCTCCATCTCCCCTATAAAGGACCATAAGGTCCACAATCCAACCCAACTCAAACCGTCCCGAAGTTTATTTCATCTCTGCAATCCAACATTTTGTCCCCCTTTCAAATATCGGGCCTAAGGAGTTGGGCCTGGGCCTAAAAACTCATGGACCATAAACCCAAATGCTCCACTCTAACCCAAATCCTTTCAGGATCCCCCTCTGGATCACCCTAAATTCATGCCGACCTACAGCCCACGAAGAGCCCAATCCATCGAAGGCCCAGACCAAAACCCCACACACCCGGCGCCACCCCTTTACGCACAATGGCTATAAACCCTTGTTTCAAAAGTTATAAACCCCCTCCCTTCCCCCGCACCCCCCCGGAATCCCGATCCCGCCGAGCCCGAGCGCGATCGAGAGGCGATGTCTTCCCCCTCGCGAGACGCCTACCGCTGCGAGCTCCGTGCCGCCATCCGCCAACTCTCCGATCGCTGCCTCTTCTCCGCCTCCAAATGGTGAACTCCTTAGACCCCACCTTCCCTCCCCTTTTTCTTATCACCGCTTCCCCTCAACCCTTCCCTTCCTCGCAGGGCGGCGGAGCTCCTCGTGGGGATACCCTACGACCCTTCGCTCCGCGCGCCCTCCCCCTCGGGATCCACCACCTCCTCCTCCTCTTCCTCGAGGGCGACCCCGTTGACGGCGACGAGGTCGCACCCGCGGGACTTCGGCGGGGGATCGAGCTTCCTGCGAAGGGCGCTGCGCGCGGGGCTCGCGGAGGGCGCGGGCGCGGCGACCCCCGTGGGAGGGGTGTCGTACGTGCCGACGCCGGTGCCCGCAGAGGACGACGCCGACGGCGGGGACCTCTACCTCCTGGCGAGGTCGTACTTCGAGTGCGGGGAGTACAGGAGGGCGGCCTACGTCCTCAGGGATCTCGCGGACAGGAAGTCGGTGTTCCTCCGCTGCTACGCCCTCTATCTGGTAAAGGAAAAACCACGCCGTTCGCAAATTCTTCCGCGATCTTTTATTCTTGGTGGCGTTTTAGGTTTTAATGTCGTCGATTAGGGCGCTGGCGATCGGGAAATTACGGCTTGTGTTAGTGATCTCTCTGCAATCATGATCATGCAATGTGTTGAGTTGGTGGAATGCTGGTTGTTGAAGTGATTGGGATGACAAAACTTGAGATGTTGGATCTGGTGATGGGGCTCGGTACAACTTAGTTTAATGTTCTGAGGATACCGTTAGTGTGATTTTTGCGCGGCCTCGGACATTGAGCTTCACTTTGGACTGTACTTTAGGACGTCTCTTGTTAGAGTATTCCAGATCCATACAGAAATAAATATGTGAAGACTAATGATTCAGACGTGCACATCGTTAGGATCCTGTTAAGTGGTTGAAATGAGCAAAACTCCTGTTCCTTTTCTTTTTTCTCTACCTTTTTTTTTAAAGTATGGGATTGGTCTTATAGGAAAGATGGGCGTGTTGTGTGTGAACGTTGCATCTATTTTGTAATTCCATAGAGACAGGGTTGAGAGGGAGGAGGGCAGGATTTGTAGACATCCTCTTACTAAACTTCTGTGCATTATGACTCACATGATCTTGGGATTTATCAGTAAGAAAATGTCTTGCCAGAGGTAACTGGAGCCATCTTCATGTGGGGTTTTTTGTTTAGGCCTAATCCTGTTTAAATGGTGGGTTGACAGTTGACAACTAGACACGTGCTCTCCAAACCCATGATTTAGGTGTAAAAACACCAATTTCGCGGAACTCAGGTACATACAATTGTTAAGGTCAAAGTGGTGTTGAACCTTTTTTTAACCTTTCTATCCTGCTAGCACCACAGGTTAATGTTCCTGTAAAGGAAGCAAGGAAATGGGTTAACACCACTTGTTATGAAGTATTGTTATTCTGTTGGTAGGGATTCAAAATGCCTATTATGAAGGTTTTCTAGATGATTTAGAGATTATACTCTGATTGTTGCATCTATGCTGGGTTGTAGCCTATCCTCGTGGATAAGATTGAAAATGTCATTTGTCAACTATTATCACGTAAAGCTCAAATCGATGATGACAGCACAATTACAAGAGATGATGTGCGTCAAGTTTCTTTTTGACTGAACTAGGGGTTGACATGCAAACATTGCTGTCGAAGGCACTTCGGGATCTCTTTTGTGTGCTTGATCTAGCTCAGGCAATGTGTTGTAGGTAAATTGATGCTAGGACAGAGCCTTGGCTCATAGGCAAGCTGCTGTAGGTGAGGTGAGCCCCTCTTGGTTGACTAGATAGTTGGGTTTAACATGATCCAGCAAGGGTCATCATAAAAACAAAAACTTATCCAGCAAGATCAAGGTATTAGGTTGAGTATGAGGCCTCTTCTGGCAGTGGATTAAGTGATAGATGAACCCACCTCAAGTGGGCCTGTAGCTACAATGCAAACAAGTTATGGTGCTGTGTTGATTAAAGGTTTTAATGCATAACAGTCCCTAAAAGCTAACCGAACAAGAAATTTAAAACAAATAGGCTACAGCTTGTATTTTCTTGATTGTGATACATCAATTTGTCACACCCAATCCATTATTACCTCACCATCAACAAAATATCAAATGTAAAACAAGTAAAGAATAATTCACCTAACACATTTTACTACTTATCCTACCACCAAACCAAACATGTTTCCATTTAAGAGGATTTGACTATTATTTTGGTCAGCGCCTTGTCCTTTGAAGATAAATATTTTTGTGTGGTTGCTCAAAAAAGGAAAGTTGATGACCAAAACTTGGAGAGCGAGATGGGTAGCCAAGATAGGTAAGATGTGCCTGCTCTGTCAGGTGGTGGATGAGGACCCTGAACATCTTTTCTTTTGCTATTTTTTTTTCATCTTAGGTATGGGGGCATTTCCGGTTATCATGGATAATGCAGTATGACCAGAATGCTTTTTGGAGATCCTTTAGGAGCAGGAACAATAATGGAGGGCCACACACCTACAGGATGAAGAAGGACAAAGGCAATGTTTTCGCAATTCTTTGGGGAATTTGGCTTGGAAGGAATGCGACTATTTTCAAAGGGCAATATCTGTATCTTGAAAATTTTATATCTTGTATCTCTCCTCTTATGAAGTTCTGGGCAACCGCTATGTAAACTCTTGCCACTTTGTTTGGCTTATAAGTAATATATTTGCTGGTTGATTATCAATTGGATAACCACCTTCTCCCTTTTTTTTTTTTTTTTAAAGATCTACTTTTATGTAATGGTATATATATATTTGATCGAGCACAGGTTGACTACTTTTCTACATACCGCATAGTCCTTAGTTACCAAATCAATTGAATACTAACTTCTGATTTTTACAGCATTGCTTCCACCTATCGATTGACTTCAATAAAAGTTGGTGCAATGCTCAAACATAAAAACTCTTTCTTGAAGTTTAATAAGCTTTCCTCTTCTGAGAAGATCTATGACTTTTCAGACACCTAGATCAAGTAGTTGAGCCCATCAAATCTCGGAGAGGAATCGCCCTTGAGCTATTTACTTGAATGGCCTCTCTTTTGGTTCCTTCCCGCATGTATATACACTCCTCTAATGTGGACCTTGAAGAGTCCTTATATTATCATATTTTTCAGCCTACAAGGAGAGTCCTCTTTGTATCGTCTCTTGTATTCCCCAAAAGCAGATGAAAATTCAGCATATCCCTCTTATCCTTGTGATTTGCCAGCCAAGAAAATCATCACATATGGGTGGTGATACCCTCCTAACCCTTATATTTTTTTGAAGTGTTCCCAACCCCTATTTGTATGCTGAAGATGGTAGACTGGCCATCACAGAATCAAAACATTTTTAGCTAATAGAAAAAATGTACTTTTTCGAAAATCCAATAACCCATAAGCCATGTGAAGTCAAGGCGACTCAACCCACTGTTTCAAACTTTTCCCATCATTTCCAGTTTGAAATTCATTCAATGACTGAAAGAATAAAAATAGGATTTGATTCATTTTACTGTAGTAATAAACAAAAACATTAGAGCTAGAATGGATGATTTATCAAGTATTTTATTTGACATAAAAAAGAAGCAAGGGTGAATGTCATTATCCTTGCTTTAAACTAGAGGAGGGCTTCCTAAAACCTAACTAGTGTAAAATTTAACCTGCAACCACAAGTGGCTTGAAGGTTTACATCTGGGAAATTGGAGCTAGTTGATGGCCGCATAAGAGATGCTGATGTGATGGTGTTCACTAACAATTCGGTTGTTGGCAGGAAAAACAGTTTCAATACCTGATGCTTGCATTCTCTATGGGTATAGCAATTAATCTTATCTGAACCATATAAAGAAGAATAATTCTTCTTTGTTTTGATCAATTCACAGAAGGGATAGTTAAACTTTCTCAACTAGCACGTAGAACTATATAATAGATACTAATTCACATATAGTTTGGATGTGATTCTTCATTATGATATTTGGTGGAGACCACGTATGAATTTGATCTTGAAGATTTGGATGAGATACACACATTTGGCTTGAATTGCTTCTTCCAAAAAAAAGGCTAGAACTGACCATCCACTTACATGTAAATGTTTGTGTACATGTGTGCCTGATCCAAAATTGACTATCCATTGGAGCATGCTGACTAGCCATCTTACTTTCCTTCCCATGTCACTTTTTCTGTTAAACTAATTCAGTTACTGTCACATTGTGGTAGGAATTGCATTCAGCATTCAGATTGTGATTTGTGACAGAAGCAAATGCAAGATCTCATTTTCTGTAATCAGAAGGATTGGGTTAGTTTTGCATTATGTGGAAAGTGAAAATGTGTACCTTGGCTTTAAAAGAGTGGAACGAATGAGGGCCCCAAAGCTATGAAGTTATAACTCTTTCCGATTTGTGGGGCTGAGGATATATGCATACACCATATTTGAGGAAGGAACTACACTACATGTTTGAGAGGATGGAGAATTAATAAGGAGTGGCAGTACCTCTTGCAGTGGAATTAATGGTGACTGTTTGGATTGGGTCCTGATTTTAACATATGGGAAGAATCGAAAACTGCCAAACTGAGGAAAATGAGAACCAAATTTCAACCTCTATCTTTCCTTGAAACAAATTCTCAAGTACAAAGGTGTTGTTGATCATTGCACAAACTGCCCATCACCATCCACAATGTCATAGGTCCATTTCCAAGTCCAACCTGATAATTAGCTTAATATCTAATGCATTGAAATATGCTTCCAATGACCATCTTGCTCTTGTGGAAACTTACCATTGAACCTTGGAAACTAACATCCAAGAGGCTTGGACAACCCATCTGGTTAGACCGTTAGAGAGTGTCCAATGCATGTGTTCTCCCTGTATACCTGCATGCAATGCGTGTATCTCGGCAGTGTAAGGCATGATATTTGTTCTCACATGCACGCATGCTCTAGCATGTGGCTTGGTTGTGCTGCTGCACCTTCTCCCCTTAACATGTTGCCTTTATGCCATGTGAGATCTGCATAAGGTCCACATAAGATCTGCCTAAGTATACACTCTAGAGATCCAATCCTTTTTCTCCTTAATTTATTCCTCTTTTATTTCTTGCTGAACCCCCTAAAATCCTCTATAACAAAATCGTGCATCTCGTAGGCTTTAGCAAAGCATTATTATTGGAGGAAACCAAACACCCCCTGGAGAGATAGAAACTTAGTATCTATTTATATGGTTGATTTTTGATGTTGTGAGATTGATGGGTGAGGAACTTATCTCTTGTTGGGGTTGCTTACATTTTGGTTGCTTGAACCAATGATCATTTACTTGATTGATGCCATATTAGAGTGGTGCAACTATGGATAGCTACGTAGCTCACTAGCTCATCATCTTGAAAATTGCCACAAGCTCTTTACGGTAGAGCATAAAACTAGGCATGGGTTGCTCCCTATACTCCCAACGTAGAATTTGAACCCTACCTACCTCAGAGATGAACAACTCAGAGTTGGCTTGACATGTGCTAGTTTGCCATCTCTGACGAGTGATAAAGGTTACGCTTATGGTTCAGTTGTATCTCTGCAACAACATATGAAATTGATTCCATGGGCTAGGTGTTTATCCCTCGATTAACTCAAATCCCTCAAGCATTTTTCGAAAATTATGCTAATGAAATGGTGCAGAGGGTAGGGCCTTAACTATGTGTAAATCTTGATGAAATTAGAGAAGTGGGCCTTATTGTCTTTGAATATGGGAGGATCAACTTTTGGATTGTCGAATTAGCTAATAGTCCTCGATTTTGAAAGCTTCAGAATCTTGCCTAGGTTAATGGGATAATTATCGCGCTTTATGGTACCTTCAGGGAGATTCCTACGACTAGTGTACCACTTCTAATAATACTACCACCATTACTCTCCCTTGGGAATTCACTCTGGATGATTACAATCATATTTAGTTAATTACTGCCTAACATGGCCTACTTCATGCATTTCTTTTGAAGAAAAAAAAAAGATCTATTCTATGTTGCCTACCTTGAGACCTCTCCTGTAGTGGCTTCTGTGCATTTGTTGCCAATTTCACATCTGCATGCATGGTTTTGTCTCAAGGTTTCAGCTTAAAGTGTGCACTTCACTTAGTCGAGGTTCAAGGTTTTAAATATCGATATCGATGTCGTATCGACAAGTTGAAAAAGGGATATATCGTTAATATATTGCTGATAGCGGTGAATTTTAGGGAAATCACTAAAAAAGGCTTAAAATGTCACAAATTTGATGAAAATTAATATTTTAATAACTAGTACTTCATGTAGAAATGCCTAGAAGACGAAAATAAAAAATTTTGAATAAAAACATAAAAGAAATGTACTAGTCGCACATTGACAAAGTCATATATTGAAAAGAAAGTGTACATAATATGATAATAATTGAAAACTGTTCATAGTAATGCTACTCACCAGAAGGAATGAAATATCAATAGTGCCAGAGTATCAGTAGATCACACCAAGTAGGGAAGCATCGGCCAATGCCACCAAATAAATACTAGGATAAGCTTTGACCTGGCTTGATATCTCTCCTCCGATTATCTTCCTCTATTCATAGGACTCTAGCATATGCATAGTATGACTCCTACGCCATGTAGTTGTATTGAGTATTGTATTCATTGATGTATCGTTGATGGTTTTCATCATTGCAATACAGAAGTATTCCAAAATGTGGATATTGATTGTGACTATCGAACAAGCTACTCTTGCTTCTAATTCTAGATCTATCTTAAGTAGACTTATCTCGATGTTCTTTTGAATCTGTGAACTCGGTAGAACCACCTCGTTTCAATGTAGAACCTGATGATTCACAAGGTTTACGCTATCTCATCAATGAATTTCATGGTGGTCGAGGAAGTGGTGCAGCAGAGTGAGAAGATTGATAAGAAAATAGTTGAGGACCTTGAAATGCAAAATACTTAGGGAATATCCCATAGCCATAACTAGTAGATGTAGGATTACTTTGGGTACTATTATTTTCGTGGTGACCATCATACCCATGGAGGAACCATAATAAGATTGAGAGTTGGTATAGTTGGGGAAGTAATTAAATGAATTTTGTGCCTCATCTTGGGGTTGGTATTGAGGGTTGGTATAATGAGATCCATAGCCCACCATAGGTACTTGATGATGATGATCCTGGGCCATCTCTAAAGATTGATTCCGCTACTAGATTAAGGGATCCCACCGATGCAATTAAGTTATCGGTGGACATCATAGAATGGCCTGAGGTATACCCATATTATGTTCCTGCGTCAAAGTCACAAGGTGAACTTGGCATGGGATCTTCATGTATATTTGTATATCTTTACGTGTATTCATGTTGGGCATCCTCTCTAGTCTCTACTAGGGCCTTGATGATGGTATCCCTCATCTCCTCACCACTACTTTCTACCTGTGACTCGTCAACCATCACTGTATCTGTGCATCATCATCTCCATCATTATCATCATCATTTTGTGTTCCTCTTGAATGCGGCGAATCATCGATTAATATTTTATGACTTTTTATAATTTAGTTTATCGACAAATCATGTGTCTATGTGAGTCACACAGGACAGGGGAGAATAAAAGAAATAGAAAGAATGTGTGTTCATGTGAATTGCACAAGCAGACAAAAATATGTGACCGACATCTTCCATATCGATCACATATCACCAATTTAACTGAAAAACTCAACTGCTGGCCTTCGATATCGGCGATATGAAAAAAAAAAGATGACATGTGGTATTGATATGGAGATACCCGTCAATATTGATATATTGATGATATATCGTCGATATGCCAAACCTTGATCGAGGTGGTGCCGAGGTGGAGGCAAGGCATTACCTTGGTGGAGAATTTCTTTACAGGGTCGACTATTCTAATGTCTAACATTGATTCCTAAACCCTCAACTCTCTCACTCAAGCCTAAATTGTAATTTGTCTTGGTTAACTGTTAGGTTATTTTTGTTTGCCATACATGTTTGTTGTGGTTTTATTATATGTTGTTATATGCTTTGCTGCAGCTCATCGACTCTTGTATTTATTCTTCTTATTTGGTATTGACTTGTACATATGAAGGATGTAAATGTCTTTTGATTTGTTTATAAGTTTATTTTACTGTTTAGTTATTTTTAGGTTATATTTGTTTCGTGTATTTGTTCGTATAGCTGCACTGTTAATTATTCTTTGGGTGGTTCTTGATTAGTTTTCGTTCTCATTTACAAATAGCTTAGCTATTGTTTAGGTTATATTTGGTGTTTTTTTTGTGTGTGGTTACTGCTTACCTGTTATGCGTGTGTTTTCTGCGTTTGTGGTTACCGTTTGCATGTTTATATGTGGTATAATTAATCCTTGATATATTTTTTGATGATTGTTTGACTTCTCATCTAATTTTGCTCGTCAAATATTGTGATAGAGCAAAATGGTACGAAAGTCTGTTTTGTATATCATTTCTTTGTTATTAACACTTAACAAGTTTAGTGATTTTTAACACCTTGTCTACATTATTGATGCCTGGGTCATTTATTGAGGATTCTCTAACCACTCATTGATAAAAGTGGTTCTTTATCTGATAGGTTGATACTTGATGATTCCCATTATTGTTTATCTTGCCAATCGTTTCTGTTCTGCAATGGCTATTCTTGTTGGTGTATATTCTTCAGCTCTTAAGTTACACGATAGTTATTGTGCTCTTGATTTTCCATTGAGCATATTGTTTGTCAACAAAATGTACAAGGGTCCAAAATATCAGTAATTTTTTATGATCATGATTGTAAATGTTACAACACCTGAATGATGTAGGTTGTGGCAGAAAGATAGGCTTGATCATTTGGACCTTCCCACTGTTTTTACTTGTGTATCATCCATTTTTGTAGATTTAAGTGGAATTGATATTTAAGTCATTCCTCTGCTTCAGATATTTCTTAATTGTCCTTCACTAACCCCAACTCCTTTTCAATGTGAAACCTCTCAGCTTGAAAAGCATAATTGGATGTATTTAATAGTTTTGTCTAGTAAAAGTAGCCAAGAACTTAATCTTATTTATTGCAATGTTTAGCGGCTCTGTCATGTTTGTAAGCAGTGTGGATACCAGTTTATGTTGATCATTGTAAGGATTGTCTAATAAAGGAAATGCTAAAGTCGGTGTAATAAAATATTTCTTCCATTAAGTGCAGAATTTTTATTTATCCACTATCATTTTTTTTTTAGTGATAACACATTGGAGTTTGTAGCACGATCTTCTGTCTTTCTTTGCATCAGAGGGGACAGTCTGCCAAACTTCTTGTGCTTATACCTATCAACACAATGCAGTAGGCGTTGGGTGATCATGTATATTCTTGATATTTTGGGCAATCTTCTTATTCACATGAAAGTCCCAAAGGACTTCTGCAATGGAGCTATACTCATGGTTATTTATTTGATCAATATGTTTCCTCATCTATGTTTAAGAGGGGATATTCCTGTTTGCTTATTGCAATCTGAATAGATTTGTCCATTCTTTCTCTAAGGGTGTTTGTTTCTGTAACATCTGTTTGGTTTGTTCATTTGGGCTTCTTGTAGGTTGTCTCCTCAGGTTATTAAGTTCTTGGGGGTACTCTTGGATTAAAAAAAGTTAGACAGGTGCTTTCTTCCTGTGACTTGAAAGTATTGTGTCACTGCTTTTTTGGTGTGTGTGCGTGTGTGTGATTTGAGAAGATCCTGTATTTTTCGAAGTAAGCTACAGTCCGTGAGTTGAAAAGCCTGCCTCAACAGGAAGAGGGATGTCACAGGCTTCCTTGCTGTCTTTTGTGTTAAAATAATAATAAAATTAATTGCTCCCAAAATATGACTCGTTTGTGCATCCTTTAATCTTTGAAAACCAATCAAAATTTTCATTCAACTCTTGTGTAGCACTTATATGCCCGTAGTTGGCTAGGGCATGGTTACTAGGGTTTCAAAGTGAAAAAACTACAAAGGATTGAAGAATACAGCAATTTATGGAAAAGTTTCGTAGTGTTTTTAACTTTAAAGTTGTATTACCTCCTCCCTATTCTATTAAAGAAAAACCTTCCTAGTTCTTATTGCAAGATTTTGGTTTCTATATTGTTGTATGCGGGGCATCTTATATGGATGTTTGTATGAGGGACAACCTATCTAACAAGATTTGCTTCCAGGGAAGTCGTAGCAAGTCTTACTGCAGATCCTTCATTTGTGGTAACCTAAAATATATCATATGTCCCTTTCAATACAAGAAATTGTGACGTGAAAGGTTGCTTTGGATAATTGACTTATCTTTCATCAGTATTTATTTCGAAGAGGACAACTTGGACATCAAAGAACTGGTTTGCTTGTGAACTTTGAAATTTACTGGTTGCTGCTTTCTTACCTTTAATTGATGTCCTCTATTTGGGATTATGACAGGCTGGTGAGAAGAGAAAAGAGGAAGAGATGATAGAGCTTGATGGACCCTTGGGTAAAACTGATGTTGTGAACTCTGAGTTGAGTTCTCTTGAAAAAGAACTCTCTAGACTTCATCAAACTGGCACAATTGATTCCTTTGGCCTCTATCTGTATGGCATAATCTTGAAAGAGAAAGGGTGTGAGACCCTTTCTCGGACCATTCTTGTAGAATCAGTTAACAGCTATCCTTGGAATTGGAGTGCATGGTCAGAATTGATTGCTTTATGCACTAGCCTTGATGTTTTAAACCGTCTAAACCTCAAGAACCACTGGATGAAGGATTTCTTTTTGGCCAGTTCTTATCAAGAACACAAAATGTATAGTGAAGCTCTTGCTAAATATGAGCAGTTACTAGCTATCTTCAAGTACAGTGACTACATTCAAGCTCAAATGGCTACAGTTCATTATAATACAAGGGAATTTGATGAGGCTGAGGTGATATTTCAAGAACTTCTCAGGGTGGATCCATACCGAGTGGAGTTTATGGATATTTATTCAAATTTACTTTATGCAAAAGAGAGTTTCTCAGCTTTGAGCTTTCTTGCTCATCGAGTTTTTCTGACAGATAAATACCGGCCAGAATCATGCTGTGTGATTGCTAACTACTACAGTTTGAGGGGGCAGCATGAGAAATCTGTTATATATTTCAGGAGAGCTCTAAAACTCAACAGGAAGTACCTATCAGCATGGACTCTTATGGGTCATGAGTATGTTGAACTGAAGAACACTCCAGCTGCAATTGATGCCTATAGGAGAGCTGTTGAGATAAATCCACGAGATTTTCGTGCTTGGTATGGCTTAGGGCAGGCTTATGAGATGTTGTCTATGCCCTATTATGCTCTGTATTACTTTCGAAAATCAGCATATTTGCAGCCTAATGATGCTCGGTTATGGATAGCCATGGCACAATGCTATGAAAGTGCACCTTTATCTATGCTTGAGGAAGCAATAAAATGCTATACTAGAGCTGCAAACTGTAATGATCGAGAAGGTATTGCACTCCATCAACTTGCAAAGTTGCATAGTACACTTGGTCATTCAGAACAGGCTGCATTTTATTATAAGAAAGATCTAGAGAAAATGGATGCAGAGGAAAGGCAAGGTTCTAATATGGTTGAAGCCTTGATGTTTCTCGCTGATCATTGTAAATCTAAACAAAGATTTGATGAGGCACAGATGTATTGCAACAGGCTTTTGGATTACGGAGGCCCAGTGCGTTTCCCTGCCCCTGTCCTTTATATTATTCATGCTCCAAATTTTGTTGAAATATAAATAATTTGACCTTTGAGAAAAAAAGTTGTTTTTATTACTTGAATTTTTATATATTTTTACACTCAAAGCGTGTTCCAAATCATTGTTCTCTGTGATTGGCAGGAAAGAGATAGTGCAAAAGATCTCCTACTTGGATTAAATAATAAGCAGTCTGGTCTACCTGCAATGGATATTGACAATTAACACTGTGAAAGGAGCCTATAATGATCAGATATTACTCTCTTAAAAAGTTCAATGCTCAGATTTGGATTTCTGAAATGAAATTATGGCAGCAATGATCTTCAGATTGTAGTAGTTGGAAAGAAGATGAAAATCCAACATGGCTACTCTTGGCAAAGAGAAGTTGGATGCAAAGCAAGTTCTGGAAAAAAAGATAACGTGTAGCACTTCTACTTGTTAAAGAACTTTTCCAGTGCTGAGAATCGGTTTGACTACAGTAATCGGGCAGGGTGATGACTTATTTTGAGAAATTTGTATTTATGAATGCCAGCGAGCGTGTTTTGATTCTTCTGGCAATGCTAGCGAGCGTCTTTTGGTCCATCTGGCCTTTGCAACCTTAATCTGTAACTCAAGGTATGAGTTACCTGACATGGATTGGTTGATTGCAATGGTGTAACTGTAGAAGGCAGGGAGCAAATTATCTTGAGTGGAACAAATAAGTTTTCTATGTCAGTGATTTGTATCATGCAGCTCCTGTTCTACTTTAAATTTTTTGGATTCATTCATAATTTTGTAAGATGAATAACCTTGTGCAGGCATTTTTGTCTGCTGTGCTTCCTCGCTGGAGCTATGGCCGTTGTGTAGGTATAGGGGCCTGCTTATTCCACACTTTTGACTTAAACCTCATATTGGCATGTTCTTTGAACAGCATTTTCTATGTATATGGAACTCATTTTTGGCTGATGCTGCAGCTGACATAGTGGGATAATGAAAGTTGCTGGTGAGAGCACTTTGCATGTGAAAGGCCACTGGTGAGAGCAGTCTGCATTGTCTCAATTTGTATGTCGAGTGGTAGAATCAGTAGATATGTGAAGGCTGTTCTGCTAATTGTGCTTGGGATGATATATTTTGGTTCCACTACTACACCATAGTTTTGCTGAAGGAACTAAAACTCAAATGAAACAACTATTGTTGTGTCCCCGTTAGTTCTTTTGATGCTTTTAAAATAATAACGTAGGCTCCTAAAACTTGAAAATATACTCGTACAAATTTAGGGTTAGGGGCCAGTTATGTAATTTTTCTCATACTTGACCTTTGTTAGATATGTAACAATCAAAGAATTTTTCTATAAGTTAATCTTCTCAATGTTACTTTTCTATAATTTTACCTTTTTCCCCAAATTTTATTGCCTTTTCGAGAAGGCCTTCATTTTTTATATCCTAAGTTTGCTGTCATTCCAGTAGATCAGAATAGAGATGCATAGTTGATACACTAGGGAGGTTTTTATCTTTTCTATCCATTTAAGTGCTTGCAGCCAAATTTGCGAACCATCGTATTTGTTTTCCTGTCAAAGGAAATAACTGGGATGTGACTCAAGGTTCCCATTTGCCAAAGAATTGGAACTTTCTTGTTCTCCAATTGTTTTAGGTAGGCATGCCACACTAAATTTCCTCGGTAACTAATTATGTCAAACTGACCAATTATAACTCAATTTTTACATGCAACTTGTAGCCCCAACAGGATAACCATTATTCTCAACTGCAACAAGGACCTGATGTCTAGCATATTCATTTTCTCTGAATCACAGGCAGTTCTTACATGTTGCTTGTAAGTGCATTATTGGGGCAATGCCTAATTGCATTCTAAGGTATTTTCTGCACCTCCCTTTTTACATGGATGTCTCTGTTTTATGTGTATATATCTCTTTACCTGCTCATCTTATGGAAATCCACGAAATTCTCAAATAAATTCATGCCTTGTGGGTCGTATAGGAATTCACCCATGTAACTTCTCGCACCTGACTCACCATCATACTGTATAAATGGTACCCGGAAAAAATTTAATAGGTTGTAATGGTCTTGTGTGATGGTTTATCTTCATAAATAACTTGCTGACCGATATTGTTAATAAGCTATCTTGACCCTTAATTTCATCAACCCCCATATGTGGATAACCTATGGCTTTTGCCTGAGAAATCTTCCACTACTTTTGGTACCTTACCAAAGGACTGGATAAGCTGTTATGCTTGTTCAAAATGAAATGCCTATTCAGAACCTTCTTCCATTACCTTAGAAAAGTATCTATTGTTGAACGAGTGCCCAGCCACTGGTTTCACTTTATGATCACATAATGACATAAGACATGATTTTTTGTTGTCAGACTGTTCACAATTGTATCTTGGTCAAGTTGTCTGCACTTGATTTAAATATCAACTGAAGTTTTGGGCTGTTAGGGATTTGCTCAATCACGTATTTCTGGACCATTAATTCCTGTCTGACTATTGCTCATTTTTCTATGTCCTTTGTTGGGCAAAGATTTGGAAGTATACATTGGTACGCTGGTGATTTCTATCTTATGCATGACGAGCATGTGAAAACCTGTATTGAGTTTTAGAATTTTGCAAATATCATCAAAGATGTTTTATGTACTTTTGATGTCACATTTTCTTTGGTCCAGTATAAATTAAAGTGACTGGGGGTATCACCTTCATCCCATTAGATTGCACATGTTCGTTGAGCTTCTAGAGCCAATCAATCACATCACAAAACATGGGTGGGTGTCTCTTACATCTAGACCTGTCAATAACTTCCCTGAGAGAGCCTTATGCTTCAGAGTCACAACTCAATTTGCCATCCATAATTTCATGCTTCTGAAAGGTATGAAACCATTTAAAAATTCTCCACTTAATGACCTTTGTAGTTGGATGTTCCTTTGATTTTTCTCTAGCGTAGCTTGGGCCGGGTCAAAACTAATGGACCTTTTCTGTTTGCAATTCATATCTCTACAAATGATGCATGGTACACATGCTATGCTAATCTATATGTAAGTGAATGAATCTTTCTTGATGTTCGTCTCAAAGGATCTTTCTAATGTCCATTATTGGTGATCATGATCTTACTGGATGAGGATATTCTCTTAGGATTAGTTTACTTGTGGGTTAATTGGGTTCCTTCCTAAATGAGAGACCTAACTCAACAATTCTACATAAGCAATCACAGAAAAAAGATAAGGAAATTGATGGCCTAGTTACATCGCAAGTGGTGTACGTGTGGGGGGAGAGCAATGTTCTCGAATATCCACTAAAATTAGTGGTAATATAAAGTCTCTGTTTTTCTCTCCCTCTTGGATTACGTGAAGAGGTCTTTTAAAGGTCACTCTTCTCTATTTATAGCACAGGGAATATCTTAACAACGTAAGATCTTTCACAATGGTCTTTGAGGATTCTTCAGCATGTTTGTTACTTGGCTATTAATAACATTGGCAACATCATCGCTACTGGTAACGTAGGCGTAGTGGGTGTTAGCGTCGTTTCTTTGACTCCAGTCAACCTGAGTCCTTCGGTGGGTTGGTCTTATTCAGATTTGCTTAAATAAAGGTGGGCTCGAATCCATCTGAGTGTAGGCAGGTCAGGCGGAGCTGGATTAGCCTGTTTGCCCACTCTCTGGGTAGCCGGATCTTTTTTTGGGCTTTGCGTGGAGTTGTAAGTTTGAGGGTGCTTTTTGCCCCTCATCATATGCCTCCACGATGTCTCTAAATGATTGCCTGACTGTCTTTCAAGCGGGGTAAGCATTTGTCATGAAAGGGAAGTTTTAACTTTAGGTGGGAAGGCACCTTTAGTCATGTGATGCATGACCATTGAAATATGTATGGAACGTAGGTGTATCCCGCCTGGATTTCTGTTGGTCTTAAGAGGTCAACATATAATAATTAAGGGAAATGTATGCATGTTCTGCCTGTTTTACTGCCGGCCTTAAGAGGTCAGCATTTGGTAAAGGAAACGTAGGTGCGTCCGCTTGAGTTCCTAACGGCCTTTAGAGGTTGGCATTTAATGAGGGGAATATAAGAATATCACCGCCTGAGTCTCTGCTGGCCTTAAAAAGTCAGCATCTAGGGTAGTAATGTCACGTAAATGTCACCTTCCGTGAGTGGTGACCAATCACTGCGGGAATTGAGTTTTGTGTGTAACAAGACTGGCATTAATTGTTGTTATGATGAGGTGTCATGACCTCAAATGTTGTACTCATTAATGATGTGACCGCTGTTACTGCAATGTAATGATACATGCGCAGGGACATTTCATGCCTAAAATGATGACCATAGGGTCTATCGGTTTGGGTATAATATTTTAAAATTCGCGTCGCAATTTGCGTGGTTTCCTTTTTTTGAAACACACGCCACTCAAGGGGGGAACCACCCTCTGGGGTGGTTATAAATAGGGGGTAGGGCATACTTAATGCCCCACTTACCTTCTCTGTGGCAGAAAACCTTGCGTGCTAGTCTCTGCTACTTCTTCTCCGGCAAGCTATGAGAGGATCTGTACGTTGGAATGTCGTGTCTGAAGGAGTAGCAAGGGCTAACCATGTCTGGGCTTGCAGGTAAGGATAAGTCTGCATTTTCCTCGTCCGACATCTTTTTTGAGACGAAGGAGTTGTATAATTTTCCTTTTGACTTTCATAGTCGAAGTGCCATTAAGGCATTTTTGGATGTTTATGGGCTCGGGTTAAGGAGCGGGGGGGTTCCGTACCAAGCTTGTGGGTCCTAGACCCGTTTATGTTCAGACGGGAAGGAGATGTTCATAATTTGTAGATACATTATAGAACATGATCTATGGGTACCTTTAAATCCGTTTATGGTTTACTTCCTTTCGTATTTTAAGCTTGCCCCCTTGCAACTGAGCTTCAACTGCTGGTCGGTCCTTAATGCCTTTGCTGTCATTTATCTTCATTTGGGGATCGCTCCTCGCCTAGGCGTATTTTGCCTAATTTTTGGGCTCATTCCCCTTAAGGTGAAAAAGGGCAGGCAACCTTCTGCCACCTCTACCTTGTATAACCGGCATACCAAATACTGGATCGTTGATCTTCCTGATAGTCTAAAGGGGCAAGATCACCATTTCTATTTTCTCTCCAACATTAAGGACTTACTTGTCCCTTACACCTGTTACGGCTCGTTTGAGAGGGACTTGTTGCTTAGAGCCGAGGAACTTGACCTGTCAGCGTAGGCGGACGCAGACAAGGTAGTGAAGTTTGGGCCAATTGCCTACTCGGAACTTAGGTGGGATGACGTTCTAGAAGCATTGGCGTGGGTCGCAGATACCTATCCCACTCCGAGTAAGTTGGGGGGGGGGGGGTTGGTAATAGCTTTAAAAAGCGTATGTTTTCCGCCCTTTACTTCACTTTGTTCTTCAATGCTGCTTTTGGGCTGTTTGCCCATTCAGATTCCCCCAAGTGTCGAAGCAGTAGCTCCATGCACTGTGAATCTCGTCGTGAGGAAGACAGGTCATTTGAGTAGGTTGAGGGGAGTGAATCTTCGCATTCCACGGAGGTGAAGTGGAAAAGGGTGGTGGGCGAAGAGGAGGCAAAGGTCTCCCTGCAGTGCCTGAGAAGGGGGCCTGCTGCGAAGCTTTTGAGGGGGGAGCCGAAAGCGCTTGCTTCCTCAAGCCCAGGCGGGGTTGAGGTGGAGGACGTCTCAGTGGACCTGTCTTGCCCGTTTGACTTGCCTAGGGCAATCATTTTAAGAGACTCTTCGCTCGAGGCGTCTACAGAGGTGGCTCAGATGGGGGTTGCCAGCCAATCCATCCTGTTCACTAGCTCTATTGGCACCTTCGCACTGTTGGCGCAAGAGGTGGCTGCCATCGGAGGTTTTTTGAGTGGCAGCATCTTCGCGCAACCTTACCCCAAGCGGAGCTCAACAGGGGCGAGGATGTTGGTGGATTCCATTGGCTGGGGAGGCCACGGGATGATAGGCCAAATAGTCGGGTCCGTCAGAGGATCCGTACTGGAGGTGGCTCCTGAAGGCCCCGCACCCAGTCGGGTGATGCTAGTTCAGGTGAGTGCTTCAAGCAGTGCCTCACACATGGAGAGGCAGGTGCTCCAGCACCTGAACGATGCCTTATTTTGGGTGATCGCCCGTCTAGGAGAGATGAACTTCAACCACGTGCTTTTCTACTGTTCGCGTGTCGTGAGTGTTCTTCTGTTTTAATTTCGATTCTTGCTTTTTATCAGACATTGAGTCTTATACCTTCATCTGTGCTCATTGACATATTGAAGCTCTCGATACCTTCTTTGTCCCGAAAGAAGACTCGCTGGCGGACATCGCCGATTTAGGCACCCCCTCTGAGGCAACTGAGTTGGCCGCCAAATCGGTCGTGACTGCGAGAGCAGAGCAGTGGAATTTTGCCTGTTTGCTCGTGGATGCTACTACCGTCCAGGAGAGGGCATAGAAGGCCGTTGAGGAGTTTACACGAAAGCTCCGCTCACAGCAACAAGCGGCCAACCAAGTGACCCGGCTACAGGAGGAGCTAAAGTTAGCTCGCCAAGGCTTGCGGAGAGTCGGGTATGCCGGGCAGAAGCTAAAGGAGAGTTTCATGGTAACCAACAAGAGGGATCTTGTGGCGTTGTAAAACTTGTCCGAGCGCCTGTAAGCCTCCTGTACCAATGTGCTTTCATTGAAGGATGAAGTGCAGGTGCTCAAGATTTAACACTCTTCTACTGTGGAGGGATATGAGGCAGTTCTTAAAGAAGAGTGTCTTTGCCTAAGCGCAACTATCAACGAGCTTGTTCATGTGAAGGCAAGCCATTAGAAGGCAGAGGTTGCTGCGGAAGGCCTGAGAGCCAACCTCACCAAGGCCCAGCAGCTTGAGGAGGACAGGGGTAAGAAGGTGCTGGATCTGGAATGTACTGCACAGCCAAAGCTTAACCCTAAGACAGTGATGGCATTCTTCGCCTCTGACCCGTCTATGGAGGAGAGCCGAGACACGATCTCAAAGGAGATCGGCAAATATACCTTGCCAGCTGTGTAGTCGTTGCTAGAGGGCAATAAGACATCGGTGGAGGAACTATACACTTGGTGTATGGATCTGTTCCTTTTCGAGTTCGACCGTCAAAAGGCTAACGGTCTGATTGTTGACAAGACTCCTATAGAACCTGTCTGCGGACCAGCTAGCTCCTAAAGAGGAAGCGGACAAGTCGGGTCTGTCAGGAGCTATAGAACCGCCTACTCTCCTCGTCAGTCGTTCTCACGCAGCTTCTTCGCCCCTTCAACTCTTGGAGCTGATATTTTTGAAGATTTAAAATGAACTCACCTGCTTTTGTAGTAGTGTTGTTTCTAATTCCCTTGTTAACTACTTTCTCTCTCTGGTTTCTTTTTTTGTGGCCCATTTGCCCGGGAAATGTAACAGGCAACACTTACAATAAAATGAAAGGAAAACTTTTTATCTTTATTGTCTTTTCTCTTTCTTTCTATACATGATACAAACGTAGATTACTCGCATGCCGAGTATGAGGGATTGCCTTGCTGCCTAAGGTCTATAATTCGTAGAAGTCGCCTGGATTATCTTTACAAATTTTGTAAGGTCCCTCCAATGGGGTGTCTAACTCTCCACTTGAGTGACTTGGCATAGAGACTTCACTTTTACGCTAGACTAAGTCTCTTTCCAAGAACTTCTACTTGCACACCCATCTGTTGTAGGCAGTTGTTGTGGCTTCCTTGTATTTAAAGTGCCGCTTCTGATGCATTATCCCTTAGCTCATCTACGAGGTCTAAGGTTAGGTGGATTTGATTATCCTTGGTGGCGGTGTCATACAGTTGTCTGGTAGGTGGGGAGGATCGTCTCTACAGGTAGTTGGGCTTCCATGCCACACATAAGACTGAATGGTGTGTGACTTGTGGAAGTTTTTTGGTGTAGGTCTTGTAGCTCCACAATACGTTCGGCAGCTCATTTGTCCACATCCCTTTGGCCGAATCCAGTTGGCGTTTTAACGCTAAGAAGATGGTACAGTTGGTTACCTCTGCCTGTCCGTTTGCTTAGGGATGACTCATGGATATGAAGCATAGGCAAATATCTTAGCTGAAGCAAAATTCTTCGAACTTTTTGCAAGTGAGTTGGGTGCCTTTGTCTGAGGTATCCCGTATCAAACTATGACGTTCTTCCGGACAAACGAGAAGACATTGTAAGTTGTTGGGCTGGCCATGGCCTCAGCATCGACTCACTTGGAGAAATAGTCGACCTCCACCGATATGAATTGTTTTTGAGGCGAGGCTGGCCGGAAAGGGCCTATGAAGTCCCTGCTCCGTTTGGCAAAGGGGATGGGTGACATGATAGGTACTAACTGTTTAGGTGGCAAGTGGTGTAAGGTAACAAACAGTTACACTTGTCACACATGCACACTAATTTCTTGCATTGCTACTTTATCTATGGCCAGAAATACTCCGCTTGGAATAGCCGGGCCAAGAGTGCCATGTACCATTCATCGTTCCCGCATATAACTCCATGAGCTTCCTGGAGAGCCTGAGATGTCTCTTCTTTTGTAAGGTAGCGCAACAACTGTGTGGAATACCTTCGCTTGTACAATTGTCCCTCTATTGAGTTGTACCTAGAGGCCTTTAGGTGGAATGCCTTGAGTCGTGGTTCCCTTGGAGGCAGCTTGCTAGTATTTTGGTAAGTAATGATAGGCGTCATCTATGATGTGGATTGCTCTATTGTGAACATCTTGGGAGCAGGCACTGTTGGCTCCTTCAGAGCATGGAGACAGATATCGTCCACATGCTCGAGTGGGATCACCGAGGCTAGGCGAGCCAATGCGTCTGCCAAGGGGTTGTCGGATCGAGGTATTTGCCTGATCGAGACGGTCCTGAAGTTCGACAACTCCTTGACCTTGTCAGGATACAAGACCATATTCGGATCCTGGGCTTAGTACTCGCCATTGATTTGATTGGTGACCAATTGGGAATCCATGAAGACTTTCAACGAAGAGATGCCTTTTGATTTTGCCACCCGGATGCTAGCTAATATGGTCTCATATTTCACCTGATTGTTGGATGTTGGGAAGACAAGTTTAATGGCGTACTTATGAGTAACGCTATCTGGGGCGAATAAGGCTATGCTGGCCCCATACCCGACTGTCATGTACGAATCGTCTACATATAGCTTCCAGGGTAGAGTGAGGGAGGCATCCGGGTCTGTAAATTTTGCTACTAAGTCTGCCAAGGCTTATCCTTTGATTGATCTTCTTGGCTGGTACTAGATGTTAAACTCTGCCAACTCCGTAGCCCACTTTATTTGTTGAGTTGACCCTGTGGGTTTATGTAACATTCGCCATAGGGGATAATCAGATATGACCACTATTGTATGAGCTTGGAAGTATGGACCTGCCTTTCTGGTGGCAGTCACCAAAGCTAACCTGAGTTTTTCCACGACTGTATACTTAACTTCTGTACTTTGATAGGTCTTACTGATGCTGTATATTGGTTGTTGCCCCTCTTCTCGTTCACTGACTAAGATGGTGTTGACGGCGAACATAGGTGTTGCTAGGTATAAGTAAAGAGATTCCCCAAGTTTAGGAGCTGTCAGGATGGGGGGACTTCTTAGTGCTTCTTTTAGTTCATCTAAAGCCTTCTAGCAATGAGGAATCCAATGTGCGGCGGTATAACCTTTGCCATTGTTTATCCACTCAAAGAAGGGAGGGCATTTGTCAGAAGATCGAGACAAGAATAGGCCTAAAGAGGCGATTTTGTCGACTAATGATTGCATCCCTTTCAGAGTACTTGGCGGTTCCAAGGCTATAATTGCCTGAATCTTGTCAGGGTTGGCTACGATTCCTTTGCTCGAAATCAAGAACCCCAAGAACTCCCTTGCTGAAAGTCCAAATACACACTTCTTGGGATTCAGGCGGAGGCGAGTGTTCTTTAAGACATGGAACACTTCTGCCAAATATTCTAAGTGTTGAGGGAAGTTTGATACCTTCACCAACATATCATCTATGTACATTTTAAATGATTTTCCTATTAAATGAGAAAATCATATTTACGAGATGCTAGTAGATTACTCCAACATTTTTTAAGTCAAAGGACATGACTCTATATTTAAAAAGATCCCTATCTATTATGAATGAGGTATGAGGTCTGCCCGCTGAAGCAAGACTAATCCAGTGGTGCTTGCTGTATGCATCCAGGAAGGATATGTGGGATTGACCGCTACAGGAGTCCACTAGAGCGTTCACCCTCGGCAAGGGAAATTTGTCCTTTGGGTATGCTTCATTTAGGTTGGTGAGGTCCATGCACATTCGCCATTTTCCATTGATTTTTTTCATCATGACCACATTTGACAGCCATGCTGGGTACAAGGATTCCTCGATGAAATCAGCTTCAAGGAGCTTTTGGATTTCAGCCTTAGCTACTTGCCACTGTTCGGCTGACTTGTGCCTATGTGCCTGTTTGACTGCCTGGGCTCCCACCTGAACATTGAGGTGGTATTGAATCAGGGACGGGTCCACCCCTGGTAAGTCATTGGCGGACCAAGCGAATATATCCGCGTTGGTCCTAAATAGCAGTAACTCTTGAATCTCGGAGGGATCAAGGTCCGCTTCGACCTTAACGAGCTTGGTAGTGTTGTTAGGGTACAAGCTGGATAGCCATGGCTGAAGAACTTGGCTGGAGTTCTGAAGTCGCCAGTGGATCAGTAGGATCTGTTTCTTGCTGAATCGCCTGGACTTGATTTCTCTTCTTCCCCCATTTTTGTGGCTTGGGGGGTCTTGGCTCCAGAGATCGTTTCAGCTTTATCCTTAGGAGTTCTCGCCTGACCGTTTGATCCTCATGTACTATCCTACTTCTCGAGGAGTTTGGAATAGCATGAATTGGAAATATGAGGAGGGGATCGGGTAGGAGTGGGTTGTTGGATGGTCGATGATGCCGTCAAATGCCGTCGTCAACCCGGCTACTATGAACATGGTCGTCTTATTGAGTGCCTGTCTCCGTCGCAGATGGACAAGGGAAGGTTGATTTCTCCCTTCAGCATCACCATGTGATTGTCGAATCCCACAACTGGGTGAGTTGACAGGGAAAGGTGCTCTTCTTTGAAGCCCGACTTAAGCAGCGTCTTCGAAAAGAGGACATCGACAGTGCTGCCTTCATCCACCAGGAGCCTAGGCTGTAGCTGCCCTGCCAGTAAAAAAGTCACCAAGAGCGGGTCAGTATGCTCTCCTGGGTTAGGTAGAGAGGCGAACAGCTTAGAGGCTGCCTGCTTGAAGGTACCTCTCTCGCCCTACTAAAGAGTGCGGAACGTGCTGTGGGGCACCGACCTGGAGGGGGTGGCTTGCTGACTTGGGGTGGCGTTGACCCCGAAAATGAGCTCAACCTCCGCACTGGTGGGTTCAGGTGGTGGGAGATGAGCATTCCAAGGTAACACGGCCATTGCTGCCAGGACCTAGCGATGGTGCTCTGTCGGGGGAAGCGAAGGCAATACCGCTTGTTCAATCTGGCGAGCCATGGACCCATCGGCTCCTGGTTCGCGACAAGGACCATGTTGACTCCGCAAAGTTGCTGGAGTTTCTCCTTGTTGTAGTCTTCTGGACTCTCTATAGGTCTCTTGCCCTTATCTTGGCCCTCATTTTGCTTAACGAAATGGGCCAAGTTTCCGTATTGCATCTGGGACTCGATTTGGTCATGCAGATCCCGGTAGACTTCAGTAGCATGCCCTCGGGCCCTGTGGTACTTGCAGTAGGGCCAGGACTCAGCCTTCTTTTTAAGAGGCTTTGGTGAAGGCAATAGGTCTTTGTCCGTGGACCAATCTTCTGCTAATATGTCCACTTTGTTCTCGGCTAGGGGAGTGTGTTCTTCAAACAACTCTCGTTTAGTCTGGCATGGTCCATTGTTTTGGCCCCTGGCGAGTCGGTCGCTTCGCTGATCATGGAAGTTAGTCTTCCGCTTGTTGGAACGATTGCCGCCAAGGATGGATACGGGAGTCGGCTCCCCCGAGGTCCTCTTTTCTTCAACGGGATCGAGATTGTCTTCATATCCTTTCGCTAGTCAACTACGGGAGAGGAAAGAGTCGTTCTGTTCCGTAAATCTCGTGGCCTTGTCCTACAACTTCGGCATATCTCTAAGTAGGAAGTCGTCAATGTCATACCAAAACCTCTGGTCAGGAGGCCTAACTTGAAGTATTGGATGGCTATGGCATCATGGGGCCTCTTGACTTTAAGTATTAGCCCTTGAATCGATTCAGGTAGGATCAGAAAGATTCATTCTTTCGCTATTGAATTTCCAACAGCCTCTCTGGGTTGTCTCTAACCCTTTGCCATGCAAAGTACTGGCATAATTTATCAGTCAGTTCTTGGAAGCAGGTAATCTGCCCGGTCGGCAGTTTATTGAACTACTCATGACTCATGCTGAAAAGGTAAGATGAGAATATCTGGTAGAGTACTCCATCAAGATAACTATGCACTAGCATCATTTGGTGGTAACTCTCAACAAAGCTATTGGGGTCTATCGTCCCGTCGTATTGGGCCATCACGGGCTACTTGAATTTCTTCAGCAGAGGGTTTGTCATCACCTCCTTAGTGAAAGGATAGGTGGTGACGTAAGTGCGTGGGTGTATATCCCTTATTGCTTAAGTGACCTGGCGGACGATCTCAGGTATCAAGCCTTCGCCGTTGGTCGCCAATGGTTGAGCCTCGGACTACTCCCCCGATGAAGGCGGACAGGGAGCTTTTGGCAGGCTGAGAGGAACTTCCCCTTTCTGGCTACTGAATTCGCGTTTTAACTTTTCAAACTGTTTGCGCAGGCAGGCGCTCCTCTTCCATTGTACGATGCCACTTTAATTGTTCGTCTTTAGGGCTCGAACCTTGGGTCTCCTTCGGCTGGATTTTGCCTAACTCCTTGATCTACTTGATTTTAGGGAGTTTGTTGGTGACTAATTGTTGTTCAGCCTACAGAGCCGTGAGTTTGGCCTCATACTGTTCTTCCCTCGCTTGCATCTCGAGAAGGGGATTACGCCCAAGATCCTCAAGTAATCGATTAGGTTCAGCCGGCTTCTCGTTGCTGGGCTCGATGGGCTAGGGACGTCTCTTGGACATTGAGATAATTCCGCCTGCGTTGGCGCCTTCTCGGGCTCACCACGAGAGCGAGAGGAATTGCAAGTTGTAGGGTCCATCACTGAGATTTGAAGTATAGAAACGATATCGAATGAAAATCGATTTTCACAAACGATGCCAATTGATCGGGCTCCTTCGTAAATAGAGGATTCGACTCAATAATCACACACAAGCAACCATAGAAAAGAGACAAGGAAATTAGTGATCCAATTCCACTACAAGGGGTGTACGTCTGGGGGAGGATTATGCTTTCGAATATCCATCAGAATTAGCGGTAATACAAAGTTTCTGTTTTTCTCTCTTTCGGATTGCGTGAAGAGGTCTTTCGAGGGTCTCTCTTCCCTATTTATAGCATAGGAAATATCCCAATAACGTAAGATTTTCCACCACGATCGTCATGGATTCTCCGCCATGTTCGCTACTTGGC
The DNA here is from genome assembly GCA_037157565.1 of Thalassia testudinum. NCBI lineage: Eukaryota > Viridiplantae > Streptophyta > Magnoliopsida > Alismatales > Hydrocharitaceae > Thalassia > Thalassia testudinum. The sequence continues at coordinate 16,653,813 of JAZHRO010000039.1, forward strand.
TATTAATAGTGCTTGTAACGTCATCGCTATTACTGACGTGGGCAAAGTAGGTGTTATTGCTGCTTCTTTGACTCTAGTTAACCCGGGTCCTTCGGCGAGTCAGTCTTATCTGCCTGAGCGGGTCCAGATTTGTCTGAGCGTAGGTGGGTTGGGCAAAGCTGGATATGCCTGTTTGCCCAGTGTTTGGGTAGCCGGATCCTTTTTTGTGCTTCATGTGGAGTTTTAAATCTGAGGGTACCTTCTCTCTTCATTAGGGGTTTAGGAAAGTGATGTTACGAAATGTAAAATTGGTGTTAGTCTGCAATTGTGTTTACTTGTAGAGGGGTGTTAACATCAGTTTTGTTTATTTGAATTTGTGTTAAGTTATGATATTCACCTTTGTGGTGTTTACTTGGTAGTGGTGTTAGGAATATGAAATGTGAGGGGTGCAAGAGACGCTAGTGATGTTTGACTTTAACATGGGTTTGGCTAACACTGATGGAAACTGGTGTTAGATAAATTTGTGTTAAAGTAGCTAAATCTAAGTTATTAGATGGAGGATTAAGTGATTAAGAAAACATGAGCTAACCTCCTTTTTGAAAGGCTAAACCTGTAAGGCTATGTTTGGTTGAGGGATGGTGATATCCTAGGATAGAATTGGAGTGGAATAAGTAGAGGAGGGTGTTTGGTTGGTGGTTTTGTAATGATTGAGGCTTGTAATGATTGATATGGTGATATTTTAATATTATAATATGATATGAGTGTATATATTATGTTTTTATGGATATATTTTAATATATATTGAAGTTGATGTGAGTGGATATTGATGTTGATGTAATATAAGAAATGATTTTGATGTGATGTGATTAATAAGTTATGAAATTCTTTTAAAGAAACCCTTACCCTATTCCAATCTCACCCGTAAGTCTTTATTCCACACGCTAACTGCTGCAAAACGTAGCCTTGGCTTTCCATTGACATCCTGCATGCCGGTGGAGAGGTCAAATAAGATTTAGAGGTTTCTGACCCAGAATGTTTCTTTGCACGTGGTTCCAGCAAGAAAATAATAGGTTTTTTTTTTAAAAAGTGTGCGAGAACAAGATTGTGGTACCCTCTAAGAACATAGATATTCTTCCATTCTCCCAGCATGGATCTTGAATGCTAATTGCGGAGAGATTCTACGAATCTTTCAAACCATTGATGCTATATTAGTTAGGTATGTTTTACTTTCTGAATGCCGTTTACTCTGAATTTATTATCTCTCAATTTACAGTTTGCATTACAAATAACCTCGAGTTTCCTTAACCGACCCATTTCAGCTACCGGAGTTCGGTGGCTCTTAGAAATGGTTGCATGGGCTTGCTTATTCTGGAGGATCGTGAGAGGACGCCAATGATGATGGGTTTCTTTCCTTGTACATGGACTAAAGTTTGTGTTGTTGGGAGTTGGCTTGACCATTTGAAGACAACAGGCTGATCGGATTAGAACTTTGGGATGATTATCCGTATTCTTCATTCTCCAACTTGAAAAATAGTATAATGGCAAATATGGCTTGTCAGGACCATCGTGCCATGCTCTTTTATATCCAACTAGGAAGGCTCTTGCTTATCTGTAACCGAGCAGCTTTGCTCGATTGGGTTGTCTACATTGGGTTGTCCCTCGCGTGCACTCTTCAAGCGTTGTTTACTCTGCTTCGATGCAGCTTTGTATTTTAAGGTACAATAAACCGATATTATAAGTATCAGCTGATATCACGAAGGTTTATGCGTTGGAAGAAGTTTATGATTTTCCAATCAAACTTGTGGAGAAATTTAAGAGAAGATAATCTTTGTTATTAATGAAAAGAGAGGTTCTAGCTCTTTTTACATGGAGAGATAAAGGTTCATACATGAAAATTCAACAAATGTTTAAAAATAGTAAATATTAATCAAATAATTAATTTTGATTTATTTTCTAACATTCTCCTTTAAGTCGAGAAGCGGGAGATGGCGAAGACTTGGATTCTTAAGATAGTGAAGATCCTTTCTTGTTGACGTGATAGTCCGTTCTTCGTGTCAACCTTGGTCTCCTTCTTGTATGTCTTCATAGAGTCAGTCACTGTTTAATTTCTCTCCAGATGCATGAGAGTGCTACTTGAATTTTGACATTTTGAGTTAACTCCTGTCTTTAATTCTTATATCTTCTACTCAACATATAAGGATCTTCTACTCAACATATAAGGATCTGAAAGAGATAATAAAAATTGAACTTTAAGGGTTACATACAAATGTCCAAAGAAAAAATAAATGAAAACTTTATAGGACTTAAACACAAATGTCTTAAAATCCTCAGGTCTTGAATGAGGGATCTTTCCACCCCCTTTCTATTTCTTTGTTGAACAACAAATGGGTATCTCCCCTTTGCACATTGCTTTGATTGGCCCCTTTTGCCAATTCAAGCCCCTCCTCACTGGCGAGATCCTTCGCCTCTCCAAGGTGACATCAACATCCGAACCCCATGTTTGTCAAGGGCCACAAGTCGGGCACTGATGTTGACGTCAACGTGACTTGCTTTCGCCACCGATGTTGACGGTGTGGCTGTAGTGCTCGAGGCCAATGTACTTGCAATGAGACTTGTAGTCGAGCCCAAAGATGCGGTTGCACCAGGAGGGGAAGTGGCAAGTGTAGTTGAAGGAGTGGAACTCGACAAAGTTGTAGTTGAAGAGCGCGTGGAGGATCTCCTTGTGGATGGGTATCGTGCGTCAGTGATGCGAGCAAGGGGAAAAGGGAGAAAAAGAAGAGAGGAAAGGAGAAGAGGAGAGAGCTTCTCCAGTGGCTTGTCGGAGGTTGGCGGCACTGTCAGAGGGCCTCTCCTTCTAGGGTTACTTATTTTCTTTCTCTTTTTTCACGGGATCAAATCCACTCTGATATCATGTAGAGAAATTTGAGGGTGATAATATTTATTATTAATAAAAAAAGAGACCTTAACCTTCTTTATATAGAGAGACAAAGGGATATATATATATATATATATATATATATATATATATATATATATATATATATATGAAAATTCAACAAATCTCTAATAATAATAAAATACTAATTTTAATTTATTTCATAACAAAACTAAAAGGTGAAACTAAGTGAGATTTTTGTGCAACACACCTCTTTGGTTTTTAAGTTAGCCTTTGGATTCCCAGAAGTTGGGTTATTTCTTATGTATCCCTGAATTGAGTGGTAACCATTTTGAACTATAAAGTCCGCAATCCTCGTCACATGTATGCTTCATCAGCTTCACTCTCGTTTACTTATGTAGTTTACTCATATATTCTATCTGGAGCTGATATGCATGGAATTGCACACACCGATTTTCTTTTGCACAATTTTGAATTAGGATAAAGAGAGCTTTCAATGTCAAGAATTTGCTAATTGATTTCAACTTCAATCTTATAGAGTTAGTTTACTTGGAGGATTAGGAAAATAGTATTAAAAAATATGAAATTAGTGTTAACTTACAATTGTATTTACTTACAGAGTGATATTAACATCAGTTTGTGTTTACTTGAGCTGGTGTTAAGTTGTGTAAATCATTGTGGTGTTTACTTGACAGTGGTGTTAAGTGTATAAAATATGGGGGATGTCAGAGATACGAATGGTGTATAATTTTAACATGGGTTTTGCTAATACTAATTGAAAGTGGTGTTAGACAAATCCGTGTTAATGTGGGTAAATCCAGGTTAATAAATTAAAGGTTAAGTAGTCAAGTAAACAATGGTTAACACCTCACGTAAACTAGGCCATAGGGATGATGTATTATAGTGTGTGTTCATTTTATTTATTGGAAATCAATTGCATGTCTAGACAAAGTTACATAATTGAATATCAAAATCTAGAATTACCAATTACATTCCTCATCCAATGCCAAAAAGTAATAAAACGTACGCTGCAACGCATTTTGTAATGCACGTATGAGAGTGGTGGTTTCTGTTGGTGTTAGAGCACCACGATTGTTTATGTTCATGATAACAAAATGTGTCTTTTAACATTTGCTTTTGAGTTCTAATTTTCAGGTCAAATTGCAAATGGAGACAAGTGTTTAGATGGAGTTTGAACTCGCATCCATGGCGGATTGGAGGAACTTGACAGAGGCGAAGGAGCTTTGCGAGGAGCGAAAGCTTGAAAAAGGAAGGAGATGAAGAATATGATAAATTTCCTTTTATCTTGTTCTATGTAATTTTTGTTTCTTTATTTCGTTCTCTATTTCTTTCTTAGATCTTATGTTAAAGAGTCTCGAAGAATCCTTAAAGTAGTCCTAGGAACAACTGCACTACCCTAGGATATCCAATTTTTTTGTAGAGAACTTAGAAAATCAAAATAGGGTTTAGACAGCATTATCAGACGTCCAATCTGAAAATCAGACGTCTGATATTGACTTTTAAAACGTCTGACTGTTTGATCAGGCATCTAAAACATCTAGGCTAGACTTAATAGGTTCTGTCTGTTAGCATCAGTTGTCCAGACTTTAGTCCAGACGTCTTAGGAGACATCTGATGTCTTTACCAGACGTCCAATTAGTGGAATGTTGGCTGCTTATGCACACGTTGAGGAAAATGACCGTTACCCTTATATCAGACGTCCGTAGAAAATGCCAGACGTCTGATATGTGACCATTTTACCTCGACTGACCCAAAATCTCCTTTGAGAGATTTTCTAGCCGTTACCTTCCTTAGGAATTCATTTCAGCATAACAAATAGGTTTTCAGGCGTTCAGACCTAGTGCCAGACGTCTTATATGTCGTCTGATGGTCATATACTAGAACCCTGTTTAAGTCTGATTCAAGTCAGGAAGGAAACTCGCTTAGAATCAGATGTCTGACTTGGCTCCCAGATGTCTTAAATAGGTTTTCCAAACGTCTGATGCTAGGACCAGACGTCTGATGACCCTGTCAGAATCATGATTGATTCTGATTATGGCATGTTTTGTCTTGGATTCAACACCAACGATTATGGAAGCCTTTTAAGGCCTTCCAAAGCCTTCCTAGGCTCTCTATAAATAGAGGAGGATCCCTTGGCTTGAAAAACACACCAAGACACATCAAGCAACACACTTTTACATCTCTTGTGTCAAAAAGAAGTAAATCATCTAGAAGAAGCTCTAGCTCTCCAAGTATTCCGTTTCACATATAAAGAGCTTGAATCCAGTTGTGCACCTGCTCTCCCTCTGCGATTACGAGAGCGACGAAGCGTCGCCGCGTGGTTCACGCACCCGCATCATTACATCGATGCACTTCCACCAAAGAGAAGTTTCCTAACTCCTATAGAAGTTAGGTTTTAATATTTGTGACTCTATAGGATTGTTGTACTTTTATTGTTCTTTGGTTTGAGTATTTGCTTTGCGAATTCTCGTCTTCATTGAGGGACAAAATCTTCCTTATGAAAAGGAGGGGTTGAGGAACGTTACCTTCGTACTTGTAGCGTGGTTGTAATAGAGGTTGAATTACTCTCGTTTAAGTAGTTTGTATAGTGTATTTGATCGACTAGATCGATCGGGAAATCCTAACTCGAGAGGGTTAGGTGGTGGTTTTCACCTGGTTTAGGTTTCCACCTAAAAATACTTGTGTCTTGTGTGATTACTTATTTTGTGAGATTGTTATCTATTTATTTTTCACATTTTTTTTACGTCAGGCACATCTCACCCTCCTCCAAGTAGGAAATTATAGTTTCAACCTGTGTATTGTGATTTTTCACCTGTGGAAATTACTTTTCACCAATAAAAAATCACTTTCCAGGTGAAACCACTTCCCATAGGTGAAAAATTACATTCTCAGTTGAAAAATCATTTTCCACCAGTGAAAAGATAAACACACCAATGCATTTTCATTTTCAATCGGTGTGTTTTGATTTTCAATCGGTGCATTTTGATTTTTAACCTGTTGAAAATCATTTCCAACAAGTGTGTTTTTGGTTTGCTTGATTTTACACTGATTGATTTTACTTTTCAATCGGTGGAAAATTGGTTTCCAACCGATGTATTTTGATGTACTTGATTTTCAACTGGTTGATTTTCCTTTTTAATCGAATTTTCAATCTGTTGATTTTCTCTTAAAAGGTTTAAAGTGATTTCACCTATGGGGTTTTGTTTTAGGATGTAGGATTTAGCATTTAGATTTATTAAAAGTAATTCTTTACATATGCAAAAGTTAACTTAGTGTTTAGGGTCTAGGATTAAAGACTTAGGGTTTAGTGAATACTAAAGATTAAATCTTAAATCTTAAGGTGGAAAATTACTTTTTCAAGTGAAAAATTACTTTTTCATAGGTATATAATTACTTGGAGTTGGTAAAAATCGGTTGAAACATATCTATTGAAACACACCGATTGAAATACATTGGTTGAATTTCTTGGTTGTGCGGAAAATGTTTAGTTGAACGGGAATGTACATTGTAAAATGTGTTGGAACACATGTTTTCTTACCCGTGTGCTCATCCAATCATCAATTCTTCAGTAAAAATAGAAGCAAAACAGATGATGCACGTACCTGGAAACCGTAAATGGAAAGGAGATAGTGGTTGGTGGAATGGGATCAGGGTGCTAAGCATGGGATTTAGATTCTCTACTTTAGATGGAAAATTAAATGTGTCCGCCAAAATGGAAAGGAGGTGGTGGTTGGTGGAATGCAATCGGGGTGGTCAGCATGCGATTTAGATTCTTTACTTTGGCCGGATGCAAAATTTAAATGTGTTCGAAGGCTTATACTCCCCATGAATAATAGGTAATAAAATCACTTTTATAAACACTAGATTTTATATCCGACGTTTCATCTCATCCTATCCTTACATCTCTACACCCTTCCGCTATCCAATTTTCTAATGGGGTTGAACTCTAGAGCGACGACCAGTTTCTAATCGGCGAAGGAGGGTATACGTTACCCCTTGTGAAAGCAGTTGCCCTACCATCCCTCTCAAAATCCATCCTTGCCAAACAATTAGTAGAATTCGTTGTAGCTAATAATTGTCCCATTGAAGGTCTCATTCATATAATGAGACATCAATCTGCATCCTCACTCATCACAAGAAACATGCAAATATTGACATCCATCCAGAAAACACAGCATGGAAGGTCTAATAGTTCTCTTTGGTTTCTTAAACTGCCTAGCTAGGTGGTGATTTTATTTTTTCGTCGGCCATCCTATTACACTAACTAAAAGGGTGCAATCATCTTGTAAATTATGTGAGTGCTACGTGGAAACCCAGTTCTTTTGTTTGCAATGCGGCATGTGTTTTTCCTGGTGTTCCAACTTGGGATTGCACGTGTGAGCTCAATGTAGACCTAGCTAATAATGCATCAGGCCCTCGCTCGATCCATGCTCGCCCATCTATGGGCCAGGCGTGGGCTTAAAAGCTAAGCCATTTAGTTGGTCCAACTTGGCTTGAACTTCCATGGGTTCAGTCATGTGCTGGGCATAGATTTTAATTTTTTGACTCGACTGGGCATCGTCCATGACTGATGTGGCAAAGAGTAGATGGAAGGAGAGTTAGCAGTGTATGGTACAGCCCTTCTGCTCGCCCTTTCTCTGTGTTGAGCCCTACCTGCTACAGTATGTGTTATGAGTCGGTTCCTGAATTCCTATAGGATCCGAGATCGGCTCGACTCGACTAATTCCAAGATCCAGTCGTCCAACAAAAAATAATAAAAAATTAGGAAAGTAAATCACATTCATTATACTAAGTAACTAATAGTAAAAGAGTACAAGCAGTAAAAGAAATGGTAACAACAGTCTAAGCTCACTAGCAAAAGGAAGTACAACAAAAACAGGAACTACTGCTGGGCTCGACTGGGCCCAGCACCCTCTGCAGCCGGTGACTCAGGTTGCTCAACACTTGGACCTGAAAAGGGTTATGAGTAACGGAGTCAGCGAACGCTGAGTAGAGTAGTAACCAAACTAACTAAAGCAGTAAAAGCTAACAGGTAAATTTATCCTTTCGAATTATTTGTTTTACAAGTTATTCTTTTTCACCTATTGGTTTACTTTTCAGATCTTTTTCTTGATCTCGTATGTTTTTCGTGGAAACGATCTTGATTGCAGTCTTTTCCGAAGAGTAGAAGGCACACATGGTGCTGTCTTGTCCGGGATAGTCTCCCGTGGTAATCCTACACCTAATCAATCACCCCAAGGTCATTGTCTAGACGTAGTGGTGACTATGGCACGTGCGATAAGCGCGCACGGGTAGCTGCCTCGCACTGGCACGCGGTTAGTCGTTTCCGCTAGCGGGTACGTCAAAAGTACAGCACGGAACAGTATAGGGCGCAGCCCTCTCAGCAACATGGTTCTAACCCCTCAGAACCAAATAGGGGTCTCGTCCCTCCACAATCCGCACACTCTTGTCTTATTACCCCGGTTTGTCCAGAGGGCAAAAAAAGTCGGTGTAGGTTGGCTAGCTTAACCTCGAGTCCCATGGGGTGGCTAGCTCCTTCCCTACACTAATAGCTTTCCCCGGTATTGTGTATGCGAGGACTAACAAAAGTCGGTGTAGAGTGGCCATTCCTAATCCTGGGTCCCAACCCAAGGGCGGCTAGCTCCGCTCTACACTAAAAATGAGACAGTCGCTCCCCCTTGGTACCAAGTATTCAAGGGCCAGCACACTTCCCACACACATTTCTAGATCCATTCCATTTATCCACAGGAGTTCTACTCCTAATTCTCCCTAAGGTTCATGCTCATATTCACTATGTTATTACATACCAGGTTTCATCATTCACATTTCCATTCTCATATTATACACATGCAGCTCGTATTTTCACAATTTAACATATACAACAAGTAATGTCACAGGTAAATCTTTAACTAGCACAGGCATTTCATATTTCACAGGCAGCTCGTATTTATTACAGGTAGTTGTTTACAATTCTATTTATTCATTTATGACTGCAATCTCAAACACGCATACAAACAGTACAAGTAATTCTCTTTCGAGGATTCATGCCATATTTTAGGTTTCTAGTTATCCAATTTCACATATGTATTCATGTTTTATAATTAAAATAGGGGAAACCATTATACTAGACAATCTGGGAGTAATGGGGCTCGAACGGCAGGCTCACGTGTCTCTGCAGGCTTCGAACATGCAACAGATTGAAATTCTATACCAAGGAACATACCATAATGGAATGTTCAGAATAGTATATAAGGCTTTCTAACATGTAGAGGAACTCACAAGGAAACCACAGATATCTTGTTTGCGTAAAACAGACCTCAAACGGATCCTAAATGGGTCAAAAACAGAACTGCAGACTTAAATCAGACGTCTGGTACAAGTTCCAGACATCTTAAAAGTCACCAGGGTCTCACCTTAGGTTCATGCGTCGACTTTAGACGTCCGGAACCCCTACTTGACTGTCTAGACCCAGCTCTAGACGTCCAACCTCTCCTCCAGTCGTCTGAGAGTGCTTCTGATCGTTTGGTAAGCTGTCTAGACGTCCAAAACGCGTAAGAGGGCGTGCCCCGCACCTTCTCAAAACTATCCCTGCGTGCGACAGACAATATCTTCCTCTTTTAGCCAAGTAGATCGACGCTGCGGTGCGACCTGCATGGCCGTAACCGTAAGAGGAATGTACCTTCCCGAAGCTCTGCCTTTAGACGTCCGGTGTCGTCACCAGATGTCTAACCCGTTGTCTATACGACACACCAGATGTCTGATTCTGGGAAAAACCCAGAACCAGACCGACCTCCTGCTCCTCTTGCCGCGTGCAGCCGTGGCCTCTCCTCATCTGCAGCTCCTGCTGTAGAGAGTGTTAGGGACGTCTCCCCCGATGTGCTCCTCCTGCATGCGCTGCTCCGGCCGTGCGTTCTTCGGCGAGCTCCTATGAGCTCGCGAGCTCAAGCTCTTCCTCCTCTCTTCATGCCGCCTCTCCTCGCTCCTCGCTCTTGCGCTCGTCCCTCTCGTTGCAGTGGAGAGGAAGAAGGAAGGTGGTGGTGGTGGAGTGGAGAAGAGAGGAAGGGGTGGGGGGGGGGAGGGGTTATATAGAGGGAGCGGCTAGGGTTTTGTGGAGAAGAAAAGAGAGAGAGAAAAGAGGGAGACTGTTTGCGTGCAACCAGCGCGCAGACGCGATCCTGCGTACAAAATTTTCAATTTTCAGACGTCTAGGAAGGGGTTTAGACATCTGGCTGACAGTCTAGACGCCTTAAAGGGCTCATAACAGAATAAGTCTTTACAGTATGGGGGACTTCAATCAGCCACCTTGGGCTGATCAAAGCCCCCCCTACTTACCGGATCTCCTCTCCTCCCTCCGGATCTCTCCATCTTCACCAATGGGCTCTTCTCCACGACATGCATGGACATTCGTCGCTCGTAGCGGCCGATTGTGGTTGCGGTGGACGTAGCGGTGGTCACAGGCGGGGGTTGCTCGGTCGATGATCGCGGTCGATCGAGTAGGCGGTTGCGGGTGGGGGCTGTCTCCGATGCTGTGCAGTTGCGGCAGTCAACAGCCTTCTGGGGCTGATGGCGTTGAGGTTGCGTGCTTCGCTCGGTTGGTGGGCTGTGCAGTCGATGGCCGTCGCTGGTGCTTCCGGTCGTGGACAGTCGCGTTCGACGTGTGCAGCAACGCGGGCATGTGCTGTGGCGTCCATTTGTTGCGTGTTGTTGCGTGGTTTGTTCCGGTTGTTGATGATTTGATCCATTGTTTTTCTTTTTTTTGTTTAAGATGTTCTGTTTGGAGATCACGTGTGACCTCGTGCATATCATGTTCGAATTTTCTTGGCACATGTCAAGAGCCAATTTATTCGGTTATTTGTTAGTGTGATTTTTGAGATTTTTATTTCGTTGGCACTTTGTCATTCTAGCAGCATGGTGTCGATTTCCTTTGGGAGATTATCCAATTCCTGATCTTAGATCACCTTCATATTCTTTTTCCTTTGTTTCTTGTTTCATTTTTTATTTTTGAATGTATTTTTACTTAGTGGGTGAGGTTTTTACGTCTCTCTCTCTTCCCCTCGAAGACATGTCTCTTGTATCATGTTGTTCACTTCAATGATACGTTTATCTTTAAAAAAAAAAAAGAAAAAGGATGGAAGGAGAGTGAAAATAGAATACTCAGCGGTGATGATGTTATTATTATAGGTGGTAATAACGGTGAATGGTAACAGCTTCCAAAGGAGGGAAGATAATTCAGAATCAATTGAATAGAGGAGGGGATATATTAATCGACAAATGGGATGATAGATAAAAGACTAATTTTTGTGGTTGAATACTTCTCTACATTAGATTTGGAGGCCTCATATAGATGACCTCTCCATTTAAAAGATACACCTTTGAGGTGAGAAAATATATTCCAAACTTACATCTCTTGAGAAATTTCCAACTTAGTAAATCAAATACAAATTAAGAAGAAGATAAAATAAAACTATCAATTATATCTACGGATGTAACCTTGAGTTTACTCCTAACTTAAATGGTAGAAAAAGTACCGTAATAAAGTTTAACTTTTTCTTACTTGTAATACGATTATATTATGGATTAGGGATGCAACTTTAATAGAAAAAAATATTAATTAAATTAGCTGACGAAGGTAGCATATACCTTGGGTTCCTGTCTTGAATTGACTTTACCCATCTTAGCTAGGCTTAGATCAGGAATTTTGATTCAGTTGGGGCAGGTTTGCGTTGAGATTCTTATTTTGGGCTGCCTGAGGGTCAAATTAGTTAGATTCGAAAAAATTGATACTAAGAAATATAAAAGTTGATGTTAATTTTTATTTTTATTTATTTGTCTCAATTGGGTGATGTTAATATAAATTTTTATTTATTTAAAAATAATGTTAAATTGTGATGTTAATTTTTATTATATTTATTTAAATTGATATTAACATCAATTTTTTGGAAGTAAAATTTAAGTACAGAAAAATTACAAAATTAACGCTCATTTTACCTTATGGTAGCAAAACGGGTTACAGTTTGCCATCGGGAATGATTTCCTAATCTCGATAAAAAAGAATCCGGGAACACAAACGTAAATTTCCCAAGGCCCAGGACAAAAACCCAAACCTCATCCACTACCATCCCCAAGACCCCTACTCTCCTCCATCCACACATGGCAGCAACGGCTCTCCTCCCCCACCTACACCCGCCTCTCTCATCCTCCTACAACCAAACCCACCAACACCAACACCGCCACCCTCTCCTCCACCTCTCTACACTGCCAATCCCCACCGCCGCCGCCTCCGTCTCTCTCCTCCTCCACCCCAAACCATCCCTCCTCCACGCCCTCTCCCTCTTCGAAGAGGTCCTCCACGACGACGAAGAGGACGAGGAGGGCGAAGAGTCCGAACTCGAATCCGATGGAGAGGGGGAAGGCGAAGAGGTGTCTGAGTCCAAATCGGAGGAGGGAGAGCCCAAAGGAGGAAGGGCTCCTCCGGTGGCTTCGAGCGTCCCACCTCCGAAGCTGACGACGAAGGAGAAGAAGGAGTTGGTGTCGTACGCGCGCAGCCTCGGGAAGGAGCTGAAGGTCCAGCAGGTGGGGAAGTCCGGCGTCACCCCCTCACTCGCCGCGGCCTTCGTCGATAACCTCGAGGCCAACGAGCTCCTCAAGGTTCTTCCATTTCCCTCTCCTTGCCCCATTTCTTGATCCTATGATAATTGGGGTGGTGGAAGTGAATGATCCATTCAACTAGTCAGTTCGATCCGATTACACGAGGTACTTAATATTTGGCAAAAGGTAAAGAAACTAAAAAAAAGCAGCGCGAAAAGTATCTTAAGTAACGCTAGGTACTATCATGTGATGGAATCTGCCGCCGCTCAAAAAAAACCAAAATGTATGGGTCTAAAAGTAATTTTGATTTTGCATCGGTGTACAACGTACCATGATGTTGGTGCATTTTGGTTCCGAAGTGGTGGTAGCTTTTTAAGCAGCGGTAGATCTCACTTGTGTAACAGTAATTGCATTGCCTTTCATATTACTTTTTCAGTTTTTGTATTCTTATCGTTAACACAGACAGACAGCGATAACAACTTCCTCACGATAACCCATAACCAAGTCACTCTAACAAGCTTGATAGTCCGTTAAATATATTATTCTCTATCAGCGGTGATTGTGTGTCATGCATAGAATTCTGATTGATTTTATGCGATACTGTGTAAGGAGGCCAGGCACGTACTTTATTCATTCTATGAAAACAGTGTAATGAAGCCAAGATTGATGGTGGATGGAGGGATTTACGTAACTTGGTTGGTGCGTTGTCATGGGTCATTGACCTGATCTTGAACCTGAGCATAATTGAGAAAAAAAACTGACTTTGACAACTTCTTAGGTTTCCATTGCATGGGCCTGAAATGGGGCCTGATGGCAACATTGCACTTGTAGTGAGTCTTCAATGCGGTGCTTTTTTTGGTATGTTACAATGGGAGAATGTGGGTAGCTGTTACTAACAGAGGTTTATGTGTGAAGAGTTTATCTGTGCTCATGGGTGGATGGCTGTCTTCGCCAATCATGAAGCTCTGTTGAGGAATCATGGGTTGGAATCTGTCAAGCTGAATGGTTGTGTTGGCAGATGCAAATTCACACGCGTGTTGAGGACTTCCATGTTTGGGTTTTGCCCTTTCTTTTTCTGGGATTTACCTGCAAGTGGCCCTGTGAGTACCATTTGGATGGAGAATAAGGGATGGTGTAAAAATTAGGGGAAGATGTCTGTGGTGCTTTCATCCTCAATTTTGGTGGATTGTGACAGAGATGGAAATGCAAAGTTATTCATTATCTTTAGTTGGAGTGATGTAATTGCAATGTGAATTCGGTTTCAAAAAGGAAGACGTGCTATTTTCATCCTCCATTGTGGTAGTTGGGAGAATGATGTTGGCCTTGATTAACTGAAATCTAAATTCAACAACCTGCCCCCAAATGAGGGATAAGTTCATTCGTAGTCTCTGCTCTTGTTCCCCAGTAAAAAGGTGCTTGAAACAACCTGTTTGGATGCGTGGGGCTGAAATGCAGAGGCCACAAAATGGGCATTTGGGGTTTGTTTGAAGGGTGATCTGGCTAGGGTGGCACTTTAGAAGAAGATTTGAAATTTCAAACAATTTATAGTCTAATTTATTTACAGTCAAATGGAAATTAAATGAAACTTGTGTCCTTTGATGTGAGAAATCAATTTTTTTCCATGAAGTTGTATACTTGACAACCATATTACTGAGTTATGCTACAAAAAGTTACACCTGGCAGTAATTTCCTTTCTTGCCATTCTATGCCCTTTTTTGGAAGGAAACCATCTGAATGAAGGTAAAGAATCCATGTGTCCCACCTTGTGTAATTTTGGAGAACTCTTGTTCTGGCTTTGATTTGTTGAGATTAAGTATATCTCAAGTCAGTGCTTATCCTTCACCCCACCATGATCTTTAGCCAGCTTCACAAGCACACGAGCTTGTAAACTTTCTTGTGGCTTTTTGACATTGCAATAAACAGCATAAGTTGAAGCTTCACATATTCTTGTCCTTGGACTGGATTTTGACAGGTTAAGGTGCATGGAACCTGTCCAACAGAGTTTGCCAATGTGGTCAAACAACTTGAGCAAGTAACTGGATCAGTTGCTCTAGGCCAGGTAGGTCGGACTGTTATTTTATACAGACCCAGCCTCAGCAAGTTGAAAAAGAAGGAAGAGCAGGCAGCAAGGGCAAAGAAAGTCTGGAAACCCAGACCTCGGTCCCCACTCATCTCTTCCAGGATGCAGACAAAAGGTCAAACAAGAAGATCCTCATCCAGAACGACAAGGTCCTTAACCAGCTCAACAAGATCCTCAACTAGCTCTCGCCGCAGAAGCAGCTAAGATTTGTTTCTTTACATTTCTTGACATATACAAGAGAAGACAATGAAGACTGCGAATTCGAGATCAAAGATCATAAATGCTGCTCAAGTTCAAAGTTGTCCCTGACTTACTTTCATGCTCTCCCTGGGTGGGCCTAAAAGATGATGATCTGAGAGAGTGAAGAGGGAGCATGTAACCCTTGTGCCATCCTGTGGTGCAGTTGATGTTCCACTGAGGACCTTATGGTTGATGGAGTACAAAATTGCAGCTATTTCAGTGTGGTGTCTGTTTGACAATGTTAGTTTTCTGATGCTTGCATTTTGTTCTTTTCCTTTCACAAATTTAAGCAAACTGCTTTAATATTTATCCAGTGTTATGGCTTTCATTCCAAGATCTTGGAATTTGTGATCTAAAAGCACTCAACTTGTTGGAGGTTAGAGCTTGGACCATGTATGCACAATACGGTAGTGCATGTTATCAACTGTTCTTTGGTGCACCAGTTGAGCTCTAGGCCAAAACCACTGCTATTGTGGCATACAGAGTGGTCTGATCAGCATTGGAAGGAAATAAATATGTTCTACATTTACATAACTTACGCTTGAGTTGTTTTGGAAGTATATTTTAACACATCAGGCATCGTACTTTAAGATAATTCTTTGGATAATTTTGTTTTCATATATTGTTTAAACTGGCATAACTAGCTGTTTCCTTTTATTTAAACTTTACCCCTGTTGCTACATGACACAGTTTAATTGGATGATCCGGTCTTAGGGGTCTAGCCATTGGTGCAGTCAGATTAGGTACTGGTGCAGCCTGTTATACTAGTTGATCCTATTCTTAGACAAACTTTTTTTTTTTTTTTGAAGGGATTCTTGGAGGAGAAACTATGGGGTGGGTGTGGCATGCAATTGTAGTTGACCACATTCACAGATGAAACTATGGGTTCAAGCTGAGTTAGGTCCCTGAGTTCTTTGAAGTTTGATTTCAGCTCCCCATGATTGAAGTTAACCACAGGGCATAAATGGAGTTAATATTACTTTGTCCTTTAGCGAATGTCATGATAATTTGACCTCTCTTCCCCCACCTAGAGAAAACCTAACCATTGGGAGTGTCTTGCTCAAACCCCTAAACCATATAGTGATGGTGGACATCTTTGTTCATCAAAATGATGCTTATGTAAATTTTGAGCATCTCGTTGTGGCAAGGTTCGAAATACCGATTTTGATACCGTGCCGATGAAATTTTAAGTGTACATTTCGTGGATATGTCAAAGGTATGTCGTGGAAATGTCTATTTTTCGATGGCAGATTTTGACGATTTTGATAACCCGAAAATATGCCTTTTTGAAGGCACATCGAGGGCATGCCAAGAGTATACCGATGCATGCTGACAAAAATGGTAGTAGTTAAAATGACATCAATTTCAAGAAAATCAAGTGCTGACTATGTAACAATAAGAGTGACATCATAATATTCATATACAACATGATCCTATCATGTTAAAGTTCAATATTGAAATATTAAATATTCTTATCATGTTAAAAATACAGAGAATTTAAGAATAGAAGCATACAAAGAATTTAAGAATACAAAGAATTAAAGAATGAAAGGATCAAAGTATATAGTTTCAAAGTAAAAGTTGAAATCGTAATGTCTTGATGCATTGGAAGTCAAAGCTCAGAAGTTGGGACTTGGAACTTGAAAGTCAAATTTCACTAGAACCAAGAGTGCCTTGCTAGATCCATATCTCTATCATGGGTACTATCACCACTTGATTGATACCATCGTTGACTATTGTGTTGATCAATACTTTGAATGTATGCACAGTAACTAAGACTTATATGAATACATTATTTGATAATTCATTATGTGCGGTCTGTACTCATATTCATTCATACTAACCAAAATCCCAGGATGAGGAAATCTACTATTTGTATATGATATGTCACGCGTACAATTAGTTGCACGTGTTTGGGAGAATCCTGTTATTCTAGAATCATCTTGTGATGATTGTGATCTTGTTGGAATTTGAGGGGGAGCTTGGGGTTGGAATTGAGGAGTAAAATAATCTTGGAATGTACAACACCCATATGGTCGGCATGTTAGCGAAATAATTGGTATGCTGATGAAATTCCTACTTTTCGACAACTAAACGATGTCGGCATGGTGACTTACAAAAAAATGTCATTTCGGCTGCTTTGTCATCAGCATTTAAAACCTTGCTTTGTGGAAGCACTTGCCTTAAGATCTTAGAATCTACACTGAGTGCGTCTAAGATACACCATTAATGGCTCCTCGTATCCTATATAGAAAAAAAATAGTGGCATGTTCCAGCCATGCAGGAGCTGGCATAACTTCAAATTGGAAGATAACAATACCTCTTTTCATAAAAATCCAATTTAGAAAAGCATATTAGAAGCTTGATCTTCAACAAACTTATAACTTATAGCTATACTTGATTTGTATCTCAGCTGGACCATATGGCTGGTACAAATAAGTTGAAGAAAAGGAATGATGAACCTGTGAAATTTTAGGGAATAGAAACTTTTATTTATGAAACTCAAGAACTTAAAAATAAAATATAAAGTTTGGTCCTTTTATGTAGGGTGGATGCCAATCTTAATTCTATCACAAAAGGAAACAAACTAGATATCTCCAAATTTCATCACATCTCTAATAATTCTAATAATCTCTAACTAATTAAAACATATATTTAACAACTTTTTGAATGTGCTATTTTTAACAACTTACCAAAAAACAAAATAGGAAAAACACAAAATAGGAAGTGGATAATTCTACTCATAACATGGACTTTCTCTGACACACCCTCCAAGTTGTGCACGATCCAACTTGAAGGCATAGAACTTTGCATATGCTACCCCTTTTTGATGTAATTGAGGTTAGAGCATGCGTTTAGGTCTCTTCATGGACAGAGTTTATCTTCAATGGGATCTGATCCCAAGCATGAAATTGGATTCAAACTAGAGCATGAAAAATACTTGAATTGAATTGAATTGAACATGAACTTGAATACTTCAATTGTACCTCAACAACTTGGCAACTTCAACTGGGGCATGTTCCCAAGCACTAATAGTCACCCATATACAAAAAAAAATCTCTTCACACTAAGAGAAGAGTAAAATTGGATTTTGGCATTCACATATGGGGTTGAGCCTATGGCTTAGCTTTCCCACCACTCATTAAGTTTTTCTGAGTCGATGATATGACCTAAGGCTTCAAAGTTGTCCTTTGGACACAGCACTAGTTGCACAAACATGAGTTTGGCAACTTTTGCAGTAGTTGCCACGATTGTAGTTGATGGTGAAGGCTTTTTGCCTTTTAACAAGTTGCGTAGGCACTCAATCTAAGCCTACGTGAATGACTGTGTCTCGGATGCAAACATTGATTATCTATATTTATCCTAGCACTTATTGGATGGATGGTTAGTCTGATTATAATAGACAAAGGGATTGAAGATTCTTCCACGTCTTCTTCCTCTACCATGGTCATGTCCTGTAGAATGTTGCATGTTGCTTCCTCCTCCAGATGCTGCCAGCGAGGTCTCTTAAGAGGGAGATGGCGCAGGTAATGGGGAGTCTTTGACTTCGATCTTTTTGGAGACGATTGAAGATGGTCTCTAGATTAGGCACCGCATCAAAGGGTAGTATTTGGTCACGTGTAGAGTGTTACCTTGGGTTGAGTCCTCCTAGGAACTTGTAAGTTTGCCACCACGCACATTCTATGATCTGTTTGTCACAACAGGTGGGTTAATACATGCCCAACTCCTTGAATAGGCCTCTAAGAATTATGAAATACTTAACAAGTGACATGTATCTTTGTTTGGTATTCCAAATTCTGCAGTAGGCTTCTGCAAGCCTTGTGCTACTTGTTATCTGGGAATACCTCTTCTCAAGGGTATCCTAGATCTCCTTTGCTGTATCTTTGTACAGCATGTTGGCGACGATGGACTGGTTGATACTATTCATCAACCAGTTCATCACGAGGAAGTTCTCCTCCCACTTTTTATATGTCGAACCATCACGGAAGTTAGGAACTCTATTGGTTAGGATGAGGAGCTTGTCTTGCCCTCCTACGAAGATTCGGAAGGCACGAGACCATAAGATGTTGTTTGAGGAATTGGCCAACTTAATGGTAGTTCCTTGAACTAATACAGAGTCCGAAATTTTTGCCTCAAAAGTCATCGTGGTCCGATCCCCTTCAGCCATATCGCCATGCACATAGTTGCTTTACACACACGAAGCATGAAGATGAGGATCGGTTTAGAGAGAAACCAGTTTGCTTGGTTTAAAAAATCGATCTTGAGGACATGTATGGGGTCTCCCAACCACACACAATGATCTTGTTGGTTGAAGGGCCCATGCGCAATGAAGAAGGATGCCTAGAGAGCCTCTTACATGGTTGATGACGAAGAGGGGACGGGCCAAGGCCTGGCCTTGACTTCCTATGGTGACCACCAATGGTGTTGGGGTCGCCAACTTAGATCAGGAGATTGAATTTGGTCTCCACGGTAGGGAGATGAGGCATGGATCTCAAGATTGATCCCACTTTGATACCATGTGGACTTTTGAGGAATAGAAACTTTTATTTATAAAACTCAAGAACTCAAGAATAAAATATAGAGTTATGTCCCTTTATATAGAGAAGCTACCAATCCTAATTCTATTAGAGAAGGAAACAAAGTAAATCTCTACAAATGTCATCACATCTTTAATAAACTTAACATATCTCTAACAACTTATCAAAAAATAAAATATGAAAAACACGAAAGGAAGTGGATAATTCCACTCCCACGGTGGACTTTCTCTAACAGAACCTATGCACGTATTTATAATCAGATGCATGCACTCAACAATTTTTTACCTAGGATATCCTGGTTTATCATTTGTAGCAGCTCCTTTTAATTCATTAGGTCAAAATGAATTTGCTGGATTTGAGGTTTCTTAGATCCTATTATGTTCAGAGTTGGTGCCTGAATCTGCTTTGATAGTCTTTTTGATCAATTTTTAAAGTTGGTACTCGAGGATTGAGTGCAAAAATCAGGTATTCTGATAGCGCTCCTGAACACGATGTCTCGAGTCTTCCTAGCTACCTATACAGTTCATGGAAGCATCTCTCTGGTTGAGCATGCCGTGGATCAGATTTTGCATCTCGTTCCTTGTGGAGAACCATTTCTCAACTTACATGCAATGATTGTACAATGGAAAGGAGTTCAGATAGTGAGGAGCACAAACAAGGAGAATGCCCAATTAACTCCAGGATGTAGCTGGATTCGAGTTGTTGGAATGGTCCACAAATTTGTCGCAGCTGATAGGTTACACCTGCGGATTTGTCAAAGTAGGAAGCAAGTTGGTTGAGGGTAACTGTCGAAGGAAGTTACGCTGCCATCGCAAAGAAGAATGCAGTGTTTTGATCTGAAGTGAGGAAGAAGAAGGGGCAAGCTGTTTCTTGGTGCAACCATAAGTTGGCTAATGTATACAGAAGCAGGCAATTTTATCAGAATCATGAAGAATCTGAGAATATTTGGTGGAGATCATTATTCTCTCTAGTGAAATCTGCTTCTCGCATTTATTTCTAGGAGATCTAAGTTAGGAATTGGAATTTGGACCTGTGTACACACCTTCCTGGATGGCAATTGTTCCTGTATGGATTACTGGCGAGAGAAATAAAGGGCATCTATTCTGAGTCATATCTTCTGGAAAAAGAAGAGCAAAAATTTTGTGGGTCTCACCTCTTCATATTTCTTCGACCTGATGCTGGCACACAATCGTTGTGAATTAGAGGATCCTACACCTGGATGGTAGCAGGAGCTGGGAACAGTGGCTTGTAAGGCACCGTTTGTTTGTAAGATCTTTTAGTGGGATACCCCACCGGAGAGGGATGAGTGTCGGCAGCTCATAGCCTTGGAAACAAAAACTAGGTTAGGAGATTTAGCGGCTCCTGGAACTCGTTTGATTTGTTGTCTGTGCCCTTTCCAATTCAAAGAGCACCAATTTGCAGATATTTCGATGACCGGTGCCCCACCCACATCCATCCCATGATCTTGCAAGGTTCATGCATGGATGGCATGTGCTGTGTTCTTCTCATCATCATGTATTCATGGTATCCTTGGTTTCTTGGGCACTGAAGGTCATGACGGTCCAATTCTAAATATTTGTAACTATCCAACACATGGAATATCCCATGGATTTTCAATTTGCTGTTAGATCTGACCGTGCCACCCGTGATCATGACCAATATCGAGGACCCGTATATAGAATTACGCCTTATATCTTACTTCCTATCATATGTTCGCAGGCTTTTCTGGATAAATAGATGAGAAGAGAGGAGGACAAAGCCGCCAAGTACTCGACACTTTCACACCAATATTAGACGCTTGTTTCCAACATTCGTCGACCTCTGGTTTCCTCGGTGATGAAAAGAGCATCACATCTGTCCTCCGTCACGGCTATAGATATTTGGCCAACACTTCGATGGCTGAGAAAACGAAAGGCCGGACACATGCATAAGCATGGAGAATTAAACATCGGTGGACCTTAATTGTTGCTTCTGGGGATTTGATCACGCAACTACTTAAGCGTCACTTCCCGTTCCCATCATTATCACAAAACAAGAGATCCAGAAAGCAGCCACGAGTGGATGCTCTTCGCAGGGGCTCTGCCATCATCCAGGAAGTTTGACGATTTCGTGCAATTTGAGGCTATCATGGATCCAACAAAGTTAAAGCTATATCTATCATATCAGCAATCCCAGCAAATAAGGTGCATCGCCAACCACAGCAGACAGATGTTCTAGACTCGAACTAACATGACATTTTTGGAAGCAATTGTTAAATAGCTTACCATATCTACCTTCCCAGAAAACAAGAAAAGCTTACAAATGGTCAACACCGAACCATGATGATAACCTAAAGCACTCGGTTTATTCTTGAAAAAAAAAAAAAAAGGAAAAACAGATGGTGAACTCTCTATCATCCAAAAACAACGGATAGTGAAATAAGCCCTTTTACAAAAGCTTCTAATTATTATTTTTGAGATAGAACAGCATGGCATGATGTAGCTATGAGCAATGTTACAAAACACGTTACGTTTCTGTTTGCGTATACTTCTGGCCCAATGAAAATTGTTTATTGACGGTTAGATTAAAATATTTCACAACCGTCCCAACTTGATGAACGATGATAATCATTGTAAACATTTTTTATTTAGATGATATCTGATAAAGGAAATATGTACTTGGAATAAATAGAGAAAGAGCGAAGAAATAAAATATAAAATAATAAAATAAGTGTCCTAATCTATTTACACATTTTGTTTGATTCAAATTATTCCACACAGTGATAGATAGGTTAAGTTTGACTTTTCTTAATCCAACAATCAGACAATTCCTTAGCCATTTAAATCCATCTACACGTTGGATTAAAAATGTGGTGACATGAAATTACACAAAATTCATAGCTTATGACTCGCTTCATTTTTTTCGGGGTGATGGAGAGGTGCAAGCGCATGTGTCAAATCATTGCTTTCACTCTCATTTAAAAAAGGAGAATGATACCGTCCAGATTCCTACGTTACATCTGGGATTCTTTTCATGAGTTGTTCGCTTGGCTTACCTTATTTTATTTGGTCAGATCTTTTGTGTGGGAGATAGCGGAGCTATTCTCTCTCTCCTGTTTTTTCTCTTCCTTTCTTTTTTTTCTTCGTTGAAAAACTATGACATGATTACATCCCATGATCTATTAGACGGATAATGTTTATCTTGAAATGATTTTTGCAAGCATAAGTGGGAAGGTACGGGATGTTGGAATGATGTTGAATATTTTGGTTAAAACGTCACATACAAGAATATCCTTTTGATAGCCTTAAAAGTGGACATCAAACACAAATCATAAACAACATCTGTCTTAGATGAATTCCTACCAATAATCATGTAAAAAATATTTATAACTTACCCATAGAAGGTCTAAGGAAAGAGGGGGTTTAGGAATACACATTTCCCTTCTGACCTGCATATAGATATGATTTATGCAAAGATGCTCCCTTCCAACGTATGCATACCTCTTCTTGGTCCAAACGTGTAATATGCTATATATATATACACGCATTGGTATGCAAAATCAACACGGATGATCATTTCCCACTCTATTGTGGTCCCCTATCTTTCCTAATAAATGACACATTTTCAATTTTTTTTTCCTATATGACACAAGTTAACTGGCCAAAGGATGCATAGTGTGTATATTTTTTGTGACTCCTTTAAAAAATTTTGGCTCAGTACTTGTATTCATAAATCCAAAATCAATAATGAATATGAAATTTCTAAACACATAAGAGAATTTTCTTTTAAAACTTTTTATTATATGATTGTGGGCTGTGGAAGGCAGAGATGAGGTCTTGGGTTGGGTGTTTGCTGGGAGAAACTGTAAAATTAGTGTGAATATTCTTCAGAGAAATGGGTTTCTCTGCACCACACCTCACACCCAAACTCCACCCAAAATCTCACCAAGGGATCTTGATCATTCATGGGGTAGCGTTTGAGGGGGTTGGCTTGTTACTCATGCCTGTAAACACTCTCTCTTCTAGTAAGTAGGAGGGGCGTTGGAATGAGTGCTAATAGTGAGGTTTTGTTAAAACATTGTTCATCCTTTTTTTTCCCAGGGGTAAGAGGGATCTGCATCCATTTCCCAGTATAAATGGACACGGTATCCAGTCAACACACCATTACGAAAAAAAATCTATATCCCTCCTTTTCACTCTTCGACCTAAATGGCGGATCTCCACACACTCTGGGCCCTGGTCGAAACATAAAAGAACAACCGGGACATCCCCGCAAAACAACAACTACTCGTTAGATACTCTTTTCCCGCTTCCTCCACGTGGCCATCTCCCACTCGCTCTCTCGTCCAGTAGTGGACTACTCCACCCACCACTTCCGTGGCTCCACAGGAAACAGACACCTCCTTATAATATCACAGTGAGTCGTCGTCCGTCCCTCCTCCAATTACCCATCTACACACAATGCGAGTCTTCTTCTTCTCCCCAACTCTAATGGCTCCCCTCCTCCTCCTCTTCCTCCCCCTCCTCCACCTCACCTCTGCCACCACCACCGCCACCGCCACCACCACCCTCCAAACCCTCGAGGCCGACGACCCCCTCATCCACCAGGTCGTCCCCGAGGTCGAAGCCGAACACCTCCTCGACGCCGAGGACCACTTCGCCTCCTTCGTCTCCACCTACAAGAAGTCCTACCGCACACAGGAGGAGCGCGACCGCCGCTTCGAGGTCTTCAAGGACAACCTCCGCCTCGCCAGGCTCCACCAGCGCCTCGACCCCACCGCCGTCCACGGGGTCACCCGCTTCTCCGACCTCACCCCCGAGGAGTTCCGCCGCCAATTCACGGGGATCCGCAACCGGGGCGCGGTCCTCCGGTCCCGCGTCGGGGTGCCCGAGGCCCCGAACCTGCCAACGGATAACCTCCCCGAGGACTTCGACTGGCGTGACCACGGGGCCGTCACCGGCGTCAAGAATCAGGTACGAATTGCGGTTCTGCCACGGACCCGAGTTGCGAAAACCCAAAGTCCGGTTGAACAAAAGCTGACCCCGACGGCTTGTTCCGTGAGTCCGATCAAGAAAAGCTGACCTTAACAACTTGAAACGATTGGCAGGGTATGTGCGGGTCTTGCTGGTCCTTCAGCGCAGTTGGGGCTCTCGAAGGCGCGAACTTCCTCGCGACGGGGAACCTCGTGAGCTTGAGCGAGCAGCAGCTCGTGGATTGTGACCATGAGGTTTGTTGCTGCTCCTGACCCTCTGGGGGTTACAAATCTCTCTGGTGCTGGTTATATTTGGATGATACGTGTTCTTTTTTCTGCTGTTCCCTCTGTTTTGGGTGTATTTATTTAGCACGATCATTGGTGATTTGTAGATTCTTCTTCTTCTTCTTGGTTTTTTTTTTTTTCTGGGTAGTAGCTGGGTAGCTTCGAAGAATCAATGGATCCAGATCCTTGAATGATACACTTTGTTCTGTATCAAGTATACGAAGGGCTTGGTGTTCCTTGAATGAGATGTGGAGCTCGATTTTGGGAAATTACGTTTCATTAAGGGTTTGGATTTTTCTCTCTTTGATCCAGAACTGGGTGTTTTCTCTGAAAAAGGGGATCCGAAATCCTAAAGCCAGATTTGGGGATTTTAGCTACTTGGTCTTAGTAACTGGCAATACCTTGGCTTGAACTGGAGCTTGCGAAATCGAAATTTGGATATTATCGCAAAACCCGTTTTTGAGATATCCCCGTCTATTTTGCTTTTATGGTATCTGATTTTGGTATGTCTGGAATTGGAAACGTGTCACTTTTAAGATCTTTCAGAATATAGAACCTCAAAATTCCTTCAGGAAGATATTCAAACCGAGATTATTTCGAAAGAAGGCAGAAATCCAATTTTCAAACATTTGGGGTTTTTTGCCCCTATAAAATCATTGCTTCTATTGAAAATCAAAATTTCTTTCTGATGACCAACAAAGAACATTTACCAGAAAAGTGTTAGCCATCTCTTGCTTGATAACTGCCATTTTGTTTTATGGATAGTTAGTTCTGTAAGAATTTGATCTTTGTTGGCAATGTTCGTTGCCTTGAACTCTTTTTCAATAACTACGCCCTTCTAATGTTATTATGTGTGCTTGACGACTTGAAAAATCTGTTTTGGATAAAAGTTTGGATCCTACCTTACCTGCCCTTTTGACTTCATTTTATCTTAATAAAAATTTATTAGAATATGCCTTTGCTTCTCATTTCATCCTATTATCTTGTTGAATCTCCCATCATCGTTTCCTTGTCTAAACTCGTCTACCCATTTTTCTTTCACCATTCCCTGAATGTTGGCAAACCTATTCTCTGTTTGACATTTCAGAGTAAATGCTAAAAATTTGTACATCAGCTTGTGATAGGAAGAACTGCCAAACTGAACTGTGATAGCTTGTTATGATTGTCCACTTATCATTTTAATATGGTATTTCTTTCATAAACATACTCACACACATGGGCACACATTTACATGCATGTCTCTATATATTTTTGTACATGCAAGCATGCACAAAGTACAAACAACATAAGGTGAATAATTTCCAGTCACTTTCTTAGATCCGTAAGTGTGAGCCTCGGTTGAGCTCCATGAATGGTAAAGTAAGAAGAAGAGAAGGTGGAGAAGTGTATATATATATGTCATTACAATAGAAGATGGAGTGAGGTTGTTGTGCAATAACAACTAGCGATAACAAGGGTATAAAGATTCCCTCATATTTACAAGGTGTGGCACTTAAGTCTTGCATAACATGCCCCCTCAAACTCATGGCTTTGGTAGGAGCTTGAGTTTGCTTCGCAAGAACTGAAACCTTGATGTATGTAGTGGTTTAGTAAGAATGTCAGCCAGTTGTTCAACAGTAGGCAGATAATGGGCAAAGAGCTCCTTCTTGACAACACGATCACACTTGAAGTGGTAGTCAATTTCGATGTGTTTGGTGCACGAATGAAAAATTGGATTACTTGTCATATATTTGGCCCCAATATTGTCATAGTAAATAGTTGGAGGAGTTGAAGGTGACTGTCCGAGTTTGCGAAGGAGGGATTGAAGCCATATGACTTTAGCCGTGGTATTTGAGATGGCTTGATGCTTTGCCTCTGTAGAAGAACAAGCGACGGTGGGTTGTTTCTTGCAACACCACGAGATTGGTGCACGATCCAAATAGATGATAAATGTTGTAGTACTCTTGCGATCATCAAGGTAGAAGCCCAATTAGAGTTTGAATAGGCAAGAAGGAGCTTGGAAGAGTGGAAAGGAAATTTCAGACCAAGGGGACACTACCTTTGAGATAGCGGAGGGCTCGCTTGAGAGCTTGGAGATAAGCATCTTTGGGACAATGCATGACCTGGCTTAACCAATTAAGTGCAAATGCGATGTCTGGTCGGGTGAATAGTAAATATTGGAGGCTTCTGATGACTTTACGAAACATGGTGGAATCTGAAATTGGCTTGCTGGTGGTGTTACTGAATGTTTTGACAGTAGCTGCAACCATTGGAGATTTGACTACTTTTATGCCGTCAAGATTGAATTTTAATAACAAATCGACAATGTAGTGTTCTTGGGACCAAAATAGACCATTAGGAAGATGTGATATTTGAATGCCAAGATAGAAAGATGGTCTCCCAAGATCGCAAACTGGAAACTCCTTGGAGAGTTCATTTTTAATATCTTCAGTAGCAGAGGAAGAGAAACATAGCAGTAATATGCAACCAAGGTTTGACATATCGCGATATATTGGCGATATATCACATATCGACGGGTCGGGTGATATCGATACCACCCACAGTGTATTTTTCCTAGATATCGGTGATATATCGCCGATATATCGGGCAATATTTCCAAGATATCGGCGACATATCGCCGGTTGGGTGGGAAATGGCGCTGTTGAAATGGGATGGCTGGGCGGGAGGCCTGAAGTTGAAAATGGCAGGGTTTGGTTGAGCAAGAGGCGTGAGATTGAAAATGGTAGGGTTGGGTGGGAGGAGTCCACAGACACACACACACACACATGTTTTTTAGGCATTCCTTTATGATATATTGGTAATAAAAATGTTAATTTTAAATTTTTGTGACATTTTTTTTATATTTTATGGCTTTCTGAGTGATTTTCAAAAAATTCACCGATATCAGCGATGTATCCCTGATATATCCCTTTTTTGACTTGTCGATACGATATCGATATCGATATTTAAAACCTTGTATGCAACATATGTGGAAGTATGAATAGAGAAGTATCTGTTTTGGAGCCGTGGAAACCCATCCCGTTGAGGAATTTTGAAAGTCAATGAAACCAAACATGTAGGGCTTGCTTAAGTCCATATAAGGATTTGTTCAATTTACAAACATTCACGGGATGGTCAAGGTGAGCAAAGCCTTGGGGTGGTGTCATAAAGATGTCCCCATCAATAAGACCACGGAGAAATGCATTTTCAATGTCAAGTTGACTCATAGTCCAACAATTGGCTGCAGCTAAGGCTAGAAGACAAACAGTGGTGTGCTTAATGACGAGGCTGAAGGTCTCACAGTAATCAAGTCCCTCTTATTGATGAAATCCTTTGGCAACGAAGCATACTATGAATTGTTGGACACTTCCATTAGAATTATGTTTTATATGATGTATCCAATGATTATCAATAACATTCATATGTGGTTGTTAAGGCACCAATGTACATTCATTATTTTTTAATAAAGCATCAAATTCTGCGGTCATTGCTGCATTCCAATTTGAATCCTTGATAGCTTTTAAGAGAAGGTTGTGGGTTCAAGCGTTGTGGAGGATAGCAAAAAGGTGGGGAGTGGGTGGCGTATGGCAGAAGATGTTTTTTTTTTAAGATCCCATGCATGGATCAAGTGACCATGGTATGAGTATGAATGGAAATCTAGGGTGGTTGTGGTGGTGGATGGGCAATGGAAGATGGAGATATGGATGGATGAGGTGGAGGTAATGGGGGTATAATTGGTGGCTTGGGAGGGAAAGGGTAGGTGTAAGGTAAAAGATCTGTTGGAACAGGACATATGGGTTGGGATGTATTTGGTGGAATGCTCGTTGTAGCGCGATGGTAGGGATACAAGGATTCATCGAACATAACAAATCTGGAGATAAGCGCCTTCTTCCTTGTGGTATTGTTATAGCTAGGATATGCCTTGTGATGAGCACTATACCCCAAGAAGATATGAAGGGTGGAGAGTGGTTGCAACTTGTGTGAGGAATAGTCACGTAACAGTAGGTACCAATCGCAACCAAAGCTTCAGAGAAAGGCATAGTTCGCCGTCTTGCCATAAAGGAGCTCATATGGAAAATTTCCACCAATAGCTATAGAAGGTAAACTATTGATGATGTGAATGGCAGTGTGAAGAGCATAATACCAGAAGTGTCAGAGCATAACACCAACATAATATCGTTGGTGCCAGAGTTGAATAGGAACCGTTGCAGCTGAAAGAACAGAGATGGATGATAGCGGAGGGTGAGGTGTGGACAACATGTTGGTTGGAATCCACAGCTGATATAGCTCATGTTTAGCTTTCCCTTTGAGGAGGGGTTGATTTCTTACACGATCCTTCACAACCACATCATTGGAATCAAAGGTGATAGAGTAGTTATTGTCAGAGGCGAGTAAATTGATAACAAATTCTTCTCAAGATGTAATGTGGAAGATGGAAGACAAATAATGGAAGTGCCAATATTGGAAATGCACGCACCTTGACCATTGGTGAGACGAACTTCATCAAATCCTTCATACTTTTGGTTAATGTCCAAGTTGCCTTCGAATCCAGATGCCAAAGTTTGAGAGTTGGAGAAGAAGTGGCATCAATAGAGTTTGTTGCACTGTAGGTGATGATGGCTAGAGGTCCTGATCAAATCTATAGTAACAATTGATCTCAATGTGGTTAGTGCAACCACATAATTGGCATGGATTAGAAGGGAAGCGCATTGAGCGATTTGAAAAGGCACGACCACGATCTCTATTTCCTAGAAAGGATGTGCGACTACAGGTGGTTCATTGGCCTCAACCACGAGGATTGGAGCCTCAACCTCTAATAACTATATTAGCAGCAATGGTAGTATTATCAGTAAGAGATTGGTACCTCAATAGCTGTTGTTCATGATTTAATAAGTGGCCAATAAGTTCCTCATAAGCATGGTTTTAAAAAAAGCACCTCGAGGTGAGGTAGGCCAAAATAGCCTTGAGGCGGTAGCCTCGGGCTGTCGACAAGAGGTGTGCGCCTCACTTTGGTCGAGGCGGTTTGAGGCATTAAGGCATATCTAAGGCGTCGCCTTAGGTGCAACAGTGTCGTGAGTGTAGCACTTTGGCATGCGTTGGACAATCTAGTGTACAGCAACGTCCTTTAAAGACTTGGGTCTTCCTTGTATGTAGTAAGTGTTGAAGATTTCTACACTTTTCCACCTAATCTGGCCAGATTTGGCAAGAAGAAGTTGGATCCGACGTTGCTGCAGCTTTGGGTGGCACCTTCCAGTTCTATTCAGCGTTGTATGTACATCATGGTTGCTGAAACCCTAGATCTAGTGAGTGGAGATGCCATCAGAGACTAACCAACGAGAGGAGCGGTCATTGAAGCAGTTTTGGCAGTTTTGCAAGATGGTGTGTAGCACATTTTGCCATAAAACCTTAACGTGCTTTGTCATTTCTTTTTATGACAAAATGCAATTTAAAAGGAAACTTGCTTCATCTAATTTTCCAGTTGACAACCATTTGGATGATTCTACAATGGTAAGGTTTAGCTACGCTAGCAGTAGCAGCTAAACCTGTTGGAAAATGGCAACTTGCCTTAAGTAGAGGCTCCAAAATGGCCTATTTCGGTCATTTGACTTTGTTAGTCTTATTTATTTCTTAGGTTTAGGTCATTTAGGTTGTTTATTTAATTACTAATATGTTTTAGATTACATTTCATTACATCATTTACACGTTTGTAGTTGTGTTATATTTTTTAATTGAATCTTGTGGTCCAATTGTTATGTTTTTAAACGTCATCCCTCGTTTAATTTCGTTCTTTCAATGTTGTGATAGATAAAAAATGTCATGAAAGTATGTTATTTAACTTATTTACATTATTATTTTCTTATTAACACTTAATAAGTATATATCATATCATTTCTCTATATTTTTTATACTAATCCTGAGACTTACATCTCGTCTCGATGAAGGCAAACTGCCTTGATATTGCCTAACGCTTTTTAAAACCTTGCTCATAAGAAATGGGGTCTGAGCAATTTGTGGCAAAGGTTACCACAGAGTTGTAATTGGGCCCAAACCACTAACTTGGCCTTATTCGTATAATTTGTAATAGAGGAATCACCTTTCCTGATAGATGTAAGTGCAGCCTTGTATTGAAAAACATTTGAGCAAGATTGAGATAGAAATAGCGCTCAAGAAATAACCATGCCTTACAAGAAGAAGGCAGGTGTACGAGTTGCGAGCATATGTCCTTGGTGATGGAGGTGAGGATCCAGCTCATCACAAGTTTGTTCTTCCTTTGCCACTGTAGGTAAGTAAGCATTGGATGGGCCCATATTATTGTCAATATCAGTAATATCAGGAGGAAGTATAGAGCCATCGATGAATCCATAGAGATCATATGTGCAAAGAAGAGGGGTGATTTTCCCTTTTCATAATGTGTATAGTTAGAGATCATATGTGCAAAGAAGAGGGGTGATTTTCCCTTTTCATAATGTGTATAGTTAGAGTTGTTTAACTTAGCGTTGGCTGCAAGCTGTATTGGCTGTGATATCATGTGAGCCTCAGTTGAGCACCATGCATGGTAAACTATGAACGGGAGAAGGTAGTGAAGGAGGAAATGAGGTTGCATGACCTATGGCACATCAGTGGCTGCCCCTGTATATATATATACGTCGTTACAATAGAAAGATGAGGTGAGGATGTTGTGCAGTAACAACCTGCGATAACAGGGGCTTAACAATTCCCTCATATTTACAGGGTGTGCCACTCAAGTATTGCACCCTCTAACAACCCCGCGCTGCTCAGCTTCAGCTTTTGATCCTGCTTTCTTCAGAATGTTTTGTTACCCTAATTCTCATGATGCCTACAGCTTCCGATCCTGTTTCCTTCAGCACCTCAATTTTATTTCTTCGAACTTCTCTTATGACTGGGATGCCCTTGTTTGTATCTGTTTGCCTACCTTTGTTTTCTGATTGTGTTTCTTCATTCTATGTTGATGATCCTTACTGACCTAGCGATTTCACTTGCAGTGTGACCCACAACACCCCCGTGACTGTGATGACGGTTGCAATGGTGGTCTGATGACCACTGCCTTTGACTACTTGATGGAGGCGGGTGGGGTCGAGAGTGAGAAAGACTATGCTTACACTGGCATGGATGGTACCTGCAAATTCGACAAGTCCAAGATCGCCGCATCCGTTTCAAACTTCAGCGTCGTCTCCATTGACGACAAGCAGATTGCAGCGAATCTCATGAAACATGGGCCCCTTGCAGGTAATTGACAAGCTCAAGCCATCATTCTATTCTAGCAACCTCTCCCTTTTGGTCCCCATGCTTATCCATGCTACACTCCTGATTACTGTCAGGCAGAGTTTTCCTAAATGCATGCAATCGTTTGGCTCTCTCTACTTTTTGCTTTATGAGTTCTTACTGCAAGACGCGTTTGTGTATGCAGTTGGGATCCATTCTATATTCATGCAGACCTACATCGGCGGAGTGTCGTGCCCGTATATTTGCAGCAAGATACAGGATCATGGTGTGCTACTTGTCGGTTACGGTGCCACAGGTTTCGCCCCTGTTCGGTTGAAGGACAAGCCGTATTGGATCATCAAGAACTCATGGGGAGAATCGTGGGGGGAGAACGGGTACTACAAGATCTGCAGCGGCAGTAACGTCTGCGGGGTTGAATCCATGGTGTCCACAGTCTCGGCCATCGACACAACCTCTCAGTGATATTGATCATCTGTAATATTGTACTTGCACTAGTATCCTATCATCTCCAGATTTGCATATATCATGTTAGCTTTAAGTGTGCTTGTAAGGTAGGCAGCGCAAAGGGTAAACTGAATGCACGGTGGTGTACCTATTGTAATACTTGCTTCCGCTTTAGTCTTTCTTTGGAGAATGGAACCAGATGGATAAGGCAATTGGTCTGACGTTGAAGTTTAAAAATGATCTCAGAATGATTAATTACTTCAGAAAAATGATGTGCTTGCAGGAGTTGAGGATTACTATCTTTCAAGTTTGTCTTGGGCATGTTGGATGCTCAACCTGGGTGGCTGGTTAGCTCCAAACTGAACTAGAACTAGCTCCTCTCAATTGTCCTCCCATTTGAGCTCGGGCTTTCACATATGATCCAGGCTTTGATGCCTTTTGTTTCCAAATTTGAAATTGCTTAATGAGTTGCAGCAACAGTGAACAGTTGTACAAAGCCCCTGGAGCTTAGCTGGCCCAACTTATGGCAAGCTAAATGGACTCATCTATCATTGCCAGGTATCATTTTCTCGCTACTGTTTTTTTTTATTGTTTGTTCCAAGCAAATCTAACTGATTAGATGGTTTGTAGTTGCTGACATTTAACTTGCAGTGTCATTTACCGATTTAGGAGAGAATTCCAAAGATGTTTCAGGAGTGAATGAATATAACCATCCAATATATATGTAGATCAACGACCACATGCGACTAAAATGTTGGAACTCTTAATTCTTAGAAAGTATCTAAATTTGATTCGAGTTCAAAACACAAGGTTGGTTTCATGTACTTGGCAGGTTTCCTTGATGACCTACATTGTGTATCATAGGCCTCATGATATGAAAGGACATACGCTGCAATACTACTCTTTTTTGATAAATAGGTTACATGCAATGCCACAGCCTCCATCCTTGATCTTTGAACCAATTCTTCTCAGCAACAAACAATTCTACCTACTATGACAGTTCATTATGGAAGCTTTGAACATTTGACATATAAGTAGATATATTGAGCGCGTGAAAACTAACTGCGGCCATATATATATTATGTTGAGCAACATGGAACGAGAAGCAATAGGAAAATAAGTGGTTTCTATATTTAAAAAAAAAAAAATGCAACTTCATTTGTTTACATTGTATCAGCCTCTGACGATTCGTCTATATGTAGAATTCCTGTATCACAAGAAAGGGATTTTTACATATGAATCTTTGGAATCATTTTCAATTGCACAAATATTCTTGACTTCTATTATTTACACAAAAGGCCCCTAAATTTTCTCTACTTTAGAAAATTGAGTCATCCATTAATTCTGTCAAATTTAAACGAGTTGGACTACAAAATAAGGCCCTTAATTTTCGCGTTCAATGGGTGAGGGCCCTGCAGATCCACAAACCTACGGAGAGGGCAAATAAGGGGCCCAAGTAGACTTGGCTAGAAGCTTAATTAATGGGTAAAGCCCAACCTGTTTACGGCTCAAGTTTAACAAACCCAATTTGACAAAAGAAAATAGAATATGAAAAGCCGAAGAGGCTACGGCAGGGTCCTTCATCTTAAAGATTGACTCAACTGTTTGAAGGATGGAAAGAGATTGAAGATAGAAGGAGATTATGAAGAGCACAAGGACGTCACCTTCCCCTCCAAGTCCAAGAAGAAGAAAGTTAGTCTTCTAGTCTTATATATATTTGTCTTGTGGGTATGCATTAAAACTCTATTTCTTGCTAATCTTGGGATGTAACTTAACTCCTCTATCTGTGTGATTGCTTGAATCTTTGTGCTTGATTCATGATAAGTACTTGGCACCTCAGTTTAGAGAATCTTTTTTGTGATGGCATGTCAAGGTACTTAACATGCACTTACACCCATCGCTCTGGAGTAAGCATTATCCCTAGTCCTGGTACCATATCTCAATGCTGTGCACAACCAACACCTTTTTAACAGGAGGGCAATGGGTGGATGGTACCAACACGTTCTCAGGTGCAATTTATTTTGCTTCTCCTCCGGTCAATCTCCCATTCGACTTCACAGTGGGATAGGCCATTCAATTCATATGGCTGACGCTTTCATTAAAGAATCATATAACTTGCGAAACTGGATTACTGAATGCATTCTGGTATTCAAACACAAATTTACTAACAATGCTCTCCTCCTTTGAAGATACAGTCTATGCAATGAGTTTGTTCATATTGAGATTTTTTCATTACACAAGTTAAACATTTTTAAGCAACATATCAATACTTATTGTAAATATGATACTCAACCTAAGGGTAAAAAGATCAAAAATATAACTTTTTAACAACATTTTTCTTTGATTTGAACATATAATAATTAATTTATCTCACAGACAAATACTTCCACTGAACATGCATAACAAAAATAATTTATCTCTCATTTATCCTTCTATTCCTTCTCCACTAAAATTTATCTCTCGAAATTTATCCAGGGTAAACAAATTTGTACCTTAATTTGGTAGATTCATTGAGAGGAGTGGTATTGGTAACTGATGGTTTGGGTTGCTGTTTTTGGAAAGCATCTCTCTCAGCATATGGCTCGTCACGTTGCTCAGGCTACGTTTGGGTGTGTGGCATATCTCACAGGGATATCTCACTGAAGTGTAGTGGGTGACGATGCTCCATGTGGACTCTCTGGTCACCCCTTAAAACCCACCTCATTACATCTTTTTGCGAATTTTCACGTAAAAAAACATTGTCACCACATCTTTCTCCGAATTATCGTATAAAAAAAATTATCCGACCATACGGTCACCGTTTATCTCACCACACAATCAAACGTCCCACTCATATCCCAAGGAATAAACTTTATTCCGCGATGAAATACGACCTCAAAGTTTAAAAGGAAATCTTAGGGGCAAGTTTTTGGAGGAGATTATCCTCTTTTTTTCCAAGAGATGACCTTTATTTATCTCACGTGACAATTTAACCTTTTATGATATCTTTATTTAAGGATAATTTAATTTGTATTTATTTAAAGGTTAATCTATCCCTTTATTTATCCTTTTAAATTTATTCACACCTCCCGTGGTATCATAAGATAATCTCATTTCTTAATTTTCGTTCAATAAATATGAATAAAAATTAATTCAAGTAAACAAGATTAAGGGTCGTCCCCTGTTTCAAAAAAATTAACGCATATCAAGTCTTCTCTATCGTAAACTAACCCTGGAGGACGAAATAGACGCTGTGCTCGTAAAGATGACTTCCAACGTGGAGAGATTCCGAGGTGGCAGCACCATCCGCGTCCCTGTCACAACGTACGATGACCCCCAACTCCTTCTTCATCCACCAATCCTCGGATCCATTTCTCCACCACCCATCCCCACTCTTCCACGTGGTTAGGGCCACACATGACGTAATTCTCATGTAATCTCCCTTCTACGCGTCTCCTCCCTCTCAACTCCGGAGTTCCCAATCCCTTCTCAAATTTTGGATTGAACAATAAACCAACCTCTCGGGTTCAATCTAGGCTGGCTCCAAATTTATTTAATTAAATTTAAAATATTAAACAAAAAAATTCATGTGAGGGCTAACACTCATGCTTCCACCTTAATGTAAAATACATTGACATATTTTCACCTTTAACGATGTATTCTGGATGAAGTTAACTTAAAAAGTAAATTATTTATTATTTAAGGATAATTTTTTATTTATTTAAAATTAAAATATATCGATATATTTTCATAATTCAATAAATATGTTTCGGGTCAAGCTGTAAGTTATTAACTCACAACTTTGATTAAAAACAATTATCTTATATTCGAAGGTGAATTTAATGTTT
Organism: Thalassia testudinum; assembly: GCA_037157565.1. Lineage (NCBI taxonomy): Eukaryota > Viridiplantae > Streptophyta > Magnoliopsida > Alismatales > Hydrocharitaceae > Thalassia > Thalassia testudinum. Next base: position 16,689,886 of record JAZHRO010000039.1, read on the forward strand.
AAGATTTAGATTTAAGGTTTAAGTTTAGGAAAGTAATTATCTATATGGAAAGTATTTTTTCACTTGAAAAAATATTTTTTAATCTTTGGGTAAACACTAAACCTTGAATCTTAAGGGTTAGTTTATTTGTAGGTTTAGGAAAGTCATGTTAAAAAATGTGAAATTAGTGTTAATCTACAATTGTGTTTACTTACAGAGTAGTATTAACATCAATTTATATTTACTTGAATTGGTGTTAAATTGTTATGTTAAGTTGTGGTGTTAATCCTTGTGGTGTTTACTTGATAATGGTGTTAAGTATATAAAACATGAGGGACATTAGAGATATGAGTGGTGTATAATTTTAACATGGGTTTAACTAACATCAATTGAAACAGATGTTAGACAAACTCATGTTAAAGTAGGTAAACTCAAGTTAGTAAATTGGAGGTTAAGTAATCAAGTAAATAGGAGTTAACCTCCCTTTCGAGGGATTAACTCCCAAGTAAACTATACCTAAATATTAAATCAAAAGGTGAAAAATCACTTTTTATGAGACAAGTTACTTTTCATATGTGAATAATCATTTTGCATTTAAATTTTGATTGAAAATTAAAATACCTATTTATATTTTCATTTTTAACCAGCATATTTTAATTTTTAATCGATATATTTTGATTTTCAACTAATCAAAAATTAAAATACACTGATTAAATATCAAAATATATCAAATTTGGACGCATTTGTATCAGCATAGTTAATTAATAAGTAAAAATTTGATATAAGTTAGAACTGATCTTAGATCACATTTGAATCTGACGGATCAGGCTTAGAACTTGACCAGGGTGGCTCTATCCTGTGCCATGCCCTACTCACTTGGGGGGTGTTTGGTTGACTGGTTAAGTGAGTTTATATCAGGTTAAGTATTTAACTCACCACTTAACATGTCCTTTATTTACGTCGAGTTAAGTGGACTTAATCCAAGATAAAATTATTTCATCTTATCTGTGAAATAACTTTAACTCACCAAAATATCCAAACATATTAACTCACTTATTCCATCATCTATTTCACTCATTTTTTATTCCCTTACTTATTCCATAAACTTATTTTTTTTACCAAATAGAACCTTATATCTCATTTGATAAGGGAAATAAATTTGTGAAATAAGTTAAAGAAATTAAATAAATGATAAAATATATAAGTTAATCTGTTTGGATATCTTCATGAATTAAAATTAATTTAAAAAATAAAATAATCTCATATCAAATTAAATCTCCTTAACTTAACATAAATAAAAAATAAATTAAATAACAAATTAAATATTTAACGCATCAACCAACCACCACCGTAACATCTACTCCAAATGGCTATCATCACCTCCGAAACACGCCCACGCATCGTCGTCCATCGTATAGATTAACGCTATCCCCACCCCGGGCCCCACTCCCCACGTACATACGCCCCGCATATGCGCCACGTGTACGGCCCACGTTCCTCCTCCCTCCCTCTGTCTTTAAAAGCCTTCCTTCCCACCACCCTCTCTCGCTCACTCACACCCCTCTCCTCTCCCCTCGCGCGCCGATCGGCGACCTATCCGAGCTGATCCTCGAAACCCTCGACCTCGTCGGGTATCTCGCGGAATCCATCCCATTCGATTAGGTTTTCCGCTCTCGATCGGTGCTGACAGATTGATAGATAGATAGATACATAGGTGTCGAGGGGAAGAAGTTGGAAGCGAGTGAAGATGAGGAAGTGCTCGCACTGCGCCCACAACGGGCACAACTCGAGGACGTGCCCCAACAGGGGGCCGAAGCTGTTCGGTGTGCGGCTTATGGGTGGCGGTAGTGGTGGGATAAGGAAGAGCGCGAGCATGGGGAACCTCGGCGGCCTCGGGCGTGGCCACTACGAGGGCAGCGACCACGGGGAGGGCGCTGACGGCTACGCCTCCGAGGACTTCGTCCCCGGTTCCTCCTCCGCCTGCTGCGATCGCAAGAAAGGTAATCTCTTTGCCGAACCCGTGATCGAAATGGTTGGGTTTCGTGCTTGTTTTGCGCCGCAACACACACCACCGCCACCCACCCACACCCCCCCCTCCCCGCCCACCACCCGGATTTCTCAAATGGCGAAAGATCGGGTCTTGACTGTTGCTAGGTGTTTCCCCAGGTTGCCCCTTTATCCCGAATGGATCAGGAAGGAGGACATAGCTTTGTGTTGAAATCGTCTGTGGGTGGTTCCGATATGTGATGCAAAGTGGGGAAGCTTAGGTCTAGATAATTTGAAAAGAAAGTGGAATATGGCGTAGACGAACAAAAATCGATCTTTTATCTATTCCTTTCTCGCCGTCGGAAGAGGCGATGGATGTCTTAACCATCTGATAGACTGTAGACTTCCTCTCCTTAGACCTGAGTGTGCACGGTTTAGCTGTTGGTCGGGAATTGTTCCATTTTCAACAATGTAGCTTGTCTGAACCTTTCTAAGGCATATGTCTGCAATTCTTGGGTGGATTAGGTCCACCTGATTGCTTGCGGGGCTTGGGAGCCATGTGGAGGCTTTTTTGTATAACCAGCTCCATTTGACCATTTGAGCTCCTTGTGCTGTATTCATGCTGCTATTAGTAATTAAGAAAGTGCAATACTACAATTTAGCTCCTAATTGTTATGCGTCTTGCCCTAAGAACAATGACCCACTGATGGCGATCTAGCAGTGAAGTCCTGGTGCTTTGGGTGCTGGGGATTTGCTTATCTCATTTACATCTGAGCTGGATGGGGATCTTGGTCAACTTATCGAGTTGTGGGCCTGGGTTAATAGAGGTGAAAATGGTGACAAATGATCCACCTTGGTATGCCCATCTGAATAATTGGTTTCTAGATGCTGTTTACATTTACACACATGAGAATAGATGTTACAATTTTTCCTTTTCAAAACTTTGTGAGATGGTTATTCAGGAAAAAGAAAAAGGTGAAAGTGGCAGAATAGCACTTATAAGTTAAGTGAAAATTTTGATGTTATATTATGATCTTTCAAATATGCAAAATTTCAGTAGCAACATTGACCTTGATGCCAAGCCTGGAAGGTATCAAGTTGGGTCCTTAACAGTTAGAGTTTGACAAGGATATCCAGCACAGCAATAAAATTGTCCATCGACTGGACAAATGACATGTGACAAATAAAAACAAGTCAAGACACAATTCTAGGTCTAACCATATATACACCCCTTATCCCATAGTTTCCATGAGTAACCTTCCCAAAGAAATGAAAGCATGTTGAATTTGTTGCTGCACCCAATTCATGAGGTCATTTGTTTTTAGAATCAATAAGACGTACCTTTCACATTGTGATGCTTAGACACTGTTTCTTGTGAGCTAATCCCTTGATTATCCTGTTGGAGAGAGTTATCCTCTACAATGCTATTGGGTCATGTGAGTGGACCCATGGGGAAGGAAGTAGGAGGTTTTAGGTTTGTGGTTTCTGATGCAATATTCTCTGCAACAACTTTTTCTAACTTCCAATACAAAAAAATGTAATAATTACTTCTATTACAACAAGTATCACATCCTATTCGCTATTTATCCTACCATACAACAAAACACCTTAACCTCATTAATCCAACTGGACCAACTCATCACCCTATCTCATCGCCAATGCATCCTATGTACACTTCCATCACCAGCTTCATGTTTGATGCGTAGTTATCCCACTTATCTCCAGCATTACTAACTTCACTTTCCTACATCTTGCCATTAAAACTTTCTTGATGATTTTTTGTTTTCTGTCAAGAGCCTGTAACCAGGTGCTTGATGAATATGTGGGAAAAACATAGATTATTTATCTTCCCTGCAAAATCCACCTCCTGTCAGTTAGGTAGCACAGGAAAGAGAATAAAATTATCTTTCCCACATCTTTTGGAGGATAAGTAGAGTATGTAAAAAAGCTATGGGGAAAATAAATGGATAATGTTTTCCTGTGTTTCCTTAAGATCCAAAACTCAAGTGCTATCTACTTGCACATGCACACAGACTTAACTTCATTCAAATCAGCTTCACACTTGACAGATTTTCTCTATTGTCACAATATTTAGCTGTCAGAAGAAGTAGCATTTGGTTGCAAATATGGTCTAAAAAATACCGGCCGACACAAGTAGCATTAGGTCCTTTTCCAAAAAAAAATAAAAAGAGTAAGCATCTACATAAGTTATTGTTTTAGGGCTGTATATACCAAATTTGTCTTTATCTATCATAGAATACTAAACAAGTTCACTCGTCATTCTACCATTGAAAGTTCTCAACCTTGAGCTTTTACCACCTTCAAGTCCGAAAAAGCTATCCTTTTGTTTTGACTAGTTAGAAGGTAATGGAAATTTCTCCCCCTTCTCTCCTCCTCTTCTGCCTGTCTGGTCCCTGCCTTTGCACCAACAAAAGTGACGAAAGCTAGACTGATTCTGTGGTGTAGTAAATGTCAACATTCATTAGATTCTTGATCTTGACTCCTAATGTACTATTTTGGTTTCTAGGCTTGATATTATTTTGATCGGAATGATTGAAATATGTACACTTAAGCCAAACTACCACGAATTGGCACCAATGGCAGTTAATTTGTTTACACATATTGTCATCTGAAGTTAACAATTGACTTTCCGCTGTCCATCCCTCAAACAGCGCTTGAAGAAGGTAGTTGCATAGCTGGTCAAATCATCCATCAATTTGTGCAAGGGCTATTGATTCTTGCTTTCCTTCCAATTCCAGTGTCTGTAATCTATGCACACATTAGGGATAGGGATCGATCTTTCTTCTTTACGTTACTACAAAGCTGCATCGGTTTTATTTGTCTACACATATTGTTGTCCGGAGTTAACAATCCTCTTTGGGTGTTGATAGAATAGAATTTGACTATATGCTTAGAGACTTCATAGGAATCATCGAACTTTAAGTTAGCATGGGTTATGGTATTTCACCTCTTAAAAATTATGTTGGAGGAAGTATAGACATTTATTTCAGTTCTCACTATATTAATTTCCTTTAAACCTCCCTAAGGGATAGCTTCAGATTTACATTCTTTGGGAATAGACTTATTTTCTTTCTTTCTTTCTTTTTTGAAATTATTGTGTTATTTAGCATGCTACCTATGAACTTGATAAATAGTCATCGATTCAAACAATGTCATGGTTGATTTGAGATTGATGGCTCACCACATATTGTGGTGATGGCATTGATCACAATATCAATACAGAAAGTTTGATCAGCACAGTTGCTATTTCTGTAGGAAAAGTGTCTTGCTTGTATTTGTAAACATTTGGCTTGCTGGGTGCAGGAGTTTGTTCTGTTTTCTTAATTTTTCCTCAACATAGGCTACTGCTTTGAGAACTCATCCAATCACCTTTCAAGAAAAAATGGCCTAGTCCTGTTTTAATGGAAGTTTGATAATTTATCCTGTTAATGTGGTTTTCATAAAGAAACTTGCATGCTTTCATTTGGACATGTAATTATTCTTTTAGTATGCCATGCATTGGCTTGGGTGGACTTTCCAATGTGAAGGGCTCACTTTCACTCCTACATCGTATTTTTTTAGTAGTGTATACATTCTTTTTGGCATGATTTTTTATCCATTAATATGATGTTCTCCAGGGTAATTGAATTTCCTTATGATTGGATAGTCTTCCTTATCAATCCCATGGTCAGAATTGGATTTTAGTGTTTTTTTTGGTCCGGATTTGTTGAATATATGACCCATTGATGGAGGGGTATAGAAGCACCTGATTGTGTTAAATTTGTAACTTGTAATGGGCCTTAGTTCCTAGCAATTGTCAAAATTTTCAAGTAGAAGAATGATCATGGAGCATAGTAATTACTTGGTAGGATTCATTCAGCTCATCTTATAGGAGCCGGACAACTCTGTCTCAAGAATGAAATGTTATTGGAATTATTTATATCCAATTCATCTCTTGCAACCATATCACATCCCCCATCTGATGGCCTCTGGGAAGAAAAAGGTTTAGCCAGACTCATCTCTGTTTTTCCTCAGAACTGATACTAGTAGACTGGATCCTCAATCGATCTCCTCATTGTGGGAATCCTCTGAGGGATGGTCAAAAATCTGCATCAAGAAGAGTCTTTTTACATGAGGTAGGTGAAAGTGGAAGGGGAAAAGCTTTATTATTAATATTATTTGGATAAATTAAAGGATAGGTACATCAAAGTAACATGCTTTGTTTTTTCACACACTTTTTCCAGAAGATGGCACTTGCAGACTTGCAGTACAATAACCTGATTCTGAGTTGAAAATCTAGCCACAAGATGGTGCTTTAGTTATGTTTATACTATATTCATCTAATGAGCTTTCTTTTTCCATCAGGATTTTATCACTTGATTAGAGGCATTGGAGGATTTATCTTTTGATTGTCTATCTCTATATTTTTCCATTGATTCCTTCCCTAATACTTTGTCACACTTCATCTTTGACTTGTCATCATTTGTTTTTGGTGGATATCATTTGTTCTTGTTTTGTTTCCTAAATCCATTAACAATGGGTGCTTGTAACACAATCTCAGTCCTTAATCTGTAGATGTTTACACATGTATGAGGAATTTTTCTAGTATGAGAAGTACACTAAACCCTGGAAGGAAAAGATTCTCTCAAAAATAAAAAAGGAAAATCTGTAAGGAAAAGAAATGCCTGCATTTGCTGCTCCTGCAATTTAAATGTTACCTGTATAGGAACCACAATGACCAAACCATCCGTCCCCCAACCCAGATAACACACTGACACACGGATTATCTGCTAGCATGGACAGATTTTCTAGGTTGCTTTTCTGGGGATCTTCTTGTTTGCTCACTCTCTTTTTGGCAAATGTCATTTGAAGGTTCCGTGGCTATTCCCATGACATGCATCAACAAGCCATGATTAACTTGCTAGGGCATAACCATGGTTATGAGGCTTTGATTAAACCTTTTTACATTTAAATAGCTACATAAAGATTTATTGTCTTCGAAAATTTTTGAATTTCTTGTAGAGATCCTTTCTTGACTTGTTACGCATTGTTACTCGATTGTCTATGCGTATATTTGAATCTATCCGCATAGTATGGTCTGCTATAAGAAATTTGCAGAATTTTTAAATTGGAACTTATTTCCTTTCTTTAAAAAATTAACAAAATTTTTGTTCTGCATTGCATTTGCATTAATTATTTGTCAGCATACAACCATGCTATACTTCATGCTGCCTATGAACTTGTCTATATTGTTTTAGTTTCTTGTTTTTTACTGTTTTTCTTGCCATCTAGGTGTACCATGGACAGAAGAGGAGCACCGAAAGTTCCTCGTTGGCCTCAAAAAGCTAGGGAAAGGTGACTGGAAAGGGATATCTCGGAATTTTGTTGTATCAAGAACACCTACTCAAGTCGCCAGCCATGCTCAAAAGTATTTCATTCGCCAATCTAATGTTTCTCGAAGAAAACGAAGATCAAGTTTGTTTGACATTGTGGCTGATGAGGTCCATTTCTTGTCCCCTTTCTTGTTTGATTCCTACTTCTGTGCATGCATTTCTTTTGTCTATTGAGCTTGCCTTGGGCTTAGGATTGATAGCCCTAATTGAAGTCAAGCTTGGAGTCATAGTTGCCTAAGTTGTCTGAGGCCCTAGTTGATCCTTGCTGGCAAGCATAATGAGTTTTAGATTATTTTGTTTATGGTATTGACTAATGGAGATTAAGGTTCGAAGTGTCAATATCGATGCCGTGTTGTTAAATTTTCAAATGCACGTATCGTGGGCATGCTATGGGAATGCCCATGTATTGATGACTCAAAATTATCGGTATCAATATTTTCTATATTGAAGATCTAATCGACTAAGTTGGTCGGTAGCAGTAGTAACAATAATAGAAAAGTGTGCCTACAGTAGCAATAGCAGGAGTGTGCACCAGCAGCAGTAGCAATAACATAACAGATCTTACCAGTGGCATGCCGGTAAAACACCTGTATATTAATAACTTTTCCATGTTGATATGCTTATTACCCAAAATGGCCATATCTAAAACACTAATGTAGACACACCTTAAGGTTTTTGAGATGAAGCCTGCCTGATTTATAGAGTTCCTACTTCAAACTTTCCCTTTACATCAAGGAGGGGATATTAATGGATTGGAATATAATATCTAGTATTAACCCGAGCAACGAACTCCGGTAAAGTTTTGGCATATACATTATATGTTTTTGAAAACACATATGTCGAGCCGGAGACCTTATTGAGACAGGCCAGGGTCAGCTTGGGCTTGGTTTGATAAGGCAGTCAAACCTAAGTTTTAACTCCAGTTTGGCTCATTTACTTGTTAAGATGGACTTATAAGCCCTTGATGGGTTGAGCCCATGGACTTCAGTCTTTTCCTACAGCCCTAGGGCTGTGCATAGATATAGAAAACACACTTAAGAGTCTTAAGACTGTATCTTCTTCACAAGTTTAGAAACTTTCATTTGCATAGAACATTGTGGCTGATGACATTTTTTCATAATCTGTTCTTTAGCATGAATACGTGATTATGCATTCCTTTTATACAGTGCAGATCTTCCTCAGTTGTTGCCACCAGTTTAGACGATGAGATTCTTGAAAATGCCCCATTGCCTGAACCTCCATCCTTGGAGGAGGAATGCGAGTCAATGGATTCTACGAATCCTTCCGAACCAGAAGTCTTCTTGCCTTCACCTGCCAGCTACCCAGTGGCATTGCCCACTTTCTTCCCACCCATCAGCCCTTTCCCATGCCCTTTTTGGTCAGGCTACAGAACTGAGGCTCATCCTGTTAAGGAGATGCATGAAATCATCAAACCTACGCCTGTGCATTTGAAGGCTCCTATAGACATCAATCAGTTGCTTGGTATATCGAAGCTTAACATCAGTGAATCAATTGGGGAGCCCATGCTTGATCTTTCACTTAAACTGAATGGAGCATCAGACAGGCAATCGGCTTTTCACGCCAATTTGTCGGCAACAAGTTCTGCTGTGCACTCAAACTCCAGTCCTGTCCCTGCAATGTGACAAGCATCTCCAATTCAGGTTCTTTCTGCAATTTAGCTTCCATGAGAAAACAAGTGAGACTAATTGCAATATTCTCTCACTTAACTTATATAGATAATGATAAATTTGAGCATGATTGCATGGCAACAGGACTGTCATCATTCTTTGAAGAATAAGAACTGCTGCAATCTTGCATCTTGTGCTGCTATCATTGCCTGCAGCATATGATAAAATAGCTGAATTTGTCCAGATTACAATATGCAGAATTGGGTGTGAACTTATGATTGCAAACATTATACCTTCTCTCTAGGGATCAAAAGTTGAAATGCCTCGAGACTTTTAGGTGGTGTCATGGTGGCATGATCTTGTTTCATCTTCTTTTTTGATCAGGTGGAGCAAATTGGATGCAATAATAGCTTCCGAATCCGGGTGCTGCTTGCATTTGCTCTTTATTCACGCTGATTTGGAAGTTTTTCGGTGTACTTTAAATTACGTGAGAGAGTAGTGTGATGTACAAATTGAGGAGATATTTTTAATAAACTTGGGTCTCTCTCCGTAAGTCAGTTGCTTCTGAGTTTGGATCCTTCCAGTTTCATATGGCATCAGTTTCGAGCTAAGCTCCAAGTAGCATAGAAGCCATGCCAATCCAACAGCAGAGTATGAACTTCCACATCACCTTTTGGTTTATCCATGTGTTGGAGTAAGAAAAGCTCACATGCGGAGGCATGTCGAAAGAAAGACTTACCTGGAGGTGAGGAAGTCGAGTTATTGGATCTTTGCATTAAGGATAGTCTTTTGTGTAATGATGTGGAAATGAGAAGTTCTTAACTTCATATTTGCGTTAAAGATTGCATTGAGATGAAATACCTCACGGATTCACGCTCGGCGACGTAATATCTGTTGCTGAATAACCAAGATTTTCGTAGTAGCAGAAATTTGATCATATCTTAGAATCATCTTTACAGCAATATTAGGATTCTTTTATCCGTAGGTACATGCCACAGCAACCGGTAAGGCCAATTACCAGTAATGCGAGAAAGGGCTTTTATAGGTAATTGGGATAGTATATTACAAGTTTTACCATTCGGTTTTTAAGGAAAAATTACATGCTGCTACCGAGGGATGCTGGAAAAATCGGCCAGCTTGTCCCTAATCGACACGATAAATTTCCTACGGAAAAAATGGTGTTATTGCCATTGTCATGTTTGTTAGGCTCAATTGTTCCTTAAGGATTACCTACGTGGATTTTCTATGCTTTTTTGTTTAATTTATTTAGAGATTCTGCGTCTCAAAAAAGAATTATAATATGCATTTTGGAAAAAAAATTCTCGCACCAAACAAAACCTCTGCAGCAATTCGGCAAGAGGTCAGCGATTGTGCACAAAAAATAAACTATACAATAATGCCTTTTTGTCAGAGAGAAAGAAACCTATCATAGGGCAAATGGCTGTCCTGTGAAACGAAGAGAAACCTCTGATGGTGATCGTCCACTTTTTGGATGGTCGATCGTCTACCCGCAACAATTTATCTGGGGCTACGAAGAGACGGTCACGTCACATGTCTGATCTCGTGGGGGTCATAGTTTCACTTAGGACTTTAGGATAAAAAGGAGGTTTAGTGATCTGTAGTTGAGTTAGTAAATTGTTATTAATTTTTAATTTTATTTATATTAGGATTAAGTCAGGATAGATGTGTTTAATGGATAAAAGTGAATCAGTGAGGGAGCCTTAAAAAATTCCAAAGGAACTACGAGGAGATGTGTGATCACGTCCCATGAGATAATATATTATCCCTATATCACATGAACTTATATACCTCTCATATAATAATATTAAAATATTATTCACTAATATTAGATAAATATATCAATTATTTTATTTAACTATTTATTCCATTTTCCTGACAAAGCACTTACACAATTTAATCCACTACCTACTCCATACCCTTATTTTTCAGACAAACGGAACTTAAGATTATGGTTTATGTGGGAATAATTCCTCACGACGAGTTTTGATCTTTTTCATTTCTCACATCGGGCACACTAGACAAACAAGCTATTTTTAGATATGAAACATAGTTAAAAACTTTGTTTTAACTTTTCTGTTCTTCGGAATTCTCTCTTCCGTGTTATATTCTTGTATGTAATTATTTTTAATTTTGTAATTACTTCCTTGGTTAGAGGCCTTATTCCTTGTGGTTTTCTTTTTTATTTTTTTGAAATTTCCTTTTTTGCTTCCTTTGGTGATTTCCTTTGAATGACCTCTTTTTCTTTTCTCTGATCTTCCTCCATTTTAATTGGCTTAATTGTTGGTGATTTTCCCTTATTTTCTTTTTCTTGTATAAGCCAATATTTTTGTTCCCCAATTAAATTTTTGTTAATGAATGTGCTTTAAAATGTTTAAATGCCATAAATTATAATATTTTACAAAGTCACCTGTATTGTGTCTTCTGTGCTCTTCATATATGCAGCTTTGATTGCAACGACGATCATAAGCTACTATCTCTCTCTTCCTTATCATGTCCTCCGGCTCCTTCCTCCTATTTAAACAAAAGTATTAAAAAAATTCAATGCTTCAACTACAATACACAAGTGTTTTTTTAGAAATATGATAGGTGAACGTGCAATGATAAAAATTGTCAATGATTTCTTAACTATCACAAATGATTTTTTAAATATAATTAATGATATTTTGGTTTGGAGTTGTTTTAGTGACGGGTATTTTTAAAAAAGCAATGATAGCTAAAATATCCCTAGTGGTATTTAGGCTATAACTTTCATTTTGTGTTGTGCATTATAGAAAAGCTAGTTATCTCAAGATTATGATGCTATTCCTTCATTATTTGATGTTACTGCTCTTCTAAATCACCAGTAATTTTCCAAATATCATCAGTAACATTTGAGATTTGACTTCATCTTTTGTTGTGCATTAAGGAAATAATAGAAATGTCATTATTTATAGATACTTCAAGCTTATGATGCTACTTCTCCATTTGATGCTTTGTCGTTATTGTCTACAAATACCTCAAACTCATGATATTACTCCTTCATTTGATGCTTTGTCGTTATTAGCTATAGATACCTCAAGCTTATAGTGTTGCTTCTTTGATGGCATCGCCATCATCTTCTATATCTGTTACGACTAGATTCCTGAATCCTTACAGGACCCGAAATCGGTTTGACTCGACTAATCCCAAAATCCAATCGTCCAATAAGAAGTAACCGAAAAGTAAGAAAATAAATCACATTTACTATGTAATGTAACTAACAGTAAAAACGTACAAATAGTAAAAGAAGTAAAAGCTGTTATTCAGTACATACTACCACAACAACAGGAAAGTAAGACAAAAGTACAGTAACAGGAACAGTAAACAAAGTCTGAAACTCACTATAGTAAAAAGAGAGTACAACAACAACAGTACGAAACTACTGCTGGGCTCGATTGGGCCCAGCACCCTCTGCAGCCGATAACTCGGGCTGCTCAACTCCTAGACCTGTAAAGGGTTATGAGAAAACGGAGTCAGCGAATGCTGAGTAAAGTGGTAACCAAATTATTTAAAGCAGTAAAAGCTAGCAGGTAAATTTATCTTTTCAAATTATTTTATTTTACAAGTAATTCCTTTTCACCCCATTGGTTTACTTTCAGATTTCTTTCTTGATCTCGCATGTTCCTCGTGGGAAAGTTCTTGATTGCAGTCTTTTCCGAAGAGTAGAAGGTGTACGTGGTGCTCTCTTAGCTGGGAGAGTCCCTCGTGGTAGTCCTACACCCAGTCAACACCCAGAGGTCACAGACAGATGTAGTGGTGACTACGGCATGCGCAATAAGCGCACAGGTAGCTACCCCGCACTGGCACATGGTCAGTCATTTCCGCTAGTGGGTATGCTCAAAGTACAACACAGAATATTATATGGCCTAGCCCTCTCAGAAATAGGGGTCCTGCCCCACAGAACCAAACAGGGGTCTCGCCTCTCCACAATTCGCGCATCTTTGTCTGACTACTTCGGTTTGCCCAATGGGCCTAACTAGTCGGTGTAGGATGGCTAGCTGAACCCCGGGCTGCGTGGGGTGGCTAGCTCCCCCTACATTAGTAGCTCTCCCCGGTATCGTGTACGTGAGGGCTAACAGAAGTCGGTGTAGAGTGGCTAATCCTAACCCTAGGTCCCAACCCAAGAGTAGCTAGCTCCGCTCTACACTAAAAAGTGGACAGTCTCTCTCTTTAGTACCACGTACTCAAAGGCCAGGACACTTCCCATTCACATTTCCAGGTCTTTCCATTCATCCACAGGAGCTCTAATCCTAACTCCCCGTAGGATTCATTCTCATATTCACCATATTATTCCATACCAGATTTTATCATTCACAATTCCATTTGTATTATACACATGCAGCTCATATTTCCACAATTTAACACGTGCACAAGAGATATCACAGGTAATTGTTTAGTTACCTCAGGCATTCCATATTCTAACAGGCAGCTCGTATTTATTAACATGCAGTTGCTAACAATTCAGCTCATTCATTTATACATGCACTTTCAATCACGAAAGCAAGCGGTTCAACCATTTCTCATCCTAGGGTTCATGCAACATCCTAGGTCTTCAGTTATCTAATTTTCAGAGATGCATTCATATTTAATAAGTAAAACAGGGGGAAACCACTCTACCAAACAATCCGGGAGTACTAGAGGCTCGAACTGCAAACCTACGTACCTCTGTGATCTTCAGACACGCAACAGATCGAAGTCCTATATCAAGGAACACATCATAACGAAAGATTCAGAATAGTGTATAACGGTTTCTAATATATAGAGGAATTCACAAGGAAATCACAGATATTTTGTTTCCGTAAAACGGATCCCGATCAGACCCTAAACAGGTCAAAAACAAGTCTGCAGACCCAAATTAGATGTCTGAGATAAAGTCTAGACGTCTTAAATGTCAACAGACTCTCACCTCAAGTTCCTGTGACGACTTCAGACGTCCAGGACTCCTCCGCGACCTTCTGGACCCAGTTCTAGATGTCCGACTTGTCCTCCGGTCGTCTGGGAATTCCTCTAGTCTTCTGGTAATCTATCCATATGTTCGAAAGGTGTGGGAGGGCATGCCGTGCGCCTTCCCAAAGCTGCTTCTGCACACGACAGAGCATCACAACCCTTTTTAGCCTAGCAAATCACCTTTGCGGTGCTGCCTGCATGGCCGTAACCACGAGGAAGACGTACCTGCGTGAATACCCACTTTCAGATGTTCGGTGTCGTCGTTAGATGTCTAGCCCGTTGTCCGGAAGGCACTCTAGACGTCTGATACTGGAAAAATTCCAGTATCAGACCGCGCTCCAGCTTCTCTCGCCGCGCTCTACCGCGGCTCCTCCTGCTCTGCTGTAGCTCCAACTGCTGCAGGAAGTCGGGGACGACACCCCGACGCTCTTCTCCTCCCACACGCGCCGCGGCGGCCGTGCAACCCTCCGGTGAGCTCCCACGAAGCTTACGGGGTCGACCTTTTCCTTCTCTTCACTCCCTCTCCTCCCCCTCGCTCTCGCTCCCTCTCTCTTACGCGCCCCACTCACTGCAGTGGAGTGGGAAGGAAGGTGGTGGTGGTGGAGTGGAGAGGAGATGAAGGGGGCTTCTTATATAAGCAAGGGGTTTAGGGTTCGACAGGGAAAAGGCGAAGAAGAGAGGGAAGGAAAAAGGGTCTGCGTGCTGGCTGCGCGTAGAACCAAGATCGCGTACAGATTTTTCGATTTCAAGACATCTGGGAAGGGGTCCAGACATTTGGCCAGATGTCTGACTGGCAATCCAGATGTCTTAAAAGGCTCAAATCAGAACGAGTCTTTACATCATAACAAATTTAAAGGATGTTTCGTCCCTAAAACTTAAGCTAGCTAGGGTGCAGAAAAAGGAGTATAAGGCGCACAACAAACTTAAAGAGAACCGAAGTCAGTCCGAAAAGACGTACCCTCAAAAAGCTCCGGGTACCGTTCTTGCATCGCCGCCTCAGGCTCCCAGGTAGCCTCCTCGTACCGCTGGCTCCTCGACAAGACCTTCACTAGGGGTACCTGCTTCCGCCTCAGACTCCGAATAGCTCTGTCTAGTATCTACACTGGTCTCTTGGGGTAGGTCAGGTCGTCACTCACCTCAACACTCTCGTGGCTGAGAATGTGACTGGGATCGGTAACGTACTTCCTGAGGTTAGACACGTGGAACACGTCGTGCACACCAGAAAGCTGTGAAGGAAGGGCAAGCCGGTAAGTGACAGGTCCTACCCGCTCCAGGTCCTCAAAGGGCCCCATAAACCTCAGCGCAAGTTTCCCCTTTACCCCAAAGCGCTGCAGGCCTTTCATGGGCGAAACACTAAGGAAGACGTGATCCCCAACCTCGAACTGTACCTCTCTGCATTTCCGGTCAGCATAACTCTTCTGCCTGCTCTTGACAGTGTAGAGTCATCTGTGGATATGCTCTATCACCTCTTAACTTTGCCAGATCAGCCTGGGGCCAACCTCCCACTTGGTCCCCACCTCAACCCAACTCAAGGGCGTAGTACACCTCCGTCTGTACAGAGCCTCGTAAGGTGCCATGCCGATGTTCGAGTGATAACTGTTATTATATGCAAACTCTTCCAGGGGTAAGTGCTCCTCCTAAGAGCCCCTCCAGTCTAGTACACAGGCACGGAAAAGGTCCTCAAGTGTCTATATACTGCGCTCTGACTGTCCGTCCATTTGGGGGTGGTACGCAGTACTGAACCTCAACCGTGTCCCCAAAGCCTACTGAAACTCAGCCCAAAACTGGAAAGTAAAACGGGTATCCCGGTCGGATACAATCTCACGTGGAACTCCGTGTAGGCATACCACATCACGAATGTACCTCTCTACAAACTGCACTGGTCCCAAAGTGACTCGGATCGGCAGGAAACGTGCCATCTTCGTTAACCTATCCACTATCACTCAGACTGCGTCATATCCTCGCTGGGTAACGGGTAGACCCACCACAAAGTCCATGGTGATGCTCTCCCACTTCCACTCTGTCACAGGAAGTGGCTGCAACGGCTCTGCAGGCCTCTAATGCTCGGCCTTCACCTACTGGCACACCAAACACTGCTGCACAAACTCACCCACATCCTGCTTCTTCCCTTTCCACCAAAAGTCACATCTTAGATCATGATACATCTTTGTGTTCACGGGATGTATGGTGAACCTAGACCCGTGCACCTCTGTCAGGAGCTCTCTCAACAACTCCTCGTCCCTTGGAACACACAAAAGTCCCCTCATGCGCAGCACCTCGTTTGTAAAAGAGAAGTCTCCTGGGTCCCCTGACAGCACTCTGTCTCACAACGACTGTAGGTACGGATCTGTCATCTGTCCTATGATGATGCGGTATATCAGTTCTGGTCTCATCTATCGTGTCACTGTCGCTGCCCTACAATACCCCTGTGACTCTCGGGGTTACCAACTGCTCAACTCCTCCATAAGGCTCTAACTCTGTGCCCGTAAACTGGCCAAGTGGCCGGGCACCTTTCGGCTCAAGGCGTTAGCCGCCATGTTGGCCTTCCTCGGATGGTAGGAGATGCTGTAGTCATAGTCCTTCAGGAGCTCTAACCAACGTCTCTATCTCATGTTAAGCTCCTTCTAGTCAAACAAGTATCTGAGGCTCTTATGATCCGTGAAAATCTCAAAGGTCTCACCGTAAAGGTAGTGCCTCCATGTCTTTAGCGTGAAGACAACAGCTGCCATCTCTAAGTCATGGGTAGGGTAGCTATGCTCATGGGGCTTCAGTTGCCGCGAAGCGTATGTGACGACGTAACCCCACTGTATGAGCACACCCCCTAACCCCTGTAACGAAGTGTCTGTGTAGACCACAAAACCACCACTGCTATCTGGGATGGTAAGCACAGGAGCCGAAGTCAGCCTCTCCTCCAACTCCTGAAAACATGCCTCACAAGCATCTGTCCAAGTAAAGGGCACGTCCTTCCGGGTCAACTGAGTCATAGGACGTGCAATCTGCGAGAATCCCATGATAAACCGCTGGTAGTAACTTGCCAGTCCCAAGAAGCTGCGTATCTCTGTCAATGTACGTGGCCTCTCCCACCTGAGTACAGCCTCAACCTTGGCTAGATCTATAGCCAAACCATTCCCTGAGATCACATGACCCAAGAAAGTCACCTACCTCAATCAAAACTCGCACTTGTTGTATTTGGCATATAGCCTGCGTCGTCTCAAAGTGTCCAGAATCATCCGTAAGTGCTGTCCGTGCTGTGCCTGATCCCACGAGTAAATAAGTATGTCATCCATAAATTTAACCACAAACTGATCCAGATACGGTCAGAAAACCCGGTTCATCAAATCCATAAAGGCAGCGGGGGCATTGGTCAGCTCAAACGGCATGACCAAAAGCCAGTAGTGTTCGTACCGGGTGCGGAAAGCTACTTGGAGACGTCGGTCTCCCTGATCCTCAACTAGTGGTAGCTTGATCTCAGATCTATCTTGGAGCATACCGTGGCACCTCTTAACTGATCGAAAAGATCATCAATCCTCGACAGCGGATACTTGTTCTTGATGGTGACCCTATTCAGTTGTCTGTAGTTAGCACAAAGTCGCAGGGTACCATCCTTCTTCTTAACGAACAACACAGGGGCTCCCCACGGGGATGAACTGGGCCTCACAAAGTCCTCCAACAGGTCCTATAGCTGTGACTTGAGCTCTTGTAGCTCAAGTGGTGCCATCTGGTATGGTGCAATAGAAATGAGACTGGTCCCCAGTACCAGTGAGATCTCAAACTCGATCTCACGCTCGGGTAGGTCCTGGCAGCTCATTTGGAAACACCCCTCACGCCCCTGGCTCAAAAGTCTCGTCGCCCAAAGCGCAGATATGCACCTGAAACCTCCGTCCACAGGCTATCCGTGAAACTCAAAGGAAGGTATCTCCGGTATAGAGAATACGATCTTCCTCCCGAAATAGTCCACCAAGGCATGGTAAGCGGACAGCCAATTCATCCCCAGAATCACGTTAAAATCCTCCATCGGTATCACGATCAGGTCAGCTGGGAGGCTGTGTCCTCCAATATTGACCTCACAGTTTGTGTAGACCTCCTTAGCTACAAACAGCTGACCACCTGGACCTCTGATCACAAACGGATCCTCTAACAACACGCAGTCCTGTCCCAAATTGATAGCAAAACTCGCAGCGACAAAAGAGTGTGTGGCGCCGGAATCAGAAAGCACGTAAACTAATTTGCCAAAAACAACAACCATACCTGCCACCACTGAACCGGATGCCTTAGCGTCTCTGTGTGTCAGGGCGTTGATACACCCCTCAGCTCTCGGTGCAGAAGTAGCCACACTCTAAGTCAGGCAAGTAGCTGCTGGTTGGTGCCCTCCCCGTGACTGCTGCCCTCCCCCACGCGCCTGGGGACTACGACCACCTGTCGGCCTCTAGTGCTCGGCGCAGGGAGCATCTGTTGTGCTCCAGCCCTGGATGGGCAGTCCCTCCTAATGTGGCCTGGCTGGCCACACTGGTAGCAATGGGGGACTCGACTCCCTCCCTTGGTAGGTCTCTGCTGACAACTTGGCAGGGGTCCAGTGCTAACACCTGGCCCCTATCGGGGGCCCCCAAAGGCCACTGACGGCCTCGCAAAACGAGACGGCTCTCCCGCGGGTGCCGCGTGCCTCCTCTCTCGTCGGCCCTGAGTACTCTTGTTGGTAGGGCCTCTTCTTTCTGCTGTCGGTGTCTCACACGGCCGGGTTGGTCTCCTCGTACGTCATGGCTATCTCCACCACTCTCGAGAAGGTGGGCAGCTTCAGGGGCTTGACATACCCCTAAATAGTAGGCCGGAGCCCCTCAATGAACCTCCACAGGCGCTCCTCCTCCGTAGCTACGATTGTCGCAACAAAACATGACAGCTCTAGGAAGCGCATGCGATACGCGCGAACAATCATCGTTCCCTGGCGGAGAGTGTGGAACTCCCGCTTCCTTTGGTCCTACTAAGTCTGTGGGAAGTACTGCTCACAGAAGAGGATCACAAACTGGTCCCACGTCGACTCTCCCCTTTCCTGGCCTCTGACTGCCCTCCACCACCTATTGACGATCACTCTTTCGTTGGTGTTAAAAATATCTTCGTCATAGTATTACCATGAAAAGCAATTATCAATTTAAGTGAATTTATTACTCGAAATTTAGAATATTCCAAGGTCGAACTTAGGGAGAAAACTTAATTCTAGAAGTATACAAATTCACAATTCATTATAATATACTACTTTGCAAAAATTAAAGAGAGTGAGTGAGCAAAAATCCTTTTCTTCTATTTTTCTTTTCTTTCTTTCTTCTCCTCTTCTCTCTTCCTTCTCTTCTTTCTCTGCCTTTCCTTTCTCAGACGTCTGATTCTTTGAGTCAGACGTCTTATCTGCCCTTTTGCTACAGTGCCTTGCAGGTTCTTCTCTTGGTTTCTTCTTCTTCTCTTCTCTGCTCGGCTTCTTCTTCTTCTTCTTGCATTGTGCCTTCTCCTTCTTCAGCTTCTGCTTTGTCTTTCCTTGTCTTTTCCCTCTGTGAGTCTTCTTCTTTCTTCTATCTTTAGTTTCTCTTCTTCATCTTCCTTTCTCTACAGCTTCCTCCTTCCTGTCTTCTTCCTCTTTCTTCAGCTGCTCTGTGCGGCTAAGTGTCCTCAGCAGCTCCTCCTCCTTTCTTCTTCTCCTGCATCCCTGCACATTACAAGGTTAGGCAAAACCTAACCCCTACCTGCCCCACGTCTCTCTCTCTCTATTTCTCTTTCAAAGGTTCGCTCCTAGAGCATTCGCGGGTATACGGGTCGGGTAACGCGCCTGGGACCAGGCCCACCGGCATGCGGTGGCGGGCAAGGAGTGTTTGGTCGGGTAATCGGGTTCGGACCCAGGCTCGCGGGGTGTGAGCGCGAGCGAGGGCAAGTGCGAGCGCGTGGCGCGCTGCGTGCGTAGGCGAGGGACCTGACCCCTGTGTATCTAAGGCGATAAGTGTAAGGCACTTTTTCAATTTATTAGACTGTGGCGCTTCAAGGATTTCCGAGGTGGGACTAAATGTCCCACCCGCTTCTGCGCTCGCGTTCGCAGGAGACCTGCCCCAATTGCCACAGCCTCGGTCGCCTGCTGAGCCAATTACTTGGCTGTGTGAGTTCGCGACGCCAATCCGCTCCTCCTGGGACTCTGACGCCTGGAGCGCATGACCTGGAGCTCGCGAGCAAGCTTCTTCACGCCCGTGTCAATAGCGGAAGAGGGTCGAAACCTGAAATGAGAAAACACGGCCTTGCGGCCCTGTCAGATCAGAGGAAAACCTTCGTCGTATCACGGTGAAGGTGACACGGATGTTGGCTGGCCGCGGGGCGGCCTGGGCGTGCGTGCCTAGGTTGCTCTGTGGTCGGAGTTATGGGTTAGGTCGGGGGGCATTTGTGGTGGTGTAGGTGGTGTGTGAGTGGGTGGATGATGTTCAGTGGAGTGTGGCGGAGGTTGTGAGGTGGGTGGCGAGATGTGTGGGGGTGCGGAGTGACGGAGTCGTCTCGCCGGAGGGTGGTCGGAGATGGGGAAGATGCAGGCGGACAGTGGTGGTCGAGGGGTGTTGTGTGAAATAGAATGAGGTAAATGAAAGAGTGGAAGACGGGGGGCTTATCTATATTATTTGGAGCAAATGGGGGCAGCGGAGAGGGACGGCTCATTTGTGCCGTCGTCGGAGAAGACGGTCCTGAGGGAGATAATGACGAGGAGGAGGAGGACAGGAAGGAGTGCACTGGTGCGGTGCGACGCGGGAGGACAAGGCGGAGTGAACCCTACTGTAGGTATGGCAACAGAGCGACGAGAGGGAGGAGGAAGAATCGCCGGAGCTTGCGGGCTACTTTGCTGGAGAGAGGGGAGATGAAATATGAGGGATTCTGCGGCCAAAACAAGTCTGTCTGAAATGACAGCCCCTGCCGCTCCCTAAATAGGTGCTCACAGGGGAGGAAAGTACGAGGAGGCATGGACAGGCACCGGAGACGTGGCCGGAGAAGAGACCCATACTTCTCGTGCGTTCGCATGAGAAGTTTGGGTATTGGCAGGGCATGAGAGGGGATCCATGCAAAAGAAGACAACGCAGGGGACCCTCCCCTCGTTTCTGGGGCCAGTCTCCATACCCTGCGCAGTGCCATCCTCCGTGCAAAGTTGCCGGAGGCATGGGCTGCTGTGGGTAGCAGAGGGACCGGTTTGGAAAGAACGAAGGGAAAGTTGAGGGGTGAAGTGCAAGGGTTCAAAAAGTTAAGGGTCAAAAAGTAATTCTTGAGGACTAATTTGTAAAGTAGGTCAAGGCAAACTTTCCTTAGGTCCAAATTTTGATAACCCTAATTTGGACCTAAGGAATCCAATGGTGAAGTTGGATTTTAGGTTTGACCGCGTTTGACCGATCAATTTGCACAAAAACCTAAATTAGGTCAAAAATTGGGTGTGGTTCTCAATCTAGGTCAATATAGGTTCCAATGGTCAAATTGAAGGTTCTAAATCCTAGGGGATATTTTTTCATGAATTTTAGAGGATTTAATTGATTTTTATCTTGCCTGAAACTTCGTGAATTAAAGCGGATTTGTTTTAGGGTTACAGAATGCCATTTAATTTCTAGAGGCCGCTATAACCTTTTTCAGATCAGATCATCCCACTTTCTCTCTTATTAAGCTCATTTGACCTGTGTTTAGACCATTAAAAATTCCATTTGTATACTGCATTGGTAAAATTGTAGTTTTACCCCTTGTAAATTGCTTTATACTCAAATTTATAGTTCTCTGATTTATGCTTTCCCTTAGGTTTTGTAGGAGCTTTTGTATACTTATTTAGGTCAAAATGTGCTAGTTAAGGTTAATGGTGAGGTTCTCATCACCTGTGTGCCGCACTCTCTAGCTGGTACGTGGCAAAGGCCACGCGACACTCTGCAGGGGGGCGAAGGGTGTCAAACACCTTCTCTATCTACTCCAGCCAGTCCTCTGCCTCAAACGGGTCCTCATCCCCCTTGAAGGAGGGGGGTTTCAGCTTCCGAAATTGTCCGAAAAGCTCGTGGTGCAGCTGCAGTGGGGGAACGGGCACACCTCCAGGCAGGAAGGGTTCGTGCTCAGAAGTGTCAGAGTGCGGTGAGGGCGGTGGAGGACCCCCCTCCCCCTCCTGCTCGTCCAGTGCTGCAGCGGTGTCTCAGTCCCACAGAGGACTCCCCCTCCTTGTCCTTGGAGAGAGGCACCCGTGGAGCCTGGTGGAGCTCCTCTTATACTATATCCCTGATCAGCTGTGCAAGGTCCTGGGCCTGAACACCTGGGAGAAGTGGCGGGTTAACAGGCACCTCAGGCCCGGCACGTCCGCCCCTCTGACCTCGTCCACGGTCGTGTCCGCGGCCCGCCTCGAGAACTCCAAGACAAGGCATCTCCTACAAGGAGATGCGGAAGACAGAACAAAAGAATCAATTCTAATGGACTTTAGCGAAAGGAACTCAAAACAAATGTCAAGCGGTACGTTGTGGTGGTTACCCTAGTTACATGCATGTGAATTGGTTATTCTCAAGCTAGTTGGTTCATTTCTTGGGACGACCTTGCTCTGATACCATCTTGTTACAACCCGGTTCCCAAATCCCTACAGGACCCGAGACCGGCTCGACTCGACTAATCCCAAGATCCAGTCATCCAACAAGAAATAACCGAAAAACAAGGAAATAAATCACATTCACTATGCAATATAATTAACAGTAAAAGCGTACAAGCAGTAAAAGAAGTAAAAGCTGCTAGTTAGTACATATCACCACAACAACAGGAAAGTGGGACAAAAGTATAGTAACAGGAACAGTAAATAAAGTCGGAAACTCACTATAGCAAAAAGAGAGTACAACAACAATAGTATGAAACTACTACTGGGCTTGACTGGGCCCAGCACCCTCTGCAGCCAATAACTTGGGTTGCTCAACTCCTGGACCTGTAAAGGGTTATGAGAAAACAGAGTCATTGAACACAGAGTAGAGTGGTAACCAACTATCTAAAGCAGTAAAAGCGAACAGGTAAATTTATCTATTCCAATTATTTTATT
The DNA here is from genome assembly GCA_037157565.1 of Thalassia testudinum. Classification (NCBI taxonomy): domain Eukaryota; kingdom Viridiplantae; phylum Streptophyta; class Magnoliopsida; order Alismatales; family Hydrocharitaceae; genus Thalassia; species Thalassia testudinum. The sequence continues at coordinate 16,712,901 of JAZHRO010000039.1, forward strand.
TTACAAGTAATTCCTTTTCACCCAATTGGTTTACTTTCAGATTTCTTTCTTGATCTCGCATGTTCCTCGTGGGAACGATCTTGATTACAGTCTTTTCCGAAGAGTAAAAGGTGCACGTGGTGCTCTCCTGGACGGGAGAGTCCCCCGTGGTAGTCCTACACCCAGTCAACCACCCTGAGGTCACAGAGAGACGTAGCAGAGACAACGGCGTGCGCAATAAGCGCATGGGTAGCTACCCCGCATTGGCACGCGGTCAGCCGTTTCGACTAGAGGGTACACCCAAAGTACAGCACGGAATAGTATAAGACCTAGCCTTCTTAGAAATAGGAGTCTCGCCCCTCCATAGTCCGCGTACCCTCGTCTGACTACCTCGATTTGCCCAGCGGGCCTAGCAAGTCGGGGTAGGGTGGCTAGCTAAACCCTGAGCCTCGTATAGTGGCTAGCTCCCTCCTACACTAGTAGCTCTCTCCGGTACTGTATACGCGAGGGCCAACAGAAGTCAGTGTAGAGTGGCCAATCCTAACCCCAGGTCCCAACCCAAGGGCGGCTAGCTCTGCTCTACACTAAAAAGGTGACAGTCGCTTTCCTTGGTACTACGTATTCATGGGCAAGCACACTTGCCGTCCACATTTCCAGGTCTTTCCATTTATCCACAGGAGCTCTACTCCTAACTCCTCGTAGGGTTCATGCTCATATCCACCACATTATTCCATATCAGGTTTCATCATTCACAATTCCATTCGTATTATACACACACAGCTCGTATTTCCACAATTTAACACATGCATAAGCGATATCACACGTAACTGTTTATTATCTCAAGCATTCCATATTCTAACAGGCAGCTTGTATTTTTTAACAGGCAGTTGCTAACAATTCAGCTCATTCATTTATACATGCACTTTCAATCACGCAAGCAAGCAGTTCAACCATTTCTCATTTTAGGGTTCATGCAACATCCTACGTTTCCAGTTATCTAATTTTTAGAGATGCATTCAAATTTTACAAGTAAAACAAGGGGAAACCACTCTACCAAATAATCTGGGAGTACTGGGAGCTCGAACTGCAGACCCACATGCCTCTGTGAGCCTAGACACGCAACAGATCGAAGTCCTATACCAAGGAACACACCACAACGGAAGATTCAGAACAGTGTATAAAGGTTTCTAATATGTAGTGGAATTCACAAGGAAACCACAGATATTTTGTTTGCGTAAAACGGATACGGATTAGACCCTAAACGGGTCAAAAACAAGTCTGTAGACTCAAATCAGATGTCCGGGATAAAGTCCAGACGTCTTAAATGTCAATAGAGTCTCACCTCAAGTTCCTGTGACAACTTCAGACATCTAGGACTCCTCCGTGACCATCTAGGCCCAGTTCCAGACGTTTGACTAGTCCTCCAGTCGTTTGGGAATGCCTCCGGTCGTCTGGTAAGCTATCCAGACGTTTGAAAGGCATGGGAGGGTGTGTTGCGTGCCTTCCCAAAGCTGCTCCTGCGCACGACAAAGCAGCACAACCCTTTTTAACCCAGCAAATCGCCTCTGCGGTGTGGCCTACTTGGCCGTAACAGCGAGGAAGATGTACCTGCACGAATACCCAATTTCAGACGTCCGGTGTTGTCGCCAGACGTCCAGCTCATCGTCCGGAAGGCACTCCGAACGTTTGATGCTGGAAAAATTTCCGTATCAGACTGCGCTCCCGCTTCTCTCGCCGCACTCCGCCACAACTTCTCCTGCTCAGCTGCAGCTTCGACCACTGCAAGAAGTCGGGGACGACGCCCCGACGCTCTTCTCCTTTCACACGTGTCGCAGCGGCCGTGCAACCCTCCGACAAGTTCCCACAAAGCTTACGAGCTCGACCTTCTCCTTCTCTACACTCCCTCTCCTCCTCACTCGCGCTCCCTCTCTCACAAGCCCCACTCACGGTAGTGGAGTGGGAAGTAAGGTGGTGGTGGTGGAGTGAAGAGGAGAGGAAGGGGGCTTCTTATATAGGCGAGGGGTTTAGGGTTCAATGGGGAAAAGGCAAAGAAGAGAGAGAAGGAAAAAGGGTCTGTGCTGGCAACGCGCAGAACCAAGTTCGCGTACAGATTTTTTGATTTCTAGACGTCTGGGAAGGGGGCCAGACATCTGACTAACTATCCGGACGTCTTAAAAGGCTCAAATCAGAATAGGTCTTTACGATATCTAACATAATTTATTTAGGTTCTAAGGTTAAATTCACTTAATTGGCACATTAGAAGGGTATAACTCAATCAGGGTAGAAGAGAGAGGTATTAATAAAAATAAAGGTTAATTCGACAATTTTAATGAATATTTATAAATGCAGAATAGCTGGAGGGAAAGCTTTTGGTTAATTAAAGGTCAATTGAGCTTAAATATCCTAAACGTAGGCTGATGCTAGGTAATTTATGATTTTCATTTAAATTGAGTGTTAATCATTAATTAAATTAGCTAATTTCGACCCCACATCAATTAAAACAGCTCCATTGGAAATAAATGAAATCTAAACCTCTTAAAAATTATTTAAAAATATTTCATAAGATTTGAAATAGTCAATTTGATAATCGAAATCCGTTTTCACCTAAAATAGAAACGTAGGTAGGTATTTGGTACATCTTAGGTCAAATTGTAAATTAACCATGCAAACATCACAAAAATTCAAAATTGAAGTCACCATTGAATTTCCTAGGCCTAAATTAGGCTAGCATAAATGTTTAGGCTCATTTGTACATTATCTTAGCAAACTTTGCTGTATGACCCTTAATTCCTAATTTACTTCCAAACGTCACCTTAACTTTTGATTTTCTTGCAAAATAGTCCCCTCCAGAACCGCCTCTAACCCCCCACCTCCGCAACCTCCAGCTGACAACTCTGGTGAGGCAGTTTCTGCAACCACAGCCCCTTTCCTTGCATGCCAACAAGCTATAAATCTTCGCCATCGCACGTCGTTTCTCGTCATCAAAATTGGGTCAAGTTTCCTGCCTTCCTTCTATGCCTCGACCATTGTCATCTTTGGCCCCGGCAATCCTCTTCGACCTCTTCGTCTGTGCATCCTCCAACCACAAGGGTGGCACTACCTTCTTCCTCACCTTCCTCATGTTGTCGCCAACCAAAGCACGACCCTCTCCTTCCCTTTCCTCGTCATCAATCTTCTTCCTTGGATCCTCCGTCTTCCTTGCAGCCGGCGTACCAAAATCGGTTGTTCTCAACCTCCTTTGTCCACTCCTAGGCATTCTTACTCCTTGTTACGACCCGGTTCCCAAATCCCTAGAGGACTCGAGACTGGCTCGACTCGACTAATCCCAAGACCCAATCGTCAAACAAGAAATAACCAAAAAGCAGGAAAGTAAACCACATTCACTATGCCAAGTAACTAACAGTAAAAGGGTACAAGCAGTAAAGAAAGTAAAAGCTACTAACAGTACATATCACCACCACAACAGTAAAAGGAACAAAGTACAGAAACGTAAATGGTAACAAGAGTCTGAACTCACTAACAAAAAGAAAGTACAATAACAGGAAGACTACTGCTGGGCTTGACTGGGCCTAGCACCCTCTGTAGTTGGTGACTGGGGCTGCTCAATACTTGGATCTGAAAAGGGTTATGAGTAAATAGAGTCAGCGAATGCTGAGTAAAGTGGTAACCAACTAACTAAAGCAGTAAAATCTAACAAGTAATTTATCTTTTCAAATTATTTTATTTTACAAGTTATTCCTTTTCACCCATTGGTTTACTTTTCAGATCTCTTTCTTGATCTCGAATGTTCCTCGTGAGAACGATCTTGATTGCAGTCTTTTCTGAAAGGTAGAAGGTACACGTGGTGCTCTCCTGGCCGGGAGAGTCCCCCGTGGTGATCCTACACCCAGTCAACCACCTCGAGGTCACGAACGAACGTAGCGGTGACTACGGCACACGTGATAAGCGCACAGGTAGCAACCCCGCACTGGCACGCGGTCAGTTGTTTCTACTAGCGGGTACGCTCAAAGTACAACACGGAATAGTATAGGGCCTAGCCCTCTCAGTAACAGGGGTCTAGCCCCTCAGAACCAAACAAGGGTCTCGCCCCTCCACAGTCCGCGCACCCTTGTCTAATAACCCCGGTTTGCCCAGTGGGCCTAACAAGTCGGTGTAGGGTGGCTAGTTGAAGCTCGAGCCCCGTGGGGTGGTTAGCTCTCTCCCTACACTAGTAGCTCTCCCCGGTACAGTGTACGCGAGGGCTCAGGAGGTCGGTGTAGAGTGGCCAATCCTAACTGTGAGTCCCAACCCAAGGGCGGCTAGCTCCGCTCTACACTAAACAGGGGACAGTCGCTCTCCTTGGTACCACGTACACAAGGGCCAGCACACTTCCCTCTCACATTTCCAGATCCATTCCATTTATCCACAGCAGCCCTACTCCTAATTCCCTGTAGGGTTCATGCTCGTATTTCCCCATGTTATTCCATACCAGGTTTCATCATTCACATTTCCATTCTTAGATTATACACATGCAGCTCGCATTTCCATCATTTAACATATACCACAAGTGATGTCACAGTCGACTGTTTAACTAGCACAAGTATTTCATATTTCACAGGCAGCTCTTGTTTATTAACAGGTAGTTGTTCACATTTTTATTCATTCATTTAAGACTGCAATTTCAAACACGCATACAAATAGTGCAAGTACTTTCCGTCCTAGGATTCATGCCACATCGTAGGCTTCTAGTTATCCAATTTCACATATGCATTCAGGTTTTATAATTAAAATAAGGGAAACCACTCTACTAGACGACCCAAGAGTATTGGGGGCTCGAACGACAGGCTCACGTGTCTTAGCAAGCTCCGAACATGCAACTGATTGAAGTCTTATACCAAGGAATCTAATACAATGGAACATTCAGAACAATATAAAAGGCCTTCTAACAAGTAGAGGAACTCATAAGGAAAACACCGATATCTTGTTTGCGTAAAATGGATCCTAAATGGGTCAAAACAAGGTTGCAGACCTAAAATAGATGTCTGGCACAAGGTCCAAACGTCTTTAAAGTAACCAGAGTCTCACCTTAGGTTCCTGCGTCGACTTCAAATGTCTGAACCCCTAATTGACTGTCTAGATCCAACTCCAAATGTCCGACCTATCCGTCAGTAATCTGGGAGTGCTTCCAGTCGTATGGTAAGCTGTCCAAACATCCGAAACGCGTGGGAGGGCATGCCCCGAGCCTTTCCGAAGCTATCCCTGCACACGTCAGAATGTATCTTCTACATTTAGCTACGAAAATCGTAGCGGTGGTGCGGCCTACATGGTCGTAACTACAAAAGGGTCGTACCTTCGTGAAGCTCTGCTTTCAGATGTCCGGTGTCGTCACCAGATGTCCAACTCGTCGTCTGGACGACTCACCAGACGTCTGATTCTGGGAAAAACCCAGAAGCAGACCGACCTCCTGCTCCTTTCGCCGCGCGCGGCCGCAGCCTCTCGTCCTCGCCTGCAGCTTCGGCTGCAGCAAGTGTCAGGGACGTCTCTCCCGACGCGCTCCTCCTCCCGCATGCGTCGCTCCAGCCGTGCGTCCTCCGGCGAGCTCCCACGAGTTCGCGAGCTCAAGCTCCCGCTCTCCGCCTCCCCTCCTCGTCACTCGCTCCTGCCCTCTCTGTCGCGCCCGCCCCTCACACTACAATGGAGAGGAAGGAAGGAAGGTGGCTGTGGTGGAGTGGGGAAGAGAGGAAGGGAGAGAGGGGTTTTATAAGGGAGTGGCTAGGGTTCTGCAAGGGAGAAGGTAGAGAGAGAGAAGAGGGAAAAAGGCAGTCTGTGCGCAGCTAGCGTGCAGACGCGAGGTTACGTACAAAACTTTTTTTTTAAATTTCTAAACATCTAGGAAGGGGTCCAGACGTCTGACCGACAGTCCAGACGTCTTAAAGGACTCAGAACAGAATGGGTCTTTACATCATAACAAACTAAAAGGAAGTTTCGTCCTCGAAACTTGAGCTAGCTAGGGTGCGGAAAAAGGAATTATATACGCATAACAAACTTAAAGAGGACCGAAGCTGGTCTGAAAAGACGTACCCTCAAAAAGCTCCGGGTACCGCTCTCGCATAGCCGCCTCAGGCTCTCAGGTAGCCTCCTCGTACCGCTGGCTCCTCCACAAGACCTTCACCAGGGGTACCTGCTTCCACCTCAAACTCCGGACGGCTCTGTCTAGTATCTGTACTGGTCTCTCGGGGTAGGTCAGGTCGTCACCCACCTCGACACCCTCGTGGCTCAGAACGTGACTGGGATCAGCGACGTACTTCTTGAGGTTGGACACGTGGAACACCTCGTGCACACCAGAAAGCTGGGGCGGAAGGGCAAGCCTGTAGGCAACGGATCCTACTTGCTCCAGGACCTCAAAGGGCCCCGCAAACCTCGGCGCGAGCTTTTCTTTCACCTCAAAACACTGCAGGCCCTTCATGGGCGAAACACGAAGAAAGACGCGGTCCCCAACCTCGAACTGTACCTCTCTGCGCTTCTGACCGACATAACTCTTTTGTCCGCTCCTGACAGTGCGAAGTCGTTTGTGAATTTGCTCTATCACCTCCTGACTCTGCTGAATCAGCCTGGGGCCAACCACCCACTTGGTCTCCACCTCAACCCAACTCAAGGGTGCAGTACACCTCCGTCCGTACAGAGCCTCGTAGGGTGCCATGCCGATACTCGAGTGATAATTGTTATTATATGCAAACTCTGCCAGGGGTAAGTGCTCCTCCCAAGTGCCCCTCCAGTCTAGCACCCAGGCGCGCAAAAGGTCCTCAATTGTCTATATCGTGCGCCCTGACTGTCCGTCCGTCTGGGGGTGGTACGCCGCACTGAACCTCAACCGTGTCCCCAAGGCCTGCTGAAACTCATCCCAAAACTGGGAAGTAAAATGGGCATCCCGGTCGGATACAATCTCACGCGAAACTCCATGCAGACGTATCACGTCATGAATGTACCTCTCTGCCAACTGCGCTGGTCCCAAGGTGACTCGAATCGGCAAGAAACGTGCTGTCTTCGTCAATCTGTCCACAATCACCCAGACTGCGTTGTGTCCTCGCTGGGTGACGGGTAAGCCCACCACCAAGTCTATGGTGATGCTCTCCCACTTCCACTCTGGCACAGGAAGTGGCTGCAACGGCTCTATAGGCCTCTGATGCTCGGCCTTCACCTGCTGGCACACCAAACACTACTGCACAAACTCACCTACATCCCGCTTCATCCCTCTCTACCAAAAGTTAGGTCTCAGATCATGATACATCTTCATCTTCCCGGGATGTATGGTGAACCTGAACCCGTGCCCCATAGTCAGGAGCTCTCTCAGCAACTCCTCGTCCCTGGGAATGCACAAACGTCCCCTCATGCACAGCACCTCGTCTGTAAAAGAAAAGTCCCCTTGGTCTCCTGACAAAACTCTGTCTTGTAATGACTGCAGGTACGGATCTGTCATCTATCCTGTGATGATGCGGTCTATTAGCTCTGGTCTTGTCTGTCGTGTCACTGTCACTACCCCACAATGCCCCTGTAGCTCTAGGGGTCGCCAACTGCCCAACTCCTCCATAAGTCTCCAACTCTGTGCCTATAAACTGGCCAAGTGAGCAGGCACCTTCCGGCTCAAGACGTCAGCCACCACGTTGGCCTTCCCCGAATGGTAGGAGATGCTGCAGTCATAGTCCTTCAGGAGCTTTAACCAACGTCTCTGTCTCATGTTAAGCTCCTTTTGATCAAACAAATACCGGAGGCTCTTATGATTCATAAAAATCTCAAAGGTCTCGCCGTAAAGGCAGTGCCTCCATGTCTTTAACGCGAAGACAACAGCTGCCAGCTTTAAGCCGTGGGTAGGGTAGCTATGCTCACAGGGCTTCAGCTGCCGCGAAGTGTAAGCAACAACATGACCCAATACATGAGCACACCCCCTAACCCCTGCAACGAAGCGTTCGTGTAGAACACAGAATCGCCATTGCTATCTGGAATGGTAAGCACAGGAGCCGAAGTTAGCCTCTCCTTCAACTCCGGAAAACACGCCTTACAAGCGTCTGTCCAAGCAAAGAGTACGTCCTTCGGAGTCAATTGAGTCATAGGACGCGCAATCTACGAGAAACTTCTGATAAACCAACGATAGTAACCTACCAGTGCCAAGATACTACGTATCTCTGTCACTGTACGTGGCCGCTCCCGCCTGAGTACTGCCTCAACCTTGGCTGGATCCACAGCCAAGCCATCCCCTGAAATCACGGGCCCAAGAAGGTTACCTGTCTCAACCAAAACTCGAATTTGTTGTATTTGGTATACAGCCTGCGCCTTCTCAAAGTGTCTAGAACCATCAGCAAATGCTGTCCGTGCTGTGCCTGATCCCGCAAGTAAACGAGCACGTCATCAATAAATGCCACCACAAACTGATCCGGATACGGTCTGAATACTCGGTTCATCAAATCCATGAAGGCAGTGGGGGCATTGGTCAGCCCAAATGGCATGACCAAAAACTCGTAGTGTCCGTACCGGGTGCGGAAAGCTATCTTGGAGACGTCGGTCTCCCTAATCCTCAACTGGTGGTAGCCTGATCTCAGAGCTATCTTGGAGAATACTATGGCACCTTACAACTGGTCAAATAGGTCATAAATCCTCGACAGTGGATGCCTGCTCATAATGGTGACCCTATTCAGCTGTCTGTATTCAACACAAAGGCTTAGGATACCATCCTTCTTCTTCACAAATAGCACCGGGGCTCCCCACGGGGATGCACTGGGCCTCACAAAGCCCTTCACCAACAGGTCCTACAGTTGTGACTTGAGTTCTCGCAGCTCAAGTGGTGTCATCCTATACGGTGTCGTAGAAATGGGGCTGGTCCCCAGTATCAGTGAGATCTTAAATTTGATCTCACGCTCAGGCGGTAGTCCTAGCAGCTCCTTTGGAAATACGTCGGGGTACTCTCTGACCACTGGGATGCTTTGAAAGTCTTCCACGGGCTAGGCTTTGCCATTACATAAGCCAGAAAGCTCTCACACCCCTGGCCCAAAAGTCTCGCTGCCCAAAGTGCAGAAATGCACCTGAAACCTCCGTCCACCGGTTGTCCGTGAAACTCAAAAGAAGGCATCTTCGGTATGGAGAAGATGATCTTCCTCTCAAAACAGTCCACCAAAGCGTGGTAAGTGGACAACCAATCCATCCCCAGAATCACGCCAAAATCCTCCATCGGTATCACAATCAGGTCAGTGGGGAGGCTGTGTCCCCCAACACAGACCTCACAGTCTGTGTAGACCACCTCAGCTATAAATAGCTGACCACTCGGACCTCTTATCACAAACGGATCCTCTAACAACACGCAGTCCTGTCTCAAACTGACAGTAAAACTTGCAGCAACAAATGAGTGCATGGCACCGGAATCAAAAGGTGCGTAAACTAATCTGCCGGAAACTGTAACCATACTTGCTACCACTGAACCTGATGCCCTGGTGTCTCTGTGTGTCAGGGCGTTGATACGCCTCTCGACTTTCGGTGCAGAAGAAGCAGCCACACTTTGCGTTGGACGGGTAGCCGCCGGCCGGTACCCTCCCCGCAACTGCTATTCTCCCCCACGTACTTGGGAACCACGACCACCTGCTCGACCTCTAGCACTCAGTGCAGGGAGCATCTGCTGCGCTCCAACCCTAGACGGGCAGTTCCTCCTGATGTGCCCCGACTGGCTACACTGGTAGCAGAGGGGGACTCAACTCCCTCCCTCGGTAGGTCCCTGCTAACCGCTGGGCGGGGGTCCACTGCTGACATTTGGCCCCTGTCGGGGGCCCCCAAAGGCCACTGATGGCCCCGCAAAGCGAGACAACTCTCCTGCGGGCACCGCATGCCTCCTCTCTCATCAGCCTTGTGAGTACTCTGCCTGGTAGGGCCTCTTCCGTCCGCAGTCGGTGCCTCGTGCGGTTGGATTGGACTCCTCGTACGTCATAGCTGCCTCCACCACTCTCGAGAAGGTGGGCAGCTTCAGGGGCTTGACATAACCCCGAATGGTAGGGAAGAGCTCCTAAGTGAACCTCCACAGGCGCTCCTCCTCAGTAGCTACAGCTGTCGCGGCAATACGTGACAGCTCCAGGAAGCGTGTGCGGTATGCGCTAACAGTCATCGTCCCCTGGTAAAAAGTGTGGAACTTCCGCCTCCTCTGGTCCTACCAAGTCTACGGGAAGTACTGCTTGCAGAAGAGGGTCACAAACTGGTCCCATGTTGGCTCTGCCCTCTCCTGGCCTTTGACTGCCCTCCACCACCTGTGTGCCGCACTCTCCGGCTGATACGTGGCAAAGGCCACGCGGCACTCTGCAAGGGGCCGAAGGGTGTCAAACACCTTCTCGATCTGCTCCAACCAATCCTTTGCCTCAGAAGGGTCCTCATCCCCCTTGAAGGAGGGGGGCTTCAGCTTCCGGAACTGTCCGAAAAGCTCGTAGTGCAGCTATGTGGGGGAACAGGCATGCCTCCAGGCAGGGAGGGCTCGTGCTTAGAAGTGTCAGAGTGCGGTGGGGGCTGTGGAGGACCACCCCCTCCCCCTTGTCCAAAGCTGTGTCAGTCTCTCGGCCCCACAGGGGACTCCCCCTCCACGTCCTCAGGGAGAGGCACCTGTGGAGGTGGGTGGAGCTCCTCTCGTACTATTCTCGTATCAACTGAGCGAGGTCCTGGGCCTGAACGCCCGAGAGAAGTGGTTGCTCAACTGACACCTCGGGCCCGGCACGTCCGCCCCTCCGACCTCGTCCACTGCCGCGTCCACGGCTTGCCTCAAGGACTTCACGTCGAGGCATCGCCTGTAAGGAGACGCGGAAGACAGAACAAAACAAGTCAACTCTAACGAACCTCAGCGAAGGAAACTCAGAACAGATGTCAGGCGGTACGTTGTGGTGGTTACTCTAGTTACATGCTCGTGAATTGGTTATTCTCAAGCTAGTTTGTTCATTTCTCCGGATGACCTTACTCTGATACTATCTTGTTATGACCTGGTTCCCGAATCCCTACAGGACCTGAGACAGGCTCAACTCGACTAATCCCAAGACCCAGTCGTCTAGCAAGAAATAACCAAAAAGCTGGAAAGTAAACCACATTCACTATGCCAAGTAACTAACAGTAAAAGAGTGCAAGCAGTAAAGAAAGTAAAACCTGCTAACAGTACATATCACCACTACAACAGTAAACGGAACAAAGTACAGAAACGAAAACGGTAACAAGAGTCTGAAATCACTAACAAACAGAAAGTACAACAACAGGAAGACTATTGCTGGGCTCGACTGGGCCTAGCACCCTCTGCAGCCGGTGACTCGAGCTGCTCAATACCTGGACTAGAAAGGGGTTATGAGTAAACAGAGTCAGCGAATTCTGAGTAGAGTGGTAACCAACTAACTATAGAAGTAAAAGCTAGCAGGTAATTTATGTTTTGCAATTATTTTATTTTACAAGTCATTCCTTTTCACCCTTTAGTTTACTTTTCAGATCTCTTTCTTGATCTCGAATGTTCCTCGTGAAAACGATCTCGATTGCAGTCCTTTCCGAAGAGTAGAAGGCACACGTGGTGCTCTTCTTGCCGGGAGAATCCCCCGTGGTGATCCTACACCAGTCAACCACCCCGAGGTCACGGACAGACGTAGCGGTGACAACGGCACACACGATAATCGCACGGGTAGCTACCCCACACTGGCACGCGGTCAATCGTTTCCACTAGTAGGTACGCCTAAAGTATAGCATGGAACAGCGTAGGGCCTAGCCCTCTCAGTAACAGGGGTCTAGCCCCTCAGAACCAAATAAGGGTCTCACCCCTCCACAGTCCGTGCACCCTTGTCTGATTACCTCGGTTTGCCCAGTGGGCCTAACAAGTCGGTGTAGGGTAGCTAGCTAAACCCTGGGCCCCATGGGGTGACTAGCTCTCTCCCTACACTAGTAGCCCTCCCCGGTACAGTGTATGCGAGGGCCAAGGAAGTCGATGTAGAATGGCCAATCCTAACCTTGAGTCCCAACTCAAGGGCGGCTAGCTCCGCTCTACACTAAACAGGGGACAGTCGCTCTCCTTGGTACCATGTACTCAAGGGCCAGCACACTTCCCTCTCACATTTCCAGATCCATTCCATTTATCCACAGGACCTCTACTCCTAATTCCCTGTAGGGTTCATACTCGTATTTCCTCATGTTATTCCATACAAGGGTTCATCATTCACATTTCCATTCTCGGATTATACACATGCAGCTCGTATTTCCATCATTTAACATATACCACAAGTGATGTCATAGTCGCTCCTCCTCCCGCTTGCGTTGCTCCGACCGTGCATCCTCCGGCGAGCTCCCACAAGCTCGCGAGCTCAAGCTCCCCCTCGCTGCCTCTCATCCTCGTCACTCACTCCCGCGCTCTCTCTCATGCCCACCCCTCTCACTGCAGTGGAGAGGGAGGAAGGAAGGTGGATGTGGTGAAGTGGGAAAGAAAGGAAGGGGGAGAGGGGTTTTATAAGGGAGTGGCTAGGGTTCTGCAGGGGAGATGGTAGAGAGAGAGAAGAGGGAAAAAGGTAGTCTACGCGCAACCAGTGTGCGAACATGAAGCTACGTACAAATTTTTTTTTTCAATTTCCAGACATCTGACCAATAGTCCAGATGTCTTAAAGTGCTCAGAACAGAACAGGTCTTTACACTCCTCCGCTATCTCCCTAGAGTAACTTAGGCTCTTTAGTTGTAGGTTTAGACCTCCAAAACCACCTCTCTCAATCATCTTCCTCGCGGGCGGCGAAACTCCAACCACTCTTCGACGTCCTCTTCAGCCACTTGCCCTCGAAGCTCCGGCCGTCTTCCCTCCTTACCAACCACACCACAAGCTCCACCACGATCGAGCGAACAAAAGCCCCCAAGCAATTGAGGGACTCGACCACTCGATGCCTCTACCCGACACCCACATCGGCTGTCGTGTTTCCCACCATCGTCGGCCCATCTCCGACGTCCTCGCAGCCATTTACCGCCACCATCACATTCAGCGAGTCTCGGTGAAGGTTCTCGACCTATTGGTTGAGAGTTTCAACCGGATTTGCACCTTGACGATGACCCACCACCGCTGCCATCCACGCCGATGTCGACTGCTATTTCCACCTCTCTATGAGCTCTCAAGTTTCTCATGAAGCTTCCCGAGAGCACGAGGAAACGATTGCTATTTTCAATAGGGATTTTTGTGCTCTGAGGACCTCCGTCAACCACCATCGACCCTGTCCCTTCCTCGGCCATCGTCCGCCACCTTCGCCCATTCAATCGACCCAATAATGCTGCCACCACGTCGGCAGTGCACTGGCTAAGCCCCTCCGCTGCACATCGGCAAACTTTTCTTACCAAAGCTCATTTTTGGTGTCACGCCGCCACTCCTCCGATGAGGTCTACCGGCTAAAGGAGAAAGAAGAAGGAAGGGGCCTAATTGAAAGAAAAAAGAATTGTAGGGACCAAATTGCAAGCATTTGGGGACTCAAGTGTGAGAAATTCATATTCTTAGGGACTGATTTGTGATTTTACTATATTTACTGTGAATTAATTCCAATTTTTTGATATTTGACACATTTGATGGAACATTATTAATGCCAGATATATTTAGTGCTTAATTACTTAGTTGAATCATTATCTTTAATTAAGCATAGACTAAAATATAATTGTTTTGCCTACGATATTAACATTACTTAATTAAGTATTTTTGAACTAGATTTATGATAAAAGTAGTTTTAATTGTTTACATTTAATTCCAGGACTTAGACTTCTAAATAGTGGTAAGTTACGAAATTATTTACTCCTAGAGACAATCTCGAGATACTTTTATTTTGAGTTAAAAAATTTTAAATATTAATTACGCTTCTATCATCTATACTATGATAGATTGATTTTTAAAATACGATAGAAGCTAGTTAGCATTCTCCATCTAATGCTTTTGTTGGTCCTCTTTTGGATGCTGCTACTAATCCTCTTCCATTTGATGTTACTGTTGGTGCTACTCCTCATCCTGATGCTTTTGTTGCATCTCCTTTTGATCTTGTTGCTTATGTTGCTACTATTGCTTCTCCTCCTCCTCTTCATGGTTCTCCTTACCCTTCTCTTGTTCCTCAATGTCTATTATTTCTTCAAATTCAACATCTCTTTCAATTTCACGTGTTTGGTTCTCAACACTTTGACTTCTTTGAGTTTAGTGATGGAAAGCACGTGAGCTCTTTAATTCTTCTATTTGTTGTTTTAATGTTGAAAATTTTCCATTCCTTTTAATTATTTTTGTTAGCTTTTTATTTTTCTTCTTTGAGTCTTTATTTTGTTTCTTCAAATTTTTCTCATGCATATATCATTTTATATTTTTCCTATTGTTCCTCTTCTTCTGTTTTCTTTTTTCCTTCTACCTCTCCTCCTCCTTCACCTTTTGCTTTCTCCTCCCCTTTTTTTTGTTTCATCTTCCTTGGTTCTTTCTTTTATTTTGACATTCGTCTCATTCTTCTTTTCTCTTTCTATGTGTTAGTTGATGAACTCCATCAAATAGCATTTTCTCAAATTATTCATTTAAGCTACTTTTATTTTGAGACCAATTCTTTTCGTAGGGGTTGTAAAAGATCTTTCATAGTCATACTTTTTAATCATTGTTGGTGCATATGTATTTATGGGTTACGCGGCCTTGAACATTTCAATTGCCTATAGGTGTAACACCGTTGTGCAACCTTTCAAGTAACTTTGCTTCTTACTTTCTTGATCTTTCCCATTCATGACCATGAGCCCTTCATGTAGGAAGTCTTGTATTAACTCATCCTGGTTACACTTATTTAGGGACTTCAAGTCTTCTACCGTGTTAAATAGGAAAGTAATTACTACTTGATTTCCATACAATGGAAGGAAGGTGTAGGAAACTTGCTCTGATACCACCTGTAGGATCTATTATAGACTATGCGATCTAAATACTTCGCTTGAATGAGGTTCCATGATTCCTCATCCATCGCCTTGAGGGAGACTTGCATCTTTCTCTTCTAATACCCATAGTCCATCCCATCGAAATAGGGAGGACGAGTCGACGATTGTCCTTCAGTGAGCTTTTATGTTGATGCCACTGCGAGTTGAGTTATTATGTCTTCTCGCAACCCACTCTGATCCACTTGTAAGAAACTTGCTCTAATACCACCTGTAGGAAACTTTGGATCTAATATGGATGCTTATGATCATAAACACACTAAATGCAAATATTAGCAATAACAAAAAATTCGCACAAATAACAATTTACATAAATTGATACAAAATATATAATGATTCCCTACTCACTTAGGTACTCTACCTAAGCCTCATAGCTTAGGATTTTTAACCTGATTCCCTCAACTTCGAGGGAATCACCTTACTAATTGAGGTAATTATTAGGTCACCTCAACCAAAGTACAATAAACGAGTTTGTTACAACCCAAAAGATAAGCAAAAGCTCAATACAAATAATAACTGGCGTAAGACAAAAATAAATCTTACAACAAAGATTCATAAGCCTCTCAATAATAATTAGAATGATATTACCGAATAGCGAGCCAAGAAAAGACATGAATTGCTTTGTAAATTCATGAGAAAAACACTTTATTGAGTTTGCAAGGATGTAGAGAGTGAATGGCAAGCTTCTTTTGTAAGACAAAAATAAATCTTACAACAAAGATTCATAAGCCTCTCAATAATAATTAGAATGATATTACAAAATAGAGAGCCTAAAAAATACGTGAATTGCGTTGTAAATGCATGAGAAAAATACGTCGTTGAGCTTGCAAGGATGTAGATTGTGAATGGCAAGCTTCTTTTTCTTACTTGAGAAATAAGGTGGAAATATAAAATTATAGCTCTAGAATTTTCTTTTGTATTTTTCTGCATGCAAACTAAAGATCCAAGGGCTAATTTATAAAGTTAGGACCTCAATGATTCGTCTACTAGAGGTTGGGGTTTAAATTACAATGTTCATATTGTCAAAATAAATTTTTTAGCCGTTCAGATTTGACCCAATGGTTAGCTTGTACCGATACTAAAGTATGGGTACTGGTACTAGTGATTTACTGTTTTGTATTTTAAGTTTACTTGTCACATACAATACCTATTGGGTATCGGTACTAATCATTAATTTCGGTACTCGTTGATTCTAGATTTGGGTTTTAAATACTTAACACAAATATGTAACCCACTTGTACCGATATTAATCATGAGTAACGTTACTCGCGGGGTATATATTTGTTTCTTTGAAATAACCGAAGCCTGTAACTCACATATATCAGTACCAAACTTTAGTATCGACACTTGTGAGTTAACAAGTACTTTTTCAAACTTGAATACAACTTGATTACTAACCCATTTTTGCAAATACTTTAAACATTAAAAAACTACCTTTTAAATAATATATACTTTGAAATAAATCGAATGATCATAATATTTTATCCTAATTTATCTCTATATAATCTTTACGATCTAATTATTATTTCTTCGTTAAGATGCATACATTCTAAGAATAAAATAAAAACCTAATCTAATAAACAAAATAAACTTTAGATGATCTTTTATTATCAACTCTTCCTTGTCGTCTTGCCTCATTGTCATTATGACTCCTTGACATAATTCTCTATTTGTCTTGATCTTCACTTAAATCTAAAATATCACTAAATTACAAACATTAATATATAATAATTTTGTTAATACAAAAATAAAATGTGAAATAAAATTCCACTTATCAACACTACAATTTGGTCGCTTTTTCTACTTGTTTCATTCTATCTCAAGCTCCCGTCTTCTTTTGCTTTCAATTCTTCTCTTTTTCTTTATGGTTTCCTCGAATCTGTTTTGCTATTTCCCTCACCTTTGGATTCAATGTTGTAAAGTTCTTGCTCTAGATTTTTGATCTCTCCATCATTCTTCACCCAGGGTGTTATCTATATGATGAGTAGTGGGCTTGAGACTTGACTCTCTAAATTCAAACTCTTTTATTTCGGAGTTGTAATCTTCCACCAAGTTACTAAGTAGTTCTTTGTCTTTGTATTACGAAAACCTTTATTCATTATTGAAAAGTGTAGAAAAAGGAGTATGAAAAAACTCTTCCTTCACATCTTTTTTAATAACCTTCCATGCATTTTTTATTGTCACCATTATACACCTTGCAAAACAAGTGATTAGTGTTTTAAGTTGTCAATCTTATCAAAGTATTTAAATATCATTGGTTATTTAAAAAATCTCTTCATTTCAAGAAAATCATAGGTGCACTTCAATTTTTCACTGATGATTTGTGATTTTTGGCTCTTTATTTTGAAATATCATTGGTACATTTTCATTTTACATCGATGATTTTGAAATATCATCTGTACATTTTGATTTTATATCGGTGCACAAATTTTATTATAGAAAGATGTGATATTGAAATATCACACATACATTTTCTTTTTGCATTGATGATTTTAAATATCACCGATACTTTTTAATTTTACATTTCAAATGTGATGAGGAATACCAACGATGCTTTTTTTTTTTTTTTTCAACATCACATGTGATTTTTGGCAAAATTAATGTTTGAGTTGACTATTATCCAAATTAAATTGAGATACTTGTTAGCATGAATGATATGCACGATGTCACCTATGATTTGTCGACGCATGCAAGGGCGACGCTAGATTTTGGTTAGGATAAAAAAGAAAAAGATAAAAGATGAAACAAGCAATGATACTCTTCTTGGTTTATTCCACATTAACATATTTCTACGTTATTTTATATCACATCCAAACGGGCCTTAACTCCGCTGTAGAGGGTAACCGCAGAGTGACCAATAATTCTCACATGACGTATTGGAGAGAGCGCATGCAACGTGAGACACTTGGCGTGGAGTTCTTCGTTTCACATCGATCCAACTCAATTCCTTCCGGTGGATTTATTTCTTTGCTCTTCTTGTCCCGTTAGTAATTAATTACGTTGCGTGTTGTGGATCACACCCACATTTTCTCACTCTCCACTCTCCGTCGTTTTTCTTTTTGTAATTACGGACGAAGGGTAGTGGTAGAGGGTTCACACGGTTGCGCGTGTTTATGTACATATAAATGTGGATTCACTATAGACCGTCTCCCGACAAGTACGTGCGGGCGGCACCTAAGTAGATGGGGTCAATTAGACTCGGATCGGAGCTCATAAATGCTGATCGGCCTGGCACTATTGAGCATGACAGCTTTTGTTTATGCCCGCCGTACCATTGTTCTCCGCTTCGGACACCTTTAATCTATCTTTGTAGACGGGTGTTTTACTAGAGTTCTTCAATTTCGACATTTCATCTGTAAGTACTAACTACGGTAGAGAAAGTTCGAGTTAAGTCTTGACTATATATTATTTAGGGATCGATGTTGTAGAACATTCAATTCCTCCGATTTATCAATGAGAGATCCTGGAACAAAGCAATAATGATTTGCTTCTTATTACTCATTTTACTTATGGTATTTTTTTTTTTCAATATGACCATATTTATATTTTCAATCATTTGTATTATATCCATTTTCATGCATGTATTTAAAATTTTAAAATATTTTATATTTAACTAATGGGCCGACCAAAGACCAATTTGCCCCTCAAAAATAAGACTTAGGTCAAGTTTATGGGCTCATAGGCCGACCCAACTAGAGTTTGAATCAAAATTTTTCAAAATTCAACCCGATTAACCCAATCCATTGCCCACCTAACCTGACTCATGGCCAGGTCTGTGGACAAATAAGAGGTACCAGTGAAGGTGAAGTGCCTCTTTGCCTGATTGACTTTCTCTTTTATAATATTTATTATCATAAATTATTGAAAGATTTTATACTTAAGTTTGATTAAATTTAAAAATTTTCATAATGTTTAATTAGTTCCTATTATCCCTTTGATGGTCGACGTTTCCAAAATTCATCTGTAACCAGGAAGTAACTCTCACTCTTATCGTCTCACTTTTATAGTTCTTATTTTTCTTTATTCCATTCAGGTAGATTACGAGGAAATTGATAATCTTCCCCGCGCCCCCCAATCCTTAGATTAAAGCAAGACTAAAGATTCAAGTCCAAGTCTCTTATATGGAAGTTTCGTAGTGGATATCAAAAAAAAAAAAAAAAAAAAAAAAAAAAATATATATATATATATATATATATATATATATATATATATATATATATATATAACATGATATATACATCACATCATATATCACATATATATTTTGTTAACAAAATATGACATACTCTATGTCATATCATATTTTACATAGATTATGTACAAATTTATATACACAATAATGTACGCAACGGTGTCACACTCATTCTTGTCCTCATACGTAAACATGATTTCATCATGTTCTTTGATAAAATTTGTTTTCTTCTTTTGAGTAAAAAGATAATGTGTATTTACTCAAAAATTAGCCACACAACAAAATCAACAGTATTCACAAATAATAAGTAAGGAAAATAAAAAAAAAAGGAATAACAGCCGTTAAGTTAAAAAATTACAATCTTGAATAATGCTAGAGGCAAGGATTGATGCTGGAATTGATTCTTCACCATGCATCCTTCTATTTTGTTCTCTCCATAAATGCTATATTGTTGGAGCAAGCTTTTTCCAAAATGACAGTGGATAGGAATTGGTATCTGCTGCCCTTGATGAAGAAGGCGAGTTAAGGGAGGTGATGGTAGGCTTCCACACACCTCGCCATACTTTTGAAGCGTAAGGACAATGAAGTAGAAGGTGTGATGTAGTTTTCTCATCATCACAGTAGAGTTTAAAACGAGAGTCTATGGTAATCCCCCACGTCTTACTCTATCAACTGTGAGCAATCTCCCTTTTAATGCTAACCACCAGCAGAAGCTCCATTTAGGATCTTTGATCCAAAAGAGCCTGCCATAATTTCAAATTTGAGCATGCCTACTAGCAAGTAAGAAATCTACGTACCTGGTTTTCATCCAATCAACCTAAATGGAGGTATCCGATTCTAGTAGGCGAAAAACCAACATGGAGTAGGCATGCTGCTGTATTTCCTCGTAATCACAAAGGCCAATGCCCCCCGTTTCTTTGGCTTGCATATATCGTCCCAAGCTACTAGATACAACTTTCCATCCCATATGAAATTCAAGACCCAATACCGAATTTTTTAAGGAACCCTATTTTTACATTTGTGTTGGAGAGTCAAAACCATAATAGGCTCTTTATTGCCCACTTCACCTAGCAAATATGACCCATATCTTTTTTTGTCTTCACCCTTGAAGCATTGCTCCTTCACTCTATCTTCATGAATTACCTCAGATTTTGTTTCTCTCCCTGCAACAATACGAATATCCAAGTGGTAGCAAGGGAATCTTCGTTCCAATAGACCAATAAGAAGATAAATAGTCAACCTTTTTCTACAGTTCTAAGGCAAATAAACCTTACTTTTGAAGCCATTAAATTGGAACCAAAAGATAAGAGTGAATGCATGAAGTTACTAATAACTCTAGCATACGAGATGTCTTTCTTACAGCATAGAAAAATATCATCCACAAATAAGAAATGTGTTAAGACCATGGCACCCCTAATGTGTGTTGGGCGCAACCTTCCAAAAGTGACCTGGTCTTTAATAAATATAAAAAGGACATTTATAGCCAAGGTGAAACGAAGAAAGGATAGCGGATCCGCTTACCTCAGTAATTTGTGATTCTCGTGTACAAATTTTATTATAAAAGGATGTGATATTAGAATATCACGTATACATTTTCATTTTATTGTTAGTGATTTTAAATATCATCGATACTTTTTAATTTTACATTTCAAATATGACGTGGAATATCACTGATTCCTTTCCATTTTTCAACCAATGAATTTTAAACATCACATGTGATTTTTAGCAAAATTAAAGTTTGAGTTGATTTTTATCTAAATTAAATTGAGATACTTGTTAGTATGAATCATTGATGATATGCACGATATCGTCGACGTAGGCAAGAACTGACATTAGGTTTAGATTAAGATAAAAAAAGAAAAAAAAAAATGAAAAATGAAACAAGTAATGATACTCTTTTGCACTTATTTCACGCCAACATATTTCTACGGTATTTCATATCACATACAAACGGACCTTAACTCCACTGTAGAGAGTAACCGTACAGTGACCAATAATTCTCACACGATGTATTGGAGAGAGCGCATGCAACGTAATAAGATGCTTGGCGTGGAGTTCTTTCGTTCAACATCGATCCAACTAAATTCCTTCCGGTGGATTTATTTCTTTGCTCTTCTTGTCCCGTTGGTAATTAATTAAATTGCCTGCTGTGGATCACCCACATTTCTCACGCTCCACTCTATGGACGGTCTCCTGACACGTACGTACGGGTGGCACTTAAGTAGATGGGGTCAATTGGGCTTGGAGTGGAGCCCATAAATGCTGATCGGCCCGGCACTATTAAGCACGACAGCATTTGTTTTTTTGCTCGTCGTACAATTGTCCTCCACTTCGGACACCTTCTATATTTCTTTGTCGACGGGTGTATTACTAAAGTTCTTGAACTTCGACATTTCATCCGTAAGATACAACTCAGCTGATGGTAAGTTCTAACTACAGCAGAGAAAATTCTAGTTAAGTCCTGATTCTATATTATTTAAGGTTAATTTAGATGAAAAGATAAATCTTATGGGATAATTTTTTTATATTGATGAATTATTTTTTATTTTTATTTGAAAGTTATAATGATTATTATGATGCGTTAATATGTGATTATTTAAAAAATTTTTAGATTAATCCGTAAAAATATATGAGATAATCTATAAAAATAATTTATCTTACATTAATCTTAAAGTAATTTATCTCAAATTAAATCCTCTCTATTTTGATAAAAACAATCATTTTCATCAAATATGATTAATCTTTGTTAGACTATCTTTCTTATCAAATAAAATCTTAAGGATTGATGTTGCTTGAATACACTCTTAAGAGATTCTGGATTAAAAGAAAAGAATTTTGATATTTTTGGGGGGAACAGAGTAATAATGATTCACGAAGTAGGCGGAGTGTGAACTGATTAACGCGCAACTACTAGCCAGTGAAGGACGACCAAAAAATTTGTAAACCTTGCAGTCAATTCACCTTCATGACTTCACCTGTACATTGCCGACAAATTAAGTCTGTTTAAAATACTAGGAATCATGAAAACTTATGGAAATGCAGGTCATCCTAGTTTTGTCACCAAAAATGGAGAATGACGTGGCTTCTCTTGGGCACGGAAAATAGGTTGATTGACTCGGACGTGAGTTTTTCTCGAGATCCAGATTGTTCCATCATCAACTATTTCTTTATCTTGATTTCTTTTAGTACTTTTGAATATGTACTCTTGTAAATTTTTAAAAGAATACATGTATCTTCATCTTTTTGATATTAACATATATACCATCGTAAATGTGTATTTGCTTATTTAGATTCCCTTATAGACTTTTTAACTAAATAATAAAGAAAATTTTATATAAATACCCTTCTATTTTCTCTCTCTTGCAAAATAACCCTCTCACTCCTCATGCTCCTCCCTTGCTGATGTATCGAAAATTCATCATAAAAATATTTAAGTTTTGAAAATATGTCGTTCTAGTGTAATTTGCAAGAAAATTCGAATAATCAAATAATTTTTACCGAAATTCAAAATAAGTCTTAGGTCGAATACGAGGAGGCTATATTGATTCGAAATTCGTAATTATATTTTTTTTATAATTTTTATTTAAAAACAAGATGATCACAACGATTCTATTCTACTGCAATATAAACACAACTAGAGAGAGAGAGAAATAACTTTTATAATCAAAATAATATTATTACAACTATAACTAGAAAGCGGGAAATCAAATCTAGAAAGCGATAAACAGAAGGAGGAGAAAAGTTATCTTCCTCAACGGCTGCTTAGAGGATGAACTGGACAGATGTCGCATGGAAGGAGAGTGAAGACTGAGGACAGATCGAGAAAAACCAAGGGTGAGGCAAGGCGTCGTCGTCGCGGTATCCATTTCCAGAACAGGGGCGAGATGACGACCACAGGTGCAACACGAATGGGGTGAGAAGTAGACAAAATTTTGAATTTTACTCTAGAGGAGCATCTCAGGTTTAAGACAATGACGAGAACCTCATCATGAGTCCTAACTAGTTTATTTTGACCTAATAAAGTGAACAAAAGCTCCTGCATAACCTAATTGAAGGCCTAACTCAAGAGATTACTGATCTGGAAAGAAAACATGAAACAAAGGATAAAACTGTAATTTTACCATTGCAGTACATCAACAGGATTTCTAAGGGTCTAGACATAAGTCAATTGGACTTAACAATAGAAAAAGTGGGTTGGTTCAGTCAGAAAAGAGTTATTGTAAAATTTAAGAATTAAATGACATTCTATAACCCTAAAACAAACCCACTTAATTTCACAAGGCTCCAGTCAGGATAAAAATCAACTAAACCCTCTAAAATTCATGGAAAAATATTCCCTAGGGTTTAGAACCTTCAATTTGGCCTTTGGAACCAGTTTTGAGCTAGATTGGGGTCCAAGCTCAATATTTGACCTAATTTAAAATTTTGTGGAAAATGTCTCATCAAACGTGGTCAAACCTCAAATCCAACTCCACCAATGGATTCCTTAGGTCCAAATTAGGTTTGTACCAAAATTTAGACCTAAGGGAAAGTCATCTTGACCTACTTTGTAAAATAGTTCACCCAATTACATTCCGGCCCCAAAATTTTGAAAACTCTTGTGAAAACCCCCTCAACTTCTTTGTCACTTTTTGCATTCCGATCCCTCTGCCATTGCAACAGAAGACCCATACCTCCGGTGAAGTTTCAAGGAGGATTTCTCCTCGCTTCCCCAGGGAGCTGCTCTCAGATTTGAAAGGGGGGGTTCTCTGAGAAGTCCTCTACTGCCTGAGTAGCTCCCTATGCCCTGATTCGCACCATACCTCTCGTGTGAACGCTCAAGAGGTATGGGTATCATTTCTGAGCCATACCTCCGGTGGGAGTCTTGCGCTTGGAAGCTCACCTTCCAAGCACAAGGCCCTCTGCCTGTGCCTTTAAAAGTAGCCTCAGGTCCAACCGCAGCTTCCAAGCTTGTTTTGGCCTGAGATACCCTCCCAATTTCCTCCTTCCTCATCTCCGGTCAAACGCCCGCAAGCTTCGAAGACATCTCCTCCTTTCTCTCGTCACTCTGCCACCATACCAGCGGTAGAGTCATCTCCGCCTTGCTCCTCCGCGTCACGCCGTACCCACGCGAGCCTCTCTGACCTCTTCCTTGTCGCTGCCTCTCTCTCTCTCTGGGCCTTCGTCTCCGGTGATGGTAGATACGCGTTGTCCGCCCCTCTGCCTCCCCTTTCGTCCAGACACTCTCAGATAAGACCCCTTTCTCTTTTCTTCATTTTCCCCCTCTTTATTTCGGAAAACAACCCCTGACAACCACAGACCACCACCATCTTCCTCATCTCCGGCAGAACATCGGCGAAGGCGAATCTGTCGCTCCACCCATCCACATGCCTCGCCACCCACCTCAGAACCTTCGCCATCACCCACTGAGCACATTCCGCCCTTCCATCGGCCGCCATCACCTCCCCAAGCTCCCCTTGACCACACCCATAACCACAGCCATAGTATGACCTAGGCACGCACGCCTAGGCCGTTTCGTAGCCAACCAACCCCTGTCTCACCTTCGCCGTGACACAGCGAAGCTTCCCAAGGCATTTGACAGGACCGCGAGGCTATATTCGTGCATTTCAGATTTCACCCCTATGCCGCCATTAGCGAAGGTGTGAAGCAGCAAGCTCGCGAGCTCCAGGGCATCCCCTTCCAGGTTGAGACACCCCAGGTGCGCAGAATCCCCTTGCAAACCTTCTACACCTGCTAATTAAAAGCATCCGCGACTGCAGCTGCCTCAATTGGGCGGGCATCTTCCCTGTGGGCGCGAAGAAGCAGGTGGGACACTTTAGTCCCACCTCGGAAACACAGGTGAGCGGTAAGTCATTTATATTATTTTTGTGTTTTACTCTTATCGCCTCCAGTACACAGGGTGAGGTCTCCTCGCCCACTCACCCACCTCGTCCGCGCTCACTCCTACACGAACCTGGCTGACCTGACCCGATAACGTTGCACTCTTCGTGTATCACCAACACTGGTGCGCCTGGACCCGAGTGCACTTGACCCAACCTGAATACCCGATTGGCTCTGGGAGAGGTAACCGAAGAGAGAAAAGAGAGAGCATACGTGGGGGAGGGTAGGGGTAGGTTTTGCCATGTGCTGTATAGGGGAAGAAGAAGGAGGAGGAGGCAGCTGCTGAAGAAGAGGAAGACGCCGAGGGAAGGAGCTGCGGGAAAGAGAAGAAGAAGCATTGTAGTAGAGGAGCGGCAGAGGAAGAGAAGAAAAAGAAGAAGGTAGCTGGTGAAGAAAGAGAGAAGCAGAGACTTAGAAGAAAAAGAAGAAAGAAGTCAAGGGTAGAAGAAAGAGAGAAGCAGGAACGGCCAAGTAGAAGAAGAAGAAGAAGACAAGGAAGGACAAAGAAGAACAGAAGAAGAAGGAACCGTAGAAGAAGAAGAAAGAGTGAAAGTACTGTAGCATTCGCCAGTTAAGACATCTGATTCACAAAATTAGACGACTAAGAAAGGAAAGATTGAGAAAGAAAGAAGGAGAAGGTGCTGCCAAGCAGAGGAAGGAAAAAGGAAAAGGAAGAGAGAAGAAAAAGAAGGAAGAAGTCACAGAGAGAGAAGAAGGAAGAAAAGAGAAGAAGAAAGACAATCTATTTCCTTTTTGCATTTTCCCTCCCTAGCATTTCATATACATTGAATTTGCATTTAACATCATCTTTTGGGTAAATTTGAGAGTTGTGATTTTAGTTTCTAAAATACCAATTTGTTCCCTAAGTTCGACCTTGGATATTTTGACTTTCGAGTAATAAAATTGTTATTTGTTCATAACGCTTTTTTGACTATACTGCAACAAGACTGATTTAAAATACGACAAAGCGCTGTAACATTTTTTGTCACCGTTGCCGAGGTGGAACGGGCATTTTAGAAGCTTTGATCACAACTTCTGATTCAATACTGACTTAATTTCTCTCTTTTGTTGTGTTTATCTCAGGAAAAGCCGAGGAAAGAAAAGCAGCTGCACAACAACCACACCAAGGAATAGGTAAACTTTCATTAGCCCTCTCTCTTAATCCCCTCAAAATCTAAAAGGAAAACAAAGAAAAATCAATCTAGGGCTACCTGTTTCCATATTTAGTAATTCACCAAAGTTGCCTGATTTTCATTTCAACACATCCACTTAAGGTAACTAAGGATAAAACCTTCTTGATTGAGCCCTAGATACCAATTTTTTAGGCAACTAAATTGAACCAAATAGGTCCAACTTAAGGATTACAAGCTAGGGTTTTAGAGACACATCTTCTAAGTAAAGAATCAAAAATTTCAAAAAGAGGTGTGCCTAAGCCTTGTTTGAAAAGATCTATCCAAGAGAAACCCTAAGCAAATCAGGCTCTTAATCCATTTGAACCCTAAAAGAAAGAACCTAAGAAACTCTCAAAGGAACAAAGAGGTGAAGTTGATCCTTTGGGACAACCAACTTTAAAATTACGTCACTTTGCACTCAAAAGACCTAAAGTTCAAGTGGAATCCTAAGCACCTTGATCTTAAGTAGAAAAGGTAGACTTAAGTGATTAAGGTCCCCATTCTGGTCTACCTGGAATCTCAGTGACAAGTGAGGTCGGGTGGGGGAAACCCTGTAACCTGTGGGGATGCTCTACTATGTAGGGGTCTTCGCGGGACTCTCCCACTCTGGCTGCCTAGGTCTTTCTTAGGTGGACGACCTTTCCGACTAAGGGGTATCATCCGCCCCAAACCTCTATAGTCACCCAACATATTTTGAGTGTCTCGATTGGGTCCAGCACATGCTGATCCCATCAAATCCTTCGGTGCATGTTTGGTAGGAGGTCCTTAAGACTACCTTTAAAAATCCACTCTCCGCGAGGCCAAGCCTCGACGCCCTTGTTTGTACAGCAACCCCACCACATAGATCTTTCCTCTGATTCAGAACCAAGTTCTCCTTCTGCCATCATGGCACAACCTGTTGAAGAAGAGAACAACCTTGAGCCCCAACTTCAGCACCTAAATGATCTCTTCCAAATCTTTGTAAATCCACCGCAACGTCCTATGATGCGAGATCACTATAATCCCGCTGCGGTGGCAATCGAGCCTCGAGTTCGAATCCTAGCTAGAGGTCCTGATTCCGAACTTAAGCCCAATATGATTCATGCCATACCAAACTTCTATGGGCTTAACTCCAAGGATCTATTCCAGCACATTAAACAGCTCAAGCATCTGGCCCAGACCTTCGGGTCAGATGCACAAAATCGGGATATTCTGCTCATGAAGATGTTTTCTTTCTCCCTTATGGACAAGGCTGCTCATTGGTATCAAACTCAGACTCATCCGATCAACACATGGGATGAACTTCAGTCCGAATTTTTGAAGAAGTTCTTTCCCGTTGGTCGGAGAAATGCCTTACGCCATCAGATCACTCATTTCACCCAACAAACGGGAGAACCTCTTCATGAGTCATGGGACCGATTCTTGGATCTCATGCGAAAGTGCCCCCATCACGGAGTTTTTAAATGAGAACAAGTCCAGTCTTTTTACGAGGGACTCCGTGAGGACATTTGATTATTCGTCAATGCAACTTGCGGAGGAAACATAATGAGTCAACATGAGGACGCGGTGTGGGAGATTCTCGAGAATATATGTGAGAACTCCATCAATAATGACTCCATGGGCTTATTCAACCGGACGAATGCCCACGCATCGACGAATCTAAGGGGAGCACATGAGACGTAGGGCCTGTCTGCATCCGTCGACTTAGAGCTGATGGTCAGTCGGTTGGATAAGGTCTCTATCATAGAGAAGAAGGTGTACGAGTTGACTCGGCATCTGCAGCGAGCCAGCTCTGTGCAGAACTCTTTCGCACAGCCACCTCTCGCAAGGGAAACTGTGCAAAACATTTATCTTCGATCTTCTAAGGGGATGGACCCATATCCACCCCGGTTTGACTCCAGGACCGGAGGGACCTCCGATTCGCTCTATTCTAGTAGGGGGAACTCTGAACCCTCATACTTTGACCTTCTTGAGGCTCCTCAGACCTACGAGGACCTCAACGCCATCCAAAATGACCCATTTTCCAACACCTACAATCTTGGATGGCGAAATCATCCCAACTTCCAGTGGGCGGGAAATTCTCAGAATCAAAGACTACCTTATCAACCCCGTCCACAAGCCCCTCGTCCATATTAGCCGCCTCAACCTCGGCCCAACCTCACCTATCAATCTGGGCCAAACCAAGACCAAATGACTCTTATCCTTCAAACACTGGCTGACATTCAGAAAACAAATGCGGTAATACAAAAACAACACAAGGACGAGATCACAGAGGTTCGCAACCAACTCGCCCAAATGGTGAATTCTCGCCAACCGAGCACACTTCCTTTGCAACCTCTGCCAAACCTAAATAATGTGCCGACCCAGAGGCACTTTATGAACCTAAATCCAGGTCGCGCACATTTGATTTATCAGGCCCCTTCTATTCCATCACCTGATGGGATGGAAGCTTTGACATCTTATGCAGGATTTCAACAGTAGCCACCCATTTTACCAACCCCAAACTAGAACCATGCAAGATTACATTCCGTAACAACCCATAGTGGTAAAGCAACTCAAGACTCACCTTATCCAAAGCACTCCAAGCCTGGTAGTGATCCAAGCCCTAGGATAGTTATCCAGTATGTTCCTATCCCAGATCAAGAACCTGGACCTATTCTAGAGGAACCAAACAAGGTTCCATTTCCCGAGGCCTTGGCCAAGGGAAAAAGGATAACCAAACCCGTGGCTCCTGAGGAGGACTTGGTCAAGCTCTTTGAACGGGTCCAGATAAACTTTGCTTTGACGAATGCAATGTGCCACGTGCCGACTTACGCACGATTTCTGAAAGATATGTGTACACTCAAGCATAAGCCGCGAACCAAAAGTGGGAGTCTGATCATACTGTCAGAACAAGCCAGCTTTGTAATCTTGAGTAAACTCCTACCCAAGGCTAAAGACCCAGGTGCTCCCCTGATTTCATGTAAAATTGGTGAAACCCAATTCGATAGAGCCTTGCTAGACCTAGGTGCCTCCATAAACCTAATACCTACATCCCTCCTTAGTCATCTTGAAGAGTCCGAGCATAAACCGATAGAGGTGACATTGCAGTTAGCCGATCAATCCATCAAGTCACCTAAAGGATACTCTAAAACGTCATTGTTAGGGTACGAGATTTCTACTTCCCGGTGGATTTTATAGTTCTAGATATGGATGCACCTGAGAACCCAAGGGATACACCCATTATACTAGGGAGACTTTTTTTTGCCACTGCTAGGGCCAACATAAGCTGTGAAGAGGGCCAAATAGAATTGAAATTTGGGAACAAAACTCTAAATATTGACATCTTTGAGGCCCAACAAGGGATTAATTACGGTGTTATAGAACAAATATGTGATATCAAAGCTGTGGTTGATGAACCGCATATTGAGGGCAACCTGATAATCCCCGATCAACCACAAGAAGATCAAAACTCGCAATTAGAGGAGTCCAAACCTGATCAAGATACACCCATAACTCCTACCCTTGCTCCTGACACACACCCTGAACCACCCACTGCTGCTGATAATCGCATCCTGGAACTCCAGCCCCTTCCCAATCATCTGAAATACGTCTTTTTGGCTTCCAAATAGATGTTTCCTGTGATTATAAACTCTAGACTCACACCTGACCAGGAATCCTATCTGATTATTGTTCTCCAGCAACATCGTAGAGCCATTGGATGGACTCTCGATGATCTGACTGGTATCAGCTCCTCTTATTGTACACACCATATCTACTCCGAAGAGGGTGCACAACCTTCGCGAGAAATGTAGAGACGTTTGAACCCTAATCTGCAGGAGGTCAAGAAAAAGGAGATCATCAAGTAGTTAGATGCAAGGATTATCTACCTGATCTCCGACAGTCGATGGGTGAGTCCAGTCCAGGTTGTGCTTAAGAAGGCAAGACTCACCACCATCACGACTGAAACCGGAGAGGTCATACCGACCCATATAGCTAACTCATGGAGAGTCTGCATTGATTACAGAAGACTCTATTCCTCCACGAAGAAGGATCATTTCCCACTACCGTTTATTGATCAGATACTCGAAAAATTAGTGGGAAATAGGTTCTTCTGCTTTCTTGATGGGTACTTCGGTTATAACCAAGTGGCAATCCATCCAGAGGACCAAGAAAAGACCACATTCAACTGCCCCTTCGAGACGTACGCGTTCCGAAGGATGCCTTTCTGTCTCTGCAATGCACCCACGACTTTTCAGCGGTGCATGCTTGCCATATTCTCTGATATGGTAGGTGATTATCTAGAAGTCTTCATGGATGACTTTTCAATATTTGGTGCATCATTTGACGATTTCCTCTCGCACTTGGTCCAAATATTCAGGCGATGCATTGACGTGAATCTGGTTCTTTCCTGGGAAAAGAGCCATTTCATGGTGCCTGAGGGAATCGTCTTGGGACATCTGATTTCGGAGAAAGGCATCCAAGTCGATTGAGCCAAGGATAACTTAATTTCCAAACTCCCTATACCTAGCTTGATCAAGGACATCCGATCTTTCCTGGGGCACGTTGGTTTTTACCATCGCTTTATCCCTGATTTTTCGAAAATCGCACGCCCCCTGACCACTTTCTCTCCAATGATGTACCTTTTGAAATCTCCAAGGAATGCACTCAAGCATTTGAGATCCTTCGTGACTGAGTTACCTAAGCCCCAATCCTACAGTCCCCTGATTGGTCTCAACCCTTTGAGATCATGTGCGATGCATCTGACTTCGCTGTAGGAGCGGTTTTGGGGTAGAAAATTGACGGGAAACCCGTGGTCATTTACTACTCTAGCAATACACTTGACGAGGCTCAGCATAACTACACTATTACTAAGATAGAGCTGCTAGCCGTGGTATTTGCCCTAGAAAAATTCAGATCTTACCTCCTGGTTCCCATGTAATTATCTACTCGGATCACACACCTGTGAGGCATCTCCTTGCAAAGAAGGACGTGAAACCTCGATTAATCCGATGGATCTTGCTATTGCAAGAATTTGACCTCGAGATTCACGACAAAGTGGGAAGACAGAATGCGATAGCTGATCACTTGTCCCGCCTTCTTTTTGAGATCATTGACCTTTCCGGACCCATCACAGAATATTTTCCTGATGAGCACCTCCTGACTATCGATACAGGGCTTCCATGGTCTGCTAACATAATGAACTACTTGGCATCACATCAGAATTGTTGGTGCTAGAGCACCACGATTATTTATTTTGATGATAACAAAACACGTGTTATTTAACATTTGCAATTTGAGTCCTAGATTTCAGGTCAATTGCAAATGTAGAGGTGTTTAGACAGAACTCGAGCTCGCATCCAGGACGGATTGGAGGAGCTTAATGAATAACAGAGGAGGTTCGCGTGGAGCGACAGATTGAAGATAGAAGACAAGAAGAATATGATAGATTCTTTTTAATCCTTTCTTATATCTCTTGTCTTTATTTTTCTTGCTCTTTTTACTTCCTTAGAATATTTTGTTAAAGAGCCTCAAAGTACCCTAACAGTAGTCCTAGGAACACCTGCACAACCCTAGGATACTTAGGTTTTCTGTAGAACACTCAGAAAACCAATATAGGGTTCAAACAGACTTTCCAGACGTCTAATTCCCAAATCAGACGTCTGATAAAGTATTTTAAGACGTCTGACTGTTGTTTCAGACGTCTGATAACTATTAGGCTGGAGTTAGTATTCTCTCTGATGAAATCAGACGTCCAGACCTTAGTCAAGACGTCTTAGAAGACGTCTGATGGACTTGCCAGACGTCCAGATAGTGGACCGTTGGCTATCTTAGCAGACACTGCAGAATATGACCGTTAGAGCCTTATCAGACGTCCTTAGGCCTTTCCAGACGTCTGATAATTGACCGTTTTGCCTCGGCTGACCCAAAATCTCTTCTCAGAGATTTTCTAGCCGTTGCAACGTTTGGAAATCAATTCCCACAGTAAAAGTAGGTTTCCAGACGTCCAGACATAGCGCCAGACGTCCTGTATGTCGTCTGATCAACTTGAACAAAAACCCTGTTTAGATCTGATTCAAGTCAGGAGGAAACCCGCATAGAATCAGACGTCTGACCTTTAAATCAAACGTCTTAAAGTGGCCTTCCAGACGTCTGATGCCATAGTTAGACGTCTGATCACCCTGTCAAGTGTAATCATTGTCCTGATTTCGACCTGATTCTCTTGGGCTTTGTTCCCAACGGCTATAGAACCTTTCTTAAGCCTTCCAAAGCCTTCCTAAGGCCTCTATAAATAGAGGGGAGCCTTTGACACACCAACACACACTAAGAGAAACACAAGACACACTTAAGCAACATAGTTCCACTCTCTTGTGTCCTAGATAGCTCTTGCTCTCCAAGCTCAAGCTCCATTCTCTTGAGAGCATCAAGCTTCGCGCACCCGCTCTCCCGCCGTTGTTTACGAGAGCGACATTGCGCCATCGCGTGGCACACGCATCGCGTCATCAACTCGACGCACTCCTTGCAAAGGGGAGTTTCCTATTTCCTATAGAAGCTAAGTTTAAATTACTTTGTTGGCTCTATAGGATTACTTGTTTTATTTTATCTTTGTCTTTTGGTTGGATATTCGCTTTGCGAATTCCCGTCTCCTTCGTGTGACAAAATCCTTCTCGTGGAGAGAAGGGGTTGAGGAACGCTACCCTCGTACTTGTAGCGTGGTTGTACTGAGGTTGAATCACCCTCGTTTTAAGTGATTCGGTTTAGTGGATTTTAATCAACTTGGTTGATCGGAAAATCCTAACTTGAGAGGGTTAGGTGGTGGTTTTCACCCGGTTTGGGTTTCCACCTAAAAATCTTTGTGTACTTGTGCGATTGATTTTTTTTGAGATTGCTTTATATTTTATTTCCGCATTTTATTACGTCACCCCTCATGGTAGGGCCCCAAACCTACAATCAGATCCCGTTCGATTGACCAAAGGCCAAGAAGGACAAATTGCGCTCCGATGCCAAGTATTACCTATGGGAAGACCCGTATTTATTCTGCATTGGTGCTGATCAAATTATCCGACGATGTGTCACGGAAGCGGAAATAAAAAACATACTCTCTTTCTGCCATGACCAGGCATGCGGTGGACATTTTTCAAGACACAAAATCGCATCAGAAGTCCTACAGTGTGGCTTTTACTGGCCCACAATTTTCAAGGATGCATATAATCACTGTAAGGCATGTAACTGTTGCTAGACCATGGGCAACATAAGCCATCGTGACATGATGCCTTTACAGCTGATCCTGGTATGCGAGATTTTTGACATTTGGGGGATTGATTTTATGGGACCCTTTCCTATCTCGGACGGCTTCAGATACTTTTTACTCGCTATTGACTATGTGTTTAAATGAATTGAACCCATTCTGACCTGAACCAATGATCACAAAGTTGTTATCAAGTTCATTCACCAAAATATCTTCTCACGGTTCGGGATTCCACGTGCAATTATTTCTGATGCAGGGACCCATTTCACAAACGCTCAGTTCAAGCCACTGATGACCAAATATGGGATGTCGCACCGAATCTCTACTCCTTACCACCCCCAAATTATTTTGAACTAGCTGAGTTATAAAATCGGGAGATCAAGAAAATTTTCTAGGTTACTGTTCAACCTGATAGGAAGGATTGGTCATCCCGGCTTCCTGAAGCTTTGTGGGCTTATAAGACCGCCCACAAGACCTAATTAGGCATGTCACCTTTCAGACTGATGTACGGGAAGGCGTGTCACCTCCCCGTCGAATTGGAACATAAAGCCTATTGGGCAGTACGGAACTTCAACTTAGATCTTTTTAAGGCTGGAGCCCACAGAAAGCTTTAGATGAGCGAGATTTATGAATTACGCCACGATGCGTATGAAAACTCGCGAATCTACAAAGAGCAGGTTAAAGCCTTTCACGACAAGCCCATATCTAGAAAGATCTTTCACCCTGGTCAAAAGGTCCTACTCTTTGATGCCCGACTCAAATTATTCCTAGGAAAGCTATGATCTAAGTGGATCAGACCTTCCTTAGTTCGACGAATCTTTAGACATGGAGCCGTTGATATCAATCCACTCAGCCACGATTCTGAACCCTTCGTCATGAACGGTCTGAGACTCAAACCGTTCATTGACATGACCAATACAGATTTGGCTGAGTCATCCTTTATTCTCCATTCTCCATGGGCACATTACGCCCAGCCGATGGCGTAAAACTCAACGCTTAACGGGAGGCAACCCATCATTCTTTGAAAAATCCGAAACCTTTCCTGACATTTCTATGCTGAATTCATATTGCACTTTAGGGTTCATCCATTAGAACAGTCGACTCCACCTCAGATACCCGTACCTGAGTCTAGAAATCGTCCGCAACAGTCACCTCAACCCGTTCGCTCACCCAACACCTGTCCTAATGAATGAACTAAGCTGAATTCAAACCCACCTAATTTACAATAGGGACATTGCAAATCATAAGCAAGGGGGGGTATGAAAGTGCAAAATGTATGAAATCTCATATCAAGAAATGGTTTCAACAAAAAAATCACATATCTAAAAAAAAACTGAGAAATGGGAGGGAAAACTTTTGGGCTATACAAAACAGGAGGAGGAAAAAGAGCAAAATGCCAAAAAAGGAGCACAAAATGAAAAAGAAAGAGATAGACATTAATAAGAAATTAACGGATTAACCGAAGTTTTAGACCACATCAAGAAAAGTAAGAAAAAGTGCTAAAGAGACACAAAAAGAGATTAGTAGGAACGCTGACCTTAGGCCTTTTTGGCTAAACTCTTAGTACTCGCTAAGATCTGGATAATCCTCAAGAGGTTGGGGAAAATGCAAAGCTTAACTGTTAGGTCTAAAGCTTAGAGAATATTCGACCTCGTTAACTGACCTTCGGTTTGCGGGACTCGGTAACCTAAGCACCCCAATCCACACACAGTCTAGTTCAGTACGCATAACTATCAAAATCACGCAAAAGCATTTTAATGTTCTGAAAATGTTGCCTAGATTAGGAGCGGCCGATCAACACAAGTTGATTTGGACGAGTTCCCGGCGAGGAGAGGCGAGAAATACCCCTCGAAGATGCATAACATACTGTCTCCTCGGTGCTTGTTGTAGTTTCTGCCTGGTTGGAGGGGGTGAGATTTGCGTGACATAATAAAACAATGCGGAATTATTAAATTAGACAATCTCACAAAATGAATAATCACACAAAGGGCACAAGTATTTTTAGGTGGAAACCTAAACCGGGTGAAAACCACCACCTAACCCTCTCAAGTTAGGATTTCTCAATCGACCTACTCTATCAAATTCACTAAACCCAGTCACTTAAACGAGGGTGATTGAACCTTAATCACAACCACACTACTTAGACCGAGGGTAGTGTTCCTCAGCACTCCTTCTCTTCACAAGAAGGAATTTGTCTCGCGAAGGAGACGGGAATTCAGAAAGCGAATACCCAACCAAAGACAATATAAAATACAACAATCCTATAGATCCTCAAATATTTAACCCTAGGATCTATAGGAGTTAGGAAACTTCCCTTTGGTGGAACTGCGTCGAAGTGATGACGTGGTTGCGTGAACCACGCTTTGGCACAACAACGCTCTTGTGACGTCGGCGAAAGAGCGGGTGCATAGCAAAACGAAGCTCTTAGGTGTGAAGTAAATGCTTGTAGAGCTAGAGCTTCTTATATTTGATCTTCTACTTCTTTTAGACACAAGTGAGGGGAAATATTCTAGCAAGGGTGTGTCTTGGGTGTGTTTTCAAGCCAAGTGGTCCTCCTCTATTTATAGAGGCCCTAAGAAGGTTTTGGAAGGCTTTGGAAGGCTTCCATGGCTGTTGGGTACCAATCCAAAGAAAATCAAGCCGTAGTCAGAATTAATCATGATTCTGACAGGGTCATCAGACGTCTTGTCCTGGCATCAGACGTCTACAAAACCCGTTTAAGACGTCTGGGAACTAAGTTAAATGTCTGATTTTAGGTGAGTATCCTTCCTGACTTGAATCAGATCTAAACAGGGTTCTAATGCATGTCCATTAGACGACACACTGGACATCTAGGATAAGGTCTGGACGTCTGGAAACCTATTTTTCTACGGAAACAGATTCCCAAGGGAGTGCAACGGCTAGAAAATCTCTGAGAAGAGATTTTGGGTTAGCCAAGGCAAAACGATCATGTATCAGACATCTAGGGTCCTCTACGGACGTCTGATACGAGGCTAACGGTCATTTCTCCAATGTTTGCTAAGGAAGCCAACGGTCCACTAATTGGACGTCTGGCAAAGGCATCAGTCGTCTCCTAAGACATCTGATTTCATCAAACAGAACTAACTAAGTCCAGCCTAAATAATCAGATGTCTAAGTCAACAGTCAGACGTATTAAAAGTTTTTATCAGACGTCTAAAATCTAGATTAGACGTCTGAAAAGGCTGTCTGAACTCCATTTTGGTTTTCTAAGTTCTCCATAAAAAACCTAAGTAGTCTAGGATAGTGCAGGTGTTCCTAAAACTACTTTAAGGGTTCTTTGAGGCTCTTTAACATAAGATCTAAGACAAAAATAAAGAGCAACAAAAGAAACAAAAATACATAGTACAAGGAAAATTTATCCTATTCTTCATCTCCTTCCTTCTTCAAGCTATCGCTCCTCACGAAGCTCCTTTGTTCTCCATCACGCTCCTCCAATTTGTCAAGGATGTGAGCTCGAACTCCGTCTAACCACATCTTCATTTGCAATTAACATGAAATTTAAGACCTTAAGTGCAAATGTTAAATGACACATGTTTTGTTATCATCAAAATAAACGATCGTGGTGCTCTAGCACCAACAATCTCCCCCTTTTTTATGATGACAAAATCATAAATAATAATGCAGAAAATCCTTCTCCTTTTTGACATTATCAAAAAGGCCTAATCGATTTTAAATTTTTGATAACTCCCCCTTAAAAACATGCTCTTCTATAATTGGGTTGAATTTCTTTTAACAAGAGTAATGTCCTCCCCCTTTTTGTAACAACAAGATAGCTATTAATTTTCTCCCCCTTTCTAAAGGAAATATAGCTAACAAGATCTCCCCCTTAATTATTGACAAATAGCTCATAGTTTTAACTCCCCCTATCTATATGCTAAAAAAGTAGGGTTAAGGGATACTTCACCTACCATGGCCAATAGAATGGCCTAAATGGAGGTGGTGTATGCCACATCGGATGGGGCTCCCATCCGTAGTTTGGAGGTCTGGGCATTGGCGCCGGTCTCCAGTCTGGCGGTCGACGTGTGGCGGGTTGTTCGATTGTTTGTCGTCTCGTTGATCTTCTTGTCCTTCTTCTTGGTCTACGCTTTGGTCCTCCCAACTCGAGTTGACCATTCTTGAGCTTATAGGTCCAATCTCTTGCATTATGGTCACCTTTAAAACCTACAAAATAAGATTCCAATTTTTTCTTCGATATCCAAGTGAGCTTGGATCCGGATCTATTAGCGGGTCTCCTTGACGGGGATCCTTTCTCAATCTTAGGGCTATACAAATTATCTATTTTGTTGATTAATTTGTTGAAATTTTCCCTAAGACATGTGACCTACTTTGCAAAATAGTCCACCCAATTACATTCTGGCCCCTAACTTTTGAAAATCCTTGCAAAAACCCCCTCAACTTCTTCGTCACTTTTTGCATTCCGGTCCCTCTGCCATTGCAGTAGAAGACCCATACCACCGACGAAGTTTCGAGGAGGATTTCTCCTCGCTTCCCCAGGGAGCTGCTCTCAGATTTGAAAGGGGGGGTTCTCTGAGAAGTCCCTTACCGCCTGAGCAGCTCTCCATGCCCTGATTCGCACCAAACCTCTCGTGCAAACGCTCGAGAGGTATGGGTATCATTTCCGAGCCATACCTTTGGCGAGTCTTGCACTTGGAAGCTCGCCTTCCAAGCACAAGGCCCTCTCCCTGTGCCGTTAAAAGTAGCCTCAGGTCTGGTCGTAGCTTCCATGCTTGTTTTGGCCTGAGATACCCTCTTAATTTCCTCCTTCCTCATCTCCGATCAAACACCCACAATCTCTGGCGACATCACCTCCTTCCTCTCGTCACTTTGCCACCATACCAGTGGCAGAGTCATCTCTGTCTTGCTCCTTCGCCTCGCGCCGTACCCACGCAAGCCTCTCCAACCTCTTCCTCGTCCCCGCCTCTCTCTCTCTAGGCCTTCGTCTCCAGCGACGGTAGATACGCGCCATCCGCCCCTCTGCCTCCCCTTTCGTCCGACACTATCAGATAAGACCCCTTTCTCTTCTCTTCATTTTCCCCCTCTTTATTTCTCAAAACAACCCCCAACAACCACAGACCACCACCATCTTCCTCATCTCCGGCAGACCACCGGCGAAGGTGAATCCGCCACTCCACCCTTCCACACGCCTCGCCACCCACCTCAAAACCTTGACCATCACCCACTGAGCACATTCCGCCCTTCCATCGGCTGCCATCACCTCCCCAAGCTCCTTGATGAGAACCTCATCATGAACCCTAACTAGCACATTTTGACCTCATAAAGTGAACAAAAGCTCCTACATAACCTAAGGGAAGGCCTAATTTAGGGAATTGTTAATCTGAGGATAGAACATGACACAAGGGGTAAAATTGCAATTTTACCATTGCAGTGCATCAACGGAATTTCTAAGGGTCTAGACATAGGTCAAGTGGACTTAATAAGAGAAAAAGTGGGATGGTTTGGTCAGAAAAGGGTTATGACGAAATCTAGAAATTAAATGACATTCTGTAAACCTAAAACAAACCTACTTTAATTCATAAGGATCCAGGAAAGATAAAAATCAACTAAATCCTCTAAAATTCATGGAAAAATATCCCCTATGGTTTAAAACCTTCAATTTGGCCTTTGAAACCTGTTTTGACCTAAATTGTGGTTCATACCTAATTTTTGACCTAATTTAGGTTTTTCTACAAAATGTCTAGTCAAACGTGGTCAAACATAAAATCCAAGTTCACCATTGGATTCCTTAGGTTCAAATTAGGTTTATACCAAAATTTGGACCTAAGGGAAGGTCTTCTTAACCTACTTTGCAAATTGGTCCTCAAAATTACTTTCTGACCCTCAACTTTTTGAAACACTTGCGATTGCCCCCTCAGCTTCCTCATCATTTTCTTCACTTCGGTCCCTCTGCCATCCACAGTAGGGGCCATACCTCCGGCAACTTCGCGCGGAGGTTTGCACCTCACCTGCATGGGGAGCCGCCCCCAGATTTGAAAGGGGGGCTCCGGCTCCCCCAAATTTGAAAGGGGAGCTATCTGCGGAGCCCCCTACCACATGGGCTGCTTCCCATGCCTTGAAACCCACCATACCTCTCGTGCAAGCGTGCGAGAGGTATGGGTATCCGATTGGCCTTACCTCCAGCGTGGCCTCTCCACCGCCCTCGCGCGCTTCCCGCCCTGCCTTCACCTATTTAAGGAAGGGCAGACCACGTCGCTTCCTCCAAGCTCAATTTGGCCTCAGATCCCCCTCTAATTCGTTTCCTCCCAACTTCGGCCGACTGCCCAGAGCTTCCGGCGACTCTTCCTCCCTCTCTCGTTGCTCTACCACCGTACCAATGGCAGAGCTAACTCTGCCGACCTCCACCACGTAGCGCCATACCAGCGCGCACCCTCCAACCCCCTTCCTCGTTGTCGTTTTCTTCCCCTGGGCTCCTTCGTCTCCAGCGACAACAGTACCAGCTGCTCGCCATCCGCCTTCCCCCTACACTCTGGACTCGATTAGATAAGTTTCCCTCACTCCCCTCTTCATTTCCCCTCTGATATTTTGTACTCTCGACCCCTCAACATCACAGACCACCATCACCCTCTCCACCTCCGACCACCAACTCCGGTGAGGCCACTCCACCTCCACAGGCCGTTCCACCCTTCGCCGACCGGTCCCTAAGCTTCACCACCTCCCACTGATCACCTTTTGCCCTTCCACTCATAGCGCCACCCACTGGAACCTCCCCCTGAACACGCCCACCTGCACGCACATAGTGTGCCCTAGGCACACACGCACAGCCGCCCTCATGCCACGCTGACCCCCGGGCCACCTTCGCCGTGTCACAGCAAAGCCTGCTAAGTGATTTGATGTGGCCGCAAGGTCGTTCTTGTGATTTTAGATCGCGGCCCCTTCCACAATGGCGCAGAAGCTTGAAGCTCACAAGTTTCGCTCCAAGACTCGCACTCCAGGCATAAGGCTTCCAGGTGAAGCGCAAGGGTCTCACGCATGCGTCCAGCCAGAGAGCAGGCTTAGCGAGCAACTGCAGGAGTGGCGATTGGGCAGAGTTCTCCTGCAGGCATGCAAGCAAAAGCGAGTGGGACTTTAGTCCCACCTCGGAAACACACAGCACAGGAGAGCACCTTTTATTATTTTTGTGTTTTCTTTAGGTCGCCTCAGAACACAGGGGTGAGGTCCCTCGCCCACCACCCGGCCTCGTCCGTTACCCACGCCCCCGCGGACCTGGCCTGACCCGACTACCCACACACTCCTCGCCCACCACCGCACGCCGGTGGGCCTGGTTCCGGGCATGCTAACCCGACCCGATTACCCAACTGGCTCTGAGAGAGCGAAGAGAGATACAAAGGGAGAGAGACGCGGGGAGGGTAGGGGTAGGTTTAGCTCCTTCGTTCCTGTGCAGGGAAGGAGGAAGAAGCAGCAACTACGCGGAAGAAGAAGAGGCCAACTAAAGAGGAGGAAGAAGTTGAGGACTTAGCCACAGAAGTAGGAACTGAAGAAGAAGGTAGAGGAAGGAGCATAGTGAAGAAGGAAAGGAAGAAAAAGGAGGAAGAGGCGCAGCTCAAGAGAGAAGAAGAAGAAGCCAAGGAGGCAGCCACAGAAAAAGAGAAGAAAGAAGAAAGCAGAAGAAAGCGACTGAAGGAAGGAGCAGCCGCAAGGAAAAAAATAAGAAGAAGGTGCAGCAGAGAACCAAGAAGAAGAAGAAAGAAGACGCCAGCATTGTAGCAAACTCCATTTAAGGCGTCTGATTCGTAGAATCAGACGTCTGAAGACAGAGAGAAAAAAAGAGAGAAGAGCAAAGAAGAAAGAGAGAAGAAAAGAGAAGAAAAATTATGTTTCCTTTCTCTCTAGATTTTTGTAAAACATTACGTTATTGAAAATTGTGATTTTTCTGGTTCTAAAATCAAATTTGCTCCACAAGTTCAACCTCGGAATGTTTTCAAATTTCGAGTAATAAATAAATTAAATTGATAATCATTTTTCGCAACATACTACAACACGTAGCTTTTAAAACACCGCATCGAACGATCATCACTCCCCCCGACCACACCCATCACCACGGCCACAGTCCGACCTAGGCATGCACGCCAAGGCCGTTCCGCAACCAACCAACCCCCGTCTCACCTTCGCCGTGACATGGCGAAGCTTCCCAAGGCATCTGACAGGGCCGCGAGGCCATATTCATGCATTCCAGATTTCACCCCTATGCCACCATTAGTGAAGGTGTGAAGCAGACCCCTCGCGAGCTCCAGGTCATCCCCTTCCAGGTTGAGATGCCCCAGGTACGCGGAATCCCCTTGCGAACCTTCTGCACCTGGCAATTAGAAGCATCCGCGACTGTAACTGCCTCAATTGGGTAGGCGTCTTCCCTGCGGGCGCGAAGAAGTGGGTGGGACACTTTAGTCCCACCTCGGAAACGCAGGTGAGCAGTAAGTCATTTATATTGCTTTTGTGTTTTACTCTTATCGCCTCCAGTACACAGGGTGAGGTCCCCTCACCCACTCACCCGCCTCATCCGCAATCACTCCTACGTGGACTTGGCTGACCTGACCCGATAACCCTGCACTCCTCGCGCATCACCCACGATGGTGTGCCTGGACCTAGGTGCGCTTAACCCGACCCGAATACCCGATTGGCTCTGGGAGAGCGAACTGAAGAGAGAAAAGAGAGAGAGCGTACATGGGGGAGGGTAGGGGTAGGTTTTGCCCTGAGCTGTGTAGGGGAAGAAGAAGGAGGAGGAGGCAGCTGCTAAAGAAGAGGAAGAAGCTGAGTGAAGGAGCTGCAGGAAAGAGAAGAAGAAGCACTGTAGCAAAGGAGCGGCAGAGGAAGAGAAGAAAAAGAAGGTAGCTGGTGAAGAAAGAGAGAAGCAGAGACTTAGAAGAAAAAGAAGAAAGAAGTCAAGGGCAGAAGAAAGAGAGAAATAGGAGCGGCCAAGCAAAAGAAGAAGAAGACAAGGAAAGACAAAGAAGAATAGAAGAAGAAGGAACCATAGAAGAAGAAGAAGAAGAAAGAGGAAGAAGAAGTCACAGAGAGAGAAGAAGAAAGACAATCTATTTTCTTTTTGCATTTTCCCTCTCTAGCATTTCATATACATTGAATTTGCATTAAACATCATCTTTTGAGTAAAATTGAGAGTTGTGATTTTAGTTTCTAAAATATCAATTTTCTCCCAGAGTTCGACCTTGGATATTTTAACTTTAGAATAATAAAATTGTTATTTGTTCATAACGCTTTTTCGACGATACTGCTACAAGATTGATTTAAAATACGACAAAGCGCTATAACAGACAAGCTTCTTTAGAGCTTTAGAGAGGGAGAGAGATGAAGGAAGGGATGAAGAAAATGCGGTGGGCGTAGGCCTTTTTATAAGTGTAGAGGTTGAGGGCAAATATGTCTTTCAAGGCATAGAAGATTAAATGCATCAACCTTTAGTGACGGATATAAACGCCACTAAAGGCTGAACGTGAGTGTTGATACGCTCGCACGCTCGCCTCCTCGCCTTCAATTGCTTTAACACTCATCCACGACCAAGCATTCTCAGCCGTCCGATTGTGAGATCGGACGACTTAAAACGCATCCGCATGCTTCTTCAGTGTGCCTAACGCATGCGCGTGCGATCACACATACAGTGGCGCATCCGATTGCGCGTGCATGAACCACGGCATCTTAGCGCACAACACAATTTGAGCCACGCCCCACTCGTGCATTCGATTTGAGGTGTGCGAGACACGAACCCGCGCCTTTAACTTTGCGAGCGAGCGTGAGATTAACGCACCAAGTGGCCTCTTTGGTTGTGTTTCGAATCTAGGTGTGTGCGCTAATGGCCGTTGGATCAAGATCCAATAGTCCATATCTGATGAGCGCATGACAAGAGAGAGACGCAGTGGGTGAGCCCTAGGTGGTTTGGGTGGCGGATTGGACCGATGGATGGTGCCATGGATGTTAGAT
Organism: Thalassia testudinum; assembly: GCA_037157565.1. NCBI lineage: Eukaryota > Viridiplantae > Streptophyta > Magnoliopsida > Alismatales > Hydrocharitaceae > Thalassia > Thalassia testudinum. The sequence goes on from JAZHRO010000039.1 coordinate 16,756,225, forward strand.
TGGATCGATTTTCACACCGTTGGGCTGCGATTGTCAATCTGAACCCATCCGTGCGGTTGAATTTATCATTTGAAGTATGAATTTACATCACCTGACCCTTTGACCTCTGATCTTTCTTAGATTGCATCTGATGCTACGTAAGTCCGAAGGGGGTGATCTTGGAGTCGTTAAATTCCGATTGTCGCCCTGATCAAATCCGTACGGTTAGATTTTCAATCCGAGGTCTCGATTAAATATTGCCTTGTCCTTGGCAACCAAAAAGAGCAAATTACTATTCAATTTGTGCAATTTGACCTAAATGCATGATGATGCATGTTATGCAATATTTACAATGCACGATACTTTTACGACACTAAGAACATACATAAATAGATATTTTAAGCTACTTAGATGCATACACATCTCCTGCCAACCTGCACCTCAATCTCCTCTCCCCCCCACCCCTCTCCCCTTCCTCTCCTCTTGCTCCTCCTTCAACCTCCTCTCCTCCAACCTCTGCCCCTTTCAGCTGCCTCCTTCGACCCTTCCTCCAACCTCTCCTTCGACCTCTCCTCCTCCGAGATGCCTCCTCTCCATGGAAGGGTTTCTTGAGACCACTTATGTGGTACCCAACTCCACCCATCACCTGAGGGATGAGGAAAAGACCCCCCTGCTGCTAGACCTCCTTGTAAGCATGATGCAACAAACCTTGAGCTTGCCACTTATGAGTAGGTCGACGACGAGTTCGATGGGGCCTCAATCCACAGCACATCAAGCTCCCTTTGTGGCTGAACAACGAACCAGTTCTGGTATTCGTAGCTCGCAGGTGAAAAGAAGAGGGGATAGCCAATCCGCTTGCCTCAGTCTCCTTCCTAACTTGAAAAATCCTACTGGAAGCCAATTGACAAGTGGAGAATAAAAGGAGTCCAGCATGCACATGGAGAGCTAATTAATCCATCTCCTAGGAAACCAATGGGAGGTTAATACATTAAGAATGAATTCTCTTCTTATTGTATCGAAAGATTTTGAAATATCAATCTTTGCACACATTCTTGAGGAAGCACTAGAGGAATGAAAAGCTTTTAGAAATTCTTGTGTCAAGAGAGAGTAATCTGAAATAGCCCTGCCTTTAATTAAAGCTCCTTGATCTAAACTCACAAGTGTCGACGTTACCAAACTCATTCTTTTGACAAGGAATTTTGAGATTATTTTATAGAGAGTATTGCAGCAGGCAGTAGGTCTAAAATCTTTTAAGGAATGATACAAAATTAGAATTGAGGATAAAAGTAAGAAAAGTACAGTTCAGTTCATATAAGAAAAGTATGGTTCAGTTTATGTACCAATCCTCCACCCTCTTGGAAAAAATAGCAAACCCCTTGGATTACATCGTCTTTAATCACCAGGCAAGCTTTCTTGAAGAAATATGCATGGAAACCATATGGTCCCGAGACTTTATCTGGTCCAATGCTCCATAAAGCGTTCTTGATTTCCTCATCAGAAGGAATTGTAGGGAGTGAACCTCAATCATGGCTGCCGAGTCGAGTGAGGATTGGCTAATTGTGGGATGGTCCATTATCAACAGGTTGTTGGAGAGAGAATAGTTTGGCATGGTAGGAGGAGGCCTCTTTCCTCACTTCCTCGTCTTTTTCTATAAGCTCCCCATCGGGGTTAAGAAGGGTTGAGAGAGCATTTGAGTTCTGGCATACTTCTGTTGCTCTAATGAAAAAGTGATTATTCCTATCCCCATGTTTTATCCACTCACATCGATTTCTCAAGTACCAATACTCTTCCCCTTTCATCCGTAACCGTTTCAATTGCCTCCTGACATGGAGCTCATCCTCCTGAAGGAGAACATCACCCGGTGCTTGCACAAGAAGAGAGTGAATATGCCCAATAAGGCATAGGGGATTTCCTTCAATATTAACCTCCCAAGCCTCCTTAAAGCAAACGCTGAAATCCTTCCCATCTTGGCCCCCACGGTTCAAGAAGCAGAATGATTTTTCTTTTCATATTTGAGGAGACTGATCTCAAGAATAAACATACATGGTGAGTAATGAGTGGAGCAAAGACACGGTTCACGTGTTCATTAAATTCCATCTTTAAAGGAACCCTGCAAAACAACCGACACACGTGCCAACCAGGCAACGACCATGAGGTCGGGGTGGACCGTGGACCAGTGCAGTTCACGAAGATTAATATATATGTGATCGAACACACTCCACCAGGTCGTTGGTGGGCAATTATGGCATGCCAATCTTTCTTTCTAGCATAGATCGACCATGCAATGTGCAAAGCATAAGCATGGTCGACATTGCCTTGTTGGTATGGAGAGGTCTGATCTCATTGATCACTGCAGCTGTACGTTCACGGGTATATACGAGGATGCCCTATAGCCTACGGTGTATAAGGAAGATGTTGACCTTTACACGACCAGCAACAGCAAATTAGAGGTTAATCTTATTAAGGAATGGGTATGTTAGCACATCTATGCATGCACGGTTCATGAACTTAAATTCACATGGATGACGTGTAGGACAGTCACCTCGGTAGTTGAGCAATTAAAACATCTTTATGTTTATCCCTTTACATCCAGGGAGCACCGCCCAAGTCCCACACCGTTTGTTTGGAGAAATTGGTTTTAAAGGATTTGTTATAGGTTAAATCAAAAGGTATTCAGAGGGATAGTTGGAGGCATTTTTTTATACAATCTTGAGATAAATTTATCCTACTTTTGTCTTTAAAATTGGATGATCCCAAAATTAATACTTAGGATTTCTATAACTTAAGATTAAAATATCTAAATGCAACATAAATGGCTTATGTCTCTGCAAACAAACAGTACCTTAACACCTAACGTAAGAGAGATGTTTGATGTACAAAAAATACAATACACCTCAAATACTATTTGCTTTCTCTACTGAACATAGGGGTACAAATTAAGTCTCACAATGGTATTTCCCAATCATTTTAACTCGTTCCCCCTATCTAAAGGCTCACACTCTATGAGCGACGTGTTAAGTAGGGTTATTTGTGTAGGAAATTAATGACACCATGTAAGCAGACGTTGATCAATCACTGGAGAACCGGAAAGCATTTGAATTGGAGATTCCAGCCGGATGATCTATGTATACCACAGACGTTTTTTTGTGTGATTTTGAAAATAAGAATTTTCTAAAGGGAAAAAAACGGAAAGAGGGGTTTTAAAAGGGATTTTCTTGATTGGGTTACGTACATTCTGATGTCTAAAATCCGTTTTCAAAAGAGTACACTCCATAGTTGCTCCCTCATGTAGCATCCTATACAATAAGAAAATTAGCATTGTACAAAAAAACTAAAGCAATAGCGATCTAATTGTTTATGGTATTTCTAGCTTTCAACTAATAAGGATTACTGACGGGAAAAAAACATTGAATTAACAATAAGGATCGCTAAAAGGAAAAAACATCTTCTCACTTACGTACGCCATATATATGCTTAAATTAACAATATTAGGTGAAGCTTTTATCTCTGGGATCTTTCCATTTGCTTTTCTTTGAGGAAAGAGGAAGAAGCCTTGATGACATTAGGCACGAATGATACATGAAGATACCACACCTCAAATGTTGATTACACCACAATAACTCTACGACCATGCAAGTGTGTAAAATAAGAAATCAAGATCTCTCTCTGAAGATCAAAATATTAGTACCAGTGAAATTACATCGGTGAGAGGTAGTGAAACATCAGGAAGAAATCAAGATATCAAAGTAAATGTATTGATCGCGACATCCAAGCCCCACACACATGTGGACATCTATCTAGAAATGTAAATTTGGTTCCCTCTGTGGGGGCATGACCTAATCCAAATGAAGTTGGTAAATCCACCTCATCTAGGTTTCGAGTTTGGGTTTAAAACCATAATATGTGTCGAGTGTGGATTTTGGTACAGAAGTTGCAAGTCTTTTTTTTTTTTTTTTTGTTCTTTTCCCTAAGTGACCTCTAGATATCACGGAAAGTCTCAACTTTATCGCAAGCTAACACAAAGATTTACGTTGTTGGAGACTCTTACGAATATGTTGGGTGTTGGAGGATCTCATTAATCTTCATTAGTTGTGGGTTTTCTTTTTCAGATTTTTTACATCCAACTGAAACTTTACAAATTGAATTTTCTGTTAGCTGGAAGGTGACTATTGATAATTGAACCATCCAATGCTGCTAAATAATCGAGGAATCTTATTGTTTACTGGTTAAAATTTCATACGTGTACCACCAGAAGAACGGATATATAATAAGAGCGTTATTCCTGCAAATTTGAACATGTAGCAGCGACTTAAAAATTTCCCTCCCTATTATCAAACCTTCGAGGGGAAATCAAACCGGTGGTTATACGTAAATTGGTCTTGGTCCATGTATTTACCTATTATTGGACCTTTTGTTGTCACGTATAACAAAAATAACAAGCACCGTATTTACTAGATATATAATTGAGTTGTAAATTTGTCACGATCCGATTTTGAATTCCTACAGGATCTGAGATCGGTTCGCTTTGATTTATCCTAAGATCCAGTCGTTTAATAAGAAATAACCAAATAATATTTAACAAACTATAATCACACAAATACAGTAACTAAACAAAAAGAAAGTTTCAACAGGGGGAAATAGAACAGTGATATTACAACCATCACATCAAAGAGTATATATAACAGAATACAAGCTATAAAACTCATTATCAAGTAGTAGAACTAAAGCTAGGCTCGATTAGGCTCAGCGTCCTCAGCAGACGGTGGCTCGGGCTGCTCAAATCCATGACCTATACAGAATATATTTGACTGGAGTAAACTAGCACTGAGTAGAGTGGTGGCTAAGAAGTAACATGCATTTAACATAAAATTTTCCATTTTTCAATTATATTATACATGTGGGTACGTAGAGATCTCTAATTATAATTTGTTAATTAATCTTCTAGTTCCCTATAGGAACGATTTTTGCTTGCAGCTTCCCATGGTATAGGATGCCCACGTGGCACTCTCCTGGCCGGGGGAGTCCCATCGTGGTAGTCCTATACTCGGTCTACTACTCCGAGGTCATAGTGGTGACATAGCGGTGACTACGGCATACATGATAAGCGCGGGTAGCTACCCCGCACTGGCACGCAATCAGTCGTTTCCGCTAGCGGGTATGCCTCAACGTACAGTGTGGAACAGTGTAGGGCCTTTCCCTCTCAGAACAGAACAAGGGTCTTGCCCATGAGGGGTTTTGCCCCTCCTCAGTCCGCGTACCCTCCTCCGACTACCCCGGTTTGCCAAACAGGCTGACGAGAGTCGGTGTAGGGTGGTCATACCTAGCCCCGGGCCCCCTGGGGCGGATAGCTCCCCCGTACACTAAGTAGCTCACCTCGGTACCGCGTACACGAGGGCCAGTAAGAGTCGTCGTAAAGTGGCCAAACCCACCCTGGGTCCCAACCCAAGGGTGGCAAGCTCCCCTCTACACTACAAGGGATAATTGCTCTCTTCGGTACAACGTACACGAAGGTCAGCTTATCTCCCTTAACAGCTGTCCATAAGCAGCAAAATCCCAGAATCATCTGGTTCTTCGAGGTACGGTTTCTTGTTTACATTCCCTGTGGGGTTCGTACAGGAATTTCTTTATTACATCTGGGTTGGAATGTTCAAAACAATAGTTCAACTTCCATTTTATTACAGTAGGGGTTCATTTTAGGTAAAAGCAGGCAGCTCTTGATTACTCAATTATTCACATGCAGTTTCTTCTAACCCTAGTGTTCATGCCAAGACCTAGGGTTCAAGAATCTATTCTCGAATATACGTTTATTCCTTCCTATGGTTCATCTCAAGTCCTATGATTACTTACTCGCATATATTAAATTAGAGATTTAATGTTGCAACCACTCTACCTGGGTAACCGGGTGGAACGGGAGCTCGTACAGTGGCTCCCGACGTTTCCACAGATTCCGTACACCCGATGGATTGGAGACCTAAATATGAATTGATGGGCCAAAAGGTTCAGAAAGATGTAAACAAGATATCATTATACAGAGAAACTCGTATGGAAAACGGAAACGATTCGTTTGCGAACAAGCGATAATAATAGGGCCTTACACGGCCCTAAAACACGTTATCAGATGGAAATCAGACGTCTGGGAAAGGTCCCATATGTCTTTAAACAGTTCTCAGGGATACCTCTCTTGGTGTTCCGCTATCAGACGTCTGGAACTCAATGCCGACGTCCAAAGACTTTGTTAGACGTCTGGGGGTGCTCCCAAACGTCTGAAATTACTTTGGCTACGCTCCTGCCCTCTGACACATACGTAAGCTGTCAGGACTTGTCAGAGAGGAAAAGTACAGAAAGTATAACTCTACCAGACATCTTTCCTTACCTTCGGACGTCCGGTAAGATGTCTAGGTGTCTCCCCGGCCATCTGATTCCGCGGAAAAAGGATTCCGCGGATCTGCTCTTAGCTCCCCTTGCCTGCAGGTGCTGCAGCAGAACAACACTGCGCCCTCCACCCCCGCGCTTCCTCTCGCTCAGGTGCTTCGCTCTCACTCGCTATCGATTATGAGGTGACAACGAAGAGGAGGGGGGAGAGGTATATAAAGGGAGACGAGGTGAAGGGAATGGAGAGTCAAGCATGATGTGGAGTGACGACGTAGAAGGCACGATGGGGCATAGTGAGTGAGAAAATATGCGTAGTCATACGTTATGCGTTAAAATTATTTCCATACATCTAATTAACATCCCAAATATCTTAAATAGTCAAAGGAGATGATGGCTCATTTCAAAATTCCTCTCACGATCAAAGGTAACCAAATAAAACAACTATGCCGTTCTGAATAATAAATTGCAATCATTCTTTTCTTTTGAAAGAGTTAACGAAACTACGGATTTTCCATTCTGAAACAAGAAAGTTGAGATTCTGTACTGAATTTTATTTATTAGATTAACATAGCTGCGTACATATCAACCAAAATAAGATTTTTGAACAATGGGACCCGATCCCCTTCGTCCCCGCCGGGAGGGAAGGAAGTGGGCGGGAGTGGGGGCAACAGCTGTGGAATATGGGTTGGAAATTTATAAATATAGAATTCTCAAACATCCACGTTATATCAAATCAAACATTAATATAGATTAGGGCATCTTACTCCAAATATAATATATATATCAAATATATTCACTCTATCATATCGGTTTATTCTCCACTCATATGATAATATTAAATTATTACTTATTAATATTATATCATCATATCAATTATTTTTAAAATATAAATAAGTAAATATATGTTACGACATATTTTGTAATATGTAGCTCCAATTTAACAAAATAAATCAATATATTTTAATTTCAACTGATGTATTTTTATTTTTAATCTATGTAAATTGATTCTTCACATATTAAAATTAATTTTTTACTTATAATGAGATTTTTTACTTTTAGATATATATAGGTGAAAAATTATTTTTCAAAGATAAAATCACTTTTCATAAATCTTATATCCTAAATCTTAAATTTTAAATTTTAAATTCAAAATTTATAGGTGAAAAATAATTTCCACTTTTTAAATGAAAAATTAATTTTTACTAATAAAAAAAATAATATAAAATTTTTTTCTATATCTTATATTTATCCCATTAGTTATCTATCTCTCCAAACAAACGCCAGAAGCAACTTATCTTTCATCTAATCTATCACTGAATAAACTTATTTCTTGTTCCATTGTGGTCGAAGGCCTAAGTTATTTGGACGATCAACCCTAATAAATAAGGGTTAAGCTTCATTTATTTCGAGAGTTAACAATCCAAAGTTTACATAACTGTTAAGATAGGATTGGTGTTAACTTTTTTTCTTTAAATTTTTTTTAATATTATAAGTTAGCACCTATTTTAGGTAAATAAAAATATATATATTAACCCCTCTTACAAAATAAATAAAAAAAAGACGATTAACGCCTTCCTTACGCATTTGTAAACCTAAATTTTATAACGTCTCACCTAAATTAGCCCTTGAAGAAACATAAATGATAGACACCTCGACGGCAACATCAAACCCGAGCGTTTCCATGATACCCAACCCAACATGCACAGCTAACCCCTCACGTCTTCCTCCACTTCCCTCCACAGTCCGATCCCCGATCGATCGCCGACCTTACCTTCTCCCTCATCAACCGCACGACATCCGCCATGGTTGGCCTCAAGCTCGGCTGCTCCGCCACGCAACCCCTCGCCACCGTGGCCATCACAGCCGCCTCCTCAGCGTCGTCCTCCCCTCCCAACCTCGCGTCCACCCACTCTTCCACATTTCCCATGGTCTCCGCCGCCATCGCCGCCACCGCCCTCCCCGTCTCGGAACAGAAGGCCTCCCTCCCGGTCAGGAGCTCCAGCACCACCACCCCGAAGCTGTACACGTCGCTCTTCTTGGAGGCAACGCCCGTACGGACGTAGCACGGGTCCACGTACCCCGGGGAGCCCACCATGGCCATCGCATGGCGGCCGTCGTTGGTCGGGGAGATGGCGGCGGAGAAGCCCAGCGTGGCGGAGCCGAAGTCGCAGAGCTTGCAGGTGCCGCCGCCGCGGCCGTTGTCGTTGATGAGGATGTTTGACGGCTTGACGTCGTTGTGGACGATCTGGAGATCGCAGCCATCGTGGAGGTACTCGAGGGCCTCCGCGAGCTGCAGGCCAATGGACATCCGTTGGGGCCATCGGAGCGGCGGCCACGGGGCGTGGAGCCTGTCGTGGAGGGTGCCGCCGGGGACGTACTCGAACACCAGAGCTCCTCGTTCTGCAACAAGAAACTGTACGTGTCTGCGGGAACTTTATTCTATATAAAGAATTGTTCACTTTAACGATTTTTTTCTTTCTCGCGATACATAAATTTTACTTCTATTTTTACCTACTCATGGCAGTTTTCAGGAGAAAAAAAAAAGGAGAAAGAGAGAGAAGGCAAACACACGTTTAGAATCACGTAGGCCTAATTTAATTTTTATTTAAATTATTAACTCATGTTGGCTAACATACAAATAAACTTTTGTTTTGTCAACATTCTTTTTCGTCTTAACGTAAACAAAAAAAAAATAAATTAATTTACTTAACGTTCCAAAGACAAATGTTACTTCAAATTACATGTAAACCCTCATTTATAAATCATGTTTAGTAAATATAAATAAAAATTATCTCGAAGTTAGATATGATTAGCTCATTCTTACCGTCAACAAGACCTTAAGTAGAAGGTAATGATGTGATTTTATACATTTGATGTGTCTCGGTAGGTTGACCAAGATAGTGCATTTGATTATTTTAAGTACTTGAAATTGCATGTATTTTAAGGGTCGAAGGAAGCGTAAAAGTTGATGTAAAATTAACATACAACAGTATAAATGTGATCCTTATTTAATATGTTTCTTTTTTATAAAAAAAATATTAATATATGATGTGATTTATCATTATTAAAATCAACAAATTACTTTTGTACAGATACAAACTACTTAAATTATATTCAAAATTAATTTATACAAGTGTAATATTATTTTCCACCGATATAAAATTAATTTTTACCTTCAAAATAATTTTACATGGGTGCAAAAATGATTGTACATATATAAAATTAAATTTCAAGTATTTTTACACATATGACAAGTGATTTCACATTTAAAATCTAAATTTCTACCTTAAGATTTAAGGTTTAATATTTAGTGTTTAAAGTTTTGTTAATTTTTAAATCCTAAACCTTAAGGTAAAAAATCATCTTTTAAGTGAAAAATCATTTTTAATACGTGAAATTAATTTCTATAAACATAAACTTTAAACCTTAAATTCATAAGTTAAAATTACTTTACATTGGTGTAAAGTTATTTTGCACAGATGAAATCATCTTTAGAATAATTTTACATCAATGTAAAATTAAATTTTATCGATATAAATACACTTTAGAATAATTTATTACCGATGTAAAATTATTTTAAATCGATATAAAATCACAAAAATAATTTATTATCAGTATAAAGTAATTTATCACCGATGTAAAATTATTTTATCTATATATCTTAAATTAAAGTGATGTGATAATATTTTTAAATATAATAAAATCTATTATGTGAAATATAAAATAATAATGTTCACAATATTATGTGAAACACATAATAATACCTATAAATTCTTTTGTATCATTTTTTAATTATTTTAATATCTATATTTTCCTATTTTTCCACTTTCATGCGTGGATCTTTGGACCCTCGTTATATTTCTCGTAATGACGTCTAATTATCAAAATCGTCTTCGTTTTCTTTTCTACAGCTTATTAAATAGTTATAAGTACGAAAAAGACATTTCCCTTACCTTTGCGTCCTTTTCCTTTTATTGTTACGGACTTACATGCATGTAATGTGTACGCCCCTGTCGTACATGATTTTACACCTTTTTACGTCAATTTAAATTAAAAAATAATTTAAAATAGATTTGAGTGGAAAAAAATAATATACATGTATGGCTAACTCCATTTGACGTGGGAGAAGATTTAATTGTTGTTGTTACTGTATCCTTCTTATATATGTCAATATTCTCTCACGGTTAATGTAGCTTGGCTTCGTTGAGTTGAAGCAAAATATCTGGTTGGTAGAAATCGATGTTTGTACTGCTCGATAGCGGGCATCTATGCGAACATACAGCCTACAAACAATCATGGCGTAAGGAACATTTCCTTAATTACGGGTAGGTTGTAATAATACAGTGCTGCCGACGATCTATATATACTTCTCGTGAACAGATTTCATGACGTACCAACAATTAATATGAAAATCAATGACGTCGACAACATAAATATTCCCTATTTTCTCTCTCTGACATTTTCTAGAAAGCTGGAGGTCCCTTTCGACTCTGACCTCTAACAATAATTAAATGGGCATGCAGAGTACCGGTGTGGAGATAATATCGAAAAAAAGATATCAAGGTAACCTAGAATATAAAGATCTAAGGTTGAGAGTGTGGAAAACGCTAGCTAGCCTCGAGATAGTTCTCAATCACATTCTACGAGAATTTAAGGCCTAGTTTAATCCATGTTTACACAACAACAAGGTTTAGCTCTTACTTACGTTCATCTGAGACGGGTTGGTCTTAACTTTTGTAAATGTCTACTTTTGTTGAGGATTAATCCAATTTACAAATCGGGACAAAGGATCAAAAAGGAGGTAAAGTTATAGAGAGGGGAGGGGGGGAAGGCGGTTGGGGTGGTGGCGTTACAAATTCAAAAAAGAGTTAACTTAATCCTTGCAGTAAACGCGAGTTAACCTCAAAAAAAAAAAAAGTATCGGAGGTAGCGGCGAAGGATGACGAATATGGTCCAAGATTTTTTTTCTCAAGAAATGAAAAAAAAAATTCCATAAAATTTCACTGGCACTGCCAAACTCTGGCTTAGCATTTGCGAAAAATTAAGCATTGCACTTTCGAGCTTAAATGGAGGATTAATATGCGCACCTTGTCCATCGGAGTAGCCCAACAACTTCACAATATTCTGGTGGCGGATGCGGAGGAGAATCCCGAGCTCCCGCCAGAACGCGTGGCGGAGCAGCTCGCTGTCGTGGTGGACCTTCACAGCCGCCACTGTGGACGCCGGCAGCCTCGCCAAGTACACTGTGCTGAACCCTCCCCAACCAATCACACGCGACGAGAACCCTGCCGTCATCCCACAGATCTCTTCCCACGTGTACCTCTCGGCGGCCACGACCGACCCGAGTTCCACCTCCACCATTTGGAGGACATTGGCGACTTTGGCCGTGGGGACCACGCCGTCTCCCTCGCCAATTGCCCGCCTTCGTAGCACAACGAGGTAGCAGAAGTACGCGGCGAAGGCGGCGAGGGAGGGGGCTGCGAGGAGGAGGAGGTGCGCCGGTATTAGGAAAGCCATTGCCAGCGGCTGTGGAGGAAGTGAGGCGTGGAGTGGAGTGTCTAAAGTGACGCTGTCGTACTTATAGCGGAGACGGGGGAGTTGGTGGGCGGTGATGACGTGGCGGTTCCTGATTGGGACGAGCGGGCAGGGGGTTAATTTCGAGCGAGAATCACCCGCGCACTCCCCCATCAATCACGGTTTTCATCCGGAAGTAGATGCACCTTCTCTACGTCACTGTTTGGTTGCACGAATTGACTCCGAGGAATAGCTTTTGTAAGCAGTGGAATCGGAGGATAAGTTTGGAAGGATAATTTGGAGGTATTATCATAATTTTGGTGATTAATTTGGATACGGGAGGCATAGAATTTGTGGGATAAATTTTTTTTTTTTTGTAAATAAATTATTTTATATTTTTATTTTAAAATTATAAAAATTATTTTTATGGATTAACTTATGATCATTTGAAAATTTTTTAAATTAACCTATACATGAAATAATTTACAAAAATAATTTATCCAACTTTAACGTAAAAATAATTTATTTCAAGTTAAATTTAACTTGAAATATAAGTGAGGAGATCCCATGTAACTTTATCTTAGGATTTCACTCTCCAAATAAGGGATACATGACCTGATTTCAGGTAACAAACAGAACAAAAGTAGGTGAATCGGGTTTGATTTGTAGGAGGTTATATTAATGGGACGAACGGTTGATTCTCTCCGACGAAAATTTTGCCATGTGTTTTTTTTTTTGCTCTCTCATCATGATAGTTGATGACCGGAAAGATCAGGTTGTAAATCTTATTCACAAGAAGGCCCATGCCCATGGTAATCCACCTGAATGGTCACCAACAGAGCATTTTACTCCATTCAGAAAAATTGAGAACAAATTTCATATTAACAAAAATGAGGAATGAAATTTAAAATTATATATTTTTGATATAAACGCCGTTGTAAGTTGACATTACATAATCTATAGAGCAAAGAGTACCAAATGGGGGAAATGGAGGAAACATGGCTATTATTGGTGGAGGGAGGAGGATGGGGGTGGCGTTGGTCGGTAATGATGGAACAAAAGTAAAGGGCTAATTTATCCTCAATGGCCCTTTCTTCTGTACCATTCAAAAGCATTGGCCGGAAGAGGGTTCCTTTTTGAGAATATAAGGGTCCATTAGCTGCCACCTCCATAAAAATCCCACATGGCAGCAGCACTTAATCAGGCAAAAATCTCGCTTATTTTTTGTCAAGGTAGGATTTTATGGAAAATCTCCCTCATCATATCCAATAGCTCTTGATTAGGCAAAAATCTTACTCCGAAGACGTCTAAAATACGAATGAAAGTTAAGAAACAAAATACGGATTTGGCAGGGTGGGATTTTACGGAGGTTCTGTAAAGTAGTGGTGAGTGGGGATGCATTTGAGGATACGTGCTTAGGGAAGGGAATTTTGGAGTCTGGAATTTGCTGATTCGAGCTAATCATCGTTTCGCAAGTCGTAGGGTAATCCTAGCTATTGGACATTGTGCAAGTGTTCTTAGTTTGCCCTTTATTTTCTTGATCGATGAGGAGTGGCTCTTCGGTGGAATTATGTCTTTGTGATCCATTTGCTGATCTGCAAGCCACTCTTGTTCGGCCATGCGGAGGCGAGAAGTTATTAGCGTCTAAGTAGGATGGTTTCTTGGGTGGTGGTAAATGAAACGAGGACATTTGGTAACAAGGTGGATTTATAGGCGAGGATGTTATGGAAAAGCTAAAATGCAAAGAAATTTCCAATCTGATGTGTTTTACAATGCGATTTCTACCGTACATTTAGAATTTAATGTTAAAGAAAAAAGAAAAAAAAGTAATGTTCTGTTACATTGTAAGCCTCACCTTATTTTTTTTTATTTTAAATTAAAATACATTGATTAAGATGATTTTAAAGGTAATTTTGATAATGTTATATTAGTGAAAAATAATTTTTAAATTGATTTTGGTGATTTTATATTTGTATAAAATAATTTTAAAATTAATTTTGATGATTTTGTAGCGATTGCATCAAATGCAAATTGAATGTAAAGATAATTTTGGTGGTTTTCTACCAATATAAAATGATTTTGAGAGTTATTTTAGTGGTTTGCATCTGTGTAATTTAATGTATTTTTTGTTTAAAGGGATGATGCTAATAAAAGAAGCATATGGAGGCCAAAAATAAAATGCGCTGATAAAGATGAATTGTTGGTGGAATGTAAGTTAGATGATTAAATAGGAAACATTACTTAGGTTAATATTGTTTGAAAAAGATTAGATTATAGGTTGTGGAACAGATGAAATGACCTTGGTAGTTGTTTGATATGCTTCGATCGTAGATTAATATAAAGTTGAGTAATCAAATGGAAGGCATCGAAGGGACAGAAAAAGATGAAGATGAGGACTCTAAGTAGGGAACAATGATATAAATCAGGAAGTTCAGAACCAACAAAAAGCTAAATGATGAGGAAATCGTTGATGTACTTGATCAATCTTTGTAGGAATATGGAAAACAAAGTCGATGAAATGTTAACGAGTAATGGTACACAACTATCATGGGAAAAGATGGTGTGAGTTGAGCTTTACGGTTAGTTTACTTATGTGTTAGAAAAATAGTGTTAAGAAATATGAAATTAGTGTTAACCTGTAATTATATTTGCTTGTAGAGTGATATTAACGTTAACTTGTGTTTACTTGAATTGGTATTAAATTATATTGTTAACCTTTGTGATGCTTACTTGGTAATAGTGTTAGGAATATAAAATACGAGAGGTGTTAAAGACGTGAGTGATGTACGAGGTGCTAGCCAAACTCGTATTAAAGTGGCCAAACTTAGGTTACCAGGCAAGAGGTTAAGCAGTCAAGTAAGCAGGAGTTAACCTCCCTTTTGGAGGATTTGCCCACTAAGTTAACTAGGCCTTAAAGGAACAAGATGACATTCCATGTGTACTTTTCAATAAAAAAACGATGACACTCAATGAAAAGGATGCGTATGGATTTTTAACTCCTATTTATCAGACACATCAGGTAACTGCTAACATGGAGAGAACTGGATCAGCAAGGACGTTGGAGAAAAAAAGTCTATCACAAGCAGCAAGAGAGGACCTTTCACCGAAAAAAGAAAGGTAGAAAGAGTAGCTGCTGGGAAAAAAGGTCAAGACTTTGTTAGATTACAATAGTGAGGGGCTAAAATAATTGCAAGATCCGGATGCTTCTCCGAGCTCACTAACCGAAAGGAAGAATGCTCAGGGGGAAGGATAAGAAGCCTTTCAACGAAGTGAAAAAGAAAAAGTTGAAGAGGAAGTTTCAAAGAGGACAGAATGATGTCTCTTTGAAGAAAAGCTAGGAAATTGGATGGGGCTAGATTTGCTGTTCTCTGGAATTATGAGGCTAAAACATCAAGTTCATATGAGGTTTAGATGGATGGTGCTACGAAGCAAATGACTGAGTGGGCAGCGGATGATCATGTCCTTTTGTAAATTATGAAACAATGCAGCAAGGAAGTTGTCAGCTGAAACCAAGCCACTGAATTGATGATTTGGAGGAAGATTGAGAATGTGAAAGGTCGGTTGGGGAATTTTCTATGCAAGATGCACCTGATTTAGATTATAATAATCCAAGTTTATACTGTTGATTCAAATAGATAAAATGTGGTAGAAGAAGAAATCAGTTGTGAAACACTTGCTATAATCAAAGAGATTGTGTAATTAATTATCATATCTCAATTATGCCAACTATAAGAGATTCCATCCGCGAGACAAATCGTTGAGATTCCTATCGTCACCGCAAATATGAAGAGTTTTGAGGCACGATTTCAACAGATAGGAGGCACAAGCAAGATGCATCAGAGCACCACGACAGCGTGAAGAGAATGACCATGAATCCGCACTATCACAGCCACTGCATCCCATACACAACCTCATTGGCCAGAGTCTATGATTCAGGCTTTTATGCCTTCTCTAATGTAATTCAGCTTTGTGGAATTTTGGTGGTTCCCAAATCACAACTAAAAGATTGGCAAGAAAAGGACTGGAAACCAACTCTGAAGTAAATCAAAGGAACAGCACTTATGAGGCACCTGAATGCTTTCTCCAAGGAGATGCCTTTAGGCCCCATTTAGACTGACATAATAAAGTGGTTTCCAAGAAATGCTTTTACCATGTAATTCAAAATCGTGGAAAACGATTCCACGTAACTCAAACACAAAGTCTAGTAGAGGGAATGCAACCATATTTTGGCAGAGACTGTAACTTAGTTTTTCCTAGGTAAATCCAATATGTTTGTCTGAAGTTTGCATGGTTTCTCAATTTAGTTTTTTTTAATTAAATTATGCATTTTATGCCCAAATATTGCAGTGAAGATTGGTTCTGTGACATTCCAAATATTTGAAAATCGAAGTCCCTGCAAAGCAAGCAACTATGTCACTTTGAGTGGATGCCAGAGGGGTCGCCCTGACATCCTCATCTTACCAACAATTTGCTAAGGTGCTAATAAGCGACCCGTGAGTGCTTTCATCATGCAGGTCACCAATTATAATCAGGCAAGGAGATAAGGATGATTCCTGGAATACCCCATCGCTTTATTCCCTTCGATGATCAAAGGAATTTCAATATCAACACACGTCAATCACAACCCACTTTTCCTGTTGGGAACGAAATTATACCATTTGCATAATCCTATTCAAAAAGGGACGTTTACGTGCAAGGTTTCATACTGAACAATATTTAATCATTGTTGATAATGGGGATATCAGGTTTTATGAACTGATTACGATAGACATTGGATTTGACCAATCTGTTGCGGGTAAAAATTGTCTTCTGTAAGTAAATGTGTCTTATCTTCTGCAAATAAAGGTGATGACAGTATAACAACCAACTTACCATGAGTATGAACCTATATTGGGCCTAGGTCTTGAGAAGATAAGGTCCAGAAGTGAACCCCCTGAACAGATTCAAAATGAGGGAACCTCAGCAAAGCAAAAACTTCCCTGGAACTTAATATGTTGGGGTCACAATACCCATATCCTTGCGAGTAATCTGGCACCAGGGTAATCCACAAAAAAAAGAGTTAATTTTGTTTTGTAGGGGGTTATTTTGACACAAAATGTGATTTCTCCCTGGCTAAGTTATTCTAGTAGTAGGAAGTAATGTAAGTTCGAGATTATTCAAAGTTACCCCAACCCACAGAAGGTCATTTTCCAGACTCATTCTGCAATTTATCTTCACTTTACCAAACAACCGCAAGTCACACTACAGATTATCTTATAGAAGTTCCAAAATAAAAATACGGGTTAACCTCTTCTTTCAGCCCATGAAATCTATTCCACTTACTGAACTACTCGGGGAATCTACTGCAAAGGAATGTCGTCACCATTACTAACATGCCAAGTACCTACTCTATCGAGTCAAAGTCATACAATACAACGTATCAGCAAACCTAGTAGATCACCTCCTTCACTTTATGGTGAGGGAAAACCCATTTGCGCAACCATCTGGCCGAGATCCCTGAGTCCTACTCTATAGTGAGGGAAAAGACAACTTACCCGAACCCGATGATCGAGAAGTTTCTGGATCCTTCTTACCAGTGCTTGCTTTCTTTCCCATCTGAGATTACTTATTTTCCTTTGATGTTTCCTTTCTCTTTTCTTTTGGCGGATATATATGTCACCTTTTCCTTGGTATACCCTTATGTCTTGATCTTTTGATGGAATTAATTCACCTCCGGGCCTACAGGCCTCCTTTTGCACGGAAGACCAATAACATGATCAAACGAAAAGCAGAGAACTGCTATGTCCGAGGAAAATTTATCTGCTTGCTTAAAGGGTAGGTACACGTCCCACCCACTCGAAAGAACAGGAAACATCTTGCTTGTCCAAAAGACCATGGTAAATACTCAAGCTCCATCTCAAATATTATTGTCCTCACTAGACCAGCAGCCGCCAAGAAACCTTCCAAAATAAATGGCTCGTAATTGCTGATGCCATGGCACCAAAAAGAAATAGAAGCTTACGAAAGGTCCAAGAACGAGCTCTATAAGGGGGACCAAAAAGCTATAAATAGAAGACCAAGGTCAAATTGACATCATCCTCTTTCCAACTTATCCCATGGATTCACTTCTTATAACCCCACAGAGAGACTGAAAGCTTCTAATTACTTCCTTTCGTCTGTGCAAGTTGGATGTTTGATCTTTCCTCAAGATTCCAGTACTCGTTATTAAAATTCTTGTGTGATTTGTGTGTTGGCTGCTCTCCTCCCTCATGCCAATTCCATCAGTGGTATTGGGAGTACGGTTCTTCCTTTTCAGGAGTTTGAGTTTACACCTACCAAAGGACCCATTTGGAATTATTTATCAATTCCTCTTCTATTAGAACTTACGAGCTTGGGTTTGCGCTTTACTTTAGTTAGGCACTAAGAGTGGATAGACCCATTCTCTCCTTGTTACAAGCTAATCCAATTTGATATCTCGACCAACATGCTAAGTCATCAACTTTCCAAATATATATGGCTCTAGCCTTTCTTTTGAGAAGGCAGTATACAAAATTTCGTAGACGAGTTTATCCGCGTAAAGCACGGGATCCACGTTAGCAAAATTGACAGCCTTGTGCAGACTTTTTCTCAAAGCGTGGGCAGTCATTGTCGGTCTTTGCTTTTCTTTTCCTTTTTAAATTCACACCTAAGCTGGTTGACTATTTGCCTATCATGTGAGGGTGATACCCATTCAACCGAGAGCTTATCTTGTGAAGGCGCACGTCTACCGAATCTGCCAAATCTGACTTGTGCACTCTGAGGAGAAGTCGTGCTCCATCGTAAAATGTCAGTAGTCCACATTAAGAAACACAGACGCAATCAAGAAAGAGTCGCAACGCACGTTTTCTGCTGAAAGTGTATTTTAATTTTTAATTGATATATTTTTTATTTTTATTAAGATATATTTTAATTTTCGATCCATTTTTACTTGTGATCATTTTTCACGTGAAAAATAAAAATTTAAGTGTAAAGGTGAAAATTTATTTTTTATAGGTAAAATCATTTTTTATGACCACTAAATCTTAAATCTTAAGTCCAAAATCAAAATCTTAAATTTAAAACTTATGTAAATACTTCCTTCTTTTCAAGTGAAAAATAATTTTCCACTAGTTGAATGTTAAAAAATACCGATGTATCTTCATTTACAATTAGGATATTAGTATAAAAAATAAAACACACCGATTGAAAATCAAAATATACATGTATATTTTGTTGGGCGGGAGATGTCCGTTGCAAAGTACATTGCAATGAACGTTACAACGTACATTTATGTACTTTTTGGCATCAAGAAAATAGTGGGTAGTGGTGTTCCAATTAGGGTTCTTGCCTTCAGTAGTGCAGATGTAAGCATGAAATGTTTCTGAGCTTCTTAGACACCAACTTTGCTTTCGATCTCAATCTCCGGAGCAAGCAATAGTCAGTAATACAATTAAACAAAACCCAGAAAGGTAAACAGATGATCAAGGGGCTAATTAACCACTAGCATTCCTTTATTTCCTTGTAAAATACTAGAATATTCAACCATGAATATAATCACCCACATTTTACATGGCCTCAAAGAATCAGAAACCTACTGCTTCAGAAACAATAGAGAAAATGGAAAGGGGGAGTTGACTCCAAATACGTGAATGGATGGCCACTTCTAAGGCTTCCATCCACAAGAATAACCGTTACTACATGAGATGATTTGGGGGTGGGAAAAATTAATTGCAGCTAACTACTCTACTCAGTTGCCTCACCAGTCCAGTATGTCTTGACAGCCACAAGGATCTTCTCAGGGTTAAACGGCCCACTCTCATGATCCATGATCTTGCTGTTCCATCTCATTGCATTTGTTAAGTCCTGGATCTTGACCAACATATCCACCGTGTCGCGGAAAATCACGGTCCCTTCCGGCCTCAGTATCCTGTCCATCTCCAACAAGATGTACTTTATGTCACACCTGCAACAATTCACAACAACAATTGGTTCAGATGTTGCAAGGTATTGCTGTCAATTAAATGTAAACGAATATCGGAAGCGTAATTCAAAATGGATGCGAATGGGAAGGCATTGCTGATCCTTGATCCCAACCTGTCTTTATACAAGCTGAACACACTGCCAGCGTGAATGAGATCATACGTCCTCGGGTACATAGACACTGCTTCGCACCAATCTTGGTATGTCCCGATGAACCCTCTTTCATAAATGACTCCAAGCGTGTCGCGGTCTGAGTTCACGGGGACCATGTTCATCACCCAGACTGGGAATTCAACCAGTGCAGCTGTGAAGCCCCCCAAGTTGGCATTCATGTCCATCACATTGCGGTAACGCCCCGTGGTTAGAGGAATCTTATTCTTGTAGTTCGACACCCTATCCTTCCATAGCTTGTTGTCCTCGTGGAAATCCTCCGTTGTTAGGCCAGGGATCGTGCCCCTGCTTATCCTTGGCGGGACGGCAAATGCCCTCCCTGGCCATTTCTCCAGCGCCCCACCGGCAACTTCATCCTCACTGCTCACCTCAGGCAATGGAGTTATGCAAGTCCCCATCTTTTTGTACCTGAAAAAATCAAATAAAATAAACCATAGTGAATAAATGATTAGGTAGTACTGAAGGTATATCAAGGAATATCGTGGCATTATTTATGCTCTTACCATGCAAAGTCTGCACTACCATTACTGCAAAGTTGAGGAGATTTGTGGATCTTCCGGCTCTCGATGCATTCTAGATGGTTCAATGGTTTCTGCCAAATTGCCAGATCCTCCCTCTCGACAAACTTCTTCCAACAAAGACGCTTAGCTGCATCTTCGATGGAATCTTGCTCTTGCTTCAGATCTTCTTCAGTTCTGTTCCAGCCTCTGTGGTGATCCTTCCAATTAATTGGAGGACCAGATAGGATCCAGAATCCTCCGGGCCGCAAGATCCTGTCTACTTCTAGGAGGTATAGACCATCTGATGGGGAGAAACCAAAAAAAAAAAAAAAAAAGGATAGGTTAAGAACCAAGAGAATATTTTATTTAGAAGTTCCAGCAGTTAATGACAATGGCTGAACTTGACCCTCCTGAAAAATGTGCAAGTTCTTTTAATTTGGGGGGTTCTGGACATAAATGCTTCGCATTCTTTGAAAATTGTACTTGTGACCCAACCTTTTTCATATTTACACAGGTGCCCACATTAAACCATTTTATTTAACAGAAATACCCTTCTGTTAGAGCAAGATCCGGAATTAACCAAAAACATGTTCTTGATTGTGCGGAATCAACAAAGATCCCAAAGCCCAGTATAAGGGCTAAGGTAAGATTTTAAAGTCAGATTTTGCTGAATCCATCTAGATTGAGCTTTGATCCAGCTTTATCCAGCTTTGAAGCTCATTTTACCAAAGCAACATTCTAAAAGATCTAAAATCTTTGAAGAAATTCTAATAGAGATCCAAATACAAAATCCACGTGAAAAAGTTGCTCCATCCCGAATCTGAATTTCAACAACCACTCCCCAGATGCATCTATATCTTAACATCTGAACTTTCATGGTACCTTCACCAGTTGTAGTGAAAATCCCATGAATGAGTAAAGGCTAATTGCATGACACACTACTCTAAAGCATTTTTCTAAGGTTAAAAAAAATGGATAAGCGTACCCAAAGTTAACTGCATAAAAAGCTTCCAGGCAAACAGGGAGAGCAATCTTGTTCTGGTTTTTGTGTTTATTTAGAACAAAATCAAATGTCCTTAATCCAAATCCGCGGCAAGATAAGATAACTTTTTCCTTGAAAAAAATCTTTTTCTCGAAGCAATTTCCATAGACAACGGCGGCCTGGTGTAAGGAAACCTTGCAAGCAAGTCTTTCTTTGCAATCCATCACTAGCAAGTGTAAAACCTAAGCAAGGAATGTTGAATACGTTCCCCAGAACCCACCTGTCTACACCTTTACTAGGACCAAACCAACCGACCGACCATGCTACCTATGCACACCAACTTTCCAAACAACATCGAAGACGGGAACAAACAAAAAACAAAAAACAAAAAATCAAACATAAAAACTTTGGTCAGGGTCATGGACGACAAAGCAAATCACATAGTGCCCAAGTAATTGTGTTAGAGCTAATGCATCACAATCCACCATAAGCTGTAATGAATCTAGCACAAAGAAGGCTTACCAAAATTGGTCCAAGGGATCAAGCATCTGGAGCAGTGGGCCATATCGAAAGCTCTAGCAGGGTAGGGAAGCCTCTCACTTGCCATTACACCAATCATGGCGGGAACCCCCCTCTCCAACGCAAACCAGACCTGCGCCTCATGGGTGTCCCTCGGCGCGAACGACATGGTCATGACGTCCCTCTTCAGAAGATACGCCCCCCAACTTGCAACCTTCATTTCTCAAAGGCAAAAAATCAGAAAATCAAGCAAATCTCAAGTCCCCATCCCAAAATCGACTTGGCAATTCAATTCAGACATACATAACTCAGAGCAGTCACCACAAATGTGGTGTTTGGTACGCCGGTTAAGAGAAGTTAACCCAGCGCAAACTTATTCCGCTACCTCTGTAAAATAAATTTAACCCTTCCAATTATCCAAAGTTCCACGTGCTAAAACCCGCTTATTACACCATTTTTATTCCACTCCTTCCCTGTTCATCTACCTATTCCACAGACATATTCCCCATACCAAATACCACTAATCCAATCAGATACTTACCCCGCAACCCGTATCGACCGCGGTGCGTATGCTCCCGTCATCCAAAGGAATCAGCTTAGCGATGTCGTCGATGTACGCGGCGGCGCCTCGGGGAAACGTCGTCCCTCCCCCGGGGAACCGGAACCGGTCACCCTCCACCTGGATCCAATTCTGGGCGGCCTTCTCGATGCTGAGCTCCCTGTGGGGGATGTTGTTGTACCACGCGTAGTCCCTGCTCTGGGGCCACCTGAAGGGGTTCTTGTAGTTGGGTGGGGCGGGGATCAAGCAGTCGAGTAGCTCGTCCTTCTCGGGGCAATGCCTCTCCCTGTACTTGAGCATGAATCTGTCGAACTTCCTCCCCCTTGGGGGGTGTTGGCAGGGGGTGTACTCGCTGTACATCATTGCGCAAGCAGGGAACGTGGGGGTCTCGGCTGACGTCTCGCCGATCCCAGCTTCGTGGTGGGCTTCGAAGTCCAGCGGGGGGAAGGAGGAGGAGGAGGTGGTGGATGGTTTGATGCAGTTGGCGTTCACGGGCGCGCCTACCAAGTTGTAAACGGGTGGTGGTGGAGAACCGCGGGAGTTTTGCCATGCGCCCAATACGTAGAAGGCGACGCAGAGGCCAACGATGCCCAGGATCCTCGTGAGCCCGAGAGGGTGGACCTTGGGAGAGGTGTTCTCCTTTGCCATTGGGCCGACCTGTGAAAAGAGCAAAAAAAGCCTAAAAAAAGTCTCACTGGTTCATGGGGGTTTGAGATGGTTAACGTCAAGAGATTACGAAACTGAAAAGGTGGTAGGATTTGAGGGGGCTTGTTGTGAATCTTCCCAAGATTGGGAAGTTCGACAAAACAGAGAGAGAAGAGGGGGGAGGACCAAAGTACATGCATGCCAGTAACCTGGACTTTTATCTATGAAGAGAGCTAAACTTACCGCTGTTAGAGGTCAGATTGTTGAGTTGAACGGAGGAGGAGGCTTGAGATCGCTTGCTTGCAGGAGCGCACCTCACTCTCCGTGCTCAGCCATCCAAGTAGTAGCACGACAGAGAGAGAGGAGGGGAGATGGAGAAGGTGCAGAGCAGTTCTATCGCATATAATATAAGGAAGACGGATCGGGGTGCATATGATATAAGGAACCCCCGAGGTCTTCCCACTGGATTATAGGAAAAACAACCAACAGCTATGCAGGGAACACGGCCCCAGGGAGGTGAGACCGCCCACCACACGTATTTTTAAATTATCATGGCACTTTTCCTCTCTCCCTCTACCCGTTTCCGTATGTGGCTCCAATATTCACGTACTCGGAATTCCAAGAAACAAGGTATATAATAATGATCACAGAGAGAGAGAGAGAGAGAGAGAGAGGGAGGGAGGAGCTCATGTCTTCACCTTTCTTTTCCCTTTGTCTCTCTCAATGTCAAAGGGATTCTATCGGTGGCCCCTCTTTTTTGAACTTTGTACTTTTGGTGCGGCCGCGTTGCAGTGGTGAGGAGGCAAAGGAAGAGAAGGATTCGTTTCTCTACGAGGGGTTTATGTTTTGTGAGGCGTTTATGGAATAGGGTTAACCAGTTAAACGCAGGTTAGCCCAGATACACGATAAAAGGAAAGTTATCTCCCGATTCGGTGTTAGGAATCCGAGAACATTCTTGCTTTCAATCGGCTTTGACTTTTTAAGTATTATTAGTGATTTACTCGTACCTTGTTGCAAGAGTTTGTGGAACTTTTAAATTTAATTTACTTGAAAGATTAACCTCTCAAAAGATGTATTAATTTTCATTTATTGAATTACTTAATCTCTCTTTTGCTAACATGAGTTTAGTAACTTTAACATGGATTTATCTATTACCAGTTTCAACTGATGTTAGCTAAATCTGTATTAAAATTTTACACTGCTTATATCTCTGACATCTCTCATATTTTATATACCTAATACCACTATCAAGTAGATACTATAAGAGTTAACACCACAACTTAACACCAATTCAAAAAGATAAAAAATGATGTTAACATCACACCATAAGTAAATACAATTATAAGTTAACATTAATTTTACATTTCTTAACGCTACTTTCCTAATTTCTCAAGTAAATTAACCCTTATATATCTAATTATACTATGTAATTTAACTAAACATTCAAAAAGTCTACTTTAATAAAATTTAATATATAATTTAACTTTTATTTATATTAAATTTAATATTTAATAATAATATAAATCATGAGGCATTGTTAAATTTTAAAAAAAAAATAAAGTAAGAGTCACGTATGATTCTTCTTAATTCAAAGATTAATTTTAGATTAAAAATATCTAACTGTGGATTTTTATATAAGATTTGATTTTAGTAAAAAGTGAATATTTTCTCGTGAGATTTATTTTTAAGTTACGGGTAAAATTTATAATAATAAAAATATCATATTTCTAAAAAGTCAATTTTCCTTTTAAAGATATTTTAAAAAGTTAAATTAATTACTCGATCATGAGAGAGAAGATTTACTTTTATGAGATGATGTTACTCGAAATAGGGGATGTGAGGTTTTTAAGTTTCCTATAATAAGATGATGTTGATTGGATCTGCGAAGAAAGATTTTTAATTTTTCTACATGAAATAAACTGACATGGCTAAAGGAGGATGCGACGGAGTAGCAATAGCGGTAGCAATTAAGGAGGAGGATGGTAGCAACCGGAGGGAGTCAAGAACGCACCAGATCCTGAAGTGGTCCTTGCTACCTGGTTAGACCAACATAAACGTCGATGTTGTGGCATCACCGGAGGTTTTTATTTTTTCAGATTTTTCATGATGGGATGAGCTTACGCGGCGGATTCTTGTATCCTAATAGAAATAGAAGTTTGGAATCTTGGTAGGAACAGAATTCTTGAGTCCTGTACGTTGAGTTTACAAATAGAGAGGTGATTTTTCAACGTATGCTTTGGTGTGGAGTCAATAAAAGAGATTGGGTTTTGGGTCAAAAGTGAGGAGATCTCTGGATAAGATATTAATGTAATCCCTTCTATTATAATTTATCTTTGAGTCTCCCTCCTCGGGGAGAGGCCAGTGGATTCCTACATTAAATTTGATGTCTTTTTTTGTGTGCTTGCTTGTATAACGTGCAATATCATGATGGTCACGCTACTAATTTAATATTCTGTTTGATTGTCCTTTTACGACGGTGGTGTAGGACACAACATTCAAGAGATAACCTTCATTTGCCTACATAGGTGAGAGGGCATCCCTCCTTTTAATTTTCACATGCCTGGTGTAATACAATAGGGCCATTTTGCTATTAGGAGAGTAGGTTTTGGCTCCACATGTTCTATCTCCTATTTCCATTTTGCTAACCTCCAGCAAATAAACTTCCGATGTGAATAACAATAAGGAATATTTCTTCACATGATGCAAACATGGTTATCTCCTATTTTTATTTTGCTAACTTAAATTAGCTATCAGTCAAACTAAGCGACGGCTCTCGCTATCTTCTCTCTCTCTCCATTTACCTGCCCGTCTTCCCGCGTGTCGCCCTTTTTTCTTTTTGTTTTTATTTTATTTTATTTTATTTTATTTTATTTTATTTTTGTTGAGATGACCCAATTCCCATTTGCGTGAGTGTGACCCTTTCTGTGCGGAAGATGTTATCCAGCTGGTTTCCACGTCTTCCTTTTTTGCCGTAAATCCCGTTAGGTGATTTAAATCTCATTAGTGGGGTTTTTGTTGCTATCCTTGTGTTCAAAATATCTCGGGAAGAGGATTTTTGGGGATGAATTCAGCTTACGTAGACTTTCACGTTTGTGAAATTATGGGAAAATGACATGACAAATGAACGATTTACGTAGAGAACTTCGAACTTTGACAAATGAACGATTTACGTAGAGAACTTCGAACTTTGCTCCCGATTTCGATGCGATCCCTCGACTTGCGGACCTGGATCGACGGTCACATGCGCTTTTGTTAGCTTGGGCTTTTTCTACACTCAAACCTATGCGACGAAATTCATTAGAAATTTCACTGTAACATGATCAAACAGAAGAGACTTCTAATTTTGATAAGCTATATCGAAACTCGAGTCTTTATTGTCTTTTATTTATCCGAAGGATCTGTGTGTGAAGAATGTAATTTATCCGAATGGATCTAAATAGACTTTTGGGTTCTAAAAAAATAAAATTTTAAAATATATTTATCTTAATTATGCATAGTTTATCGACATGCATAATTTTCACGGAAGATGAATCTTATATGAAGATCTTTTTGATTTTGAATCAATGTTGCTTGATTTCTTTTATGTTAATTTGAATTTCACTTGATCATTTACGGAAAGATCCTCTTTTTTCTTTTACTACGATAAGGATAGCAACCAAGAATTTCCATTCAATGTAAAGGTGGAGGTCTTTATGTGGGACAATGCAAAGCATAGAAGTAGTCAAAAGAGAAATTGACAAATTAAGACTAAGATAGGCCTCTCATTGGAAAAGTAAAGCAAAGGTTGAACACAACAACAAAATGGAGGGGGGTTGAGCACAACAACAAATAAAGACACCGAAAACAAGAAAAGGGAAGAGGAAGGGAGGGGGGTTGAGTGAGAAGGAAGGCCAATGACAGGGATGGTAAGAGGAGAAAATGGAGGAGGGAACTTGGGAGGAGAGGGAGCAAAAGTACTCGATTAGAAGTAGTAGTAGAGATGACAAAAAAAATGTTGACTCAACTAAACTAACCTAACAAGAAAACTCAAACCCGAACTGACAAGATTAGTAGATAAATAAGTCTAACCTAACCCAACTCATTCTTGAATTGTGTTGGATTTCAAGTAGAGGGCAAGGACACTTGGATCCATTAGACTCAATAACTTTCAAGTGGTCCTTAACACTAAAACGAAATGAATGAATAGGATTTGTTAGACTAGTAAACTTGTAAATTACTCATATGACTAGTAAGTGCTTGTAAGATCCATTGAATCCACTAGATCCTTAAGACTCATTACAGACTTGCATGGTCCATTGACCCATATAATTAATGAGTCAAGTCAAATATGCAACCTTTAAATTAAGTTAGGTCTCAAACTAACCCATTAAGATTTAGTTGGTTATTGGTTTGGGTCAGACTCTTATCTGATCTGACCCATTTTGACACCCTTGAAGAGTAGAACTCAAGAGGCCAGAGAGTCTTATCGAAGGAGAAGGGGAGGTTAGGTAAGGAGGAGAGGGCCAGAGTAAGGGTAAGGAAGAGAGAAAATCCTTAGATCATTAAGTATACTTTATTTACTTTTCAATTCAAAAAGATCATAGTCAATGAAGTCCATTATGGGCATAAATAGAGAGATTATAGTGTATAACATGACATTTGTGGCAAGAAACACGTGAATATAAACTTTATAGGAGTTCTTACTAAATTACAAATATTTTGGGAACATATATGTAAACTCAAATGACCTTGATTAAACACAAAAATGAATCATGTATTGATGTGTACTTATCTCAATGCATTCTTGACATTCAGTTGATACATTAAAAGCAACACAAGGAAAATGAACTCAATCAATTACCATATTGCATCGTCGAACAAAAAAGCACCACTAACAGACCTTGCTGACTTGGATATAAGGGATTGCTATCAAATCGATTCAACCAATGATCTAATGGAAGTCTATAAAACTGAATGAGATTTTCAAGATGAAATGACCCGCCATCCTTTTAGTCGGATAAGATGTCTGGAGTGTCAGTCAGACATCTGTCCAGACGTCTGGACATATGTCCGAACGTCCGAAAGTTGGAAAAATCAAAACCTACTTTTCCTCTACGTGCGCACAACGCGCG
The DNA here is from genome assembly GCA_037157565.1 of Thalassia testudinum. Lineage (NCBI taxonomy): Eukaryota > Viridiplantae > Streptophyta > Magnoliopsida > Alismatales > Hydrocharitaceae > Thalassia > Thalassia testudinum. The sequence goes on from JAZHRO010000039.1 coordinate 16,784,554, forward strand.
GACCGTTCTCTCTCCTTGCAACCCTCTCACCTAAAACCCTAATCCCCTTCACCTTCCTCTCTTCCTTCCAGCATGGCGAGAGAGAGAGGCGGGATGCGAAGGAGGAGGAGAGTGCAACGAGAGCGTGGAGGGAGAACGAGAGGGAGAGAGAGGAAGAACGTGAAGGGAGGATCGAGGCCGAAGGAGCTCGGCGAAGCTCGCGCGGGAGCTCGGAGGAGCTCGCGCGAGCGGCTACGAGCACGTGCGCGAGGAGTAGGGGCTCGGGGAGGCGACCTCCCGACCCTCTGCAGCTGCTGAGGCTGCTACGGTGTGCTGTGGGCGGCACTGCGAGGAAGGCAGCGTCACGGAGGAGGTTCTGGTACTGGAAATTTTTCAGTATCAGACATCTGTAGAGGCATCAGGACGTCTGGAGCTGAAGCCGGACGACTGAAAGCATATTATCATGTGGAAGTACGTGTTTCCTACGCTACTTTCCGCCATGCAAACCATAGTGTAGGAATGTCTAGCTGAAATAGGTCTGCATTTCTTCGTACGCAGGTGTAGGGCATTGGAGAGGAGCGCATTGCGCCTTTCCAAGCACTTTTGGATGTCTGACCACATCGCCAGACGTCTGACGACCCTTCTAGACGATTGGAAGGAAGGTCAAACGTCTGGAACTCTCCTCAGACGGGTACAGGGGAGTCTGGACATCTGAGGCAGCCGCAGGAATAGAGAGGTAAGATCTGACGTCTTTTAAGACGTCTGGGACTAGTCCCAGAAGTCTGATTTTGGACAGTATGGGTGTTTTTAGCCCATTTGGGGCCCAAACGGAATGGGATTTCCGTAAACGAAGTACCGTTATTTTCCACTTGAGTTTCTCTACGTATTAGTGTCACTCGTATACAGTTTTGAACTCGTCTGATGTGGTTGGTCGTCTGTATAGGTCTTCAGCCAGTCGAGTACACAGGAGTTGCGGAGGCAACGGGATCTACGATCCGAGCCCCCATTCCTCCCGTATTTACCAGTATTGTGGTTTACCTTAGTATTATGACATAAATAAATGAAATGCATGTTTAGAATAACTTAATGAACCTTAGGATGGGAATGAACCCTAGGGCAGGAACAATGGGCATGGTTGAGCTACACTGTCTATTTGAGACGTATGTACAAATCTAAATGCTAGAAATTGAAATGGTTATGTTTATTGTGATGCTTGTCTGTTAGTAAAACACGAGATGCCTATTACATGAATGAGATCTGATTATTGAGAATGAAATGAATACAGCGCATGAACCCTACAAGGAATTAGGAGGAGAACTCCTGTATACGGAAAGAATCTCGTATGCAGATGGGAAGTGAGCTGGCCCTTGTGTATGCGATACCAAGGAAAGTAACTGCCCCTTTAGTGTAGAGGGGTACTAGCCGCCTGTTGGGTTGAGCCCCGGGGTCAGGCTTAGACACTCTGCATCGACTCTGTTTGGCCCTCGTGTACGTGGTACCGAGGCGAGCTACTTAGTGCAGGGAGGGAGCTAGCCACCCTAGGGGGCCCGGAGTTAGGACTAGCCACCCTACACCTACTCTTATTAGGCCCACTAGGCAAATCGAAATAGTCAGACGAGGGTACGCGGACTATAGAGGGACGAGACCGTTGTTTTGTTCTGAGGGGCGAGACCCCTGTTTTGTTTTGAGGGGCGAGACCCCTGTTCTGAAAGGGTAAGGCCCTGTACTGTTCTGTGTTGTACCTTTAGGCGTACCTGCTAGCGGAAACGACTAACTGTATGCCAGTGCGAGATAGCTACCCGCACGCTTATTACGCGAGCCGTAGTCACCACTACGTCGTGACTGTGACCTTGGGGTGGTTGACTGGGTGTAGGACTACCATGGGGGACTCTCCCGGCTAGGAGAGCACCACGTGTACATCCTGCATCACGGGAAAGATTGCAATCAATATCATCCCCTTGAGAGACAGTCAAGATCAAGAAATGACTGGTACTTAAGAAAATAGACAAATTAGAACTACTCGTTGAGCTAAATGAAAATTTGAAAAATAGCTAGTTGCCTGTCTTAAAATAAATTGTAAGTAAATGTTTTCGTTACCACTCTACTCAGCGTTCGCTGACTCCGAAAGTTGTATAATCTTGTCCAGGTCACGGAGTTGAGCAGCCAGCACCACCGACTTTAGAGGAAGTTGGGCCCAGTCGAGCCCAACCTTAATTGTTTCCTTACTATTTCCTTAGCTTCTGCTGTGTAGTGAGTTTCTGCTCTATAAACTACTTTTCAGTTATTTTCTGCTGTACTTTTGGGCTGTAATAATTGTGAGACTATACACTGTTTCTTTTACCGTCTCTTGTTTTCTTTCTACTTAGTTACATTACATGTGTGGATGTGAATTAATTCTTGCTTTTAGTTATTTTTCGTTGGGCGTTTGGGTCTTGAGATTAATCAAGGTAGGTCGATCTCGGGTCCTATAAGGATTTGGGATCGGATCGTAACACAAGATCATTTAAGGCTAGTGGCTTAGGTCCAATTAACTTGCTAAATCAATGGAATAAACTAGCATGGATTGATTCTAAACTCACGGCATACAAGTATAAACATAAATATTTTTAACTTTAGCATAATTCTTAAAAGAAGCATGAATACATGAAATGTCACCTAAGGTGTAACGACCCGATTCCCGAATCCCTACGAGACACGGGAATCGGACCGACTCGACTAATCCCAAGACCTAGTCGTCCAACGAGAAAGTGACCAAAAGAGCAGTAAAATAAACCACATTCAGCATGAATATAACTAGTAGTAACAAAATACAGTAGTAAGAAAAGGAAATACTACAGTATACACCACCACAACAGAAGGAAAATAAACATGTACATAACATAAGGTTTCGCTAAAGAAAGTACAGAGAGTAACAAAGAAAACTACTCACTACAGTGGAAGAAAAGTACAGAAAGTACTACAGGTAAACCTACTGGACCCTACTAGGCCCAGCGTCCTCTGCACCCGTAGACCCTGGCTGCTTAACACCTAGTCCTGAAAAATAACGAGTGTAACACGTCAGTGAAACGTTGAGTAGAGTGGCAACTAAAAGCTAAAGAAGCAGTAGAGTGTACAGTAGCTGTTATATTTTTACGTCATTATTTACGTCTTTCTATTATTTCACTATTGATTTATTTCTCAGATCCTTCTCTTGATCTCGAGTGTTCCTCGTGGGAACGATCTTGATTGCAGTCTTTTCCGAAAAGTAGAAGTAACACGTGGTGCTCTCCTAGCCGGGAGAGTCCCCCGTGGTGGTCCTACCCTCAGTCAACCACCCCAAGGTCGCTGACAGATGTAACGGTGAGTACGGCACGTGCGATAAACGTACGGGTAGCTACCCCACACTGGCATGCGGTAAGTCGTTTCCATTAACGGGTGCGCCCAAAGCACAACACGGAACCAGTATAGGACAGAGCTATCTCAGTAACAGTGGTCTAGCCCCTCCACACTAACCAAACAGGGGTCCTACCCCTCCACAGTCCGCGCACCCTCGCCGGACTACCCTGGTTTGCCCAGTGGGCCTAACAAGTCAGTATAGGTGAGCTAACAGAACCCTGGGACCCGTGGGGTAGCTAGTACTCTCCCTACACTAGTAACTCTCCTCGGTACTGTGTACACGAGGGCCAAAGGTCGGTACAAAGTGGCCAGGCCCAACCCCAGGTCCCTGGGGCGGCTAGCTCCGCTCTGCACTAAACAGGTAACAGGTGCTTCCCCTGGTACTACGTACCCAAGAGACAACACACTTCCACGTCTTTCTTTCTCAGTTCCATCCCATTCTCTTTCCAGGAGTTCTACTGCTAATTCCCCGTAGGGTTCCATCTCTTTTAACTCAGCCCATTTAGGTTTCACCGTTCCAGTTTTACGTTCCTACAACCCATGTTCTCGATCATATTTATTCATCCGTAACAGGCAGCTGTTAAATCAATTTAAAGGCAGTTATTATTTCCTTTCCACTTTTTCAAGCCTGCAATATTTATATGTTCCACTAGTTTTCCAGTCTTAGGATTCATGCCGTACCCTAGGATCTATCATTCAATCTAGTTTTCCAGTCCTAGGATTCATGCAATACCCTAGGATCTATCATTCAATCTAGTTTCTCAGTCCTAGGGTTCATGCAATGCCCTAGACTCTATTAATTGTTCCACAATTGTAACAAATTTTGTTAATTAAATTAAAAAGCCACTCTACCAGTGAAACCGGGAGTATTGGGGGCGTGGTCAGCAATCCCGCGCGCCTCCGTAACCCCCAAGACTGCAATGGAACGGGATCCTAACACAAGGGTCAATCACAAGAAATTTCTCAGAACGGTATATAATTACTGTAAACAGATAGAGGAATTTATTCTGGAAAGAACGCAACTCGAAATGCGGAAAACGGACTCCGAACGGGCCCTAAACGGGTCAAAAACGACGAAACTGTTCAAAATCAGACGTCTAGAACATCTTCCAGACGTCTTAAAAGGTGGATCGGTCGTACCTCAGTTCTGCGCAGTCCTTCAGACATCCAGAAGACCGCTAGAACGTCTAGCCTTGGTTTCCAAACGTCCGATTGTCAGCCCGGACGTCTGGAGGTTCTCTACGTCGCCTGGCACTGCGGCCGGACGTCTGATCCGCGTGGGATGGCGAGCCCTCGCGCCTTCCCGAACAACCCTGCGCACACGCGCAACCGCTCTCATCACGGAAAGGCTCAAAGAACGCGGCGGACGGCTGCATGGCCGTACACGCGTAAAAGGATGAAGAGGAAGGATATTGTACCTGTCAAACGTGTCGATCTTCCTCCAAATGTCCTACGCGTCGTCTGGACGTAAATCCAGACGTCTGATTCTGGGAAATTCTCCCAGAATCAGCACCCAGTTTGTCCTTCGCCCGCGACGCTCAGCCGCGCCGCGTCCGCCTGCTGCCCGAGCTGCTGCAGCCCCTCTGCGACACCCCACGCCCGCCGCTCCCCTGCCGGCCGGCTCTAGCTGCCCCGGCAAGCTCGAACCCTCGCAATCGAGCTTCTTCCTTCCACTCGCAACCCTCCTTCCCGCACGCTTGCCGCGGCCGCTACTGCCGCCGCTCACTCGCGCTCTCTCACTGGCAGGGAGAAGGAGAAGAGGAAGGCGGAGGAGATGAGGGTGAGGGAGAGGGCGAGGGTGTCTTATAAGGCCGCGCGGGGAGAGAGAGAGAAGAGAGCGACGTGCCTGCAGGAAGAGAGAGGAAAAGAGGAACGAAAGCGGCGGGTGCAGTCTGCGCGCACGCGCGCGCAGACGCAACCTCGTACGCCAAAAAAATTTATTACCAGACGTCTGGAAAGGGTTCCAGACGTCTGAACAGACGTCTGGGTCACTTTCCAGACGTCTTAAAAACCCGTCTAATACCACGTTCATAACATAAGGGAATTGGATTTCATTCCCCCTCTTCCTTTTAACTAAGAAATTCAAATTCTATTACTTTTTTTTTGCATAAACACTTGTCAGTAACCATGGAAAAGGAAACAACAATGTTGTTTCTTTATAAATTTTTTTTCAGTGAAGGAAAAAAAAAAGAGAGTGAAACAAGTATAACACTCCCAAAATAACACACATGGTAAAACTTGGGAAGTTGAATAATTGATTATAAAGGATTGGAAATTAATAGTTAATAAGTTAGAGTTAAGCATTTTAAGTAATTGATGTAAGTCTATTGAGTTCGTATCAAACAAGTTACCAATGTTAATTTAGAAGAGGCATGAGGCAATGCATCCATAGGCTCATTGACATCATATTAAACTCGAGTCCAGAGGTTACAACAACTCAAGATTAGCTAGTGCTACATTACAAGCTCAAGGAATCTAAAGGGTAATGAATTAAACCCATATACGACAAGATGCTAAAACTAATTCTTTTAAATTAGATTTAGACTCGTCGTTACATCAAGGATACATGGTTTACATTACAACCCAAAACAAAAGAACTCTTCTCTCCCTTTATATTCTTGAGATTTTTCTAGGATTTTTAGAAGCATATTAGGATAATTTTTCTCTACACTAACGTGTACTGAGGGATTCACCTTCCCATTAAAACATAAAATCAAAGAGGGGAGGTACATGAATAAAAATTAGATAATCTTGAAGTTGCAGCCCAATGTTAAACACGACAATCTATGTTCTAAAATAAAAGCATGTCAGATGGGCACTGCGGAAATTCGTTGTAGCTAAAATTTCGTCTCACAACTTCGAGGCCTGAGCCTCCAGATGCACGAAGAAGTTGCCCTTACCAATGGCGAGCCGCCCCTATTTCCCCGCCCCCGCCCCTTCCATCTTCTTCTCCCGCTCCCTCCCTTCCCTCATTGAGCCAAATGGTCAAAGGCAGCGCCCTTGAACCCACAGTCGTCCCCTCCCCGCGGCCACCTCTCTCCGACGAGGCATTGCTGCATCCTCCCTCAATCGCGTCGGTGCCGACGGTCACCTTTCCCCCGATCGGTCACCGCTTTCCCGACCTCCTCCTTGTCGCCGGTCCTCTGTCGCTTTCCGAGCCCCTCCCCCTACCCCCGCCAGCGTCGCCTCCTCCTTGACTCCTTCAAAATCCACAAACGCCAACGGTTCCTTCCTTCCCAACAAATCACCCGATGGATCTCCACCAGCTGCTGCACGATCTCGAGTCCTAGATCCGACACAACATCTTGCAAAGTCTCGCAAAGAAAGAGATGGAAGCGCACCTTCCAGTGACGGGAGAGATTTTTCTTTAAGGGATATTACGTTTTGTGTGGAAATTTTTGTATGACAAACGCTTTTCCTTGCCCCTGATAAATTGACTGAGCAGGGACAGATGGTAGCACGGATCTATCTAATCTTTTAGGTTGCAGAGAGAAAACACGTGAGGATCATATGACCAGAAATCACCTGGATCGTGGTGCAACAACTCTCACTGGCGCGTAGCTTCCTTTCGCCCATTCATCCCCATTTCTTAGGGTAAAGTCCGTAAATTTACCGAAATAACTGTGAATTACCACGAAAATGAATTTCCTGGAGACGTTGGGGAAATCCATGCATCGACAAAGTTCACCATGTGATGTGCATGGACTCCGCGACTTCGATATTATTAATTATCTTCCGAAATCATGTGATGTACATAGACGACTTCCACGGTTTGATCTCAGCATCTTTCTAGAGTCGTACTTTTATCATTTTATTCAATTGTTTAATTTTAGGCATTTGGCATTAATGAAGTGTCAAACAATTTCTAATATCGCTATTATTTTAACATCTTGAAAGTAAGTTCCAGCGTAACTCGATTGGGAAAGCTCTTCCCACTTTCCTCGTTGGAGCTGTTTTATCGTGGCGAAACAAAACCTGATGGCTCTACAATGGACGGAATTGGGTTTTGATGTAAGAGAGAAAACTTAACCATGCCAGGCAAAGAGAAGGGAAAGTCCCCACAAAGGTTGAAGTATGCTTTGATACACTTTTGCTAAGGCATTGATCTAACCATGGAATCGGATGGGAGTAGAAGAGGGAAATCAGAGTAAAAGAGCAAGAGAAAATGTCTATCGCTCGACGATTCAATACAAGGTTATGTACAAGTATTTATGATCTAGTTTACAAGTGATGGAAATGGAAATTGAATTGGAGATTCCTTCGTTTGATTTGATCACGATCTCCTTGCAGTCAAGCGTTCCTTCGATTTGATTTGATCGTGATCTCTTGCTTTGATTTCCTGATTTCTTGTGACTGTGTTGGCTATCGAGGGATCTTGACTTTAAAAGATTTGATCATATAATCTAGATCTAAGCATGTTGAAGCTTGTGACTTGAGAATGTGTTGATATGTCCTTGGAATCAAAGGAACAATGTGATTGCTGACTGTATAAGACAAAGTTGTGATCTAAGCATCTCAAAGCTTTCCGTTGGGGGAGGTTTTGTAAGTATAATTGCTAATCAATCTTTACTACATGAAAATCTAACTAAGCGAAGTTCCTTGACGACGTGATCATGAACAAACTAATTGTCTGCTTCAATGTACTTTGTTCTTGCATGAACGATAGGATCAGCAGCGAGATATGTAGCATCAATGTTGTCATACCAGAGAATTGTTATTATCATTTGTTGATGATGTTCTTTAAGGAGAGATCTTAACCAAATTAGTTAGGTTGTAGCATTAACAAGTGCTTTATATTTCAATTCAATGGAGGACCAAGAGACCATATTTTGTTTCTTGGTTGACCACAAGATGAGATTTTTTTTCCATGAAATATCAAATAAACCCATGAGGATTTGCGATCTTCATTTGATCATGCCCAATTGATGCCAGCATAGGCAAGTGGCTCATTGGTGGAAGAGGCTTGAATGTAGAGCCTATGCATCATAGTGTCCTTTAGATAACGCAAGATGGATTTTACATGCTCCTAGCTAGAGTTCGTCGATTGACACATCTTTTGACACACCATGTTTATTAAGAAGGCAGTGTCAGGCCATGTTAGCAGAAGATATTGGAGTGCTCCAATAATTTGCCTATGAGCTATAGGATTATAGACTGAGAAGTTATCATAATTTTTTTCAGAAGTCCTCATTCATATTGTAACAAGTTTGAAGTCTCACATCTAAGCATGCTGAAGAAGATCAAAGACAGTTTCTTTAGAAAGGAATGAGACAATCCTATGTTGGAATAACTTCTATACCAAGAAAGTAATCAGGAGAGAAAATGCTTCAAACTTTGAACTCTTGGCCAATCATTGAAAATTTTCTTATAATAAGTTTGAGTTATTTCTCGTGATAATAATATTATCTATGTAAATCATGATGTAAATGATGTGATGTTCCTTTTTATAAACGAATAGAAAGGGATCAGACTTGCAAGCTTGGAATCCCAACACTCAAAGAAAAGAGGTTAATATACTAAACTAAGACGGTGGGACTTGTTTGAGACCATAAAGTGATTTTTGAAGATGGAAGACACTCGTGAGCTAATTTGAGATCATAAAGTGATTTTTGACACAAACATGTTTTGGGTAGTTAGGATTAATAAACCCTGGAGGTTGTGTCATCATCATAACCATAGAGATATGCGTTGCTGATATCAAATTGATGAAATGGCTACTTGCTCATAGTTGCAACCGAAAGCACTATTTGAATTGTTGTTGGTTTGATGATAGGATTGAAGGTATCATGATAATCAATGCCTTCACATTGATTAAAGGCTTTTGCAACAAATTATGCTTTGCATCTTTCAAACAAGAGTAGGAGAGGAAAATGGGAGTAGAAGAGGAAGCAAGAATGTCTATTACTCAATGATTCAATACAAGGGTGTGTACAAGTATCTATAACCGAGCTTACAAGAGATAAAAATAGAAACGGAATCAAAGATTTCTTCGATTGATTTGATTGGGATTTCCTTGGAATCAAGGATTCCTTTGATTTGCTTTGATCATGATTTGTTGCTAATGATTTCCTAATTTCTCGTGATTGCATTGGCTGTCGAGGGATCTTGGCTTGAGTTGATTGTATAACCGAGATCTCTATTTGGTTGATACATAGTGATTCCACTTTTTCTTCTACTATTACCCTTGACAACCATATCTTTCCTTGCAAGTCTATATCATGCTAAGCTCCTTATTGCTTTAAATGATTTTTATATCCCAAGGGGGAGCAAGCTCTCAAAATATAGTATTGTGTTGCATTTTTCTCCTTACGAATGAGAGTTTCTTTGGATCTTGAAATAGAAGTTTGACCTCAAATAACATTAGAACTATTGAAGTGCATGGGCTTGGATCTTTGGATCCATTTGTACAAATTGACCATTATGTCAAGCTGCTAAATCATGTTAATCTGCTTATGAAGAAGAAATAGTTGAAATGGATTGAATGGACCTATAAACAGTATAGGAAAAAGAAATAAGGGAAACACATCCATATATGTAGGGCTACACATGGGTCGGGAAGGGATCTAACCCAAGCTTAACCTACGGCTTGCGGGTTGGGATTTTTTTCAACCCAATCCAACTCGTTACACTATCAAACCCAACCCAAGCCACAAAATCGGCTCGTGTTGGGTTGGGTTGGGTGGGTTATTGACTAATCAAAGTTTATACTTATTTCTTACATATTTCTAATAAGTTAAGAAAAGTTAGGCCTAATTGCGGATGGTCTATAAACCACAAAAGCCCTTACTAAGCAATGGAAAGAGCTGACCCAACCACAAGGCAAGGAAAGCTCATGAAGTTGACCGCAGACATCCTACTAACACCTTGGGTGGATCATCTAATCTACCTAAAAATAGCTGGCTAACTTACTGTTGTCAAGCTTTCGTCAAGTTTTAAGAAAATTACATTGTAGTATAGTCGACAAATAGCTCTCAAATAAATAAAATTTATAACTCAGAATCTATAATAGAGTCCGAAGTCGAATATAGGGAGTAAATATGGAATTCACAATATTAATCGCACTTAGAATCAATGAGCACAATTATTGAGCATAAACAGAGATATAAGATATTTAATGAATAACAATATATTCAAATGATATTCAATACCAAGTAAGAGTATTTCAAGAGTTCACTATGATAAAAAGAGATCAAGACAAAATAATGGTGATTTGAATCACCAATTATTAGTCTTAATTAAGCATATATATCAACTACTCAATATACTCAAATGTATGAACAGTGTTATCAATTAGATATGCCACATCAGATAAGTGGCCAAATCAGACAAAATAATGGTGATTTGAATCACCAATTATTAGTCTTAATTAAGCATATATATCAAATACTCAATATACTCAAATGTATGAACAGTGTTATCAATCAGATATGCCACATCAGATAAGTGGCCAAATCAATCCACAGTAGCCTCAGACATCAGAACCATGCATCAGATGACTTAAAGTGGACAAGGCTCTCAAAGCCTTTTTCTTCTCTCTTCTTCAACTTCTTCAGAGACTTCTTCTTTCCTTAAACCTTCAGCTTCTCTTCTTCTTCTCTTCTCGAGCCTTCTCCTTCTTCTCTTCTATAGAGCCTAAGTGTTAGGCATTTCAGAACAAGGCACGCACCCCGAGGCACTGACACAGAGAGCAAAACCCTCCCCCACTCTCACAAATTCCTCTTTTATTCTCTCCCTCAAATACTTGGGTTATCAGGCATGTACAGTGTCCAGGGCCACTGGCGTGGGTGGTGACCGAGGAGTGAAATAGGCGGGTAATCGGATGTGAAGGGGTGTAGTGAGGGAACTGACCCCTCAAGTGACTTGGGCGATAAGTGCTACGCACAAAAACAATTTAAGTGTAGTGTTGAGTCTGAGATCCCATGATGTGGAACTAAAGCGCCCGGCTTCTTCGCGCGTAGTTGTAGCAGAGGTGAAGCCCTTCAATTGCGGATGCTGCTGCTGCTGGGAAGCTAATTGGAGATGTTGTTGGCGTCGTGAGGTGAAACCACATCCCTGATGCTGGAGGCAGAAGGTTTGGTAGCCAGAGGATTGCGAACGAAGGCAGAGATGAAGGCAGTGGTGGCGGTGAACAACGAGACCTAAAACAATGAATAAGGCTTCATGGCCACATTAGAATACCTCAGGAGCTTTGCCAAAGCATGACGAAGGTGGTGGTGGGTGTTTCGTGGCGTGAGAGGGTGTGTGGTGGTCAACGGAGGTCGGAGATGAAGGGCAGAGGATGTGGTGTTTGGTAGAATGGTTGAGGTGGTAATCGCCTCAATTTCTTGAGGGGTTTGGTGCAAATGGATGAGGCAGAGGTTGTGGAGTCGGCGAGGCATTTGGTGGATTGTGGGGGTGCGGAGGCCTCACTGGAGGTGTGGCCTGAGAGGAGGAAGATGATGGGTGAACGACATATCGATGGTCGAATTGGGTGATAAAGGAGAAGGAAAAGCAGTAGAGGGAAAGAGAAAGCTAACTAACTTAAACTAACGGTCGAAAGGGTTAGGATGGCGCCGATTATGATATGGCGGGCGTCGGTTATGGTATGGCTAGCGTCGAAGAAGGGAATACCTCTGGTCGGAGAGAACGGCGAGGAAGATGGAGGAATAAGACGCTTGCTGGTATCGTAAGGTGCGGAAGAAGGTAAGGACGAAGAACCGGCCGACTGTGATCTGTGGCGGCTAGCGAAGATGGCAGATCAGAGGGCTCGCCAAAGCTGGTGGAGGAGGCTGGAGAGAGAGGGTGTTTGATGAAGAAATGCGGCCAAAACCAAGCTAAGGAGGTGAGGTTTGCATAAGGGGATCTTTTATTAGCCTTAAGGGGGCATTCCAAGCTTGGAAGCTTGGAGATTTCGCGAAATAGGAAACCCACATTTTCAAATCGTTCGCATCAACTTTTGGGCAAGAATCAGAGCCCAAGATGCTGCTCAGATTGTAGAGGATTTCTTCATGAGTTCCCCTTCTAATTTTGGAAGGGTTTGGGTGTGAAATTAAGGAGATCTTCTTGATTGAAGGTGGGCTGTAGGTGTGTTCACATGGCAGTGGCGGCAGAGGCATCTTTGTGAAGGTAATGAAAAAGTTAAGGGGGTCTTTGCAATAGATTTCGAAAGCTGAGGGGCTATTTGAGAGAAAAGGAGTCAAACTAGACCAAAATGCAAACTAGGTGAAGATGATCTCTGATTGGGCCTAAATTTTGATACAAACCTAATTTGGACATAAGGAATCTAATGATGAAATTGAATTTTTTTTGAACAAATTTGACTGGTTAATTTACGTAGAAACCCAAATTAGGGAAACTTCCTGTCTAAGACTCTGTTTTGGGTCAAAACGGGTTCCAATGGTCAAATCAAGGATACCAAATCTTATAGAATATTTTTATATGATTTTTAGAAGGTTTAGATCAATTTTATCCTAACCAGAACCTCTGTTATTTAAGTGGGTCTAAAATTAGGGTTTTAGGTGCTGTGTATTCTCGAAATGTGCGAAACTCGTTTCTGTCTGTATGGACCTTTTTATTAGCCATTAATGAACATATGACCTTCATTTAACCCCTGGGAAACCTCATGATTATTCTGCATTTATGATATATTGTTAAAACTGCAGATTTAACCCTAATTTAATGCACCCTTCTAAGAGTGCATGTTCAGTGAATTATGACTCTCTGGCGGTTATGTAGGTGCTGTTGTTAATTAATTCTGACTAATTAAAGCTATTTATGGTTGATGATGACGTTATCATCACTTACCCGCTAGAGAAACCTAAAGTGACCAACCTGCCTTGTCCACCTAGTCTACTTACCTACTAGAGCCACTCGGAGCGGTCTGCCCGCCTCACCTGCTTGATACGTAGGTGGCAAGGTCTATAAGGAGAATTAAGGCTAGCCAGCTGATAAACGTTAGTTTATCATCACTATTATGCCTATAGAAAATAGAGAGAGAGAGAAAGAGAGATTAGGGTTAGAATTGTTTCATTCGCAACATGCAACTTGAATAGAAAATAGAGCAAGCGATTGAATAGAAATAACTTCATTAATCATGCAACTTTAGTTCATAATTACAACACTAGATAAATGCTTGAACATAAGTAAGGTAAAGTTTAAAAGAAGGGAAGAGAGAGAGAGAGGTGGACGGCGAGGCAGCAACAGTGGTGGAGAGGGCTCCGTCGGCGGCTCGTCGTCTTCGGCGATTACAAAAGGGTTTTAAAGGTAGCTAGGAGGGGGGTAGAGTAGTTGCAAGTGATGTGAATACTTTGCATGGGTGGTAGGAAGGGGTTTAAATAGGGAGAAGGGCTTTCCAAATGAAGAAGGGGTTTTAGTGACATCCGGGACGTGGGCCACGTGGTGCACGGGTAAAGGTGGAAGGGGGCGGCGGTCTGGACATGGCGAGCGGGCGCCACGTGGTGCACGGGTAAAGGTGGAAGGGGGCGGCGGTCTGGACATGGCGAGCGGGCGCCACGTGGCGCGCCGTGGGCCGTTGATCATCAGATCAATGGTCAGAACTTCTTGGGCCCACTGTAGGAGCTTCGAATGTCGGATTTAGCTGATTTTGAATCTATTGGACTCCGTTCGTCACTCTGAATCTATCCGTGCAGTCCGATTACTCATCTGAGGCCTACTTTGACAAGTGCTTATACAAATGACCATTAATACTGTTTTATAAGTAATCTTGACGTATGATGCATGCAATGCTCCCATTCTATTTCTGATGTGTTATTTGTGCATTTTATTCTTAAGATGGACCCTATTTAATAGAATTATTACCCAAAGATGTAGTGTTATCATAACCCCATGCTTACTCCTTGCTAGTCCCTAGCAAGGTTTATTCTAGCCTTTATTTTCTGTCAGATTTTAAGAAGTAACTATTTAGACACTTCGTCACTTGTCAATAAGAGGAAATATACTAAGATCTTAATCTACAAAGACTAAGCAGCGCCCAGGTGTCTGCCAAAATACGAATCACCTGAATCCTTGCTTTAATGTGTGTAAATATATATATTTTTTTCTTACTTTTAGTTTTTTTTAGAATTAAGAGTGGGTTGGTAACTTTTTTCGGCTACCCAAGCCACCCAAAACCCGGACAAAACTCTAAGTGCTAAGCATCTTGGTGTGAAGATCGTGATAGACTCACTCAACGGTAATTTAAACAGACTCCTGGTTTTTATGCCCCTAGGTGACCGGAAGATGAAGTGTTTTGCCTGAAGGTGTATTTGTTCGATCGGTAGCTTTCTCCCTACGCTTTTTTAATTGGGGTCAACACAAAGATTTTTCCAGTGTATATCTCCCCGGCTTGTACTACTTCCCCGCCTCTTTCTTAAGTGTTTTGGTTCTTTTTGAGCAATTAATGAGTTGGGCTTTGGACAACCGACGAATGGGCTGTTACCCACGATCACTTGCCAGCCATACTCGTGCGGTGAAGTGTGGTTTATTTTGTTTTCTTCTTTGCTCTCTCTTTTTTTTTTTTTTTTTGGTAGGTGATTTCCCTAATCTCAGATTTACCTAGAGGCAATGAAGAAGAAGTGGTCCCATGGCTGGGCTCTGGACAACCTACCAATGAGCTGTTACCCATGACAACTTGCCATCCATACCACACTAAAGAGCTCATTAGCTACCCAATTTCTGTCAGAATCTCAGAGCAAAAATGTGTGCAGATGCTTAGACTCAAAGTCTTTCTGAGTTAGAGGGTGAGTTGATAAGTCGTATACTTATCACTTTATTTAGTAGGTGGATTAGAGTAGCTTAAGGTTGCAAGGATTTGAAGCTAAATCCATATTTTAACGGAGACCAGGGCTGATTAAGCCTGAAGGCCTGAAAAGTCTAAGTGTTCAAGTTCTTTTTGTATTATTTCCCACTATTGACAAATTTCTAATGCCTAAGTTTCTTCCTAAATTTAAAATTTTTTTATTTAATTTTATTCTATTCAGACTGATTAAATGAGCTCAGGATCATGCAATTTACCACCCTCCCCCATGCTTAAGTTGGACAATGTCCTAATTCGCAACTACATGGATGCAACAGGGGTTCAAAAAGATATTACCTGAGTGACGTAAAATACCTGATCAGTCTGAATCCACTGGGTTGCCTCCCAGGAAGCGCTGAGTTTAACGCCTCCAGCTGGGTGATGCTTCATGTCATCCCTCAATGAGGGTGACACTCTCCTTTGGGGGAACTTGGGCTAGGAAGTGTTTCAATCTTTGGCCATTAACTGTAAAAGTGTGCCCAGTGTTCGGATCAGCGATTTCAACTGCCCCATTGGAACGAGGCATGACCACCCTAAATGGTCCTGTCCACTTGGACCTGAGTTTCCCCGGAAAGAGTTTTAGGCGGGCATCGAAAAGCCAGACTTACTGGTTATGCTCAAAGGTCTTTCTATGGATGAGTCGGTCGTGGACGGCTTTCATTTTCTCTTTATACAGTCGACTATTCTCAAAGGCGTCCCGACGAATTTCTTCGAGCTCAGAGAGTTGGAGCATCCTCTGCGCACCGGCTAACTGGAAATCCATGTTACATTGCTTGACAGCCCAGTAAGCCCGGTGTTCCAATTCGACAGGAAGGTGGCAGGCTTTGCCAAAGACCAGGCGATAAGGCGACATGCCTATCGGGGTCTTAAAAGCGATCCTGTATGCCCACAGGACATCATCTAGTCGTGTGGACCAGTATTTCCTGTCAGGTCTCACAGTCTTCTGTAAAATGTTCTTGATTTGTCTATTGGAGACCTTAATCTGCCCATTTGTTTGTGGATGATACAGGGTAGCAATGCGGTGGTTAACTCCGTATTTTCTAAGTAGGGCACGGAATTGGGAGTGAATAAAATGGCTTCCACCATCACTGATCATGGCCTTTGTTATTCCAAACTGGGAAAATATGTTTCGCTTAACAAAGTCCATGACAGTCTTATGATCGCATTGACAGGTGGTGACGACTTCAATCCATTTAGAAACATAGTCTACCGAGACTAGGATGTACTCAAAGCAGTTAGATGGTGGAAAGGGCTCCATAAAATCGATACCCCAAACGTCGAAGATTTCGACAATAAAAAAGGGCTAGAGGGGCATCATATCTTTTCTGGTCATGGTCCCCAGTGTTTAGCAGCGCGAGCAAGTCTTGGCAAAGTTGTGTGCATCCTTAAATATGGAAGGCCAATAAAATCTAGACTGCAGAACCTTCACAGCCGTTTTCTTTCCAGAGAAGTGGCCATCACAAGCTTGGTCATGACAGAAAGATAGCACACTTTGAACTTCGTTCTCGGGGATACACCTCCTGATAATCTGGTCGGCACAGAGGCGAAACAGCATGGAATCATCCCAGAAATAGTGCTTGGCCTCGGCCAAGAACCTGTCTCGTTGCTGTTTGGACCAACTGTGCGGGGTTTGTCCTACAACTAGGTAGTTGACATAGTCAGCATACCAAGGCAGAGTAAAGGCAGAATGTGTTCATCGGGGAAGGTGTCAGATAAAGGCAGGGAGGGTCCAATGTGGTCTGGGTGAAGTCTAGACAAGTGGTCAGCCACCACATTCTTTGATCCGGCTTTGTCGCGGATTTCCATGTCAAATTCCTGCAAGAGCAGGATCCATCTGATGAGCCTGGGCTTCGCGTCCTTCTTAGCCAACAGGTGCCGAATGACTGAATGGTTAGTATAGATGGTCACATGGGATCCCAGCAGGTAAGGTCGGAACTTCTCAAGTCCGAAGACTACAGCGAGCAATTCTTTCTCTGTGACCGTATAATTTTGTTGGGCCTCATCCAACATTTTGCTCGCGTAGTAGATCACCACAGGTTTCTTATCTTGTCTTTGTCCCAGGACAGCGCCTATGGCAAAATCTAATGCATCACACATAATCTCAAAGTCCTGGGACCAATCCGGGGGCTGAAGTACAGGTACTGTGGAAACTAGGTCCTGAAGGGCGTGATAAGCCTAGATGCAATCAGAGGTCATGTGGAATATGAAGTCATTGGCCAGAAGGTCGGTTAAGGGTTTGTAAAGCTTGGAGAAGTCTTTAATGAACCTTCGGTAGAAGCCAACATGTCCCAGGAATGAACGGATCTGTCGAACCGAGCTAGGTGGAGGAAGCTTGGAAATCAAATCAACCTTAGCCTGATCCACCTTAATGCCCCTATCCGATACGATGTGACTGAGGACGATTCCTTCTTAAATCATAAAATGACTCTTTTCCCAACTTAACACCAGATTAACCTCAATACATCGTTTCAGGATTTTCTCCAAGTTGCTCAGACAGTGGTCAAATGAATTCCCAAATACAGAGAAATCATCCATAAAGACCTCTAAGTATTCACCCACCAGTTTTGAAAAAATGGCTAGCATGCAACGCTGTAAGGTAGCAGGTGCGTTGCATAACCCGAACGGCATTTGACGGAATGCAAACGTGCCGTACGGGCAAGTGAATGTGGTCTTTTCTTGATTTTTCGGAGCAATTGTGACTTGGTTATATCCTGAATATCCATCCAGGAAGCAAAAATACTTTTGCCCTGCCAATCTTTCAAGGATCTGGTTAATGAATGGTAAGGGGAAATGATCCTTCTTGGTGGCTTCATTGAGCTTCCTATAATCAATACACACCCTCCATGTGGTGGTGGTGCGGGTGGGGATGGATTCGCCAAGCTCATTGGTGACAACGGTGAGCCCGGCTTTCTTTGGAACCACTTGAGTGGGGCTCACCCAGGGACTATCAAAGATAGGATAGATGATGTCGACGTCAAGCCACTTGATAATTTCTTTCTTAACGACCTCCAGCATATTTGGGTTTAATCGTCTCTGCATCTGGCGGGAGGGTCGTGTCCCGTCTTCCAGGTAAATCTTATGCGTGCAATAGGCAGGGCTAATTCCTCTCAAGTCCGAAATGGTCCATCCAATGGCGGCCCGATGTTCCGAAAGAGTCGCGGTCAACTTAAGTTCCTGATCCTGAGTTAGATAAGAGTTAATAATCACAAGGAAGGTCTAGTCAGGTCCCAGGAAGACATACTTGAGGTTCTCAAGTAGTGACTTAAGTTCGGGTGCGGGTGGAACAACAGTTGACAGGAAAGGGAAAGGCGGGAGTTGATCAACATCAATCTCTTCAAATGGTGTTGTTTGATGGTAATCAGCCTTACAGAGGTCCATGGGTAGTGATGGTAACGAGTTAGAACAGTCGTTACAGGATTGGTGGTCTAAGACAGAACTAAGGGTGAGGCATTCCTCGACCAAAGTTTCCACGGGATCATGTTCCTCAACACAATCGCAATCAAAAGACCTTGTCGCCCGAAAGATATCCAACTGCATTTTCTTGTCTCCGAAGGCGATTTCCATACATCCCGTGTCACAATCAATGTTTGCCTTAGCCGTAGCTAAGAAATGTCTGCCTAAGATTATGGGTGTGTTCTGTAAATTTTTAGGGACTTCCATGTCGAGTACCAAGAAGTCGACCAGGAAATAGAAGTCCTTGACCCGCACAATCACATCCTCGACAACCCCCTTCGGGGTCTTCACAGATCTATCAGCCAGCTGGATGGTGACAGGTGTGGGTGTCAACTCTCCAAAACCAAATTGGTGGTACAGGGTTATTGGAATCAGATTGATAGAAGCACCTAAGTCCAGGAGCGTTCTATCAAATGTCATGTCCCCGATATTGTAGGAAATCAGGGGTGCTCCTGGGTCAATTCGCTTGAGCGGAAGGTTGCTTGATATTACGGAACTTGCTTGCTCGGGGAGCACAACCTTCCGAGGTGCTTGAGGTCTTGGTTTACATTTGGGTGTATAGGCATCCTTTAAAAACCTGGCATAAGCCGGGATGTGCTTAACGGCTTCAAGAAGCAGAATATTAATCTGAACATGCTTAAAGATCTCCAAAAGCTCCTCAATTTCCACAACATTTTTCTTCTTCTTGATTGTCTGCAAGGCCTCAAGGTAGGGTGTCTGAACATGGATAGGATCTATTTCTGGGTCATTGGGTTTTTCCAGTGCCTCTTCTGAGCCGGGTATTTCAGCTGGTGAAGTCTCGAGGAGAGTCGGCCATTTGGGATCCTGGATTTTGGTGTCGCTTCTCAAGGTTACCGCATTTGCAGAGGCATTGGAACCATGAGTTGATCCTTGAGAAGACGAGGACGAAGAAGCACCAAACCCAGGAGGTGTTTGTAGGGCTGGCTGAACCATGTGAGCCTGCCCGGGATTGCCCTGGAACCCTTACGAATTGAGGCCTTTGTTAATTATGTTTCGCGGGTTCGGTTGTGGCTAGGAAGGTAGGGATCCTTGTTGTTTGCAGTCCAATAGTTGACTTAACTGTCCCTTTACTAAGGCCATTTCCTCTTGATGTTTCTGGTTCATTTCGGCCATCATCTTTATCAGGGTGTCCATTTGGTTTTGCAAGGGAGGGGCCGCCCTATTTAGATTATATGGGGGTCTAACTGGTGGTCCTTGCTGATAGGAGGCAAGTTTGGCTGCTGGTTTGGCCTGGGCTGATTACGGAATTGAGGTGGTTTCTGGTTTGTCCAACCAAGGTTGGGGTGATTACGCCAGCCAGTGTTGTAAGTGTTGGAGAAAGGGTCAGGTTTACCATAACCTTGGACAGCCTGTACATCTTCAAGGATAGCAGATGTCGATGGGGAGGGAAGAGAGTAATCAAGGGTTGAGGGAGCAAAGGTCCCTCCCTGGAACGTGGTCAGGGGTTGTTCCAGGTTCAGTTAGCTTAAGGGCTGGACCAGGTCAACATTATGTGCTCCCTTTGCTAGGGAGAAGGTCTGTAACGGATTCATGGTTTGGTTTAGTAGTTTGTCAATCTCTTTATCCACCAATTCCACTCGATCTAGTTTCTTGGCAATGATGTTCATGTCAACCATTCCAGAATTTGCTTGTACCTCATAAATCCCGCTACGGGGTTAACTGGATCGGTTAAACTGGGTCATAGAGGCATTGTTGAGCAAATTTTCGCTCATAGACTCAAAGAGTTCAAATGCGCTCTCCTCGTCCTTGTTTAGGAAGTTCCCCTTGCATGAGGCATCGACGAAGTTTCGTAGGTTGCTGTCCAGACTATGGTAGAAAATCTGGGCCAATTGCCACCTTGGTACTTCGTGGTGTGGGCATTTCCTCAAGAGTTCATTAAATCTCTCCCACGCCTCATGGAACTGTTCCCCACCTTGGAGTGTAAAGGTAGTAATGGCTCTTCTGAGGACATTGGTTTTTCCTAAGGGGAAGAATTTCTTCAAGAATGCATGCCTTAGTTCTTCGCAGGTGGTGATGGGTCTACCTAGGGTTCTAAGCCAATGAGAAGCCTTGTCTCTTAATGAGAAGGGGAATATCTTAATCAAAACAATGTCAAGGCTAATGTTCCTAGGTTTCACAATTTTGGCTATCCGGTCAAGATCCTCTAGGTGCTGGAAGGGGTCCTCATTTGAGCTTCCATGGAAGTGGCTCTGGATCAGACTTAAGACATTCGATTTTAGCTCAAAATCATCTCCCCCTTCAGGGATCCTAAGGTGTGGCTCGACTCTAATAGCAGAAGGATTGTAGAAATCGTGGAGGGGCCTCGATTGATCCTAGAATGGTGGTAGATCAAGTGGCGGTTGCCCTTGTGGGCCTTGGAAAGTGGTGGTGGTTTTCCTTGTAGGTTCTGCAATTGGTGTATGGCTTGCATGATAGTGTGGATCTGTTGCTGTTGAAGCCAATGGTTTGCGTTAATCTGGGCTTGGATGATGGCCATTGTGTTCGGTGGGGGTTGGTCCTCAACCTCATCTACCCTAGGTTCGGCCATTGATGAGAACCTCATCATGAGCCCTAAACTAGCACCATTTAACCCTGATTTGCAGGAAAAAGCTCCTACATAACCTTAGAAAGGCTTGGCTCAGAGAGATTCTGAGTTTGCAAAGGAAACAGAAACTGAGGGGTAAAAATGTAATTTCACCAATCCAATCTGAAAACAGGGTAACTCAGGGTCCAAACATAGGTCAAAATAACCTAATAAGAAGGAAAGTGGAATGATCTGATCCAATAAGGGCTACAGCAATTCCAAGGAACTAAATGATAATCTGTAACCCTAAAACAAACCCACTTCAATTCATGAGGTTCGAGGAAAAGTAAAAATAGAATAAACCCTCTAAAATTCATAGAAAAATAATCTCTAGGGTTTAGAACCTTCAATCTGGCCTTAGGAACCCATTTTGACCTACATTGAGAACCATGCCCAATTAACAACTTAATTTGGGTTTTTCCATAAATTGACCGGTCAAACAAGGTTTAATCTAGAAATAAAATTCACCATCAGATTCCTTAGGTCCTAATTCGTCATGTATAAAAACTTGAGCCTAAGAAGAAACCTTCTTGACCAACTTTACACTTTGGTCCTCATATATTTACTTTTTGGCCCTCAACTCTTGAACCCTCACATTTTGGCTCCTAACTCTCCTTCGTTCTTTGCGTTCAGGTCCCTCCTGCAAAACCTGAGCAGCACCATGCTCCGGCGACCTTGCGCGGAGCATGGCGCCGCGCAGGGTAAGGGAGGGAGCCTGCCAAGTTAAATGGGGGTGCCCTGCGTCGTCAGCCACCGCAGGAGCACCCCCCTAAGTGCTGCGACCACCCATACCGCCCGTGCGAACGCACAGACGGTATGGGTCTCCTTCCTCTGGCGTCCTCCCTCGAGGGAGACACATTGTCTCCCTCCGCCCTCCTCTCTGATTCTACCCCTATAAATACCCCCGTCGCTCCGCCGCTCTTCGGAGCTCGGATCTGACGGAGATACCCCCTCACTTCCTCTCTTCCCACTTCGACAGACGCCCCCGTTGCTCCGACGGCTTCTCCTCCTCCTCCTCGTCGCTCTGCCTCAATACCAGCAGCAGAGACTTCTTCCTGATTCTCCTCCGCGTCGCGCAATACCGGCGCGCGCTGCCTCTGCCCCGTCCTCGCCGTCGCCCCTTCCTCTGGGCAGTTTCTTCTCCGGCGACAGTCGATACGACTGTCGCCCTGCTCCTCCCCCTTCGTCCCACCAGCAACCGACGAAAATCGAAGCTGCAGCTGCAGAAGCAAGGCCGCGATCTTCTAGCAGGCGCACGCGAGGAGAGGCGTCAGTTTAGTCCCACATCGGTAAGCCTCGCAACGCTTTCACCGTTTAAATTGTTTTTGTGAATAAGCCTTATCGCCTCCGAACGCACCGGGGTGAGGTCCCGCGCCCACTCACCCGCCCGATACGCGAGCTCACCACGTGGATCCAGCGGACCCGACTCGACACCCCACCTACGCACTCCTCGTGTACCACTCACACCGGTACACCTGGTCACGGGTACGAAGCCCGACCCTATTATCCGGCGGCTCTGGGAGAGCTATCCTACGAGCGAAGTCTGGGAAAGAGAGAGACGTGTGGGTAGAGGGAAAGGGGTAGGTTTTGCGTTGGCTGTGGTGTGTGCAGGAACAGGCCGAGGCAGAGAAGAAGATCGACGAAGAAAGACTGAAGGAAGAAGGAGGAGCACCAAGGACACACTGTAGCAGCGGGTTACTTAAGTCGTCTGATTGAACAATCAAACGACGCTCTGAGGACGAAGAAGAAGGAGAAGACAAGACGAGCAGGACCGCAACGAAGAAGAAAAGAAGAACAGAAAAGAAGAAGACAAAGAAGAAAAGTAAAACAAGGGGAAGAAAAAAAAAAGAGAAGAAGAAGCTCTGAAGAAGAAGAAAGAAGAGAAGAAGCAAGAAAAGAAGAAGAACGCGAGAGGAAGATCTGAAGGAAGCAAGCAAAAGAAAGAAAGATTCAAGAGCCAAGAAGAGAGAAGACAAGAAGAACAGGAAGAGAAGAAAGAAGAGATAAAGAGGAAGAAAAAAAAGAGAAGAAGAAGCCACCAAATTTTCTTCTCTCTCTCTTTATTTTTGTAATAAGAACTTTTGTACTTCTAGAATACGACTTGCTCCCTGAGTTCGACCTCGGGAACTCTTTTATTTTTCGAGTAAAAAATATATCTGTAATGATGGCAATAACTAGCTGTACTACAACGTCGCAACGAAGAAGAAAAGAAGAACAGAAAAGAAGAAGACAAAGAAGAAAAGCAAAACAAGCGGAAGAAAAAAAAAGAGAGAAGAAGAAGCTCTGAAGAAGAAGAAAGAAGAGAAGAAGCGAGAAAAGAAGAAGAACGCGAGAGGAAGATCTGAAGGAAGCAAGCAAAAGAAAGAAAGATTCAAGAGCCAAGAAGAGAGAAGACAAGAAGAACAGGAAGAGAAGAAAGAAGAGATAAAGAGGAAGAAAAAAAAGAGAAGAAGAAGCCACCAAATTTTCATCTCTCTCTCTCTCTTTATTTTTGTAATAAGAACTTTTGTACTTGTAGAATACGACTTGCTCCCTGAGTTCGACCTCGGGAACTCTTTTATTTTCCGAGTAAAAAATATATCTGTAATGATGGCAATAACTAGCTGTACTACAACGTAATTTCTACAACAAAAGCTAGTCGTCAAAGCCACCATCAGCCATGTTTTTAATAGAATTAAGTTGCCTAGATTCCCGTCCCAAAACAAACAACTCGGGATGCAGTGAGCGTCTTCCATGCATACAATAGAGAAGAACAGGAGGGGATGCGGAGAGTGACAGATGCGAGAAGTGTGTGTTCAATCAAGCAAACAAGCCTAGTCCTTATGGTGTATTCCTTAGGAGACCTAGAAATCTCAAAAATGGTGATTAAGTCTGTAAGCACTGAACTCCCCTTCTCAAAGCTAATCTGGCCAGGTTGATTACGAGGGGATTGTAGGGAAGGTTCTTCCTTTGGCTTGCGTTGCCGATTCCATAGACCCCGCAACCGGGGTCGTTTGACTCTACCCCGCAGCCTAGTCACCAGATCCCACTAAGGGAATGAAAGCCAAGTGCCCGACGAACAAAACCTCACCTCTTGAGACTTAACTCGGTCCTGCCTAGGGCACGTCTACTCAGTTTTAAAAGGGCTAGGATAGTGCTTGTCTAGGGTTATGTGATGAGGCGTTGATTGGGGTAGTGCCTCTTAGTTTTCCACTTTCAGTATGTGTGCTTCTATCAAAACAAGATTTTCAAGTAAAGATTTTTTAAGATGTGGTGTCTTTTAATGTTTCATCATTACTTTAGTGTCTTTTAGAATTGACGTGTCTTAATGTTTTTTGACAAGTTTCAATGGGCACGTCAAGTTTTGCACACAATTCGGTGAAAGTAGATTTCCATTTATTGTGTAGAGGCTCTAAAACCCTAATGTACTCATCCTAATAATCATGCAGCTTCTATTAGATGAGTCATTTTTAGGGTTGGGTGGTGTGGCCCAATTCAATCCAAGATGGCTTCGCAAACACCACTCAAAAAGAGAAAAGAACACTCCAAGAATTTATTTAGAATGTTAGAGTGTATATTTTTTTCTTGGGTAATGTGTTAAGGATGTGGGTCAGGTAATCATACACCACGCCAATTTTTTTCAATTTTACAATTTTTTTTTAGATTTTCAAGCAAGCAAACAACCATGAGTGAAGAACTACTCACGACCGGTCCTTGTTGCGCCTACTCCCTTGTTACCGTCATGAGTTGCGTTGCTTCGTCATCCAAGCGCCGAATTCCTACAACCATCAAGTAAAAGGAGACAAGGCATTAGGCGATGTGAGAATGGATGTAAAATGGAAGTGACAAAATAAATCTGTTACCTCCCCGGCAATGGCGCCAAAAACTAACGTACACATACGCATGTGTTTGGAAGTGTCGCTGTAGTCTGCACTTGCGACGTCGGTTTTAAAGTAAAGAAACGGATGTAAGTCCGAATGTCGGTCACAAGGAAGCACAAAAACTGGATTCTTCTTGTCACTTATTGTCACGAAAATCGTAGAGTTTTGCTTGTGAAAAGGCGCGGGTGAAAAGCGAGAGAGAGAGAGAGAGAAAGAGAGATTAGGGTTAGAATTTTTTCATTCGCAACATGCAACTTAAATAGAAAATAGAGAAAGCAATTGAATTGAAAACAACTTCATTAATCATGCAACTTTAGTTCATAATTACAACACTAGATAAATGATTGAACATAAGTAAGATAAAGCTTAAAAGAAGGGAAGCGAGAGAGAGAGGTGGACGGCGAGGCAGCCACGGTGGTGGAAAGGGCTCCGTCGGCGGCTCGTCGTCTTTGGCGATTACAAAAGGATTTTAAAGGTAGCTAGGAGGGGGGTAGAGTAGTTGCAAGTGGAGTGAATGCCTTGAATGGGTGGTTAGAGGGGGTTTAAATAGGGAGAAGGGCTTTCCAAATGAAGAAGGGGCTTTAGCGACGTCCGGGATGTTGCTAAAACCCTTCCCAAAACGTCGATGAAAACCCCTGCCCGGTGGTTGCTTGCCCGCATCTGTGCTTCTTCGTGCCTGATCCGTGTGCGCGCACCGTAAGCCGTATGATCGCTGGGATCTCGAGCAAGGCGCATGCCTAGATTGCACCCTCGCGCCCGCGTCATCGCGTGCGTCTGGTTAGGGTGCATCTGCAGGCGCCACATCTTGCGATCGCGCTCGTCCGCTGCTGATTGGGCGGCCCAATTTCGCCCGCGCGCGTCGTCGTCTCCGCATTTCAGCTCCGCGCGATTCGAACTCGCTTCGTGTGAGTGCAGGTGAGTGCTCCGACCGCTGCACCACGCCCGCTGCTTTGTCGCGGCGAGCGGGTGCCACGTGATGCGCCATGGGCCGTTGATCATCAGATCAACGGTCAGAACTTCTTGGGCCCATTGTAGGAGCTCCGGATGTCGGATTTGGTTAATTTCGAGTCCGTTGGACTCCATTCGTCGCTCTAAATCCATCTGTGCGGTCCGATTGCTCATCTGAGACCTTCTTTGACAAGTGCTTATACAAATGGCCATTAATACTATTTTATAAGCAATCTTGACGTATGATGCATGCAATGCTCCCATTCTATTTATGATGTGTTATCTGTGCATTTTATTCTTGAGATGTACCATATTTAACAGAATTATCACCCCAAGATGCAGTGTTATCACCTACTAGCTCACCACCAAGTCAAGTCAAATGGCATTGAGCGAGAAGGTGAAGAAACGGTGCAAAGGATGAGACAACGACCCAAACGGAAAAGTGACTTATGAGTTGATTACACTTCTCGAGGAGCAAGTAATTACTAGTCATAATTACAACCTAAAACTCTTATAAAAGGGGATCCATGGATTTGAAAAAGTAGTAATTACCCTTACAATATTTCAAAAAACAAAATAAAGGCAACTCTCATTATGAACAGTTAAAGGTTAGATCCCCTCAAACATATACCATTAAGGTGGAACTAGGTTAATGTCTCCCATGTCATTTCCCTCCATGTGAATTCTTTATTATTCTCTCAATCAAGTCCCTCGACATCGAACACTTTCCTATATGTCTTTTTATTTAAAAAAAATTAAACTCATAAATAACTTATATTATAACAAAGGAAATAAAATAAGTAAAAACAAAAAAGAACTTAAAAAAAAAAAAAATGTGATCTAAAAATAATGAACTAATCTGACCTAATATTAATATGTTGCATGGTTGATGAAGGGTGGAATGGAGTGAAGGAGGTTTAGGAAAGGGGTGGCGGGGGTTTTGGTAGGGGAGGCATGGGTGGTGAGGTTTCAACATAGGGAAGGGGTGCCTTGTAACGAAGATAGGTGATGATAACATCATCATTAGCCATATCTAACTTTAATTAATCATAATCAAGGAATAAATGCTCCTACATAACCGCCAGAGAACCATATTTCATTGCATAATCATTCTAAGAAAAATACAGTAAAATATGGGTAAAAATGCAGTTTTAACAGCACATCTCAATTGTAGAGCAATCATGGGATTTCTCAGGGGTTAATCAAAGGTCAACTAGTCTTAAATGTCTAACAAGTAGATCCGTGTAGACAGAAATGAGTTTTTATGCATTTTAGGAATTAAATAACATCTGAAACCTTAAAAACAGACCCGCTTAATCTATTGAGGTTCTGGTCAGGATAAAATTCACCCAAATCCTCTAAAATTCATGGAAAAATATTCTTTAGGGTTTGGTACCTTCAATTTGACCATCAGAACTTGTTGTGACCTAAAACAGAGACACAGACATACTATTACCCTAATTTAGGTTTTTGCATAAATTACCCAGTCAAATTAGATCAAAATCAAAATCCAACCTCTCCATTGGATTCCTTAGGTCCAAATTAGGTTTGTATCAAAACTTGGGCCAAATCTGAGATTTTTTCGACCTAGTTTATACTTTGGTCTAAGTCTGATTTTCTTTATCTCAAATGACCCCTCAGCTTTCGAATTTCTTACACAAAACCCCCCAGCTTTATCATCTTCTCCTTCAAAAAGGTCCCCGTAGCACAGAACTCCTAATCCTAAAGCACTGGCGACAATTAATCAAGGATTTGTCCTTGATTGATTGATGAAACTTCCTCAAATTTGAACCGGAGATCCCTCTTAAAATCCTCTTCCAATTAGTCTGATTCTTGAGCTTTAACTCTTTCTCAATCTCTCATGCAAGCGCATGAGAGATTTGGGTTTCCAACTCCAACAAACCTTCCAAGTTCAAAAGCTTGGTTTCCAAGCTTCAATCGCCCTCTAGAGGCCTATATAAAGACCCCCAAGGCCTGCCCAAACTTCCACGCTCGCTTTTGGTCGGAAATCCCCTCCTTCCTCCCTCCTCTTCGGTTGAAAGACTCCACAACGTCCAGCGACCTCCTCCAACTCTATTCCTCATCCGTTCGCAATACCGGTGATGGATCTACGTTCCCTTGTCTGCATCGTGCCATCCCAACAGGCGCCTCAATTCCCCTCGTCATTGCTGCTTCTGCCCCACCGGAGAGTTCTTCTCCGACGCCGACGTACCCTCGGCAAGGAGATCTCCCCCCTTTCATCCGTTAGTTTAGGAGTAGTTTAGTTCCATTAGGCTCATAGATTAATTCTCCCCCTCTTAACTCTTGTTTCGACCCCTCGACTACACCACCCACCACCTTCGTTCCCACCTCCAGCGACCCCTCCAATGAGGACTTCTGCACGCTACACACCTCCATCCTCCTCACCGACACGCCCATAACCTCTTCCATACTCCACCCATTAAAACCCCTCTCAATTCGCCTTCCCATCCACCTAAAACAGCCACTGAACAAACTCACCATCGCGCTCCTCCTCTGACCTCCGAAACCACCACACACCTCCACAAGTCACGAAATCTCTACCAACGGATTCCACGCCCTACGACGAAGCTCCTGAGCTAGTTTAACGTGGTCGAGAGGCCGTTCTCGTGAATTTCAAGTCTTGCCATGCACCTCCACCGCCGTTGCCATCTCCAGCCTTGTTCTTCGAGTTCGAGGCCACACACGCTCCAGGCGCTATCTCTAGGTGATGCGGGTTACTCCCAGGAACGCATCAAGACATCCAATTTGGAGCATCACACACTCCTTCAATCGCAATTGGAGAAGTTGTTGCTGCCAGACACATGCGAAGGGAGTGGGACGTTTAGTCCCACATCGTGAACCACCAAGCTGAAGCTGTGGAATAAATTGAAAAAGTGAAAAAGGCTATTCGCCTCAAGACACTTTGGGTGTGAGGTCCCCTACACCCTTTCACACCTCGCCCGTGACACCTTCACACGAGCCTTGTCCGAATCCGATTACCCACCTAAGCTCACACCTCAGCTACCACCCACTGCAAGCAACCTTGGTCCCAGGTGCACTCATACCTGAATGCTTGGTTGTCCCTTGAGAAAGAGAAGGAAGGGAGGGGGAGAGAGAGAGAGAGAGCGCGGGGTTGGGGGGGTTTGCTCTTGTAGGCAACTATGCAACACTTAGTCGCGAAAAGAGGAAAAGATTCAAGGCAAAAGAAGAGGAGGACCGTAGAGGAAGAAGAGAAAGAAGAGAAGCCAAGGAAGAGCTAAGGTAGAGAAAGAAAGAAGAGGAGTTGAGAAAGGAAGAAGAGGAGAATCAAGTAAGACCAAGTGCTCTGTGCACTGTAGCAATTGAGCGTTTAAGACGTCTGATTCACTGTTTGTTCATTTGATTCTATTTGAGTAATTGTTATATATGTGTTAGGCTAATAATTGGTGATTTAAATCACCATTATTTTGTCTAGAGTTCTTTTTATCTCCTCATATACTTATGTTATAAATTGCATATTAGTTTTTGAGTAATTAATTGCGTTCATTTATATTATCTATTGAGATTAGTGCGTGAATGCAATACTTACTCCCAGTGAACGATCTTGGACTTCATTTTTGACATTCTGAGCTTATAAATTTTATTCGATTTATTACGGATTTCAAACTACAACGATAATGCTTTGATTTAAATCCCCGATAGATTGCCTCCACAACAATAGGTGGCCGAAGTTGATGACCGGTGTTGGTAAGGAGTAGACGAGATGGTGGTGATGGGGGCTTGGGAAGAAGGTAGGAGAAGGTAGGTTGAGGAGGGAGAGGGATCAGGGGGAAGTGAAATTCTTGTTTTAGGAGGAAAAATTGATGTGAGATGGAGAAAAAAATAGAAATATTTAATCCAACTCTTTCTACTCACATAATAACAATGCTTTTCAAAATAAATAAATGCTAATATAAATAATAGATATTGAGTTAGTTGATTCTGAGACTTAAGCCAACTCATTTTTTATCAAATTGAAAAAATTCCAATCCAACTCAACCTAACAACGTTGGATTGGGTCAGGTCGTGGATTACACTCAACCCAATTGCATCCCTACATACATTCATCTATAC
Organism: Thalassia testudinum; assembly: GCA_037157565.1. NCBI lineage: Eukaryota > Viridiplantae > Streptophyta > Magnoliopsida > Alismatales > Hydrocharitaceae > Thalassia > Thalassia testudinum. The sequence goes on from JAZHRO010000039.1 coordinate 16,814,618, forward strand.
ATGTGTATCACAATTTTCCTCTCTATATATGTTGATGCCCATGCTAATATCATCATACTTTGTGGATGTATATCATGTCACTATTGCTATAGTATGGTGTTGTTATAGCAATGATATTGTAATATTGTGGTGCTGCTTTAATATCGATGTTACAGTGTGATGTTGCTATAGTGTTGATTCTATGACATAAACATATAGTGCTATATTCTTTCCTATTATTCCTCTTTCTTCCATTGTGGCATCAACTTTCCTCCATCCCCATCGCAAGGCCTTCCCCTCGATAAAATCTCGCCTCACCTCAAAGCAATGATGCCTACGCCAATGCAAGAAATCACTTCTTTTGTGGGAAGGTACATTGCCCCTCTTCCTCTACTCACGTGTTCCTTTATTAAAATTGAAGTGCTTTGAATGAATGGGTGCATGTGTGTATGGATTTATTAACTATGATCCAAGATATATTATAAATTTGTGATTGAACTTTTAGGAGCAACCCCATTCTCTCCCCTCCCGAGAGTGAAAAAGTTCTAGAAAGCTTCGGCACTCCCCTCCGCCTCTAGATACCATCCTCCTCCCTCCAGACCTCTCCTCTTCGACGATCGAAGCTCCTCCTCGACATACATCATCTCTAGCAACTCGTAGTGGCCTCTCGCAGTGGATGCGATCAAGGCAATCGCGGCTGCGGTGTTCTGCAGTCAAGGCTGGTGTCGTGGTCAAGGCGCGGTCACGGCAATCATGGCCAACGAGTGCACTCAACGACCACGATTGTTTACTTCCGTGCGCAGCCATTATGTTTGCTGTGATGCTCGTCAAGCGTATCGCGGTCATGCTGTGGCAATCGACTGTAATGGTCGGTCACTTACGGTGCTCGACGGTCACGGTAATGTTGTGATGGTCGACAGGCGTGCTACGTCTTGCAATAGTCGAGACACGACCGTCGAAGGGTGCTACAGGTGCCATTGGTAGTCACTTGTCGCAGTGAACAGCTCTGTTTTGTTGGAGTTGTTTGGTCATTCTTTTTCTTATTTTTTAATTTAATTTTAGTTTTGTTAGGGATCACGTGTGACTCCATACCCATTACGATCGAAATTTCTGATGTCAGTCAGATGCCGATTAATTCGATTTTCTCGTTAGCGCGGTTCTTCAAGATCTTATCTCGTTGGTGTTGCCGTATCAACGAACGAAATGTTACTCTCCTTCTTGTCTTGACTTAAAGAAATCTGATCGGTTCCTATACTCAGGCCGTTTCTTTTTATTTCTCCTTTTGTTTATTGTCTTTTGTTTTTGTGTTTTGATCTTTCCCCGTTTTTACATGACGTAACCTTCACCTTTTGAGCGTACTAGATCTCTCATTTTCTCTTTTTCCTTGTGAGGTGCATCTTTATATATTGAATTCTTTTCTTTTTAATGAAATATTTATTCCTTTTTAAGAAAAAAAATATATTATTAAAACATTCCATTAAAAATGGAAAAAAATCCGATAGAAATGACACATCGTACAGAGGGAAAGGGAGAGAAAAGAGAAGCATACCCTTAAAAAGGGGAAAAATATCATATAGAAATAGAGGAAGGTCAAAACATAAAAAATAAAATAAGAAAAAAAGGTGAAAAAAAAAAACATGCCGTGATCGGTAACTAGACGATCTACCAAGCAAGATTGACTCCATGCTTGTAGAACAGCAAAAAAATAGAATGAATTAACTCCTAACTCATGTTAGGAAACTCAACAATAAAATACATGAGATTACACATGATCCCCTACCAAACAACCTAAATTAAGAAAAAATCAAGAGAAAAGTATGGACCAAACCACCAACATCAAGCAGAACTCACACCCGCCATGCGACAACCAGCTGCAGCAGTACTCGACGGGACCGACGCACACGCTGGCAAAGCCCGCGAGGCCGCTGTAGATGACGACGGAGCCAACCACTCGAGCGAAGATGCCCGCTGCAGAAGATGACGGAGATGGCCACGATCACTACCGCACAGCACATGCCAACTGATGCAGTAGCCCACCTGAGCGGTCGCACTCGATCGGAGCCGCACAAGCCAACTGCAGCCAAGATAGCCGACCGTAGCCGAGCATGCTCGGAGCAGCACACACCGTCTGCCGCTACCACCGCCCACCGTGAGCCGACCTGCCGCTACAAGCCACAAACTGCTGTGCATGTTGAGGTGGAGAACTGAGAGATGAAGAAGGTGAGGTCCGAAGGTTGTAGAGGAAGATGCGACGAGTGAGAGGGCCCCGATCAGGTCCCATACCATAGCAGGTTAGGTTTTGCCCATGGGAAGGAAAGCAGAGCGGAAGATCCAGTAGACATCGCACGTGAGCTTGGTATTAGTCCTTTACGTTACAAACTTTGTTGGTGGTTGACAACCTGCCCACCATAAAGGATAAGAGCCACCGCAAGACTTTTTTATGGTGTCAGTAGGGAATCACAAATGTACATATACGTTGAAAGTTTTCTCCTCCGATCGTTTCTCCTCTTGTAAATGATAAATTAACAACATAAGATCAGAGAAATTGTGTTAGCACTTAAATATTCTTATATTAGAATATAGGCCTACGATCTGAAAGGTAACAACGTCAATCCCTCGGTAGCTACGTCGCCTGTTTAATGAGATGGTTAATTAGTCTTTGATAGGATACGGGTGTGGAAGTTTCCTTTCTAATGTATTTTGTAATATATGATCTTTATTTATATATATATATTTTTTAAAAAATAAAATATATTAATTAAAAATTAAAATTAATGGATTAAAAAATAATTTTTCAAAAAATATATTGATTAAAAATAAAAATATACTGATATATTTTATCTCACAATTATATTGATATAAAATAATTTTATATTTATTGAAAATTAAAATATAAAAAATATATTTATAAAAAGTAATTTATCACTTTAAAAGTAATTTTCCAACTATAAATTAAATTTTCACCGATAAAACAAAAAATCAAAAAACACTGTAATGATACTACGTGCTTTCACTTCATGCATCGTAAAACAAAGTGCAACGTAATTTTATTTACATTTTAACTTTTCGAAAAACGCCAGCTGAAAGCTTGTGTTCTATGCTAGATGGGAATGGAACGGAAAGGATAATATTTTTAAGTCACATAGGATCCCAGTCTCGAGCGAAATGGAAAAGCTAAAATTAAACAGATTTAGGAACCAATTCTCTGATCTATTTTCCATCTGCCAAACCAACCAATGATGTCTGATCGAATCCCCCCACCATTGGGCTATACTCCATCATTCAAAAAAATGATCATTCCCCCACCACGTTTAAAGTGAGTTATGAGTGCATGTCCAAGTCCAGAATCGTATCCAGCGAAAACCGGATAGTGGGCTTCAGAATTGGGCTGGGACTTTACTGGACTCAGCACATGTCCCACGGGGGCTTGGCCATATTAGTTTATTCCTCTTTTTCTTCTATCACATTCAATTCAATTTATTTGAAAAGCACGATCCATGGGGAATGACCAACAAGAGTGCAAATATCTTCAATTTTTGCCACCTTTTACCATTTGTAACGAGGTTCCTCATTCATTAATTTTGCTATTTGAAGTACGATAAATAATGACATACTCTAAACTATCTTAAACTTTTGCTCTATACTTATTGCATGCACATTCACCTTGGAAATAAATTTCTCTAATTTTGATGTACTTTCGTCTAATATTAAACTTCAATATGTCTAACGTCAAAGATAGAGAGTGCATTTAACAGTGCAGATAATTGTTGGCATGCAAGCAGCAGTTATGCTTGAAATCTGTGTTAGTTTGGCAGGTTGTATCGTTTCCCCTTCATGCAAATGTCGAATTGCTAATTATAACACAAACTCATTCCCTCCTTCAAAGAGGTCGAAGAAGGCTCAATCATCAAACAACACGCTTCCATTTACTTGCTGTCGCCAAAAACCCTATTGTGGTTGCATCTAAATGCCTCAAAAGGGGAAAAATATATATAATTGTCCAACTTAAGCATTTCCCCACCACTCTTCTCTCTGCGTAAACCCTAGATATACACGATCGAGTCCTCAATCAGCGGCACCACGTCAATCGAGGACCCGCCCATCCCCCACCGCTTCTTTCTCTCCTGCTGATCAGCTCTTTCTCCCCCTCCCTCATTGGTCTTACTCTTTGGTTCCCTCTGCTTCTAGTTTCTTGCATTGGTTGCCGTGGCTACGTCGATCGTGACCAATGGTCATTGTTGCTTGCTGTCGAGGTGAGCGACGGTGCTTTGCGGCAGTCGGTGGTCGTTGCTTGTTGCGGTTGGTGCTCATTGCGATGGTCAACTAGTGGTGTGTGGTAGGCTCTCCGATTGGTGCACTTGCTTTTGCAGTGGTGCTCGCTGCAGTGGCCAATTGTAGGCGGTGGTTAGCGATAGTGAGCTATTGTGGTTGGTGGTGAGCTACTGCAATTAGTGCTCGTTGTAGTAGTCGACTGCAGCGGGTGGTTAGTGATGGTGAGCTGCTGTGGACAATGCTGAGTTGCTGTGGTTGGTGCTCGCTATGGTGGCCGATTGCAAGAGTGCTGCAGTTGCGTCGGCGGTGTGTGGCAAGCACTCCGATTGGTGCACTTGCTTTTGCTCTCATTGCATTTATGGTGAGGTCGGGCACTCCAACTGGTGCACTTGCAGTTAGTTGTGTTTGGCCTTGTGGGGGCTTCTGCTGCGTGGGCGGTATCGGCTGTCGTAATAATTGCTTATGCTACCTATTGCCTTCTGGAGTGCTTAGGCTGGTGGTTCTCATTGTGACTACTCTCTGATGTGGGATGTTTGGTTTCGAAGGGGTTTCTCTATGAGCTTTGATTGAAGAGGGGTTTCATTGCTTACATATCGTTTTTTGGCCATCATCCTCATCCTCGCTCTGATCTTATTTTAGTGTTGAGTTGGTGTATGAGTTCTACTTTACAACGGTGGCCAGCATTTTGTAGTTTGTTGGGGACCACGTGTGACTTCAGGTCTCATGCGACTGTGAAATTACCCGACTTGTTTGGGTTCCAATTTCATATCGACTTCACGTTTGCCTGGATCTCTCAAAATGGTAGGTTTTATACTTGGTGGCGCAGTTGCTTTCTATGAGTGTGGAGTTTGCTTTTTTTTTCTAGTATGAGAGATTACTGCTATATCTATTCTATTGAAGGCACTTTCTTTTATAATTATTGCGTTTTCTATTTCTTTTTCTTATTTCATTGTTTCTGTCTCCTCCTCTGGGAGTTTAGCTACTTTTTTTCTCTTTGCTAGGGCATCCGGTTAACCTCTTCCTTTTAATTAAGGTTGCATTCTTCTAGTATTTGAATCTTTTGAAAAATTATGAGAAAAAGAAAAAAAAAATGTATACATATAAAACATTCATTCATTTTCTATCCACGTAACAGCCACCTCCCCGTGCAACTTCGCAACCAAAGAAACCTCATTTGACGTATATACCTATTTAAATGCAAACCATCAACTATCCAAATCCTCTCTCTTTATTTATAAGAAAAAAAACCGATCGGAATACCGCGGCCGGCCCTCACCGCCACGCACCGGAACTCCCGCGGGCTTCGCTTGATGGATTGTTTGAAGACTTCCCCAATCCCTTCCCCCTACACAACGCCCTCTTCCCCACCCCTCCATCCTATTCCCCCACGTCTCCACCCGCAACCCAATCGCAACCACCGACCCACCATTTCCCAAACCCCCCCGCACAACAAACATATCTCAATTCCAAGAAAATCCACAGAAGACTGCATTAAGGTCTCCTCGTTATCAGGCCTCAACTATCCCCTTCCTTCCCCCTATCCTCTCCCACAATCTCCATGGACTAAACAGCAGCCAGGGATCACCCCCCTCGCCCTCCCAATGATCCCCCACCCCCTGCCCGAACCCCCCGACGACGCCCATCAGTAGCCGCAGCAGCAGCAGCAGCAGCAGCAGCAGCATCGCCAGCGCTGCGGTCGCCCATGGCGGGCTCGGAGTCCCCCACCGCGCGCACGGAGCAGATCATCGCGCAATTCCTCCTCAAGTCCCTCCAGGTCATCCTCTCCTCCCGCATCCCCAACCCCAACCCCAACACCAACCCCCGACCCTCCTCCTCGTCCCGCCCCCCACGCAAGAGCGACCGCTGGTTCAACCTCGCCCTCGGGGACACCCCACCTCCCCTCCTCGACCCCCTCCCCCCCTACCGCTCCCCACTCGACCCCATCCACCTCGACCTCCTCCTCTCCCCACACGACTCCCTCCTCGAGCGATGGTCCCTCTCCCTCGACCCCTCCTCCCTCAAATCACCCCCCTCCTCCTCCTCCTCCTCCTCCTCCTCCTCCTCCTCCTCAACAGCAACAACCGAAGCCAAGACCTACAAGAAGACTCTCCTCCTCCTCAGATCCATCTACTCCCTCCTCCGCCTCCTCCCGGCCCACAGGGCCTCCCGCATGCTCCTCTCCCCCAACTACACCTGCAACTTCTCCCTCACCTACACCCTCTCCTCCTTCGCCGAGCCCCTCCCCTCCTCCTCCTCCTCCTCCTCTTCCGAGGACGACATGGAGACCTTCTCCTTCTCCCTCGTTGACACCCCTCTCGGTCAGCTCTCCGCCTCCGTCTCCTACCGCTCGAGACTCGACGCCTTCCGCCTCGAGTCCTCCCCACTCCTCCCCCCTCGCATCATCTCCGACTACGTCGGCTCCCCCGCCGCCGACCCCTCCCGTGCCTTCCCCTCCTCCATCTCCTTTCCCCCATCCTCCGACCGCCCCCCTCCCGTCCTCACCCGCCCCCACAGCTGGACGAGCCCCCCCCTCGCCCACTGCCCCCTCGGCACCTCCCCCATGGATCACCCCCACCCGCACCCCCACCCCCACCTCCACCACCTTGTCTACAGGACCATGTCGTTGGGCGGCGGAAAGAGGGGGGAGGAGGGCAACGCGTTGTCACCGCCGTTGTCCTCGTCGCCAACCCCGTCCCCTCCATGCTCCAACAGCCCCTTGAGGAGCAGGCTGCAGGGGGAGAAGCCGAGCTCGCCGGTCAGTATACCTGCTGGTGGCAGGAACAACAGCGCGGTCCAAAGGACGAGCAGCGCCTCATCAGATGCTGCCACGCGGAGCTTCCTGCCCCCGCCGAGCCCGAGGAGCGGTGGAGGGAAGGTGGAGATCCACCATGAGTCCCCCTCGTCGTTCAGGAAGATCGAGGGGTTCCCGTCCAGCTTGCCAAACCACGTGCTCACCAAGGTGGTTCGGGTTCGATGGGTTTCTTCGTGGTTTTTGTTCGTGGTGGTCTGATCTTGAGCTGAATGGTGGGGCAATGTGGTGTGTTTATTGTGTGGTTTCACAGGGTATTAAGGATTCCAGGGAGGAGTCGGGGCGGTTCTCAGGGATACTCTCGTCGTCAAACTCACCTCGGGTTGGGTTCTCGAGGAGCTCTAGTAGGCTGTCCTTCACAGACGATCTCGATAACTGCGAGTTCTCGTGCCCCTTTGCCGTGGAAGACATCGATACACCGGATTCACAGAGCAGGTACTTTGCTCTTTACAATCAAACCTATCGCATCTCTGCTCCTCTTTTGGGATAACTTTATGGTGTAGGTACCCAGTGACTGTTATTCATATGACTGTCATCAAATATTTGCTATCTGGACATATCCTGTCATCTACTTAATTGTCACCTTACGTACTTGAAGTCTTGAAAAGATGGCAACTATTTTCCCTTTAATTGTGTGATTGGCTTAACCCACAGAATTTTCTATAAGAAGCCCCATCTGCTACAATAGAGAAGAAAGTGCAGCTACTTTGTTGACCGAGAGTCTGCTCATTGAAAAATATTTAGCATGTACAGCTCTTCAAGTATTACAACTGACACTTGACAAATGAAGGCCTTTGTTTCAAATGCTGACTTAGAGAACGAGCTGCAGTGGGTACGGTTGCCTTAGGAGAAATGCAATTGAAATGGAATTTTGGAATTCCTAGCTTGAACAATGAGGAGTTTTTCCAGTCATCCCTCCAGCTGTTTCCTTGCTCATAAAAAGCTTGTTATTTGCCATGGAGACTTGCACATCATTCCTTCTAGGAATTGTAATTTAGTGGCATCTTCTTAGTTTCAAATAAATCGTCAGTCTGATATCTTGCATAAACAATGATACTTTGAGCATTTACTTTGTAAGGTTTTGTTTTTAAAGATGCTGTCAAGAGAGAATGTGGTACCAAAATAGGAAAGAAGAAGAATTCAATGGGCAAACAATAGCTCCTTCATGGGGAGCTTAGCTCATTGACATGGCAATGGTCATCAGCACTTCATTGAAGTTGGTTTTGAGTCAAGCTTCTCCACTTGGTAGGCATAATGAATATGAAGCTTAGATAGGTCATTGATGCTACATATATGAAGGCATTGACCTTTTAACATTCCATTGATTCTTACTTGATTGAATAGCATGATGGAAGTTTAGATGATGACTTAGTTGATAATGCCATATCAGAAGCTTTTCACTCAACACTTCCAAAGCTGATGTAGTCTGGTACATTTATCGTTGCAAGATGTGCGAGAATCATGCAATTTTTGCTCTCGTTTCACCTTAGTTTCTCCAATACTTCAAACTTTTCTTCTTCTATTAATCTACTTTTTTGTAAAGAGCAACAGAGAGCAAATGGAATAAATTAATAGTCCTAGATACCTCTGCCCTTTTCTCTATTCTGCTCTTGTTTCATTTATTTTGGTTGGTAGCAGAACCAGTGTTTCAATTTAGGTACTGCAAATATTTTGGTATTTATAAGGGCTTCCTCCTTCATGGTTGTTAGCTATTTGTTCCTCTCTTATCCACTTATACTCATCTTTCATCAATCTTGCAAATTTTAATCATTTCATCGGCCTTGCAAATTTTCATTTTCTATATGAAAGTGCTGGCTGTACCATGGGGCATCTGTTTAGGGAAGAATGCGGCTACCTTTAAGGGAGAACATCCATACTTAGAGAATTTCATTTCATACATTTCCTCATTTTCTTTTTGTGATAAACATTTGCAATATATGCCTGTCCACTTTTGATTTGTTTTAATGAAGGACTTGGATGGTCATCAACCAGATAACTGTCCTTTTACTTTTCAAAAAAAAAAATCACATAATATTTGAGGGAACTTGTGGGTAAGTATATTTGTTCCTGATAGCTTTTGCGGCCAAGTTTGCTTGCATTTTCCTTTGTGCTCATTTCTTTGTCTTCTCTAGAAACCTTCTTTAAACAACAACTTTTCTGAAGTGTTTCCAAAACTTGCATATTTTCTCCAATCTCATTAGCGTCAATAAATTGGTTTTGCAAAGCTTAGATGACTAAATATCCTTGAGGATTTTAGTAAGTTAGACTTGTCAGCTATAGAGACTTGCTCAAAAGATGCCCTCACTTTTATTCCCTCAATTAAACCTTGTCATCCATGGTGTGAGATTGCAAGTCAGGCTCAGACTCATTATCCTTCACTCCACGAGACCGGGCAGGTATTGCAGACCCAACACAAGAGTTTACCTGCAACTTATCATTGCTAAAGGAATAAGGTTCTATGGATCAAAATCAATCCCTCAATCAACCCGCTATTCATGGAACCATTATTTGGAGCCATGCCATTGCATGTGGGCAATATCTGAAAAGCAGCCTGTACATGATCTACAAAATCAACTTATGTCTCCAACCATGAATACCATGACTCAAAAGCCCTTTTTCTTTTTCCTAAATTGGATATGTTGAAGTAATTGCCTGTTGATCATTGGAAAACAATTTGCATTAATTTTGATAGAGAATAAGTGATGTAAAGATGCATGATGTGACTTGTGAGGAGAATGGGTGAGGAATTCTTCCATAACTGTTGCAATCAGCCTGCATAAATAAGGCAATGAACCTCACCTGAGAAGCATGCAATGGAAGGCATGTACAAGCTTGTATTTCCCGGTCATATTGCATATGGAGTTCCTCATCTCCCTAAGACCCCCTGAGTTGTATCTTTCTGCTTGTCTTTGGATCCATTTTGTACAAAGTAACCACCCTATGAATCTTGTGAGGAGTGTTATGGAACCCTCCATCCAGATTGAACTCGTCATTGATATTCTTTGTGGCTAACTATGGCTGCCACATGCTTTGAAACTTGGTCTAACAGTGAGGAAAAAACTCCATTACATCAGGGAACATATTGTTAACATCAAGGAGCAAGATGTCAGCCTTTGCTGATCCTGACAACCTTTAATTGTTTGAAAGGCCCATCATTCAAGAGGACCTTGGAGATCCAAGAACTAGAGCAACCTCTGACAAGGGGAGAAGTTTCTTCCCAATTTACCCTATTATGAGGAGGGCATGTGTCAAGGTGTGTATGAGTTTGGGATGCATGCCCACCATCTTAACGACCTTCATTCAATCAAGGAGCTTACGATGAAGGTCCAAGCTCTTGCAAAGTCACTTGGCGAGTGCCATGTTATGGACCCTATATGGTCTTTTTTCTCATGCAGTGAAGCATGACCTAAGATGGGGCCATTCTCTAGAACAGTAGAACTTCCGGTTAGGGCAAACTTGGACCTCTTATCAAGCAAAAGGAGCAGAGGCTTTTCCTAAGCAACATATCCAAATATAGGCAACCAAAGAATTACTGCTAAGCCTGCTTTAAGGAGGTTCGATCATTGTTAGGTTGCACAGAATCAGATGCAATTTGAGATGTTCTGTCTAAATTATCCATTACAAATGATGCGATGTGGTCCCCTTTACCTCCAAAGTTTTGGAGACTTTCCTTTGAGTGGCTCCACCATGTCAATCACTTTCAAAGTCTGAGGATGTGAAGATAATGTGTATTGTGAGTTCTTTCCTTTCACATGAAAGGCTGTGATACAAAATTGGTTCGTGACTCACCTTGGCCTTTCAATCAACTTGTTTGAGGAGCTTGAAAAAGGATTCTTCAAACAATTTGCAATTTGCTGGAATGTGAAGGACGATTTATTCCACTAATATCTAAGTAAGAGACAGTTTGAAAGGCTTATTTACATGGATTCAGAGAGCAATAACTAGATTTTGACCCCTCAGATGACGCTCAGGCAGTTTGGGGCCTTATGATCAAACATGTTTCCCGGTGATTTTCATAAGAATCTAAATCAAGGTTCGAAATGTCGATTTCGACGCCGTGCCGATGAAATTGTAGGTATACATTTTGTGGGTATGCTGAAGGCATGCCATGGAAATGCCTGTTTTTCGATAGTAGATTTCGACGATTTTGACGGTCAGAAAAAATGACATTTCGAGGCACATCGAGAGCATGCCGACAGAGATGATAGAAATGATTAAAATTTGAAAGATAACTAAATCAAAATGTTAGAAATATATTTACAGTTGTATGTAAGACTTTATGAACAAAAAATAATTGTTATTTAAGCTTATATGATAAAAAATCAACGTGTGTGTGCAGGAATGATTAAAATTCGAAAGACAATTAAATCAAGATGTTGGAAACGTATTTACAGTTTTTTGAGCCTATATGACAAAAAATCAACGTGTGTGTGGACTCTTCCTGAATTTTGAAAAGTATAACATGTCCTTCTTCCTCAGATTTAAACCTCCAATTCCTTTTCAAATTCCCGCCGCTCCAATTCCCAGCGCCACTCAGCCGATGGTCGGCATGTCGCCGTTTCGTTGGCAACTGTCGGCATGCCGACGGTTTCCCTGCAAACCGACACTATCTTTGTGTCGGCATGGCCTTTCTTTAAAAATCCCCTTACCGACGGCATGCCGTCCGTATTTAAATCATCGTGCTCATCTATATCTTGACGTGAACTGGGGGCATATTTCAGATGGATCGGGATCCTAGAGTGCCTAAGGTCGGGTTAGGAGGGTTTGTATGTAACTGGCTCCTCTTGTATCTGTACATGAAGCACCATGAATAATATTTGGTCAGTGCAATGTTAGTCTTAATATATAGGTGTATATGCATCTAAACTAATCATTCCATCTAAATGTAGTCACAAAATCATAGAGGAACAGCAAAGTAGGGAAAAGTAATAAGATGCATTTACTAGAAATCTTAGCTACAACCCATTAATACACTATTTAACGGAAGAAAACTCTAAGTGAGATGCATAAGTCATGCTTAATGGAATAATAATATATGAACATGCATAGTAGGGTTTCAGAATCAACCCCAAAGCAACATGCATGAATCATGATTTATGTATTTGGGTAGAAACACTACCGAAATTGCTGTTAATCATGAAGAGGCGTAGAATATAAACTAAGAGTGAAGATTGGCATCCAAGTTGGATGATGTAGACTCTATGTTGAGTAAGGTAACTGATTAGATGGCCTGCTGGATCCACCTCTATATCCAGTTAGTACTCAGGGTGTTAGTTGCATACCATTCTTTTTTTCTTTTCCTTTTTTTTTTTGGGTGTGAATAGGGCATACTACTCAAGTTGAGGTGGGCCCTTTTTTCCCCTTTGTCTTCTTCTTCTCTGAGAAGAATGAACTAGCTTTAGTCCACTTCTCTTGTAAGGGAGTTTGTTGTGATGAAGCACATTATTTCTTGATTATCTCTTATTCTTGCTTCATCTTGTATTATGCAACATTGTATTAGAGTGACCTTTCGAGGTTTTCTTCTTAGTGTTCATGATGGTGATTTGTCTTGATTTCATGCTATGTCATAAGTTCGCTTGGTTGTTTACTTCCATTAGAAGATCATGTTGCTAAGAAAGAATCGTAGTTGGCTAGAAAATCTTGTTGAATGGAAAAATTGAGACTACCATAAGTTTCTAGTAAAGTCAATGACCTATTATGCTCAACTATATTTAAAATTAAACAACATGCTGGATTGCTATTGGCGATTCGATAGCTTTCCTTTTCCTTTCAAAAAAAAAATTAGACAGCATACTCTCGGATTTGATTTCCAGATGTGATATTTGGATCTGAAGAAGTCTCCCACACTTAAAATCACCATGTTTACACTTCATAAAAGGAGGCTAACAATGGGGTTGCAACAATTGAATTACATTAGACTTCAAATAGATTACAGATGCAGTGGCTAGAGTTGTGATGGGGGCTAGGGGGCAGGCTTGTGGTAGACAGTTGGAACTTTGGGAGCGGGGGCTTTGTCTTATATTCTGGTGAAGATAGTTGGAACACGAGGGTTTGTGAGACACTGCCTATCATAGGACTTTTGGGAGGTGCTTGTCATATTAAAGTCCAGTGCTTGTATTTTTAGAAGGGGCAACGTTGGAGGCCTGTTGTTTTTAACTGTTGGGGCCAGTTGGGGGAACATAATGGAATGATTTTGTGGCTCAGAATCCAGATGGCTTGTTAGGCAGGCGTCTGATTGCCTAGGATGTGGGAAACTTTGCAAGAGGATTCAGTGGCTGGAAACATTTTATTTTTAGTGATGTTGCAATATATAAGATAAGAATGGATTCCTCTTTAGTTCTCTGTATGGGCCACATGCAGAGATAGAGAAAAGGGTACTGCAAGAAGATTTGAGACACATGCACAGGGCCTTTTTCCAATTTACTAGAGTGTAGGTTGAGATTCTAATATTAAGTTGGAATACATGACCGACTAGGGGATAAAGTATCAAGGGATAGGGACGAGATGGAGTTCAGTGACGTTTTGGCTGAGCTTGCATTATCTGATTGTATAATCTACAACTGCTGTTTTACTTGGTGAAGCATCACATACAGAGGCAGTGCCCATGCAATTACAGGTTTACTACTCTATTAATTTTGTGGAGCTTTTCCCTTTATTTGAGGTGAACTGCCTTGGATAGACCTTTCTTTGATCACATTCCACAGTGTTGGAGATCAAATGATGATCTCAGGCGTGCAGTGTACTTCAAATTCAAGAAATTTTTTTTCTGTGAACCTGGCTTTAGAGACCTTATATAGGAGCACCAGTGTAAAGTATTGGAAGTGGATATAATGACTTGTACTCTGGCAGCAAGGTTATTTGCATCAAGAGAGTTTCTAAGAGGGTATGAGAAATAGATTAAAGAGGAGCACTGTCAGGTGAACAATGAATCTTTGAAGATTATTTGTAGGTTAAATAGTTAGTAGGATTCTTTTTTGGAAAGGAATAGGCCATCGTGCCACCAGCCAGTGCGGGCACTGGCACCGCACGACCTCCCGTTACCCTTGTCCCCTTTCCCCTTCCCTCCAAAAGAGTCATCGTTGGAGGAAATCCTAAACGTGTGGCGGCCACCCTCTACAGGGAGACGCTCCCCCACCTTCCCAACAGGCAACAAGTCCACCACCAAGAAGGCGAGAAGTTCCATAAGTAACGATGCATGCTACAACCTGAAGCAGCGGCAAAGATGGCAATGGCATTAGCGGAGCGGAAGAGATGGCAGTGGCAGTCTGCAGCAAGCACACATCATCGGCATCGGTACGTCGGCATGCCTCCGGTATCGTCGGCATGCTGTCGGTATGGTCGGCATGCCGGCGAAACTCCTGACTTTCGACATTACAACCATATCGGCATAGTCACCTTTCAAAATAGGCCTTGTCAACGGCATGCCGTCGGCATTTAAATCAGTGATCTAAATCACTGCAGGTCTGCAAATCTTTACTATGTCAGGTAGCACACCATCATATTCATTTTTGAGTTGTGAGATGTCAAAATTTAACTCTATCAAGCCACAAGCAAGGGAGATGGCAGTAGCAAGCATTCAAATTCCAAGCATCAGTTGCTTCAAATTGTTATGATTGATGTCAACTCGAGGATTGCAGGTAATTGCCAGCAGCACTTGGGCTTGTTTTCCGTGGAGGTCAACAAGAATGCAAGGGTCATCGTCCCATAGAAGAAAAACAAGATCATGAGAAGTGGTCTCTTCTTTAAATTCCATAATGGCGAGGGGCTTGCTAACAAATGTTGCCACCTTTGCTATCAATGGGTCAATTAATCAAAATCTGGACTCTAGAATATCAACGAGTACCAAGCTCAAGGGCTGGCACTAGTGCAGCAAAATGTTGTTGATGGGTTCATTTGTACAATCAATCCACCTTATACCAATGCCTAATACAATCTATTTCTCGGATGTGCAGGTATGGGGGTAATTTTCCAAGAGGTGAGTGAGGTCAACCTTGTAAAATGGCAATTTATTTGACTATTATTGTCATCTCCAATATATAATGGGGGACCTTGGGAATTAAGTGCTAGTTGCATCCAAACCTATTCTCTTCCACCTCAAGCATCCATCGTATCTTGGAGATGCCTCTATCCTGAAAAAGGACCAAATACATTTCATCTTTGGTGGAGAAGAACCCCCTCCCATGTAACGTTAGTGGGAGAGACATGTATGTCCAGGTGATATGGGAGAAGCAACAACATAATTGGGCCTTTAGCATGAGTTGTATTTGTCCGTGAAATAGGATCTTTCTTGAACCCAGGTTCCTGACATTGACCTTCTAGTGTTGAAGTTGCCTATAAAGGTGGGAGTGCGAAGCATCTTATGTCTTATTGATAAGAGTAATGCGTTGGACATCCTCTATTAAGCTGCCAGTAAATGTTGTCAGGCCCTTTTGAGGCCTATCGTGGACTTTGGCAAGGAGTCTCAACCAAATTTACTGTAAGGGGAAAAAAAGACTCAAGCACTTTGGCTAATTTAGCATTTGGTCTCACTCACCAACAACAAGAAGCAGCGAACTGGCACTTTGACATTCGCAATACCGAACCTTGATCCCATTTTTAACAGGATCTTAAGGAGCCCATCATGACTTTCCCCACATCCCATCCTCCTTTTGCTTCCAAGGGATCAAGTTCATTACATTGACGGGGGGTAAGGACTGTGCATGTAGACAACTAGGTCAGGCAAAATGCTATCCAGTGCACTTTGAGAAATGCTTGGCTACAATGCCCCTTTCATAGGCCAAGTAGAGTAGGTTGAAACTACCTCAGGAACCCAAGTCTATCAACAAGGAAGCATGTGTTTGGAAACAAAAACTTAAGACTAGGTGGATTCAGACCTTGAAGTCAAGTGTTCTATGTACTAGAGCCTTCTTTAATTCCACTCTTCAATTGCCACCGACAAGCTAGCCCACCTATGTGATCAACTGATAGATAAGGAGATGTGTCAACACCTTTGCCTAGTTCAAAATAGACCTAGCAGGAGTGAACCCAAAAGTCATGGAGCATAAGCTTTACGTTGAACAAGCGCAACTTTGGTCAAGCTCTCGTTGAGGAAGATGGCACTACAATGCTGGAAAGTGACATTAGACATGGTTCAGAAGCCCACCTATTAGTTTATTGTCAATTTTATTTTTGCAAATGTAATGAGAAAACCCATTTGGAATTTATATATATTTTTAAAAGACATTTGTAATTTATATTGATGACTGGGATCCTCTCTTGGAACGTGAGGAGGTTGAATGAGCCCTCGAGGAGGGTAGCGCTTGGTGGGTATCTTCGGTCATGGGGTCCTGTAATTGTGTTGCTTTAAGAGACTAAATTAGAGATTTGTGATTAGAGGTTGAGGAGGGAGATGGGGGTGGCTTCATGGAAGGCTTCTGTACTATAAATGCTATTGGGCAATCAAGTGGAATAATTGTGGGGTGGAAGGAGGACATCGTTGCCTTGCTTGAAGGATTCCCTTGTAGGGTCTCATGTGCTAACAGTGAAGTTGGTGAGGAGTGACAGATTCAGACTGGTGTTTTCAACGATCTACAATCCTTCTAGCGATGTTGCTCAACCGCAATTTTGGAAAGATTTACTACAGGTGGTAGACATGTTCCAAGGGGGCTTGTGGTTGATTGGGGGTAGGGGTGCTAATCGAACTAAACATACTCGAACATAGGTATGTTCGAGTTCGAGTTCAATTTTAGTTCGTTAAGTTTTAGATTACCCATGTTTGAGTTCGATTCAATAACGAAATTGAACGTTTGAGTTTGGTTCATTATTAGTTCATTTGCATCATTCGAATAAACATATTCGATGAAGTTTGATAATATGTTTGAAAGTAAAGTTTAATAACAGTTCGTTTAATTAATGTTTTAACTTAAATATTTTTCTAAAGTGCAGGCATATTATATGTTTTAAAACGGACTTGGGGGTGATCTTTTTTTTTTTAATGGCGATGGGAACATTGAAAAGTGGTGGGACCATGGCTTGGGAGAGTTGGGGGAGTGGAACTGGACAAGTCGTGGATGGGTTTTGTTTTTGGGCTTTGTTTCTTTTTTTGTCTTTAAGGACGGGAGGGGTCGCTCTTTTTTTTTTCTTGAAAAATCAAATGGGTTCTTTATATTTACATAAATACATAATTGCACACACACATATATGTTTGTATGTGTTTTCGAACTCGAACTTTTATCGAACAAACATATACTATATTCATGTTTGGTTCGTTAAGCTAACAAATCTAATTTTAATGTTCATGTTTGGTTCATTTTTTTTTTAACGAACTTTTATCGAGCGAATTCGAACTGTTCAATTCAATTAGCACCCCTAATTGGGGGTGACTTCAATGTCACTCTTTTGGCAATGGACAGGTCGGGAGACAGAGGGAGGCCAGATTGTGGCTTGGAGATGTTTGTAGAGTTCGTTGCCACTCATGGCCTCCTAGACTTGCTACCTAGCTTGTGTGCTTACATATGGAGGAACTCCGTGTTGGTGCTAGAGCACCACGATCATTTGTTTTGATGATAACAAAACACGTGTTATTTAACATTTGCAATTTGAGTCCTAGATTTCAGGTCAATTGCAAATGAAGACGTGTTTAGACGGAACTCGAGCTCGCATCCAGGACGGATTGGAGGAGCTTGACGGAAAACAGAGGAGGTTCGCGTGGAGCGACAGAGTGAAGATGGAAGGAAAAGAAGAATAGGATAGATTCTTTCTTTTGTACTTGTTGTATTTTTCATTTCTTTTGTTGCTTTTTATTTCCTTAGATATTTCATGTTAAAGAGCCTCAAAAAACCCTAACAGTAGTCCTAGGAACACCGGCACAACCCTAGGATACTTAGGTTTTCTGTAGAATACTTAGAAAATCAATATAGGGTTCAAACAGCACTTCCAGACGTCTAATTCCCAAATCAGACGTCTGATAAAGCATTTTAAGACGTCTGACTGTTGTTTCAGACGTCTGATAACTATTAGGCTGGACATAGTTAGTACTGTCTGATGAAATCAGACGTCCATACCTTAGACCAGACGTCTTAGAAGACGTCTGATGGATTTGCCAGACGTCCAGATAGTGGACCGTTGGCTAACTTAGCAAGCACGGCAGTATATGACCGTTAGAGCCTTATCAGACGTCCATAGGACTGTCCAGACGTCTGATAAATGACCGTTTTGCCTCGGCTGTCCCAAAATCTCTTCTCAGAGATTTTCTAGCCGTTGCAACGTTTGGAAATCATTTCCCACGGTAAAAGTAGGTTTCCAGACGTCCAGACTTAGTGCCAGACGTCCTCTATGTCGTCTGATGGACTTGTACAAAAACCCTGTTTAGATCTGATTCAAGTCAGGGAGAAACCCGCATAGAATCAGACGTCTGACCTTGGAATCAGACGTCTTAAAGTGGCCTTCCAGACGTCTGATGCCAGAATTAGACGTCTGATAACCCTGTGAAGTGTAATCATTGTCCTGATTTCGGCCTGATTCTCTTGGGCTTTGCACCCAACGGCTATGGAAGCTTTTCCAAGCCTTCCAAAGCCTTCCTAAGGCCTCTATAAATAGAGGGGAGCCTTTGCAACACAAAAACACACAAGATACACACCAAGAGAAACAAGAGACACACCTAAGCAACTTAGTTCAACTCTTTTGTGTCCAATTGAAGCCCTTGCTCTCCAAGCTCTAGTTTCATTTTCTTGAGAGCATTCAACCGTTGCGCACCCGCTCTCCCGCCGTAGATAACGAGAGCGACGTAGCGCCATCGCGTGGCACACGCACCGCGTCATCGTCGACGCACTCCTTGCAAAGGGGAGTTTCCTATTTCCTATAGAAGCTAGGTTTAATTATTTTGTTGGCTCTATAGGACTATTGTTTCTTTTATCTTTGTCTTTTGGTTGGGTATTCGCTTTGCGAATTCCCGTCTCCTTCGTGGGACAAAATCCTTCTCGTGGAGAGAAGGGGTTGATGAACGCTACCCTCGTACTTGTAGCGTGGTTGTACTGAGGTTGAATCACCCTCGTTCAAAGTGATTCGTTTAGTGGATTTTGATCAACTTGGTTGATCGGAAAATCCTAACTCGAGAGGGTTAGGTGGTGGTTTTCACCCGGTTTGGGTTTCCACCTAAAAATACCTGTGTACATTTTGTGATTGATTTTTGTGAGATTGCTTTATTTTTATTTCCAAATTTTATTACGTCACCCCTCCTGGTAGGGAAGAACTTTCACTCCGCTGGACAGAAAGTCTAGGATTGATAAATTCCCATGTAGCATTGAGATGGCTGAGGTGTTTCCCGTAGCAGATGTTAGGCCTTTGGATAGGCCTTTCTCGGACTACACACCACTATTGTAGCAGACAAATGAAAACAGGTAGTTCGGGACCTACTTTTGACAGGTCTTGGATGATGGAGGATGGCTTTACATAATTGGTGGAGGGGAAGTGGCAGTCTTATCAACTGGCGAGATTGGCAGCGACAAGGTTGACGTCGAAGTTATATGAGTTGCAAACCTTTTTAAGGACATATAGAATGGAGATCAAGGAGGAGCGAAATAGGAAGAAATCAAAGGCTCTGGTTGAGATAGCGAGAATGGATAGAAGGGAGGACACAGGTACCCTATCAATGGAAAAACAAGCGTCTAGAACTACACACATGGTCACAGTCCAAATGGAGGATAGGAAACAAGAGGTGGAATGGAAGACAAAATCTAGACATAAGTGGTTGAAAGAGAGAGACTTGAACATGAGATTCTTCTACATGATGGCCTATGGTAGAAGAAGGAACTAGATTGACAGATTAATGGTGAATGGAATTGAATACTCTGGGAGGGAAGAGGTGGGTGGAGTGGCTGTCGAGTACTGCAAAGCTTTCATGTGGAAAAGGAGGATGGGTAGGTGGTGGACTGGGGGAGAGGCACATACAATGTCACATGGACAGTTAGATGCGTTGATTTCACCGTTCTCGAAGGATGATGTGAAGGAGGCTGTTTAGGGATTGGATGCAGATGTTTGTCTTGGACTAAATGATTTTCTCGTGTATTTTTATTAGGGTTTGAAATGTTGGCATCGGCGATATGTTGCCAATATGTAGATGTTGACAAGCTGGAGGATATTGACACCATGTACCATGCCTTTTTCCATGATATTGGTTGACATATCACCGATATCGAGGGATGTCGACGATATATTGCAAAAAATGAAGCATTGCAGTACAATTTTTCCCTTAAATTGGCGACATGTAACCCATGTAGGGGATATGTCGGTCACATATCTTTATCTGTTGGTGTTGGACCGTGCAACTCACATGGATACACATTCTTTTTGTTTCTTTTCTTGTCTCCTCCCATGTGCTACTCACATAGACACAAGATTTGCTGACAGACTAAATTATAAAAAAACATATAAATATTAATCGAGGGTTTAGGGTTTAAATGCTAAACATATGCCCAAAGATATTTTCATCTGTTGTCCACCCTACCCTAACCTCTACTGATCTGAGCTAAAAGGCTACATCTGCTTCTGGCCTTGCACATCTGAATCACCTTCCTCAGTTTGCCCTTTTCTTTGCCTTTGAAGATCATCATGCTGCACATGAACATACTTCGCCTGCCCAAACAACCCTAAGCCCTGATACTTTGATATTATTAATATTTTATTTCTTCTTGTGAGTAGCATTATTATGAATAATTTTTAATTATTATTATGTTATGTGCACTTTCTTTTCAATATGACTTTGTTAATATGCGACTAGTGTCTTTTCTATTATATTTTCATTCAAAATTTATGATTTTGGTCTTCTAGGCATTTCTTTATGATGTATTAGTTATTACAATATTAATTTTCATTAAATTTGTGACATTTTAGGATTTTAGGCCTTTTTGAGTAATTTCCTCAAAATTCACCGATATCAGTGATATATCACTGACATTCCTTTTTCGACTTGTCGACATGATTTTGCTATCGGCATTTAAAACCTTGATTTTTATAAGGTGTTTTGGCCAATGTTGGAGAATGTCATGCAGGTGGTGCCAAATTTAAGTAGGATAACATGGGGTTCAATAGGATCATTAAGTTTTACATGTTTCTTTTACCCAAGAAGGATGATGCAGAGGCAATTAAGGATTTTAGGTCGATTGCTTTATTTAACGCAATTTATCTCATTGTGGCTTAGGCGCCTGTAAACAAATTTAGGGGTATGTGGCAGGATATTATCTCGCTAGTGCAGTCCACTTTTATTCCGGGGCATAGCATTGTGGATGATTTTGTTGTTGCTACTAAAATCCTGGTGCATTGGAGGCAGAAGACGAGGGCTTTCCTGTGGAAGGTGGACTCTAGTAAGACGTATGACTCAGTGCAGTGATCTTTTTTGTGGACATTGATGATTAAAAGAGGTTTTCCTTCATTGTGGATTACTTGGATGAAGAGATGTGTGACAACTGGTCTCTTTCCATTCTGGTGAATGGAAATTCAGTAGATGGTTGGGTGCAACCTAGAAGGGGATTGGGCTAGTGTCCACTTGCGCCAATGTTCATTCTAGCGGCAGATGCTTTGGCAAGATCCACTTGTAGAGCTTGTGTGGTTGGCTTGTTTAGTGGCTTAGCTTTGGGTGTGGGAGGGATTCTAATACTCCAATATGCAGGTGATACTTTGTTTTTTGTAGAGGGTTCGATTGTTGAGGTGAGAAGGCTACGGTTGCCATTGGAAATGTTTGGTGAGGCCTTTGGACTACATATTAATTTCTCCAAATCTACTTTTGTGCTAATTCACTTGTCTTCGTTGGAAATGCAAGAGTGTGGGGTTGTCGTGCATACTTCGATAGGAACTTTGTCGATATCCCACCTTGATCTCCCGCTGTTGGATAGGAGGATTTCTGTTCACAATTGGTCCACTCTCATTTCAAGAATAGAAGGAAGATTGTCAGGTTGGGCATCGAAGGTGCTTTCCAGAGGCGACGTGCTTACTTTGCTGAAGGCAATCCTTTTATCCATGTTACCATATTTCTTATCTATTCTAAATGTACCTAAGAAGATTGAGAAGAGGATTTCTGGGTTGACGAGGGATTTCTTCTAAACTAATTATGGATCCACAGGGAAAGGTGCTAAATTAGTGGCCTGGAGTGACATATGTAAGCCAGTGAAGGTGGGTGGGCTGGGAGTTATAGGTGTTGGCACCATGAATGACAGTTTCATTGCTAAATGGGTCAATAGGTTGGTGCAGCACAGACAAGACTTACTTAGACAGGTGTTGATGGTGTGCGATGGATCCTCTGTGGGTTGGGAACAATGGCCTTGACCCCACCTCGTGCTTCTCATTGTTATAAGGGACTGGCAAAGGTAATCCCTAAAGTGAAGAGATTTTCCTCACCTTATGTTGGCACGGGTGATGTATTCAAATTCTGTAAGGATGACTGGATAGGAGGTGGGTTGCTTGGGGATTATTTCTCAAGGCTATTTGCTTTGGCCACTAATAAGGAGGTGACAGTGGAGGACTGTTGGGGTGGATCATGGTGCCCTAGGTTTGTAGGGAGTTTATCGGATTAGTGGGTGGATGATTTACAGATGATGTTATAGGAGTTGCATAGGTATGAGCTTGAAGGGGGAGTTGACTCCTTCCTTTGGGATGGAGGAGATTTCATTGTTCGTAAGGCTTATTATAGATTAAGGGACACGAGACAGGTAACAAAGCTTGATCTTTGGAGGGATTATAGACTTATCTAGACGACAAAGTGCCCTTTGAAGATTAAAGTCTTTGCTTGGCTATTATAGAGGGATAGATTGTTGACTAAAGTTTGGAGATCTAGATGGGTGCTGAATGCGAAGGTGTCCTTTATGCTGTACGAGTGAGGAAGACATTGATCACTTGTTTTTTCGTTGTACCTTCTTCTTGAGGATTTGGAGGAACTTTGATTTTGGGTGGATTGAGCATATGAGTCAGAGTTGATTTTAGAGTTCTTTTAGACAAGGAAATAGGAAAATAGGCTAAAATATTTTCAGATCTAAGAAGGAGAAAGCCAAGGTGTTGGCAGTGCTTTGGGGCATATGGCTGGGGAAAAATGCAACTATCTTCGAGGGGCAAAATCCTTGCTTTAAAAATTTTGTTGCTAGTATTTTTTGTTTTGCCCACTTGTGGGATAACTTTTTGTAATTCGTTGTGGCCTTTCACTTTTCAAAAAAAAAGAAAATTATATTGATAATATGCCTGTGAAGGTCTCCACTTTCAAGGAACACTTGGCCAATTTATGTGAAGTCTTCTTATTGTATTGATTCAAATTCAAATTCAAATCCATAAATAGTGAGACTAAAACAAAGTTCTATTGGAGGTCATTAAGTTTGCAAGAATGATGGGGGCATACGCATCTTAGCATCAACAACTCAGATATCATAGTCAAGTGTTATTCTAGCAAGTGGATGATTGATGACTACCTATTGAATAAATATCTAGAGGAGGTCATGTGCCACGACTTTCCTTGATTTTTAACTATTAAAGAATTCCAATATCAAAAAGTAGCAAAGCAAGTCCTTTGCCTAAGATCGACTTAGCCTTTGTTGAGAGAAACAATCAACTTTATTCTATTGCAAAATCCTAAGTCCCTATATATAGAGGCAAGGCTAAAGTAAAAATAACAAATATGTCCCTTCACTACATGATAATAACACAGAATATAGAAATGGAAAAGATAACATAAAAAGCTCTCGACACTTTTCCTTAAGTTGGAGCATAGATGTCAATCATGTTTAGCTTGAAATAACATTTATCAAATGTGGAGTTAGCAAGAGCCTTAGTGACATGCTTGTTGCTTGATCTCCCAATGACACATGAATTACGTGAACATGTCTTTTCTAAATCATGTTCCTGGTATAGTGATAGTTTACTTCTACATGTTTGGTCCACTCATGGAAGGCTAGGTTATTGGCAATAAATGAGGTTCCTTTCTTGTCACACCTCAACATAATATGATCAACTACTAGGAACTATAGGTCCAAAAGGATTGATTGGATCTACATGAGTTTTTCTGTAGTTTGAGCCATCGCCCAGTATTCATATTCTGCACTGGACCTGGCATAATAATATGTTTCTTGCTCTGCCATGTAACCAATTTTGCACAAAGGTGCAAAATCCTGTGATAGACTTCCTATCCTTGAGGCACCCAGCATAGTCTGCATCAGTGCATGCCATCACTTCTAACACATCATCACGAGTAAATAGGAGTTGTTTTCCTGGAGCAAACTTCGCATATCTCAGAGTCATGATTGTTGCATCCCAATGAATTCTCTATGGTTTAGCAATGAACTGACTTTGCTAATTGCTAGTATAATGGCAGGTCGTGAAACTGTCACATACAATAACTTTCCCACTAGACATCTAAACTGTCTTTCATCCACCAAAGTCGAATTTTCTTCATAGAGGTGCATATTGGAATCCATAGAAATGGAGGTCGGTTTGGCACCCAACATGGTTGTCTCTTGGAGAAGATCAAGAATGTACTTTCTTTGAGAAAGTACAACCCCTTTGGCATTTCGAGCTATCACAATTCCAAGGAAGTATTTAAGTGGGCCCAAGTTTTTTATGACAAAGTGTTTCTTCAGATATTCCTTGGTGGTAGCAATGCCACTAATGTCATCCCTTATCAAAATGATGTCATTAACATACACAAGCATCACAACTCACCCTTATGCTGTCATCCTCACAAATAAGGAATAATCTACTATAGATCTCTTGAACCCAATAAGTTCAACCACTTAAGATAGTTTTTGGAATCATGCACGTGGGTTTTGTTTAAGGCCATAGATGACCTTATATAACCTACATACCTTGGAGCACTCTCCCTCTAACTTAAATCCTAGGGGTTGCTGCATACACACTTTTTTGTTAAGATTGCCATAAAGAAAGGAGTTCTTAACAACTAACTGATGTAGACACCAGTCCAGGTGAACAATAACAGAGATAAGAATCTGGACCATGGGAAGCTTTGTCACTGGGGAGAAAGTATCGAAATAATCAATGTCGTAGATCTTTGTGTATCCTTTGGTCACCAATCTTGCCTTGCAGCGTTCCACTGAGCCATCAAGCAAGTACTTGATGGTGAAAATTCACATGCATCCAACAATTTTATCATCAGATGGTGGGTCCACTAGGGTCCACGTCCCCCGTGAGTGTAGTGCAAGCATCTTATCCTCCATAGCCTTCTTCCACTGTAGATCTCAAAGACGGTGGGTGAAGGGAATTTCTACACTTGAGAGACCCAGTAAAAATTTCCTGCATTCTGAAGAGAGCTTGGCCAAGGACATGTGGCAATTGGTAGGTCAAGATTGACCTCCTCTCTGTCATCTGGTGACTGCTCTGTCTCAATAGGTTCTGTTGGCAAGGAAGTACCCAAAGATGCTACAATATCCGAAACATCAAAACTAAATGAATCATCAATATTATTAGAAGAATGGATTACCTCAGGAGAAGGTGAAGGCTCAGGCACTTGAGGAGGGGGGGCATGTTGTTGTCTAAGTCTATGTGAATAAAGTTGTTGGAATCTGCAATCCTATCCACTCTCTGGCAAGGAGTTGGAATGGGAAGACCCAACTCACTCCCAAGGGAAGAGACAATGATGCGAGAGCCTACTGAGCCGTAGTAAAGTACATATTCAAAGAAAGAAATCTGCATTGGCATACTATCTTCTCCCTACAGGGTTATAACATTTATCTCTTTTGAGTCCTAGAGTAACCCACAAAATGCACTTGACTGCTCTGGGTGACAACCTATCCCTGTTGGGACTGGTGACATGAACAAAAGGGACACATCCAAAAACCTTAAGAGGGGCTCCAAAGAGTTCCTTGTCAGGGAACAAAACAGAGTAAGGAACCTCTTCATCAAGAACAGTGGATGGCCTACAGTTTATTAAGTAATAGGTAGTGAGAATAACATCTCCCCAAGAGGATAAAGGGACTGCTCTAAATAAGGTTCTGGCAACATCCAGAATGTAGAATATTTTTTCTTTGCAACGCCATTCTGTTGAGAGGTATAACGACAACTCATCTGATGAAGTATTCCCTGTTCTTGAAACACAGATTGAAGGGAATATGTATAAAAACTTCAAAGCATTGTCGGTTCTAATAATTTTCACATGAGCACCAAACTGATTCTTTATTTCAATAAGAAAGTTCTTTATTACAGACCTAACTTTAGACTTGGACTTCAAGAGAAAGACATAATAATCGAGAAAAATCAACTGCAACCAGAACCTGTGTCTTATACGATCGGGAGCATAACTAGGACCCCAGACATCAAAATGAATCAATTAGAAAAGAGTCTCAAAATTGTGACATTGTCAACTAGGGAAGGAGCTCCTGTGATGTTTTCCCAGTTGACAAGTCTCATAGTGAAAAATAGCCGTGGGAGGAATCTGCAGAATAATACATCTCAACTTCGATAAAGGTGCCCAAATTTCAAATGCCATAACAAGATGAGCCTCCAGCAAATGTCGTAGCATGGTTAGTATATGGTGATTGCAATAAGCAATAGACACCCCCTCCTCACGACCACAACCAATTGCCTACCTTGTTAGTATATCTTGAAACACAAGTATCATAATGTTAAATATTGCTTGGCAAGTTAGTTCCTTTGTAATGCAACTAATTGAAAGAAGATTCAAAGGAAAATATGGAGCATGAAGAATATTCTGTAGCAATATTTAAGGGGCTATCTGAACCTCTCGTGACTTGTGATAGGAGAATTTTGTCCATCCACTACTACAATGGTCCTCCCAGATGAGCCTGGGTGTAAACTGGCAAGCTTTTGCGCCTTCCCACATATATGGCAAGAGGCACCTAAGTCAACTAGCCAATCTGCATCGTCAATCCCAACCTGACAAGCAAAACATATACTTAAAGGCTTGGCAATCTCAGTAGTATCTCCAAGTCTAAGGGAAGCGCTAAGAGTATCAAGAGGTGTAGTAGATATCCCATCTTAGGACAACCTCTGAATCAAAACATCATACTCAGCTCTGGTGATAGGTGCAGCGATTGAACCAGAGTCAGAGCTTGATACTGCCTGGTGAGCACCGACAAAGTCAACATCTGTGATCTTGTAGCCTCATAGGATGGATCTAACCCGACCAGAAATTGACTCACGATGGTTTGTGCCTTGCAGATTTTCTGGGGCTCATAGGAGCACACAATGTATAGTCATTTAGCCTCTTAGGCCTAGTTTGGCAATCGGGTTAACTCATGAAAATGGGTGTAAACTTTGTTTGGTAGATGGGATATTTTAACCCAAGTTAAGGGCACTTAACTTAGGATAAGTTACTCTTGGCTTCATGTAGGATAAGGATTTTGGAGGGTTATCCCATGAATTTCCATGGATTAACCCTTGGGACCCTATCCCCCGTGCATCATTCCTAACATGTGGTTGTTAGAGATAAATACCATCTTTACCCTCGTTAATATCCATTAATTATAGTTGCCTTTCAATGAAACCAGCTACTCAACCATTTGACAACTTACCTCAAAAATCAAAAAAGGAAAGAAAAAAAAGAAAAACATATGGGGTTAACCTTTTCTGTACAATTTGAATCCCTTGTTTAATAATTTTGTGGTTGTTTGCTATTTTGTTTTTGCTTTATCACCTTAACTAGAGAGATCTAAAAGTCATATATTAGTAATTATCCCATCTAAGAATGCATTCTCCAATTATTAAGTAAAATTTGAATTGAACTCATATTTATTAAATTCAAAAGAATGCCACGTTCAGAATCTACATATTGTTACTAAAATTGCATATTGTTACTAAAATTTAAGATCTCTTCACTTACATGAAAATAAGTAAAAAATGTATCAATTATTAACTAGAAATGTAGTTAATAAAATATTACATATCAAGTTATACATAATGACAACTCATTTTAATTAATTTAATTACAATTAAAACAAATAAAACTTCTTACATCATGTAAATATTTATTGGAAATAATAAACTATAATTATCTTATAAGAGCTAATTAATATTAACAATCAACAAACTTTCAAACAAATAACTATAGGGATAAAAATGTCATTCTGCATCTTATTCCATCAACAAACTCCCAAACAACAAACTTTCACACATAGGATAACCCGGAGGGTTATTCCTCTATATTCCAAATAACTACAGGTTAAAACATTAGGATAACTCTTATGACTTCCAAACAAAAATACAGGATAACTTATCTGCAAAAAAGTTTTCCGACGAAATCTATCCATCCAAATTAATGCCTTAAAGGCAGACTTCAAGTCGGAATAGTACCATGTGAGCGGTCTCCCATCTTGTCTCATATGGGCAATCTCATGATGAAGCTGCAAGATCCATGCTGCATTTTAATCCTGAGTATGGTGGCGAAGAACATCCCACATCTTTTTCGTTGTCTTATAATACATTATCCCAGTTATAATGCTCTGAATAGTGGTATTCATAATCCACGCTCTAATCATAATATTGTCCTTTTTCCAAGAAGCATACCTGCCAATTTTGTTTATTGGCTTCGATTTGAGTAGTACACTCTTTGTCATGACCTTTAACTACATTGAGGATCAATTGAGACTAAAGTGCATGGTTGGTTTCATCAAGCTTAGTGATTAGACAAAGAAGGAATTCTTAAGATCTCCATGGCTGCCATCCCCATGAGTGGGTTGACAACTTTAGAGGCCATAACATTTGATTGGAGACCCAAATCTTCTAGACAATAGGAAAGCTTAACACATATAGTGTTTGTCTCATCAACTTAGTGATTCAAAACCTTACATGGATTGGAGAAATTACTTCATGATGAAATAGGCCCTAAATCGGGTCTTGGTGGCACTTCGACGACTTTTTCGATGACCACCCAATCACCAGTGTAAGGGCAAGGACAAGAGGGGTTAAGACCAACCCCTCAATGCACCAATCGAGCCAAGAAAAGGCCCCAAAAACCCCTCTTGGCTCAGTTGGCAGGTGGTGATGCTAGGTAGGGGCTACCCTTGCTGGCGGCACTATTGCCAATCTCCTTCAAGTTCCTAGGGTTGTAATCTACCAATCCCAAGAACCAAGGAGATGTCGAATGCTTGTCCCAATGCGAAAGATTCTTCTCTTGGTGGGTGTAAAATCCCTAGCAAGAAAGGAATCACAAAGATCTTATTTGGCGAAGAAAGAAAGACGATATGAATCAAGGAGGTATAAAGTTTCGCCTTAGGACCGCTGCTCATGTTGAGAGAAACAATCAACTTTATTCTATTGCAAAACCCTAGGACCCTATTTATCGAGGAGCGGCTAAAGGAAGAATAACAAACGTGTCTCTGCACTACATAATAATAACACAAAATACGAAAACATAAAAGATGACATATAAAGCTAAGAACAGCCTTCTCCCAACATGGTGAGGACGATCTCTATTAAGTGCTTTAACCAACCTACATTTCAACAATAATTATAATACTGGCCTAGCATATTTTGTTTTTGCCCAGTACTTGTAAAGTAGTGTCATTCCAAAGGGTTCGTAGAACCCTCACGCTTCCAAGGAGGAGGCAGTTGAGTTCATTGTTCTTAAGGACAAGTTATACTGGGGGATCATTTCATTACCCCATAGATTCTTGAGAGAATTAAAGGCCAAGCTTACGATTAGAGAGGTACATGAAGGGACTTGTATGGTTCATGATGGTGCCCAGTCCATGGTCATGGCACTCAAATAAATCTGTTATGGATATTATTGCCCTGAAAAAGCATGTGGTCAACTTTGTTAAGTGTTATGATAAGTGTCAAGAATTCACTGTCATCCCTTGGCTTCATGCTAAACAAGTTCACAAAAATTAACTCCTCGATTCCCATGTTGTTGATTGGGGTTAGATATCACTACCAAGTTCCTGAAAGCAATGGGCGGTAGGTCTTATATGCTATTAGGTGTGGACTACTTGAGCGATTGGGTATTGGCTTTTATTACCAAGGTTTGAAATGCTGATTTCGACATTGTGCCGATGAAATTCTAAATGTGCATTTCGTGGGCATGTCGTGGAAATGCCTATTTTTTGATGGCCATGCCGATGGGCATGCCGTGGAATTGCTGACATGTCGACAAAAAATCACATAAATACTAAAAATGATGTCAAAAAATACTTTATGCATGCGTGCATGCAACCTCCCCCGCCTGCATTTCTTGGGTTCCCTCTGAACAACAGTAGTTCCCTCCAGCCATTTCGAACTGCCGGCCATATCGTCTGTATGCCAACGAAATGGCCGCCATGCCACCGGCATCCTCGAATTTCGACGCCAATTGCATATCGGCAAGGACAATTTCCAAAACTAGCCTTGCTGGTGGCATGCTGTCGGCATTTGAAACATTGTTTATCACCAACATGGTAGACTTCTACAGTATTAAGATTTTCTAGATTATTAGTTGAAATGACTCAAAATTGAGCATGCATTATTACAACAATGTCTGCAAAAAATTGGGGCTCAAGATGACCTTAATAGCTTATCGTTACAGGAAGGGGCAAGTGAAGATACATATCAAATTACACCAACATTTTGCAGAAGCTGGATAAGGCTAAGGTAGGTGGGTAGACAAGTTGCCTTACATCCTTTTCTTTTGAGCAAACCACTATTTCAATGCATTTCGGCGGAGGTAGTTTATCCTATAGATATGCATTGTGATTTAAAGTCAATGAGAAGAAATGTTGTGCAGAACTTAATTATATATAAAAATTGCAATTGATGCAACCCTCAAGAATGAAGCATATAAGTAGATAATTGTAAGGTATTACAATGCTAGGTTCAAACTTTGATAACTCTCTGTTAACCATATTATAACCATATTATATTGCCAAAACTAAAGTGTCTGAGCCAACCTTCATGGGTAAATTGACTTGTTCATGAAGGACTGTGTAGAATCAAACAACTCTATAAGAAAGGAGCTTAACTCTTTGAGAATGTGTATGGAGAATTTATTCCAAATTCCTTGTGTGCAGGCAACTTGTGCAATAATGTCATAATCCATGTCTACACAAAGTGAAGATTTCTATTTAGTCAAATAACAATCATTACGGTTATCTTGAAATCTATTGTCCATGACACATAAACATGTCTATTGACCAATAGCTACAAGAATTTGCCAACTCCAAACAACATATTTGCATGAGGGGTGGGGGTGTCAACATTACATAGGACATTCCACAAGCAATATAAATAGGCCAGGAACGTGAGAATACTGCCTCTTATATGTTTAATGTTGGGAAGCATAGATGGCTCTATACCTATGACACTGATATGTCTTTCGTAAGATGTTTAGCTCTTTCACATCAATCTCTCTAGAAATGACCCAAGATAGAGCTTGATGCTTGCCTTGTTGTAGCTTGGAACCATATTCCTAGCCCATTTTAACAAACAAATTGACTCCACCTCAAAGAGATGGTTAGAGTGATGGATGTACCTTGCAAGTTGTGGACTAGTTTTATCTTTAAAAAAGAACAAAAAATTGTGGAGAAGTTATGATCCTCAGGTGTTACCTTATTGAAGTCAGCATCTTCCCAACTCCTTGTTGATGGCATTGAACTCACATGTTTGTTGATATGCTTCTTTCAGATTCCCTTCATTTTCTCTACTCAACAAGTTAAAACTTCCATGTTGATCTTTTGTTCACCCTTGCCACCTTTTAGACTCTATTGCAAGGATTGCTTCACAACCTTAACAAAGGTCATCAAAAGGGTTGGGTCGGACCCAACATGACTAGTTTAACATGGACTATTTAAAAATGGGTCGAGCCCAATTAGACTCCATTTGCTAAATAGGTTTATTCTATTAGACCCGTGATTTGACTTTTTTTTTTTTACTAATTATGCTCAATCTGATCCATTTATGTAAACATGTTCGATGGGTTGACCGGTCAATGCAGTTGTTATAGGGTTCATTCCTCAAGTTTAGATGGTTGCTAGGATTGAGGATAGGATTTTTTAAGCCTAAGCCTTAAATTGGTCCGAAGATCAATCAGGTCCACAACTTGTTTGTGACCAACTCGTTTAATTTCTAGTTAAGGTGGGTCAATACCGTTTCTCCCTAATTGAGCCTAAATTGGATCCGGGTTCATTAATCGGGTTGGATTTGGCCCGGGTAAATGGATTGGGTTTGTTTTGATAGATGTATCCTTAACAAAAATCACATTCTACTTAACACCCTCACACCATTTGATCTCTCTGTTGCATGCTTTTTTGGTACTCCACTTGAGCAAGCAAAGCAAACCTTAACTTTCATATTTCAAATTTCAGCATTGGAGGCAACGGGTTGTAGCTCTTTAATTTCTAACCAACTTATATTAGGCCTTTAGGTTAAATTGGGATGAGTGTTAAGATGGTGAGTTAGATGACACAAGGTTCAGGAAGTTGGTATGCGATAGGCAGTTGGTTGAGTCACCATATAGAGAGTATGCAGTATTCAAACAAGTATGCGAATAAGTATGCGGTTTTTCATTTTTTGTTTTAAAAAATATAAAATAATTAGGAAACTTATTAAAATTTATGTTTTATGCAACGTTATAACTATACAACTACCTCAAGTAATATGATAAAAAAAATAGTTAATACTCCTACTCTTTAATTACTATACAAGTTAGAATATAATTACCTTTAGTGTAGGGGTTTTGTGATTGGGTTGGATTTTTATTGAGAAAGGCACTAGTGGCCCTATTTGGAAATCGGTATGTGGTCGAGTTTACGGGTACTCGGCCTGACTAGTCGGCCAAACCCAATTATATGACCGCCCCGCATTACTTGGTTTGGGGAGGGGTTTGTTGACACCTATGCGGGTGCCTACTTGGCCTAGTCAGCCGATTTCTTGAACACTAACAAGGTTAAGATTAGTAGTGCAATGGGATAGGCATGTTTAACGAGAAGTGCCAATCTCAAATCTTTACCTTACAACATATTACCCTACTTGCTCCACTTTCCAACAAAACAATGATAAAAAAAATTAACATCAAATATAAAACAAATAAACTACAGCTCTTTCTTTATTGAAATCACATCAAATCATACGTCACATTACATTCCACTACTTATTCCACTAAACCCAATACCATCTACAATTTAACCGTTCCTAACTTTACCCTAGGATAAAAAAAACTAAACTGGGTATGAATGCAGCCTTATTAATAAGTCTTACTGAGCTAACGCCAAGTCAATGCATTGGTTTTGGGATTTTCAAGAGAATTGACTTATTAGTAACCTAAGTATAGAATGTGCAGACTCAATCCTTTTTCAAAATCCTTTCCCAAAGAAGATCGAGAAGAGGCTTCTCGATACTCTCCACCAATAATACATCCTTACAGCCTCTTGATATCCATGGGCTCTAAATCTACCCCCAAGAGCTTTTAATGCTTCTCAACGACAATGTTACTGCTGGCAAGGGGACTCTTGAGCCAACAACCTCATAGCCTTTTACTTAATCTATAACCGAGGCTTGGCTAGTTGTTGTCATTGATGCCTTTTGCAACTGTTATTTTGGATGTAAATAATATGTTACTAAGTTTTCTAGCATTTATGCTTTACTTGTTATTCATTAACTTTACGATATGCTCTTGTGCATGCACCAAATCTTTCTACGGATTGCTTTATTCGCCTCTTTTGGCCATATTATGGCACCAATTTCTACATATGTCTAGGCATACACCTTCTTTTTCAATGCTCATGTTCTCGCACAAGATTTCAAAGTACCATTTTTTCCTTGTATTCAAGGAAGATATCTGGCAACTGCGAGCATGAGAAGCAGAAGGCTATTGTAGATAGCTGATGGCTCATGATCCTTTTCATTCCATATTGAGATATCATCCTCATTGAAAGAAGGGTCTTTCATAGGGACTGTTAGCTAGCTCAATTGTTGGTAAAGAAAATTGTTGGTAATAATCCTTTCCAAAAGGA
Source organism: Thalassia testudinum (assembly GCA_037157565.1). NCBI lineage: Eukaryota > Viridiplantae > Streptophyta > Magnoliopsida > Alismatales > Hydrocharitaceae > Thalassia > Thalassia testudinum. The sequence continues at coordinate 16,848,584 of JAZHRO010000039.1, forward strand.
AGAAAGTTATTGAGTAATAATATCTAAGACTTATAGTTATATTTAACATGGGATCTTACATATCTACTTTCCAACCACCTTCTTTTGCCTTTAAATCATGCAAAAACGTTATTTCAACTCTGTCCTATGCAGTTACCCTTAGTCAGCAAATACAAGAAGAAAAATTGTGCTGATAATGCTATCTTTCTCTTTGCACCTCACATCAAAAGGAAAGGGGGATTGTCAAGCTGGCTTATACATAAACGGAATGGTTGTTCTTTGTCAATTCCTTGGACAAACATGTGTGCTTACGTACTTTATTGATGAAAGAACTTGAGAATGGGCTATTTGAACTTTTCTATCCTGGTTCCACTCTGCTTCACAGTAATTAGTTGGGAATGAAGCCTTCAGTCAGTGACAGATTCCACTAGGTACTCTGCAAGCAATATTATTCAGCAAGCGCAGGCAGAGAGATCAGGGACATGGCAAATTCTTGCTTTTGGACATGACATACATATGCATGCAGATATAGTGCATACACATGTGCCCACACACCCACACCTCCATGTGCATGCACATCCAGACACTCAGATGTGCATGTGTACATGCATAAACGCATGCAAAAGCAAGCTGAGAGTAAATTCAATATCAGGTCAAATTGGATTTGCACGTGAGTATGCTAATGCATGTGTGTGCTTTCCCTCCTATTCCACCCAAATTGGAAATACCCTTCCCTATATGGGGCTGGTTAAACAGCAAAAGTGGATGTTCAGATTGTATGCAGAGGTTTATTGTTTTCTTGTGTATGATATTGTTTGTGCTCATGGCCCCATAGGGATCTCACAACTTAATTTTGGTTATAGTAGATTCAGGGTTGTCAAATAACATATGAGTAGTCAATATTTTGGTAGATAGTTGGATGTCAGAAAGCAATGCTGGAGGCAATTTATAATGAAGATGTCGTAGGTAGACCTTCTCATATGAAAGATGCCATAGATAGTGTCATTTTTTCTTTCGAAAAAGGAAAGGATGATCACATGAGTTAGTGATCATCCCCAGCTTATACTATAATACTAATCAAAAGGTGAGAGGGCAAAACCATCAAATTGAAGACCAAAAACCCCTCAAAAGAGAAGCATAAAAAATAACATTATCAATAGAAGCCCTGATATCAGGTCATTTTTTGTAGTCAGATCTCCCAAGGAGCAGGTAGATAAAGGATCGGACTGTTGTGCAAAGGTAAAACTAGTTCTTGAACCTTAGAAAAAGGCCTCTTTGTTCTTGGTTCTATATTCTTCTTCATTAATGAATGTTAGCGAACTTTTAACACCTCACTGATCCAAATATTACTCTGAAGGAAAGGTTTGTATAGAGATGTAAACATCAGGGCATAAAGATAAGGCAAGTGTTTTTTTAAGTAAAAAGAATTTATATTTCCAGGTGCAGGGGTTTGATTGTCATGCAAATTTTCATGAGCAAATTATCATTTTGGTCGTGCATGTGTTGTGGATATTGAATTTTTCATGCTCTGTATTTATCTACTATTATTTTCTTTATGCTCACCAATAGACATGACTTAAATCATCTGACCGTACTTTATCCACTACATGGCAGAAATCATATAAATAATTTACTGAAAATATGAGGCCCTGGAAGGTTTTTATTTTCAGAGAGAGAAAATTCTCTTGGGAATCTACATTGAGGTCTTTTTTTCTCAAAGGTCAACATCCAGGTTATTTTAACTGACTGCCTGTGCAAAATAGTAGTTTGTGAATTTGGCCAAGAAGTTGGTGCACCATGTTGGTTAAAAACCAATTGTACTCCCGATCAACATCCAGTAGAAGAAATTATATTTGTTTAAATTAATGTCAGTCTGGCTGGATAGTTTATGAATTCCTTTTTTTCACTTTCTGCTTTATTATGGTCAGAAACCCCGATGGAAAGGATGGTCCAGAGTCTTTGCAACCTTATTCATCAACTCGAAAATCACAAGATGCCGCTGTTGGTGTACTTGTTCACATGCTGAGGAATGCACCACCATTGCGGCAAGACAGTTGCTCATCTCAATCATCAAGATCAGGGTATGGTGGGGATGTTGGTTCTTCTAGCTTCTTGTCACGGAAGACTTCTGACGCACTGGAGGAGCTCCGAAGTTATAAGGAAATGAAAGAGCTGCTGCTTTCTCAGAGTAGCTCGAAGTTCCTGGACTCGATGAATCAAAGATCCTAGTATGCTCTTCCTGGCAACTGCTCTCTTCTTCTGTAAAAAAACAGCCAAGAGCTGTCAGTGGTAATATATTCTGTGCAAGACCTTGGTAAATATTGCACTAATGGACAGGGTTGGCATGGTTGCCATTGTATATGCGGTGTGACTAACGAGTCCGATGGCCACAGCAATTCGACTTGACCATCGACATTCGTTGCTTAGAGAGAAGAGTTTGTACATAAACTGATGCAGATACGAAGATATGCCCTTTAAATTATTGAATGCTGTTTAATATGAAACATTTGGTTGCGTTTGATAGGAGATAGTATCATATCATAATAGAATAGGAATGGAATAAGTGTAGAAGGTGTTTTATTGATAGGATTGTAATGATTGGTATGGTAATTTTATGATAGATGACAGAATTAGTGTATTTTGATGGGATAATTATTAATATTTTTAAATTTAAAAAATTAAAAAAAAATCTCTCTCTCTCTCCCCTGCCCACCCCCACGATTTCTCCCCTCACCCCACCACCTCGGAAATCATCCAAGTCCACTCATTACTCGTACGTCCTAATCTTACCCACCATTCTGGCCTAGTCTTGTGATCTGTGTTGGCACTTCACTTGGGTTCCTCCCCTAATGGATTGTTACCGTTGCACTTTACAATTCAAAGCCAACAATCCTGTGCAATGATATCCTGTTATATCTTACAGTATCTATTTGATTTTTTTTTATTTTGGGTAAAGGTATTTGATAAAGTATCTGTAAGTACAGGTGTTTCTTTTTCTCGGTTTGCACATGTTCTTGTACCACGGGAAAAATTTTCTTGTACGCAAGCATTTATCTGACAGTAGAGTTCTTGGTCCAAGCCAAATGAAACGAGGTCGTTCGATCTATTCCAGGTAGAGACGATATCTCCACTCGGTTCATGAGAGATGAGGAGCTATTTATTTGGCCAAAGTGGATGCTCTGATTAGACTTCCCAAGCCTAACGCTAATTTTTTCTTCAGTTACAGAAGTTAAAAAATAACAAGGCTTGCAGTACCTGGCTTATTTTGTTGGCCTTGTACCTTCCACGTGAATCACTGTATCATACCTCACAAGTTGCGATGACAGGTTGATCATCACATGAAACGTCGTATAAGCTTCTATATATGTAAAATTATACGCTGTCGGTTACGAGTTGCAGAGGAAATTTTTCACCATAAATGTTAAAGGATTTACAGATTGAATTAGGTATATTTTATATAAATACGATACATAAACACAATCAAATCTGATAGAATATAAGCATATTTTCGCACCGGATATGTCTAAAGGTATCCGCTCAATTAATATTCCTCACAAGTCAGTCTATGCGCTGTCAATTACAGGCACGTGAGAACTTTTGTGACGAAAATGAAGCTCTAATGAGATGGATATCCAACTAGAGAAAGGAAAGAAGATATCCAAAGTGAGATCAATAAAAAGAAGTTAATGTGGCACAAATAAAAAATAAAATAAGAAACACATTTGAGGTGATTTGAACATCTAAAGAGGATCTTCTCATACAACAACCCGGAGATGTGAGATCTTATGGATTTTAGTCCCAAAATGATCCAGAATAAAGGTAAAGAATCCATTCAGTCAACCTGATTTAACGTGGGGAGAGGCTTGATCGGTATTGCTCTATCTATTCCATATTTTAAGGAGACTGTGGAAACAGATCACAGCAAAAGAGGATTGCAAAGGTAGAGAGGACAAAAGCTCACGTACCAATAGAATTTCTTGTAACCAATAACGAGGAAAAAATACATAAATTCCCAATTTACATCTGGAACCTGCCTGGAAGATCAGCAGTGGAGGTAGCTTCAACAGCCATTTGCAACTGCCTAGAAAAAAGCATGAACAGTTAGGCAATTGCTAGATATTAGCGATCCCTGAAATAACCTGCCCACCTCCGAGCAACTTCACGCAACCCTTGGTGCTTTGCATCATCCGACAAGTCAGATGGACCATTTTGGGCATGACCCCCTGAGCCTATATTACGAGATTTGGAGTTCTCATGTGGAACACCATGTCCTTTGCCACCATCTTCTGAAGAAAAAGCTGCTTCTTCACGGACATCAGAAGAACCGGTTGGCCTTCTAAATCCAACACCAGTGTCCCTTGATGGAATGCTTTGTGCAATCTTCTTTGTTTGATCAGCTATTTCCTTCACTGTCTCCTCCAAAACATCTAATCTACCTTTCACCTCAATAAGCTCGTTTTCAGTTCTTTCCTGGACAGCAAGCTTTTCTTCTTCTCTTGCTTTCTCTTCAACTTCAGCTTGTTTCTCTTTCTGATGCAGATCCTGGAGAAGATGCCAGTCACACATCTCAGCAGGAGAAAGAAAGGGATAGCATCTGAAGCATACAAATCAAAGAACCTTTATGTATAAAATAGTAATGCACTACCTTAAAACTAGGAATTCATGCAAAATAACACTAAATACAAAAGAATGGGATATGTATCTGTAATGCAAAAGCAAAAATTAGAGGGCTTCTTCATATCCTTCGTCATCTCATCTTCTTACAACAACATTTAGCCTACTCTTACAACACCATAGCCTCATCCATATCATGAACAGCAGAAGTTTGTTCAAGGATATGAGCCACCAGTATTTTGCTTGGTTTTTTAGCAACTACTTGCACACACACTAGAAATTTCATGTTTCCAGGCCTACCAGACGTCCAATAGTTGGATAGCATCTAGCTTTTTAACATCTATCGGATATCCAAGCTCTCTCCGGCCAATTCCCAGGCCAGTTTCCTTGGAAGAAGCCATAACAATGTTCATTGGGCTTCTAGTACCTGAACAATTCAGGTGCTTTGGCTTTGCCATTTTGCTCCAAGCTTAATTTCAACAATACTTGGTGTTTGCTTCTCAATAAAGCCATAAAAATATTTGCTTGGGTTCTAATATCTGACAAAGGTGCTTTGGCCTTGCAATTTTTCTCCAAACTTAATTGCAGAAACGATTGGTGTTTGCATCATATCTCCACCAACAGTCTCAAGTTTATAATGTTTGCATGGATTCTGATGTTGAAATTATGGGTAAACATAAGGTATACTGCACTCGCTGCAATTGAGGATTTGAGAATTATTAGTTTAGCTGCCGATAATAAGGCCCCTGTCTTCCATCTCCGATTTAGTCCCGGCAACAATCCTCATAAAGCATGTGCAATAATGAGGCTCCTAAGAATATGTCATCCTTTTCCACCTTCATCTTCTGAATATGCTTTGAGTCACTGATTCATTTGTCCAAGTAGATGATATACTTATGTGATTCACTTTTTAGTATGCTACATGGTAGTAAGCATCATTACATTGCCTGTAGCAACACAAGGAATTGTGCAAAAGACCAATATGTCATCCACAGCAAGCATCAGGTCAGGAGTAGGCCAGCAGGGTTACTCATTATTTTTTCATTGAGGTAAAATTTGAACCCTCATCTTTGAGGTTAAGGTCAACTGTTCAGCTACTGTGCTGGTTGATACAAGAAAAACATGTCTACCTTTGCATACCATGCAAAGGTATACCGACTTTTTCAGAGGGAGAGAGGATCCTTGTCAATAGGCAGACAAACCTCGCAGCTCACTAAGTTTTTAGATCATATAGATGTATAGACCTTGAGTCACAGAAGACAATATGCTTCATGAAAATTGATGGAAGAGAGAAAAAACATAACTGCCCTGCTGATGCTAGAAAAGAGGCCAATGGCACGAGATGCATATAGAAGGACATGAGCAAGGAAGACAATAGGATTTGTAATGTGAGGAAAAGAAGGAAAAAGAAAGCCCATAGCATGCAATACCATAATCAAAAAGACTTCCAGCAAATCAATCTACAAGCTCTATTTCCAGAATTAAGCAAGTAGGAAAGTCCAATGTCCTTCCATCATTTTTCCAGGAAACAAGGACCATAGGGTGATTTCTCTTCTTTCACACTGTTTCTTTATAGGAATATGCATATATTATGGGCAAAGGACACATCATCACATGTCTATTTTAAATAAATCGGAACCTTTAAAGAAGAATAGGAATAATTGCAGCAATGGGAGCAAATGCCACAATCACAAAATGCATGGGCAAAATATCAACAAACTGCTCTGAGAAAGGTGTTGACCATTTTTTTGTGCTCACAGGTAAACATGACCGGTATGCGTAGGCAAAAACATAACAGTCAATGGAAGCTAGAATTTGTATGGTCCGGTTATGGGAACATGAAGCTCCGTGAAGAGAGTTTTTTTTTAAAGAAAAAAGGCCATGAAGAGTGATAATAGCAGTTATATTTCATGTATCCTTCAACTATACTTTAAGGTATACCACTGACTATGCAATATCATTAATATTGAATTATCTTTTATCTAAAGCTTCATTTAAGTTACCTCCCTTTTAGATTGGCAGGAAAATGTAACCTCCTGTAAAAATCAATCCTCCTATTTGCTCCAGAGCCCCGGACACATTATTTCTTATTTCATTGGATATGATCCACATGCGAGCCCTATTGAGAAGATTCTGCCTTCCATCCAATGGAACTTGCTATGCATGACTTTTGCTGGCCCCTTTTTTTTATAAATAAGATATTGTGCTATGATTAGACATATTTGTGGGCCTACTGCATCTTCAATTTCAAATGACTAGCTTAGTTCAAAACTTAAATCCAATTTTCCACCTATTTTTTTCTTTTATAAAGAGGCCAATTTTCCATCTGTCCTTGATACACTAACGTCTTACAATGTTTTGAACCCACACGTATGTTTATTTTGGAAAATAGCTAATAAGAATGAAATATACCCTTCAATGCTATTGGTGACTGTTTAGCAGGTCCTTTTTGCAGAGCCAACTGTTGCACATCAGCTGCCAGAATGACATTCTAATATAAAAAGAAGCAAATGACTCCCAAATAATTTCTCCAAAAAGGAAAAATAAAATCCCAGATTCACAAATGACCATTCTTTCTGTGATCCACCTAAAGTGCTACATCTAGTCAGAAGACATGGAAAAGAAGCCCCTAGATATCAAAAATAAGAATTTTCAAACTCCTTCAACAAGAAAGAGACCATGCATCTCAACAACATTTATACCAACAGTTATTAGTTGCTTCAGAACACTAGCAACATAGATAGAACTCCTTCTCATATATTAAACCAGGATCACGCATGGTCCAAATTATTCAATTTCAGTCTTTGACAGCCATCTGTTGATTATTTCACCATGATTTTTTTTTTTTTTGAAAAGTATTTCACCATGAACTTGACTTCCTAGTTATTACCCGAATTAAGGGACAATATAATCAAGCAGGAGTTTTTTTTTTAATTAAAGTAGAGGATGCAATCAGAAGTTGATAGTCATCCTAAATCCAATTAATTGTGTAAAATCGATTTGCAGGTTTTCTAACCTGTAACCATCTCACAAGCAACAAGAATGAAACAAGAGTTATTAGCTAATTGTTGTTATAGAAGCTACAAGAACAATAATATTGATAAAAATACAATCGATTTTTATTAAAAAAAAAGATCGATTACCGCATCCATCTTTTTCATCTCACTCCGTGCATATTGGGCTACCAGATAGACAGCTGTATGCAAAAAAACCATGGCAATGAAGATCCCTTTTGTAATGGCTAACAAAGTCTCCACTTCAAAATGAGCAATAGGAAAAAACCAACCTAGCGAAGGTAGGCATGCAAAGAATAGCTGCACCAAGTGAAAATCAAGGCTGTATTTAAAGCACCAATGACATGTATTAAATTAATGATGCAGAGATCTGGTAAACAAATGACGAAATAGAAACAAATATAGAATACCCAAACTTCTTCTGTTTTGGCGGGGCTGTGAAGAGTATCTTGGATGCAGTCTTGAAATCAAGATTTTCAAGTTGACGATATGCTTCATCTCTTGTCATTCCTCTACTTGGTTCTATCTCATTGTTGCATTCCTTTGAACGAGTGCATAGAAGCTTAAAATTACTATTCTTATAATTACGCAGATGATGGCACCCATATTGCACAAAGGGAATCTGTATCGCTCGGTTCATCATCTTCCTCTAGTTAACTTTTATGCAAAGGAACCATCTCCTGTTGCAAATGCTGCAAGCGCAGAACATTTAATGAGAAAGTACCATGAAAGGGCTTTTCATCTTCCAATTACTGGGGAAAAGAGATTTCTTTTACACCAAATGGAGTAAAGTTCTAGCTTCTTAGGTTAATTTAGGTTTTTTTTTTTTTTTTTTTTTTTTTTTTTTTTTTTAAGTTAAAGGATGTAAATTAGAGCCTATGGTCTGCCTGCAAAATAAATGAATCACCTTCTGTTTCAGAATAATGCAGTCCAAGAATCCCATTGCGGTCCACTCTCTCCTATATAATATTCAATGGATGAAATATTCTGTCGCCGGGCACTTTAATAAAGGAATGCATTTGATATCAAAAATAACATTCCAACAGTGAACAACCAGTGTCACAGGAGAATTATCGAGAAGCTATTGTCCGCGAATGGAATTCTTTCGAAAAAAAGTAGTCATAGAACTAACAAGAAAACTCCATCCACAAACTGGAAGTTCATATAATTTGGATTGACCATACACATAGACAAGAATTATCGTAAAAAGAAGCGTCCTGTTGATCTAAAGGTGAACTTTATTACATCCACAACTACGTCGAAGATTCAATTGATTCGAGAACATAAAGAATATCTCAAATTAGCAAGCATGCACGTACTAAGTTGGAGAAATCAGGATTTGGTTATCGACCAATGAGGAATTGTCCCTTCATCCATGATACTGCAGAAGCATTCTTTCCTTCTGATAAGTTCAAATGACAACATCCTTTAGCGCAGATAACTCGGAGCAAACCAACTCCATAAAATGCAAAGAAATGCTCGCGGCTTCCCGTTGTTTCGCTTAGAAGGGATGATATAACCAATCGTTCTCTGTTGCACCACTTCAAAAATAGTTTTCAAAACTTGGAACAAATATAAAGCATACTAGACGGAAGCAGCAATATAAATAAACTACTTGGATCCCCCTTTGATGCAAATCGAGTTGCAAATAAAGATCCTAACCTGCTACTGGAAACGCCGGAGATGGTTGGGGCGAGAGTCCCCGTTGGCAGAGGCGCTGGCGGTCGGTTCGATCCGGAGTTGAGGCGAGGCAGCGCGGGCGGCGGACGAGGGAACGGGGGGTGCTCAGGTGGTGGGTTCGAGGAAGGTGGGAGGTGAGGCGAGAAGGTGACGTCGTTGGGAGGGAAGGGGGGTTGGTGTGGGTTGTGGCGGTGGCGAGGAGAGAAAGGGGAACAAGGTGGGGAGGAGGAGGAGGCGGAGAAAGTCTCGTTCCCTCCTTGTGAAAATGTGTTGCCTGAGAGGAATGTCTCGATGAGTAGTTTTAACTTGGATCAATCATTACTCAAAAGTTAAATGAGATGATTCGGTGAAAATTAGACTTAACATCGAATTAGGTAATAATTTTTATTTTTTAATAATTTAACCAATGTTCATATTAATGACAACACATCATCTTTAAAAAAAATTAGAAAAATTCACATTATATGATATTTAGTTCAATTTGGACTAAGTCGACTAACTCATTCTACTCAAATAAAGTTCAATAGATACTTAATGCAAAAAATTGTAAAGATATGTATTTGGACGAGTCATCTTTTAAGCATTTGATTGCACTTAAAAAACTATAAGCGCTAGCTAGTATTCAAGCAAAAGAAAGAATAAGGATGAAAAATCCAACCGCAGATAATGTAAATGTTTTATTTTCACAGCATGATAAACAACACGCAATGTGTCCTTATAAACATACTTTGAGATTGGCATTACAAGAAGTGTTTGCATGTTTTTAATATGTGCATCCATCAACTAAGATTAATTTATTCACATGTTGAGAAGCTTTTGTAATGATCAAAATAAAGATAAGAATGGGAGTTCCCTTCATGAGGTGTGGTTGTTCCCTCTTGAGTGAGGTGGTGGTTCCCACGTTTGTGGTGATGAAGACTATTAGGGCTCGCCCGATCCCCTCATTCGTTCATGACTAACAAAGGGCAAAGATAGGTCCTCTTGTTAGTTCTCTTTTCTTTTTTATTCTCCACACTCTCCTTTCTATGTTGATCTAGGGTTTGGTTGTACAGTTAAAAAGAAACATTATATAGATATTATAGTTTATAAGTTTCGTTTGTAAGTTCATTGCTATCAAAGTGGGGCGGTTTGAGATGGATAAAGAAGACCTAAAGATGATTGAAGGAATTAAAAGGTTCTTGTGGAAGGAAGAAGATGAGGCTGAAATATCAATTGCTACCAAGAATATCATGAATCCGATGACATGGAAGACCACACTAGTGATTTCAGAGGTAGCGGGCGAGGTTTGGTTGGTAGAGTTTGCACAAGAGAAAGATGTTAAGGCAATGGTTACAGCTAAAGACTTAATTTGTTCAAAGGTTAAGGCTAATATAGTGGAAGATAGTGGTGTCATGATTCCAGTGATTGCTATGGATCAATGTGACATCTTGGAGGAAGAAATTGAAGGACAGTAGGCACAAGAGCAGCTTAAAAATGACCAACAGGCAGTTGAAAATAATGGAGGTAGGTCATCATCAGTTCAGTTGTTGGTCTGTGGGTAGCAAAGCATTGGGATCAGTGGGGGACATGTTGGGGAACTGTAGATTGGTTATTCAAACAACAGAGAGGAAAATTCACAGACTCAGAATCAGAGCAAATTAAAGAGTAAAAGGAGACTTAAAAATGATTTTTTAAAACATTGTGGTAAGAGCAAGTATATGGAAGAGCATGGCTTTGGTTTTGAGCAGGGTGGACTGAAAAGGAGTTGGCCTCAAGCAGCTGAACTTGATCAGGTACCACAGGCACAATAAATATCCTTGCTTGGAATTGCAGAGGTTTGGGATCATCCTCTGCAATTCGTCACTTGAAATCCTTGATTGGAGCTACAAAGGCGGGCATCATATTTATCTCTAAAATACATCTTAAGAAGAGGAAGATAATAATGATGAAGAAGTTCCATGGTTTTAATATGTTTTCTGTTGATGCGGAGGATAGATCAGGAGGGTTGGGTTTCTTATACAAGGAATCCATTTTTGTGGATCTTGCTTATTCTGAATCTCACTGTTTAATTCTAAAAATTATGCTTCAAAGTGTTAGTTGGTATATGGCTTGCATATATGGAACTCCTAGTCAAAATGTTAGAAAGAGTTTTTGGAAGCGTATGACTCATCTCCTTATGACTTTTGCAGAAAATTTGTTATGTATTGGTGACTTTAATGCTATTCTTGCAGCTATTGATAAGAATGGGTGTGCAGATGTGCCATCTAGACAATTTTTGCATTTGCAAAATTTTGTTACGAAGTTGGGGCTGTTGGATTTAGGGTTCGTTGGTCAGGCATATACTTGGTCTAATAAGAGAGCCATAATTTCTGATTCAAGAGAGACCTGATAGGGCATTTGTTTCGGGAACGTGGAATTTACAATATCCAGATGTGAGGGTTCTCCATTTGCCTACTTTGGGTAGTGACCACAATCCCATACTTTTGAAATTAAAAAGAGAAAATAAGAAGGGAAGGAGGGTATGGAGAATGGGGTCATAATCAATGACAAGCGACAATCATAAGTGTTGAAATAAAAATGGTGTTTTAAATGTTATTGTTGTATATTTGTCATAATACAAACAGATGTCGCGTCATTTTTATTTAATTACAATTTTTATTGGTTAGTTTCCAGGTCATACATTAGGAGGTAGTTATTAATATACATCACTCTATAAATTCAAAAATGTTCTTTTATTCCAAAAATCTTAATTTTATTTACAAAAAGAATAAATGAATCAAACAATGAATGAATTGGTCAATATACAAAAAGAATTAATTAATATCCATTATAATGTCTTAAACATATTCACAAATAACAAACATAAAAAACTAACTAATATCACATTATGTTAATTATATACAACTACTTTAAGTAGTATACAAAAATAGCTATTAATATCTATTATACTAAGTTATATTTACATACTAATGTCTTTAATAACATATATTATATATACAGTAACATATATATACGTCAATGTAGCCTTAGTAAACTATATACATAACCTAAGGCAAAAATAGTTTTCTATACTAACATATAAATACAGCTATAGTGACAGATACATCTATTGCTAAAGCCTAAGGTGGTTTATATACAAAAGAGGATCAAACAAGGTCTTACTTCTTATATATATATATATATATATATATATATATATATATATATATATATATATATATATATATATATATATAAGAAGTAAGACCTTGTTTGATCCTCTTTTGTATATATACACGTATTGTATACACATACTGCTGCGACACTTTCGTTGAGTTTTGTGAAATGCTTATTGTAGTATGATCAACAAAAATGTAACAGCACTTAAATTTATAAGAGTACTTGAAAACATAAATTTGAGTCTAAGATTGTTCGTAGAGAGTAGATATAGAATTCACGCAATAATCTCAATTTAGAAATAATGAGCACAAGAACAAGAATATGCAATAAATATTAATAATCAAAATGTATGCAATAATAACCCAAATTGCATCTTAAGAATTATTGGGATAAAAAGGATAGAAAGGACTATAAAAAAATGGTGATTTGAATCACCACTTAAATCCCACAATTAAACACATATCACAATTATCAAATAAACCAAATATTTCAACAGTATCTTGAACCACTAATCCACGTTAGATAAGTCTACAGTACCAACTTAATACCAGATGAATACCACAATCAGACATCGCAATGGATTACCAGATGCCTTAAATCACCAAGGCATAGAGCCTCAGCAAAGTAGACGCACAAGGGCGCCAAGCACAGCATAATGCCTCAGATATAGCTAAGTGTAGAACATATAGGCATGCATCTCGAGGATGTACAGTGCAAAACCCTCCCCTGCCTTCCTTAGAAATCCCTCTCTAATTCTCTAATCGAGCGCATAATTAGGTAATCAGATCTAGGTAGGGTCCAGACCCGCAAGCAATGGGCGCGGGTGAGTGAGCGAGAGTGAGTGTGGGGATCTCACCCCTGATGTTGAGACGAATAGCCTGTGTGATGGAATCTCTTTATACCATTGTGTCCGTCTTGTAGCGACCAATGTGGGACTAAATCCTACACTCTTCTTATGCGATGCTGCAAAGGAGCCGATCTTCAATTGGAGTTGTTGCTGGGTTCTTCTTCCTCAATTGGCGCTGCAACTAGGTATGTAGAGTGAATCCGCAACTGCTGAAGGTTGTGGAGAAACCAGAGATCGTCGGACGGCGGTAGACAATGGCAGCGAATAGCAAAGCTCCGGTGAGACCTGCAAATCAAGAATATTGGCCAAAAGCCCCAATTAAATACCTTTAAGACCTCACTGTGAAGCGAGGAATGTGATGGCAGTGGTGGCAAGGAGATTGGAGGTGTGTAGTGCTCTGTCGGTGACAGGGATGTTAATGGATGATGGGTCTGGTCGTCGAGATGAATGAGTGAGTGGACGCCCAAATTAGGTTAGGGCTTTTGAAGGGGATGGTGAGGCAAAGCTTTTGGATGTGGAAGCAAGTGGTTTGGTGGAGTGTCGTGAGCGCACGGGTTCGTTGGAGCTACGCTGGTGCTAGGGAAGATGATGGGGGAGGCAGTGGATTGGTGATCGAATTGAGGAGATAAGAGTCCTAATCTAAACTAGGGAGAGAGAGAGTGAAGACACCTAATAAGCGGACGAAAGGGAGGAGATTTGGTGTTGGCTATGATTGGCCAGCACCGGAGGGGATGAATTCTCCACTGAGGGAGGATAGCAGCGACGACGAGGAAGGTGGCTCCTATTGTGGTTGGCCAGGGGCGGAGGAAGGTGAGGAAGGAGGGCCACTTGATTTGTTCGTCTAGTGGCCGGAGGAAAGAGTTCAAGGAGGCTCGTCGGAGCTAGGTAGGAGAAGGCTGGGGAAGGAGTTGAAGAGGAATTTTGGCCTCAAACCTTGCTAAGGAGGATGGTTAGCACATGAGGATCTTATATAGAGCTTCAGAACAAGCTCTAAATGAGGAAATAGGCTCAATTAGCCACGGTTTAAGAGGGAAGAATCCCTCAAATTCCTCGAGCTCACCTGAGCTCTGGGATTTGATTTAGGGCTTTTGAGATGGCTCAAATGATCGGGTATCTCCTCAAGATCATTCCCTCCAATTTTGGAGGGATATGATATGATTTGAGAGAGATTCCTTCCCCCGAATCTTGGTCGAAGGTGCTTTCACACCTTCAATGGTGACAGGGGCATTTCTGCGAAAAAGATGAAGAAGTTAGGGATCCATTTGAAAGGAATTTTGAAAGTTAGGGGTCTGAGTATAGGAAACAGAGGTTTTAGAGACTAAAGCTCAAACTAGGTCAAGATGGATTCTAATTTGACCCAAATTTTGGCCTTAGCATAATTTGGACCTAAGGAATCTGATGGTGCAGTTGGATTTGAGTTTTGACCACGTTTGACTAGGTAATTTGCACAAAACCCAAATTAGGGCAAAATCCCATCTGAGACTTTGTTCTAGGTCAAAGTAGGTTTAGGTGGTTAAACCAAGGATACCAAACCTCTTAGAATATTTTTCTATAAATTTTAGGAGGTTTAGATGAATTTTATCCTGACCATAGCCTCTTCAATTTAAGTAGGTCTGAAATTAGGATTTTGGTGTGTTATTTTGGTTCTCAGAATGCGTGAAATCCTATTTCTATCTATGTTGACTCACTTATTGGACTTTAATACTCATTTGACCTTCAATTAACCCTTGGGAGATCGCGTGGTTACTCTGCAATTATGATGTGATTTTAAAATTGTAGAATTACTCATGTTTTAATATTCTCTTTTTAAAATGGATTTGCATGGAATTACTATCCTCAGGTGATCATTCAGGAGCATTTATCACTTGATTTCAACTAATTCAAGTTAGTTATAGCTAATGATGGTATTACCATCACATACCAACACAAGCACACATAGCACACATAAGCACTACGACACTTAGTCGTTTACACTGCTTGCTCACCCTCTTCTCTTCTCTTCTCTCTTCTTTATACTTGGTCGTTTTTAGGGATACATAGCACCCCATTGGGGTGGGACCAAACCTCTGCTAGTGGGCCAACCTTAGTTGAATTTAGGTGTTTTCTCGTGTATTTCAAGCCCAATTCAGGCCCATTTCAAGCTTTCTACAATGCATGGGCCCCATCCCACCTCTATACCTAAATATCATTGTATGCTCGTATATGCTCATGGGAATGGGTAATGGGCATGTATGTGATGTGCACCCAGTGCATGTCGACTGAAGCGCTTACGAGACAAATGCCTTTTATATTGCAGCGCATCCAAATCGATGCTGTGCTGCATTTGCACGTGTGAAATTCGAGGATTTGGCCCTTGATTTGAGGGTCATAATTTAGTTTAAATTAAAATTAAATTATATGGCTACAAAGCTCTTATATAGGGCTATATAATTTTGCAATTTATTTACAAAAATAATTTATTTAAATATATCATAAAATTAGTTAAAATTGGCTATTTATACATGTTAATTTACAGTTTAATTTACTTAATAAAGTACAAATTGGTTAATTAATCATACAATTGATCTTATACAGAGTTAATTTATATAATAAATTATTTATTACACATTTTTATTGTATTTTTGAAACTTTATTTCATTTTATTTACATTTAAATACTCGTTTAAGTTAGTTTTACACATAAATAATTTATAAATACCATATTATTATACAAATACAGTAAAAATAGTTTAAAAATACTTAATATAATACTATAAAAGTGTACATTATAAATTATTTCATTATTTAACTTAAATTACTAATTTATTTTATTTTAAGTTAATAAATTACTTAATTAAATTAATAACTTAATTGCCTACTATAAATACATAATTAAATTAAATTACATGTATGATATAGTATATATTACTAACTTAAATATGTATGTACAGCGTGAGATATAATTATATACATATATATTGGTTTGTATAATTACTTAAGTTAATATACATTTAGTTTATATAAATTAATAGTTAATTATACAATAAAGTTATATATACAAATAATCATTCTAAATATTTAATTTAATATATAGAATACATATATAAGTTAATTATAGACATTATTTTCATATTGTATCCTATATACATATGGCTTACGTTTAAGTTATATTATACAAGTATATATATAGTATACAAGGTATTTTTAAGTATTTTTGTGCTTTTTTTTATTTTTATAGTTTTTTAGTATGTATAATGGAGGTAGGGGGTGAGAAAGGAAAGATGAGATGAGAGAGAGAGTTTTTTTTGTGATTTTTCATCTTAGGTCTTTTATTAAATTCTAAGATATATTGAACCGTCAGCTGGTATGTTCTACCAAGTCAGAGATTCAAAATACCTTGAAACTTGGTACATACCTAGAAATATACTTTATCTTACTCAAGATAGGCTTATTTTATTTTTTGTTATGATTTTTTTATGAATTTTATTTATTTACAAGTCTGCTCAAGTTTACGCCTTAAAGAGTGTTTGAAAATGAACCTAAGGCCTAGAAGCTAGATCTAAAAGTTGGAGAAGGGTGTTTCAACATCTAAGAACATTCGGCAAACATGTCACAACATTTATTAACACTAAAACATGATTTTCTCTTTTGATTCCACTGAAACCTCTATTTAGATAGATTTAAACATGACATAGCTGAAAATGACTTCAAAGTAAATTCATATGTCACTTAAGATCAGATTTAAACTCAAATACATGTATATGAATGCTTGATTGACTGTTCTAACAGTTCAATACAACCACAGTTCATCTAAACCCAAAACCCAACTTAAATCTCCTTGAAATCAGCCAATTTGCTGCAATTTAGACAGCAGCTACTGCTGCAAATTCTCAGCAGCATGTTTAGCTGCTGAAGTTGGTCCAATTGAGCAGACAATGGCTGCTCCCTAGTTACTTTCTGAATGATTTAGCCTTGAGTTCGGACAGCAACTATAGCTACAATAATGTCAAACCAAACAGCTAAATGCTGCTCTGCTGTTGGTCTGATTCTGCCGACAATGAGCAATCAAATGCTACAGCTAGAATTTGACTGTCAAGGATTGTGTTCTTGTTCAAAACATCAATCTTAGATCTCAAAATTTAGATCTGGGATCTTTAAGCTCTTACCAAATTGATTTCATTCTCAAATTCGCTTAGAAACCATTTCCAAGATCTGAAAACCATTTTTTTTTTTTTACATATAGAACTCAGATCACTTGGAAAATTCAATTGCAATCATTCCAAGCACTCACTAAAAGTTCTGAAACTCACTTGTTCATCAAATTACCCATTTTGGGTCAATAAACCCTAGTTTAACTCCTTGGCTATAGACAGCTATGAATAAGTAGTCAAAATAGGAGTTAAATTCAACCTAGAATAGCTCTTAAACCTTCACTAAAACACATTCATCTTCATTAAAACTCCCAATGGCGAATCAAAATGAGATTTAAAAGTCAACCATTGTTGCCTACATGGGCAATTAATATAGCTTTGCTGGATTGCTTTAGGCATCTAAGAACCCTGCACACTATTAACTAATGTTCAGTGGATCTATGCGAAGCTTCCAAATCACCAAGGTCATTGTGACAACCTCAAATCCATGCAATGGATTTTCATAGGTCTCACTACCCAATGATGAATGAAAGTCGGGAACTCAAGTACAAATTGGGCATAAGCACGTTTAACCATTAAAATCAAATTCAAATTGCCTAAACCCATCTCAATCAGCTCAATGGAACATAAGAAGATTCAATTCAATCACTCAAATCAGATTGGCCTTGAATTCAATCAAAAACTTCTCAAATCAGCAAAGCCAACAGATCCGATGTCAATGCTCAAATTGATTCAATTCAAATTAGATCAAGGGGGTCTTTGTGAATTTATGGAGTGTGTGGGAGACCCCCCCAGGTGAGATTAGCGCTCAATGAGATCTAGATGCTATGTAGCATCAAATCTGATTGATTCTTCAACGAGTGGGTGAGTTGTGATTCAAACTTTCAAGGAAAGAAATGAATGCAACAATGGGATGATGAGAAAGCTATGTGATTAGGTAGATGCCAGCGGATTCATCTCCTTTGATCAGAATTGATCAGAGGAGGTGTGGGTGCACTACACTAATCTATCACCAATCAACTATTGAATCCATGAACTAACACACTAATTCTACTCTACTAAATCTAAATTACACCAACAACTACTCTAGAAAGCATGTAAAATCCTAATCTAATTAGATGAATGAGACCTGTGAATCTCCACGCAACGGATGGAGAGGAAGAAATGGACGAGGTAGCTCCGGCGGAGTGAAAGCCTGCAAGAGAAGCTCTGGGTCACCCTGGGGTGCTATGTGGTCCTTAGTAGCAAGGAAGATCGAAGGAAAGTGGTGTTCACACTGCCGCAACAGTAGAACAGGGAAAATGAGGAGAGGAGATCGGAGAGACAAAGGTGACCAAGAGGTGTAGAAGGGAGTCGGTAGCATGCGCGTGAGCCTAGGAAGGTCCTTAAGTAGGTGTGCTAGTGATTTTGGTCACCGTGAGGTAAGATTAGGCAAATAGGGTTTTGACGGTGGATTTGTGAGAGGTGAGTCACGGAAAAGTCCAAATCAAATCATAGCTACAAGATTGGATCTGGGGTGAGGAGTGATGCCACGTGTGAAGTCGCTTAAAGCTTTGATGCAAGATCAGCCTTGGGATCGAAGGCTCAAGGGATGGACGACTGCAGTGGAGCTTATTCTTCACATTGCTACAGTGGTCCGCAGTAGTGCTTCGCAGCTGTAGGTTTTTTTGGAAGAATTGCGAGGAGGTCCATACAAGGTGAAGGGGTATGACAATTGTTCAGAAGCCCAAAAGTGATAAGTTTTCATGTAGTACCATCCCTAGGTCTTGCAAATAGGTCCCTAGCGATTTTCAAGTGGGTCCTTGGACTTTTAATGTGAATGGAATGTTAATGCTTAAAGGACTTAAATGAAAAACTCTAAATACAATGTCCTACTGATGTCCAAATGGCATGAAATTTTTATAGAATGATAATTGAACATATTAGAACATGATTTCACTCTTAATTTGATCGTTTGAACCAAAATATGTATTCAATTTGTAAGTGGATCATCATTTTACATTTTAAAATAGAATATCTCAATTTGTGACCTGATTATACACTTTTAACACTTATTTGCTGTTTTAGGTCATTTCTGTTAATTCTCACACTTAACACATTTCTTGTGTTAATTATGTAGTATTTAACATAGTTTCTAACTTAACTTGGATATTCTAACTATGATGAGTCACACCTCATCAAGGCAGAATGGACATTGAATGAAGATTATCAGCAAGTAGTCAGGAGAGGTTGGTTAGGAGGTGGAAGTTTGGACAATCAGACGAATTGGGACAAAGGTCAGGTGATGCAGCAGGAATTCAAAAATTGGCAGGCAAACTGTGAAAATAACTGGAAGAAAAAAAAGGAAAGAATTGAATCTCAAATGGCAGATTTGCAAGGTGGTCCTATAGGAAATTATGATAGTCATTGTCAAGCACAGTTGCAAAAAGAATATGAAGAGGTTTTGACTCAAGAAGGGATTTATTGGTTTCAAAGATCAAGACATACTTAGGCCATGAGTGGAGATCGGAATACAAAATTTTACCATTTATTTACACAACACCATAGAAGATCAAATTACATTGAGTATCTCATTTTACCTTCCGGTGAGGAAGCTAGAGATCAAGGCACTAACTCACCAAGTGTTTCTTTAATTTTTATACAGAACTGTTCAAATCGCAATCGCAAAATTTTAACCCGCATGAAGTATTCAGCAACAACGAGTGGGCAACAGAAGACGAACTGAGATTATGTGAGCAGTTGCCTGATGAGGGAGAGATGAGACAGACCTTGCTTGATATGGCGCCATGCAAAAGGCCGGGTTCGGATGGGCTGCCAGCGTTGTTCTATCAAAAGAGTTGGGACATTGTGAAAGATGAAGTCATTATCTTTTTGCAAGGATGCTTTAAAAATCATTGTATGCCTGCACAAATGAGTTGAACTTATATTGCCCTAGCCCCAAAGCTTCTGACACCTAAGCAATCAAAAGATTATCGGCCAATCAACCTAACGAACACGCTATATAAGCTGGTAACAAAACTCTTGGCCAAAAGAATAAAGTCCATCTTAAAGAGAATAGTGTCACCTAATCAGAGTGGATTTTTATCAGATAGGCAAATTTTGAGTAATATGATCTTAGCCAAGGTGGTGGTGCACACAATGAAGAAGTCCAAGAGTAGGAGAGCAGCCATGATGATAAAATTGGACATGGAGAAGGCATTCGAAAGGGTTGAATGGAGATTTGTTCAATTTTGTTTACAGCAAATATGTCTTCCTGTTGGCCTGATAAGACTGATTATGTCCAGCATATCTTCAGTCACATTTCAGGTGCTGGTAAATGGTAAACCCACAAAAAAAATAATTCCTTCTAGGGGGGTGTGCCAAGGTTGTCCATTATCCCTGTACATATTTATCATATGTTCAAAGTATTTATCACGAGAGTTGGATCTGTCTTTACATAGTAAAAAGATCTCTGGATATAAAATTCAGAAGTATGTGCAGCCAATTACACACTTATTGTTTGCTGACGACACTATATTGTTTGCACATGCCTCGATAGCAGAAGCGATGGAATTGCAAAGAATACTGTATTCATATGGGAAGCACTTAGGTCAAAAAGTCAATTTTGCGAGATCAACAATTCATTTCAGCCAGGGAGTGGAGAGAAAACTGAAAGAAAACATCATACAGTTACTACAAGTGAAAGCAATGACAACTAATGAACCGGTGTTTAATTCAGCTAACCAAGCCAAGATCAAGGAGTTGCTTATTTCGAAATTTTCTAATAAACTAGCTAGCTGGAAGGGTAAATTCTTATCTCAGGCAGGAAGAGGGGTCTTAGTCCAATTAGTTTTATCCTCTATACCATCATATCTTATGTCCATTTCTTTGTTTTCAAAGAAGCTTTGCTCTTCCCTTGATAAGATTGTGAGGATTCGAGGATGATAGGAAGCATATGTAATTAAGATCATGGACTGCAATTTGCTTATTGAAGCACTTGGGTGGATTGGGCTTCCGTTTCTCAAGAATGATGAATGAGGCATTTCTGATTAAAAAGGCATGGGAGATAACCATATATATAAATGGATTTTAGAAGTCACAGTTGAAAGTAAAATACTTCCCCGAAGAAACTCTCTGACTACATGGTTAAGTCTATCAATTCAGATTTCATGAAATCATTGGCTTATGTTAAGCCTTATCTTCAGAGATATGCCTTGTGGTTGATTGGTAATGGCAATCAAGTGAATATTTGGTCTGATCAGTGGCTAAAAAATTTGCAGGTTCAGATTTGGCCTAAGGACAATGAAGCTTTAGGGAGAACCAAAGTTGAGGAACTGATAACAGGAAATCCAAAAAGCTGGCATGAGGAACTTCTGGCAAGAATGTTTGACAATCAATTAGTTCAGTAAATTAAAGATACACCGATACATAGAGGAGAGAATTTGCTCATTTGGAGACCGAACCCTTTGGGAATTTTTTCAGTAAAGTCAGCTTATCAAAGTCTGCTAACTGAATATGGATTAAATTATACGGTTGACAATCATCAGATTGATGGTTGCAGGCAATTATGGGCTATCTCTGATATGGTGCCAAAAACAAAAAATTTTCTATGGAGAGCTCTCATGAATGCTCTTCCTGCTAGAGCTTTACTTGTAGGAAAAATGAAGTTTCCTGATGCTGCTTACCCATTTTGTGGATTAGGTGATGAAACTTGGCCACATCTGATAAATGGCTGCTCCATGCGTGCGGTTTGGTTTTTCTGGGGTATTCAAGTACATTCTATAAATGGCTCATGGTGGAACTTTTCATTGCAAATGGATTGTTGGTTTAAGGGGGTTGGTAAAGAAAAGAATTTAGTTTTCTATATACTCCATGCGTTATGGACACATAGGTGTAAAGTTGTGATGGAAGGCGTTATGCTAGATACGAAGGTGGTAATTTCAGGGGCCCTCTAGATGGCACGGTTTTGTGATATAGAGACATCATTTGTTGTGATAAGGAGGGCTAATCATCTTGGGTCAATGAATGACCCTATCAGGAAAATGATTACATCCTCCATAAATCAATTGGTAGGGATGGCTATGATAGTGGTGGATGCTGCAGTTGGTACTGATGAGGTGATTGTTGCAGCAGTTCTGATTGATACCTCTACTAATCCTATCTCTACTAAGGTGACGAAAGGTAATTTTAATGTTGCTTCTTACACGGAATCTTGGGCAATTCTTCAAGGTCTAAAAATGGCCTTAGATGCCAGATTATTGGAGGTGGCGTTTGTTTCGGATGCTATCAACCTGGTTAGTCAAGTCTTAGCCCTTCAGCAGCCATATTGGGAAATCAGACAAATCATTTGGGATGCTAAGGATATAATGCAGATGAATCATGGTTTTAAATTGTTTACAGTGCCTAGAGTGGATGTTCAGCCTACTTGTACCTTGGCTAGGCACTGTTTGTCTTGTAATAGAGAAGGAAGTTGGATTTACCCTAATTTTTCATGTCATGTATTTGGCTGCTAATGAAAATCATCCTTTACAAAAAAAGACATAAAGATAAGAATGCTTACTTTTACCATTGATTTGCTTTGTATGGTTACGGAGGGTAACGTGACATATTAGTGCATTAACATGATCACGAAAGGATCCATTGAATTGGTTTTATAGTGGCACTGAGCACAAATGGCCATTTTTGCATTTAGACCTAGTTCCAACAATGTATTTTTAGACTGAGGAAGAAACTATTGTGCATCCATCTAGAAAAGCTACGTGAGTGAAGCACCCTAAATGTTAGTAGTTTTTCTTTTTTAGGTAAACGATAGTCACATGGGGACGATGACGGTCCAGTAAATTAATTATTTAAAAAAATTGCAGCACCATCCCACTAACAAGATCCCTAAAGCCCCAACATTACATGAATGTGATTCATCACCCCATCAACACTTGGGTGCTTCTTCTAAAGACAACGCCATTCCTTTGTAGTCAATATGCAAATAACATAGCAAACAATTTGAAGAATTATGAACCTATTGTAGATTCATTTCATAACTAACTGCACATCAAAAGGATAAATAAAAAAAAAGGACCTTTTACATCTATATCTCTATAATCTTTGAATATTACGTATATAACTATGTATTCTTTCTTATTATAGAATGCAAATAACTTAGTTGACTCAAGTTAAGTAAAAAGTGCCAATCTAGAGGAGAAATGGACTATAGTGATTTAATCCATCTTTGTAGATGTATTGGGTGATTGAGATTCTTTTCCTCCTCCGTCCTCTTCCTCATTTTTTCTCTTTCCTCTCAACCTCTCCATCACCAACGTCATCTAGCCCCTCTCTGATGATGAGGTCAAGCTCCTCTTCCTTGTCCATTACATCTCTCTCTCTCTCTCTCTCCCAAACTTGATTTAGGTCTTCATATTTCAATCACCAATCCCCACAAGTTGCCCTAAGATCGAATCTTAGCCGCTAAGGTTCAAGATCTTCGATGATGAGGAAGAGGGAGAACCCCTACGGCGTGTGCGGTCACTACCACAAGTACAAGGAGGGGGAGGTGTGTGGGGTCTGCGGCCACCGCCCCACAATCATCATTGCCAAGGTCCCCCTTATGGTGCAGAGCAGTGCCTTCTTCCTCCCTTCCTTTTCCTCCACTTTTGCCTCCACCACCCCCATCCCCTCACCCCTTCCACACTATCCTTCGCATCTCCATCCACCATTGTTGTCTCTCCCACATCGAGTCCCTCCTCCGCAACCTCCTCTTCAACGCCTGCCCCAACCCAGACCTCTCCCTCCTCCACACTGCCATCCGCTTCTCCTCCTCCCACCCCTACCTCCTCCGCCTCACCCTCAACCTCGACCTCCTCCCCTGCCTCCACCTCCACCCGTTCCTCCCCACCTTCCTCCCCTCCATCCCCACTCCTACCTCCATGTCGTTCTCTCCCTAGCCCACTGCATGAAGGCCTCGGGGGTCACCCCAATCTCCTCATCAAGGCCCACTCACTTGTTGTTGTTGTTGCTATTGTTGTCCTTGTTGTTGTTACTTGGTGTTGTTGCTGCTGCTGTTGCTGTTGTTGCTTGTTGATGTCATTGTTCTTGTTGCCATTACTGCTGTTGTTTTTGGTGTTGCTGCTGCTGCCACTGTTGTTGTTGTTGTTGCTAATGTTGACATTGTTGCTATTGTTGCTGCTATTGTTGTTATGGTTGTTGTTGTTACTAATGTTACTTTGATAGTGCTGGTGGTCATGGTGTTGAGGGGAGGGTCGAGGAAGAGGAGGATGAGACACCCCATCAGCCCTCAAGAGTCGAGTGTTCTCATCCACTTAAAAGAACTTACATCTTGCCAAAAATGTTAGTTGTCTGATTCATCCACAAAAATAAATTAGATCACCACCTTTCAAAATGACCATTGTTAACTCAAACTCAACTTCAGTCAACTTTTTCCTAATCATAATTAATAGAGTAACTAAGAAATAATACACTGACATTTATATTGACATAAATTTCTCAATCACATTAGTAACAATATTTACAATTGAATAGTAAAAGCTAAGTTCAAAAATTTCCATTAATGTACATGTAGAAGCCCCTTAAGTTATGCTCCAGTTATATTTGCACTCAAGTAAATTTATATCCAATTCGTACATTGACCTCATAAATAATGTGAGATTTCAATTAAGATGATTAATTTTTGCATCTTGAAAATTAAAATCTGTTGGCAAATATTGTCACTCCCAGCCTGTTTCTATTTGAATAAATCTTCCCTTTATCAATATCTAATTTGCATTCACAATTAACTTTGTCTCAAAGAGCACAGCTTTCGGAATAATTCACATTCTATCAACGCCAATACTTACGTTGACCTTTTTTCGAACATGGTATCCGTGTTTGAATTTCACTAAACAAACAATTCGTCTTTAAAGAAAAATACAAACAACTCGAATATCCATACATACTCCATTTCTTAACCTGCTTTCATCGCTACACACTTCTTTTCCCCTCGGCGCTTCCCCGATCTTCCAGTTCCCCTCCCACGTGCCTTATTAGGGCACCGGTGCCTACTGGGAGGATCGTTAACCGAAAGCCTCAGTAATGTTTCATTCAACTGATTGCTTTTTACGACATCGATCCACCTGAAATATTTATTTGCCAACATGTGATCTCTAAGCTTTGCTATTCCAATGACCCATTCGAGCAAAGCTGCAATGAGAAATAGCCAGCAGCAAGAATTGATCGTAACAGTTGACACACACAGCCTACAGCCGCTGACAAGTAAAACGTTTGTTCTCAACTGAACTGCATTCACAAAACAATAGCTACCATTCAAAACATCTAGAAAATGCAATGCGAGAACGCAAAGTGAGGTATGAGTCAATACAAGTTGCTCACAATCCCACAAGGTTCCTCAACATAACCCTTGACCGAGGCACATCTCCCATTTATGAATGCAACCTCGTAAGTGGTAAGTAACAAGCTGATTCCATTCAAGCCTTCACAGTGCACATAATTTAGGAGACAATTTGAAAACCTTCCAATCACACACAATTTAAGTCTCGATGATAGATACTCTTCTTGTATCAACATGCACACTTATTAAAGCTGCTCTTCCTTCGATAGCTAGCAGGTTGCAGCACACGACACAATTTGGGTGGAACGAATCCCATCCTCCATGGAACAGGACCTGACTTTTAGTCGGAATCACAAAGGTCTCTACTTCTAGCTTCCTCGAATGGAGAAGATTTCTCTGAGGCAATCAAAGACTTCGTTTCAAAATATCAGTTTCCTAAAGCCAATCACATTCAATCAAAACCAAGTAAACAGTAGAAATAGAACCAACACAGACGATACGAAAAACTCCACAAGCTACAATAGCGACGTTGGAGGTCCAATGGAATCCAAATACAAACTCAAATTACATGTAATTGCAGCAATCTATATATAGGATGGATGCAAGTTCCTTGCAAATGGAACGAACGCCAAAAAACAAACAATAAAAAAGGCAACCAGTTCTCAACAATAATGCAATCTGATGGTATCTTAGGTATACCAAACTACAAAAACACATACGGGAGCTAGGAAAACCACACTCAGAAGCACTTTCTGTGGACAATAGCTGGTCCAGATTCTTCGTACTCCGCCTTTGATATCCACATCTGCAGTAAATTCCAATGTCAGCTTCAAACCACAGAAAGTATAAAAGCTTAGATATTCGTAAAGGTTTATGTGGTCTGTATAAATATAAACGAACAAGAATCAGAATTATCATTCAATGGACAAGAATTCAGTATAATATACTCAGATAACATTATAAACACGTGCCTAGTAGCCCAAATGCAAATCAAGGAAGATCAAGAAAGTCTCCAGAATGGTGGTATCCCGCCGTAGTATTAAAGTATATGACCTGAAGCTCTGTTTTGGAGGCTCAATTCTGTAAATAGAATAATTCCATCTCAAGGGTGAAATTTGTTTCTTTCTTGCAACAATTCTTCTGTTGCTCAATTCGCTCAATTCCTTGCGGTGCCATATGATGACCCAAACACCAAAATACCATAATTCCCCTATGAATTCTACTAATAGGCAATTCCTTTCAATTCAACTTAGAAGATTCCACCACCCAACCCCCACTTTGAGAAACAAGCATAGTTACACCTTGTTTTCCAGGACCTACCTCGGGTTTAACAATGGAATAGGCAACTTTATCCTATGTTATAGTTACCCTTTTTTCTCTCTCCAGTGGGAGATAAACATTGTTACACCTTATTTCTTAAACAAAGTAAGATGTCAAAACTTATTTCTTGACTTTCCATTGACCCACTCTAAATAAAAAAAAGATTAAGTAAACCCTGGGTAACTTTCTATAAATCTTAAACTTATTCTTTGATTTGCCATCTAGCGGACTCTAAAGAGAACAAGCAAAGTTAACCTCATATAACCCTTGATTTATTGAGTTATTCCCCAAGCCTTATCCCCCGGACGGTTTGTAAAGGTATAAAATGACAAAGCATAGAAATAAAGTACCTGTTGGAATGTGCTCAGGGAAGCCAAGATGGACCCTCCTATCCAAACACTATACTTCCTCTCAGGGGGTGCTACAACCTTGATCTTCATGCTGCTTGGTGCGAGGGCCGTAATCTCCTTGCTCATACGGTCAGCAATGCCCGGGAACATGGTAGATCCACCACTAAGAACAATGTTGCCATAAAGATCCTTTCTGATATCAACATCACACTTCATGATGGATTGGTAAGTAGTCTCATGAACACCAGGAGCTTCCATCCCAATAAGAGAAGGTTGGAACATCACTTCTGGGCAACGGAAACGTTCAGCACCAATGGTTATCACCTGCCCATCTGGCAATTCATAGCTCTTCTCAATTGATGAGCTACTCTTTGCTGTCTCAATTTCTTGCTCATAATCAAGAGCTACATAAGCTAACTTCTCCTTTATGTCACGAACAATTTCCCGCTCAGCTGTGGTGGTGAAGGTATAACCCCTCTCGGTCAGGATTTTCATCAAGCAATCTGTCAGATCTCTCCCGGCAAGGTCAAGCCTGAGAATGGCATGGGGAAGAGTATAACCTTCATAAATTGGTACAGTGTGGCTTACACCATCTCCAGAATCCATAACAATACCTGAATTATATTAAAGAGTCAGAAGGGTAATTGCTTCCTTGTCTTAGCTAGTACCTTGTTTTCAAAATAAATATTAATGTTTGAAGTTTAATTTAAAAATGACTTTTTACAAACATGAGATTGATTAAACATCTTATATGAGATGCTTGTGCATCTGAGAGGCATTTGCATTCATGCTCAATACCTTTGAAATTTTGCTACTGTACCGTACACAAACCACACACTGTTCCCTTACTTATTTTCACAAAAACCATTCCCGTTTTGATGCCTAGTTACAGGTTATGACCATGTTTGATTTCGTTACACACCTCGAACCTCAATAAAAAACCATTATTCCTTAGTTTATGATTTGCACAGATACCTACAACAAAGTTTTTTTCCGAAATTAAGTTAGGAAAAAAAAACTACCTCCGCATCCCACCTGCAATCACATGTGGCCAACCCTCATCATCAGTTGTGCCTCTCCACATCAAATCTAATTGCACCACACCACCTGCATGCCTGCATCCCTTACCATAGAATATGCTGGCTGCCCTTATCCACTAGAACCGTGCTACTTGTTGTAAGCAAAAGCTTTACTAACAAAGTTTGCATCCCTCACCAGAACCCAGTGTCATCTCCCAACATGAGCACTAACAGCCATAGCTCCATCCCTAGCCACCTCCGCCACCCAATAGCCTATACCTCCAGGCTCAACTCCATGGCAATAACAGCATTCAGTTTTGACAGTAACCACGATTTGAACCTCAATCAAAGCATACAAAAAATTAAAGACAGAAAAATGGCTGTTCTTTCACTCAACTCAACCTCTCCATTCACGATAAACCAAAATATGTTCAACAAAAATCCTGAACTTCACAGCACCAATTTGCATAGAATCACAAGGAAAGGTGTCAATTTTCTGCTATTCAGAAAATGGATCTTATCAGAGTTAAATTAGTAGTAGTAAAGGATGAGGAAGCAATGATGATGGATGGAGCTTGCTGGGGGTGAAAAGCCATATGAAATGGACTTGAGCAGAGGCTGGTAATTTCTGGGATTTTGAGATAAGGCAAAAAGCAAAGAAATAATTACCAGAAGATATGGTAGCTTCCACACGAGAGTTCCTCATAAAACCAGGGCTAATATGAGTCAAAATTAACCAATTTCTGGTGACCAATAACTCAGGGGTACTTGTAATAAATCATATTCTCCAATAGAATAATAATGAAAGTTTTACAAGAGGTAGACATATACATAACTTTTATAAAATTCATGTAGGTGCATCCTACCAGAAGTTCTTAATTAGAAATTGTAGGATAACTTCCACCCTAACCCACAAGATGTAAATAATATAGAAAACTTTTCGAGTTTGACATATCAAGAAAAGATAAACAACTAAAATTTTTTCCATGATCATCTCTTCCCCTCGCTGCTTAGTAACCTATCCACATTAATAATAAAAAGAGAAAAAATATGATAAGGTGGGAGTGCAGCACTTTACAGAGTTGTTAGCAGTCACTCTCAAGATGTTGGAATTAAAGGTAATTGCAGGTTCTTTTTTCTTTTTTCTTTTGTTTTTTTTAAGGTGATTGTGGGTTCCATCAGTCAGGATGGATCCAGGGGTTTATTCTTGCTGAGGGTAGTGATAGTTCCAAAAAGATCAAAAGATGGAAGACGTATAGAAAATTATTTGAAGTTGACAACCTTATATAAAGCCATGCAACCCCCCACTCTATTTATCTGTCCACCTCAGAATGACTTAAAACACCCATTTGCATAGTAGTATAGCTAAATAATTTAAATCCCTGCAGCAAATTTGTTAGAACCTTAAGAAACATGAGAAATAAGAGTTAAGAACAATGGTAGCCTAATGAAGATAAAGAAAGATAACATAAAATACACCTCCACAATCAGGGTAGAGATCCAATCAGTAACTAACAAGGTGCGCAAGCCACCATCCACACTCTGCACCAAATCAGTCCGAGCAACAGTGACAATATCAATCATGATATTGGGTGATGACAAAGATAGCACCAATTAATTGGCAGTCGCATAAGCTTACACAAACTATAGCATATTCGGTAAAGCACGAAATAAAGGGCAAAAAGGTAAGAAATTAGAAAATCAAACAGGCATATCTCAAGCCGGCCATTAGAACCACAGGTTTGTTTATATGAACATTTAACTAAAACAGATTTTATTATTGAAGTTATTTAGGGCATAGAGAGGAAAACATCAAATTGAAAAGCCTACACAATCCCATATAAAAAATTTTGGCATCAAAGCAACCAATTAGAATATCCGCAGCCAAAACAAGTCACTCTGGGCATTTCAAAATTTGAGTAGGAACACTTCACAAACTGTGTCACCAACCTTAGCAATAATGGACTTTGTATGGCAAAATGAGAACACAAGCAAGTGTAGTCACTCACGTGTAAGGAGGGAAAAATGGTAATTTATGAGGTGCATCTAGCAATTTAACACTTGTCACTAAAAAAAAAATAGCACTTGTGACATACCTGTAGTACGGCCACTAGCATAAAGAGAGAGAACAGCCTGTATAGCAACATACATTGCTGGCGAATCGAAGGTCTCAAACATGATTTGAGTCATCTTCTCTCTGTTGGCTTTAGGGTTCAAAGGGGCCTCGGTAAGAAGAATTGGATGCTCTTCAGGAGCAACACGGAGTTCATTGTAGAAAGTATGATGCCAAATCTTCTCCATGTCATCCCAATTACTAACAATTCCATGTTCAATGGGATACTTCAACGTAAGAATACCTCTCTTGGACTGGGCCTCATCACCTACATATGCATCTTTCTGTCCCATCCCAACCATAACACCAGTGTGGCGGGGTCGCCCAACGATACTTGGGAAGACAGCTCTAGGGGCATCATCCCCAGCAAATCCAGCCTATCGAAAGTGGAGAGTCAACACATTCCTTCTCAAGTAGAGTAAATCACATAACTGTGTATATGAGGCAGAGATACAAAAACATTACCTTAACCATTCCAGTTCCATTGTCGCAGACAAGAGGCTGAATATCCTCAGAGTCTGCCATGATATAAGTTGATCCTGTATACAACAAAACATTCTTGATTCACCAAGGAGAAAAGGATATAAATCTACCACAAACATGATTATAGAAAAACTGAATAAAAAACATAGAAAACAACCAGCTAACAGATCGAATAAATGACAATTGCCATTACCAATCTTCTACTGCAAATGGGATCTGATCGAATAAATGATAGCAAAAAAAAAAAGGCCATCCAAAAAGTTTTACTGCTAAGATGCACTACACCAACTCTACTCTAATGCACATTTAACCATGAACAAGATTTTCATAATCCTTATCCCCACCCCCACCAAAAACAGGAAAAAAAATCACCATTCAATGTAATTTGCATTCAAATAACCATTATTTATACAGACAACTAGCACCTGAATTTCGAAAACACACGAAATTACAAAAGATACCATATATGAAGAAAGCACCATAAATGCAGCAGAGGGTTTCCCAATTCAAGAACGGAAATGAAGTTGTCAATTCGTTTTGTAAGAATCTAACTGCAGAACATTTGGCACTAAAGTTCAGAGATCTCATATATTTGTTAACCATTCATGAACAAGTGACAAAGGAAAGGTAACAAATCAAATGCAAAGATGAATCTGATCATCAGTCAAGTGCAGTTGTTGAAAAACAGGATGTCCGGAAATCCAAGCAAACCAACTACCTTCTAACAGCTATCACACTAGGAATATACATCACTATATCAATTTCAGTAAATTGATACAACAGCCAAATATCAACTAGATTTTATTCTTTCACTTGTATTTCTCTTGAATATAACAGCTGTAGAGCAGAAGATCGCAACTGGTTTGAATATTTACATGTCATTCTTGTAAATTTGAAGTTTAATAGAACGGGAGATTCATTTTAAGATGGGAGGTTAGAGACCTCCAAACTTCATGTGATCATTTTCCTTGGTAATTCTCATTGTGTAAGTTCACATCAGCAGAATGGTACCACATATTATATGTGAAATGATATAAAACCTGCAGGGCATATTCATATTAACACCACTAATAAATCTCCATGCCAAGCACTGACTATTAAAAAGGTAATTTTAGGTGTAACATTAAGATACAGGGTAGCAGAGTTTTTGTTTTACATAATAGCAGGCCATTCTTCGTACCTACAAAACCATGGTATAACACACGCACACACACAATAGTGTTAAGATACTAATCCTTAGCAGCCTGTGCCCTCCATAAGAGGAATTACACTCATGGAAAAGTCTAGAAGATTAGTATGACAGATGACTTGCACTTTATATAATATGCATACATATAATACCAGCGGAGGATTTGGTTGGCATTTTTTTTCTTTTTGGAAAAAAAATTCAGTTCCAGCTAATAAAATCTGTCCACAAAGTAAGACTCGTCCACACATTCATACAAGCTGCCCCTCTGGCTTGACACAGACGGTGCTTGAAAGCGACAACAGAAAAAATTTCAAATTATTAAAAATAACCGTAAATTAAATGTCCAGGATCATCCAAACCTAGACTCTCTCATTGATCTTTCTCAACAGTTCCACGAGACTATTTCAGTTCCCAGAAGCGAAATTCTCACACAATATCGGAACTAAAATTCAACAAAAGGGATCTTAGAAAACACTCAATCGCCCCACAAGTTTGCTAGCAATTTTTTCAAAAGTAATAATGTTGAAACATTGGAGACTATGCCTCTACCACAACAGGGACTTCCAACTTCCTAGGAACAAGGCCGGAAATCAAGGCAAGTTCCCATCACGTATCCTACTCGGACTTGGCCGCTTGAAACATCAGGAAAATTCTAGAAACCACGAATAAACTTACACAACTAATTCTCCTTTCTCCAGTTCCATTTTGATGCAAAAACAAGATTTTAATTCTCCTTTCTCCAGTTCCATTTTGATGCAAAAACAACATTTTTAGGTATTTATAGAATATTTTTCAATCAGAAAGAAGCGAGACCCCTCGATCACCTTGAGCCTCACGCCTTACGCCTTACACACGCTAAAACCAAACAGCTAAGGAAATCCCACAGCACAACTTATACACTACTAGAGCGCCTTCAACCACATAGCGAGAACACATGTCCATCCTCCCTAAGGCGTAAACACCAGATCAACCAAAAGAACACGCAAAAGCCACTAGAAATCAAGCACACGCCACGAGATCGACCGTAACCCTAGGGATCTACAGATGCCCACTCACCGGTAGCAATCCGGGCCAGAAAACGAACCAAGACGCGCAGATCTACGAGAAAAACAGGAAAGTACGCGGAATCTAGGGAAGGAACTAAGATCGGGACTCGTTCTAGTCGATCGGCTGAGGGAGAGGTTCTAGAAAGTTGCCAAGGGCGGCAAAGGGAGTACCTCTGGACTGGCGACGGCGAGGCGGGGTGCGAGGGGAGGGCTCTCTCCTTCTCTGGAGTCGGAAGGCGGTGGGGGTAGAGGAGGAGAGACTCGAGCCGCCACAAGTGGCTGTGGAAGGAGAGAGAGGGGATGGAGGGAGGGGTATGTGGAATAAAAGAGAGAAGACAGAGAGGGCGGAGGGGAGGAGAGGAGTGTGGTCCCCAGTCCTTGGTGGCGAAATGAAATTCAAATGAGGTGCCCAAATGGGGGGCGGAATGAAATGAGATTGCGACCGGAAGGGGAAGGCGAGTGACCGGGAAGATGCGGTGTGGAACACGGAATCACGGGTTTTTGCTTTTTTTTTTTTTCCGTGGAAAATTTGCATATTCACGACCATTGGAATGTGGTACGTCGTGGTTAGCGCCTCTCTCGATTACACCTCACTAGTGTCCACACATTATGTTTCGGCTTAAACGGATTGGCTGTCTCACTTATCCCGCACTCAGACGTGCGTTCGCACGTCCAATTTTATCAACCTAAAACTTGTTTTCTTTGTCAATGCAATAGAGGAGATGTTCCCCTTCGCCCTGTACTAACCAATGGCAGAGCCACATTACATCAAAAGAGTGGGCAAGTGACCACATTAGATTTAAAAATAAATTATACAGTAAATATAGTCAAATGAAATATAATGTAGGGATAGTGCAAGATATTATATAACTTCACTAATTGAAAAGATAAAATAGATGTGATATGACATTATTATCACTACAGTGTCCACATTATTATCTCCGTAGTACCCGCACTATGAAAAAATAATGTCAACGTCACTGGTACTAACCTTGACTAGCTTGGGCTGATGTTTTAGAGAACCCATTCTTATGATGTTTACGATCTGACTGGCTTCCCAACAATTGTGAACTATTGGATACAGGCTCCTTATCATGAAAGGTTTAAGTTGAATATATCTACGCCATCAATTTCTTTTGGCATGGCCAAGTTGGAGATCAAGGTCCAAATATCATCTTCTTCATTTTCCTTAGATTTAATATAATAAAAGCTTTGATTATCAGACTTATTACGTCAGACCCAACCCATCTACTAGGAATTCATGATAAAATGGGTTCAAACCATTTTTCAGGAGTCAGATGTTGACATAATCTAACCCATTGTATCGTGAATAATTGAACTTGACTTGCTCCAATCACTGTATATGAGTGCACTTGGTCCTTAGGGTTGGGTTCCTTATCTCATAATCTGACACGTAAATGCATATGAACTTGATCATGTTAGATTTACTTAAACAAGCTGGGTCTAATTCTAGTTAGGCAAGTTAATTTTTTGTCTATGGTCCAAGGAAAAACTTCCTCTTGACTTAGAACTTTGTTTAGTTTATTTTGCCCATGGCTTCTTTCTCGGTTCAAAGGCTTCATTACAGTTGGCCCTTTGCGGTGGAAGATTGTCGAGGATGCAATGCAGTGAGGAGCACGCATGTCATGCATGTGTTTTTTTTTCCTTTTTGGCGCAAGAAAGGTGCTCACAAAGGTATTGGCTTCGCGGGGGTTGTGGGCGTGGGGGGGTGGGGGGCGCCGGGGGGACGAGGTTGGTTGTGTAGACAAATGTGCAGTTCTTAAATTTGTTAGGAGCAGGTGTAGGAAGTTTCCCTATTGATATATTATTTTTTTGGTCTTACACGTGATCTTCCTTCAAACTTCATGTTCAAAGCCGCCATAACGGGCGAGAGAGAGACTAGTCTATCGGAGGTTCCTAATGGTTCGGTCAATTGCTTAGCAAACTTGTTTAGCTATTATTTATTTTAAGAAATTTATTTTTGTAAGGGGTGGATTTGTCGGATAATTCTGAGATGTTAAAATTTTGGCATTTGAAAAAAATAAAGGTACAATTATGAGATATTTAAAGGAATAGGTGGGATTATTCTCTCACTAGAGAGAGATAGCCTTCCTTTCAAATTGTTCAATCTTGAGATTACTCTCTTTATCTTGGGATGGGTTAATCTGAAGATAAAATCTACCAAACAAGGGGCCACTGTCCCAATCCTTCGAATCAAATAGTTACTTAGGTATCATTTGTTAATAAAAATTATTAAAATAAATAAAAATTAAAAACACAAGGAATGAAGGAATTAAGAGAACTTAGTGTTTGATAAAATATGTTATCTTGTCAAGAAAAAGTTATTTTTTTTTTATTTTAAATGTTTATTTTCTGAAATAAATTAGCCAAGAGAAAAAAAATTAACTATAAAAAAATGACCAAGTAAAATTAGTAGGAGGAATGAGTTAATTTCACGAGAGAGTGACATTTGGAAACACCATGATCGGAGGCACTATTTTGACGTGATGTGATTTTGAAATGTCGACAAATAAGTAGGGAAATGCAGGAAAAGTGATATATATATTAGTTTTTCACTTTACATAATATTGGTTTATTTGATAATTATATTTAATATAAAGAAATAAAAAAGTTTAAAATTTGTTACATGATAGTCTCCATCATATTTAAAAAAATCACAACATCACTTTAACCTAAAAAATGCACATGTGATAAAAAAATTTATACCGATGATAAAAAATTTTGCATTAGTAATAAACTACTTTACATCGGTGATAAATTATTCCAAGAGTAGTTTCACATATCCAAAGTGATTTTGACCTATAAGTTGAGGGTTTAGGATTTAGGTTTATGGAAAGTGATTTCACATATGAGAAGCGATTTTTCACTTTAAAGATGATTTTTCACCTTAAGGTTTAGGATCTAGGATTTAGAGTTTAAAGTTTAAAATCACTTGTCATATGTGAAGAAACACTTGAAATTTAATTTTGTACCAATGCAAAATAGTTCAAAGTAAGGTGTAATCTTACTTTGCACCCGTGCAAAAAAATATTGCACTAGTGCAAAGTAGTTCAACGAAAGATTACACCGGTGCAATCTTACTTTGCACCCGTGCAAAATTTTTTGAAGATGCAAACTGATTTTGCACAACCACTAACCTCTACGAAAGTGGTTTATTTCTAATTTTGACAATGGTGGACCCCACCACGTGTCAGTAGTTTTTTACATAAAAAAGAGGGAGAGACCACATTTATAGCTATGCGTCAACTTTTGTGTCAATTTTTACGTTTTTCAACTCATGTCCTTTTGACATTAGCAGCACCAAATGAGGATTTTTTTAAGAGAAGGGTCATGGCTCCGTTATTTATTTAGGAGAAGCGATGAGATTTGCAAAAATAGTAAGAAGCTAAAAAGTAGGGAAACGCAAATACTGATGCAAAAAATGATGCAGGAAAATAATGGGTGTTATTTTCGTGCTTTACACAGTATTGTGAACATGTGCCCACTTGATAATTAATATTTAATGTAAAGAAACAAATGAACATAAGGTTTGTTATATGGTGAATCCCACTACATTAAAAAAAATCACCACACCACTTTAACCTAAAATGCACATGTGATAAATGACTTTACACCAGTGATAAACTACCTTACATCGGTGATAAATTATTCTATGTGACAATGTACTGGTGATAAATTATTTTAAAGTATCTTTGCATCGATGAAATCTTATTTTGCATCGTTGCAAAATTATTCCAAATGTGGTTTCTCCTGTGCAAAGTAATTTTGACCTATGTGTTTAGGATCTAGGGTTTAGGTTTACGGAAAGTTATTTTACGTATGAGAAGTGATTTTGCACTTGAAAGGTGATTATTACCTTAGGGTAAGGTGGAAAAATCACCTTTCAAGTGTAAAATCATTTGTCATAGGTGAAGAAACATTTGGAATTTAATTTTACACTGGTGTAAAGTAGCTTAAAGTAAGATTGCATCGGTATAATCTTACTTTGCACCTGTGCAAAATTATTTTGAAGGTGAAAAGTGATTTTGCACCGCTGCAAAGTACTTTCGAAGATAATTTGAGTGATTTGCACCTGTAAAAAGAGTAATTTATTGTTAGTTTCAACAGTAATGCATCCCACCATGTGTCAGTACTTTTTTTACATAAAAAAGAGATATATCGAGTGAGGACCACATTCACATTATTGTACACCAACTTTTATGTTAGCTATTGTGTTTCCCAACCCGCATCCCAATAAAAAAGGGTGAAAGGTCGCTAGACGAATCAGCAACCTTTCCGCGGCCCCACCTTGGGAGTGGAAGTGACCCTTTTCGGGATTAACACTGTTTGTGAAGGTCACTAGATGATTCAGTGTAAAGACTCGTTTTGTTTTGAGCCTTTTAAGACATCTGGATTGTCAGTCAAACATCTGGACCCCTTCCCAGACGTCTGGAAATTGAAAAATCTGTACGCAATGTTGGTTCTGCGCGCAACCAGCGTGCAAACCTTTTCCTTCTCTCTCTTCTTAGCTTTTCCCCCTGTCGAACCCTAACCCTCCAACCTATATAAGAAGCCCCCTTCCTCTCCTCTCCACTCCACCACCACTGCCTTCCTTCCCACTCCACTGCCGTAAGTGAGGCGCGCGAGAAAGAGGGAGCGAGAGTGAGGAGAGAGAGTGAAGAGAAGGAGCAGGTCGAGTTCGCGAGCTTCGTGGGAGCTCGCCGGAGGGTTGCACGGCCACCTCAGCGTGTGCGGGAGGAGAGTGTTGAGGCGTCGTCCCTGACTTCCTGCAGCAGTCGGAGCTACAGCAAAGCAGGAGGACCCGCGGAGGAGCGCTGCGAGAGAAGCGGGAGCGCGATCTGATACTGGAGGTTTTCCAGTAACAGATGTCCGGAGTGCCTTCCAGAAGACGGGCTGGACGTCTAGCGACGACACCGGACATCTGAAAGCGGGTATTCGTGCAGGTACGTCTTCCTTGCGGTTATGGCCATGCAAGCTGCACCGCAAAGGCGATTTGCTTGGCTAAAAAGGTGTGTGCTGCTCTGTCCTGCATAGGAGTACCTTTGGGAAGGTACACGGCACACCCTCCCACGCTTTCCGGATGTATGGACAGCTTACCAGACGACCGGAGGACTGGTCGAACGTCTGAAACTGAGTCTAGACGGTCGTGAAGGAGTCTTGGACGTCTGAGGTCTTCACAGGAACCTGAGGTGAGTCTCTGATGACTTTTAAGACGTCTGGACTTGGTTCCAGACATCTGATTTGGGTCTGATCGGAATCCGTTTTACGCAAACGAAATATCTGTGGTTTCCTTATAAG
The DNA here is from genome assembly GCA_037157565.1 of Thalassia testudinum. NCBI lineage: Eukaryota > Viridiplantae > Streptophyta > Magnoliopsida > Alismatales > Hydrocharitaceae > Thalassia > Thalassia testudinum. The sequence continues at coordinate 16,887,141 of JAZHRO010000039.1, forward strand.
TTCCTCTACATGTTAGAAACCTTTGTATACTATTCTGAACGTTCTGTTGTGATGTGTTCCTTGGTATAGGACTTCGATCTATTGCATGTCTGGGGCTAGCAGAGGCACATGGGTCTGCAGTTCGAGCCCCCAGTACTCCCGGATTGTCTGGTAGAGTGGTTTCCCCATGTTCTATTTATAAAACATGAATGCATCTACGATAATTAGATAACTGGAAACCTAGGACGTGGCATGAATCCTAGGACGAGAAATAGTTGCACCGTTTGTGTGCGTGATGAGATTGTATTTATAACTGAATGAGTTGACTTGTTAGCAACTGCCTGTTAATGAATACGAGCTGCCTATTAGAATATGAGCTGCATGAGATAATTAAACTATTTCCTGTGATATTGCTTGTTGCATATGTTAATTGTGGAAATACGAGTTGCATGTGTATAATACGAGAACAGAATTGTGAATGATGAAACCTGGTATGGAATAATATGGTGAATATGAGCATGAACCCTACGGGGAGTTAGGAGTAGAGCTCCTGTGGATGAATGGAAAGGCTTGGGAAGTGTGCTGGCCCCTGAGTATGTGGTACCAAGGAGAGTAACTGTCCCCTTTTTAGTGTGGAGTGGAGATAGTCACCCTTGGGTTGGGACTCGGGGTTAGGATTGGCCACTCTACACCGACTTTTGTTGGCCCTCGCGTACACGGTACCGAGGAGAGCTACTAGTGTAGGGAGGGAGCTAGCCACCCCACGGGGCCTGGGGTTTAGCTAGTGTTACGACCCGGTTATCGAATCCCTACAGGACACGAGAATCGGACCGATTCGACTGATCCGAAGACCCAGTCGTCCAACGAGAAAGTAACCAAAAGCAGTAAAATAAACCACATTCACCATGCAAGCAACTAACAGCAACAAAAGTACAGTAGTAAAAAAAGGAACTACTACAGTACACACCACCACAACAGTAGAGAATCTTAAACAGGTACAGAAATATGAAGTTTAAAATAAAAGAGTACAAGAGTGTAACAAAATATTCACTACTACAGAAAACAGGTACAACAAAAGTGTTGGTGCTAGAGCACCACGATCATTTGTTTTGATGATAACAAAACTCGTGTTATTTAACATTTGCACTTTGAGTCCTAGATTTCAGGTCAATCGCAAATGGATACGTGATTAGACGGAGTTCGAGCTCGCATCTAGGACGGATTGGAGGAGCTCGATGAAAAACAGAGGAGATTCGCGAGGAGCGCTAGATTGAAGATGGAAGGACAAGAAGAATAGGATAGAATTTTGTTTAATCCTTTCATGTACTTTTACCTTTATTTTGCATGCTCTTTTTATTTCCTTAGAACATTATGTTAAAGAGCCTCAAAGTACCCTAACAGTAGTCCTAGGAACACCCGCACAACCCTAGGATACTTAGGTTTTCTGTAGAATACCTAGAAAACCAATATAGGGTTCAAACAGAGTTTCCAGACGTCTAATTCCAAAATCAGACGTCTGATAAAGTGTTTTAAGACGTCTGACTGTTGTTTCAGACGTCTGATAACTATTAGGCTGGAGTTACTGCTCTGTCTGATGAAATCAGACGTCCAGACCCTAGACCAGACGTCTTAGGAGACGTCTGATGGATTTGCCAGACGTCCAATTAGTGGACCGTTGGCTGATATGATCGTTAGAGCCTTATCAGACGTTCATAGGACTTTCCAGACGTCTGATAATTGACCGTTTTGCCTCGGCTGACCCAAAATCTCTTCTCAGAGATTTTCTAGCCGTTGCAACATTTAGAAATTCATTCCCATAGAAAAAGTAGGTTTCCAGACATCCAGACATAGTGCCAGACGTCCTATATGTCGTCTGATGGACTTGCACAAGAACCCTGTTTAGATCTGATCCAAGTCAGGAAGAGACCCACACAAAATCAGACGTCTGACCTTGAAATCAGACGTCTTAAAGTGATCTTCCAGACGTCTGATGCTAGAATTAGACGTCTGATAAGCCTGTCAGAACAATGATTGTTCCTGATTTCGGGCTGATTCACTTGGACTTTGTACCCAACGGCTATGGAAGCTTTTCCAAGCCTTCCAAAGCCTTCCTAAGGCCTCTATAAATAGAGGGGAGCATTTGCAACACAAAAACACACCTAGAGACACCAAAAAATACCAAGACACACCTTGCAATACACTTTCAAACCATTTTGTGTCTCTCTTGCTCTCTAAGCGCTAGTTCCATTCATCTTGAGGGCATCAAGCTTCGCGCACCTGTTTTCCCGCCGTAGTTCACGAGAGTGAAGTTGCGCCGTCGCGTGGCTCACGCACCGCGTCATCAACTCGACGCACTCCTTGCAAATGGGAGTTTCCTAATTCCTATAAAAGCTAGGTTTAAAATTACTTTGTTGGCTCTATAGGATTACTTCTTTATTTTATCTTTGTTATTTGGTTGGATATTTGCTTTGCGAATTCCCGTCTCCTTCGCGAGACAAAATCCTTCTCGTGGAGAGAAGAGTTGAGGTACGCTACCCTCGTTTAAGTAGCGTGGTTGTATTGAGGTTGAATCACCCTCGTTTAAAGTGATTCGGTTTAGTGGATTTTGATCAACTTGGTTGATCGGAAAATCCTAACTCGAGAGGGTTAGGTGGTGGTTTTCACCCGGTTTTGTTTTCCACCTAAAAATTCTTGTGTACTTTGTGCGATTGTCTTTTTGTGAGATTGTTTATTATTTATTTCCGCATTTATTACGCCATCCCTCCTGGTAGGGCCGGAAACCTATACTATGTACGCGATGGCCAAAAGTCGGTACAAAGTGGCCAGACCTAACCCCGGGTCTCATCCCTAGGGTGGCTAGCTCCGCTCTGCACTAAGAGGTAACATGTGCTTCCCTTGGTACCACGTACCCAAGAGACAACACACTTTCCCATTCACTTTTCTAGTTCCACTCTATTTATTTCCAGGTGCTCTACTCCTAATTTCCCGTAGGGTTCATGCTCATGTTTCTCAAGCCAAGCCATACTAGGTTTCATCATTTCAGGGTTATTCGCATATAGCACGTGTTTCCAACATTCAAACATTTTTTTCCAATTTATTTACATGCAGCTCATATTTAATTTCAAACAACAGGAATTACATGTAGCAGTTACTAACGACAGTACTCTATATTTTACAGGCAACTGTTATCCAATTACAGGAAATTTTTATTATTCTATCTACTCATCCAAGACTATAATTCAAGCATTCAACACAATCGTTCCAGTGTTTCTTGTCCTAGGATTCATGCCATACCCTAGGATCTATCATTCAATCTAGTGTTTCTAGTCTTAGGATTCATTCCATACCCTAGGATTTATTCTAGACATGCATTTATGTTTGTAATTAACTAAGGGAAGTCACTCTACCTGCAAAATCGGGAGTAATGGGGGCGTGATCGGCAGGTCCATGTGCCTCCGCAACCCCAAATCCGCAACAGAACGAGGTCCTAACATAAGGATCAACCACAAGAAACCACTCAGAACAGGATAAAAGTATTTCAAACAAGTAACGGAACTTGTATGAAGAAGAATGGAATCTTAAACGCTGAAATCAGACCTCGAACGGACCCTAAACGGGTCAAAAATGAAAATTCTGACTCAAATTAGACGTCTGGAATATCTTCCAGACGTTTTAAAAAGGGGTCCAGATCATACCTCGCTCTGCGCTATTCATCAAACATCCAGGGATCCTGCTGAACCGTTTGAACCTAGTTCCAGACTTCCGACTATCACTCCGGACGTCTGGAGACTCTCTCCGCCGTCTGGTGACTCGTCCAGACGTCTGAACTGCTTGGGAGGGCGTGTCTCGTGCCTTCCCGAAGTGAATCCTGCACGCGTACGCAAAATCTCTCAACATGTCGCGTAACGGAGCTTCGGCGGAATGGCCTGCATGGCCATTTCCGCAAAAGGAAGCAAAGGAGGAAATACGTACCTCTCAGTCGTCTGGAGCTCCCTCCAGACGTCATCCGCGTCGTCTGGATGTAGGTCCAGACGTCTGATTCTGGGAAAATCCCAGAATCAGAAGCTCCTTCAGCTTCGTCCGACTGCGCGCGACCTCGCCACGCAGCCGCTCGTCCGCTGCTTGAGCTGCAGCAGCACCGGGGGAAACCTCCCCAGCACAACGCTCCACCACGTGCACGCCGACCGGCCTCGAACTGCTCCGGAGAGGTCTCTCTCTCACGGCTTGCGCGCTCTCTTCTCTTCCCTCTCACTGCACCTCTCCTCTCTGCCGCTGCACTTGGCAGCAGCTGCTGCTTGCTCTCACTCTCGCTCTTGCGTTGGAGGAAGGAGGAGACAGATGGAGTGGGGTGGCGTGAGGGAGAGGACGGGGGTATTTGTAGGTGTGGGGGAAAAGCTTCTGCAGGTCTTCGAGGGAAGAAGGAAGAGAAGAGGGTGGCTGGAGCTCAGTCAGCGCGCGGCACGCGCAGTCTCGCGGTCATACGCACGCAAAAATTAATTTCCAAACGTCTGGGAAGGTGTCCAAACGTCTGACCAGACGTCTGGCCCAAGTCCCAGATGTCATAAACGGCTTTGGTGCACGGGTCTTAACATCTAGCCAACCTACACTGACTTGTTAGGCCCTCTAGGCAAACCGGGGTAGATAGACGAGGGTACGTGGACTGTGGAGGGGTGAGACCCTTGTTTAGTTCTGAGGGGCGAAACCCCTGTTTCTGAGAGGGCTAGGCCCTATACTGTTCCGTGCTATACTTTGAGCGAACCCGCTAGCGGAAACGACTGACTGCGTGCCAATGCGGGGGAGCTACCGGTGCGCTTATCGAGCGTGCCGTAGTCACCGCTACGTCTGTCTGTGATCTCGGGTTGGTTGACTGGGTGTAGGACTACCACGGCGGGACTCTCCTGGCCAGCAGAGCATCACGTGCACCTTCTACTCTTTGGAAAAGACTGTAATCAAGATCATTCCCACGAGGAACATGTAAGATCAAGAACGAAATCTGAAAATAAACCAATGGGGTGAAAAGAAATTACTTGTAAAATAAAATAATTGGAAAATATAAATTTACCTGCTAGCTTTTACTACTTTAGATAGTCTGGTTACCACTCTACTCAGCGTTCGCTGACTCCATTTTCTCATAACCCTTTACAGGTCCAGGAGTTGAGCAGCCGGAGTTACTGGCTGCAGAGGGTGCTGGGCCTAGTCGAGTCCAGCAGTAATTTTCTTACTGTTGTTGTACTCTCTTTCTGCTAGTGAGTTTCAGACTTTGTTTACTGTTACTTCTGTTGTATTTTCCTGTTGTTGTGGTAGTATGTATTGACTAGCAGCTTTTACTTCCTTTACTAATTGTACGATTTTACTGTTAGTTACATTGCATAATGAATGTGGTTTATTTTCCTACTTTTAGGTTATTTCTTGTTAGACGACTGGGTCTTGGGATTTGTCGAGTCGAGCCGATTCGGGTCTTGTAGGGATTCGGGTACCTGGTCGTAACATTCAGCGACCTTTGACAGGTCGCCATATAATTCAACAACCTCGATACCCACCCACTCCACCCCTATATGTGTATATATTTATTATATATATAATGTATATGTATATTGAGAGTATATATTGAGGGTATACATGTATGTATATATATATATATAACGCTTAGTTATATTGGAAAGAAATTATTAATTTGTAAATTAAAATATTTATTATTTATTATTTGTTTAACAAATCCTCTATATTTGTATGAATCAAAAGTACAATAGTATGACATTACTATTTTCTTTCAAGAGGTTGAAGCAATTAAATTTTAGGATCAAAGTTTCTAATCTTTGTCTTTCATAATAATAATATATCGAGGTTTGCAACGATAACTTAGCATTTTGATTATAGTATGTAAAAAATACATAATTGTAAATTTTTAGTGCATTTAGTAATGTTGTAAGTAATGTTGCTCGGTGACATTAATTGTAAAAAAATATGAGTTGTAAGTAATGTTAAGCTAAATGTTTTAAATGATGTATTTGATATTTTATAATTTAATAAAAATTATTCTTTTCTTTTCAAAACAATTATATGTATATTTCGATTGAGTATAGCTTCGATCAATCCTCAGGCTACATAGTTAACCACAGACATATTTTGGTGATTATTCGTATAGTCAATATTCTAAGTTATCATTGCTAACCCCAAGATATTATTATTAGGAAAGACAAACAAAGAGTAAAAATATTGATTCCAAAATTTGATTGCTTCAACATCTTGAAAGAAAATAACAATGCCATACTATTTTACTTTTGATTCATATAAATATAAAGAATTTATCAAACAAATAATAAATAAATAATTTCTTTCCAATATAACTAAACCTTATATATATATACATACATATATACCCTCAATATACATATACATTATATATATAATAAACATATACACATATAGGGTAGGGGGTGGGTCAACACCAAGGTCACTGGATGATCCGGTGACTTGTCAAAGGTCGCTAGATCATCCAGGGACCTTCGTTGTTACGACCCGATTCCCGAATCCCTACAGAACCCGAGACCGGCTCGACTCGACTAATCCCAAGATCCAGTCGTCCAACAAGAAAGTAATCAAAAAGTAGGAAAGTAAACCACATTCACTATGCTAAGCAACTAACAATAAAAAGGTACAGCAGTAAAGAAATAAAAACTATTACAGAACATATCGCCACCACAACAGTAGAAAAGTAACAAGGTACAGAAACATAAAGTACATAACGTAAAAGTGCAGAACATAAAGGTACATGAGTCTAACTCACTACTACAAAATGAGTACAACCAAAAGAAGCTACTGCTACTGGATTCTACTGGGCCCAACACCCTCTGCAACCGTAGACTCGGGCTACTCAACACCTGGACCTGAAAAGGGTTATGAGTACACAAAGTCAACGAACGTCGGGTAGAGTGGCAACCAACTAAAGTAGTAAAGCTAACAGCTAGCAGGAAAACTAGCTATTCCAATTTCTTTAGTTTACAATTTATTTCTTTTCACCCATTGGTTTATATGCTTCCAAATATCTTTCTTGATTTTGAATGTTCATCGTGGGAACCATCTTGATTGCAGTCTTTTCCGAAGAGTAGAAGTAGCACGTGGTGCTCTCCTGGTCGGGAGAGTCCCCCGTGGTGGTCCTACCCTCAATCAACCACCCCAAGGTCGCTGACAGACGTATCGGTGACTACGGCACGCGCGATAAACGCACGAGTAGCTACCCCACACTGGCACGCAGTCAGTCGTTTCCGTTAACGGGTGCACCCAAAGCACAGCACGGAACCAGTATATGGTAGAGCCCTCTCAGTAACAGGGGTCTAGCCCCTCCACAGTAACCAAACAGGGGTCTCGCCCCTCCACAGTCCACGCACCCTCGCCTGACTACGCTGGTTTACCCAGTGGGCCTAATAAGTCGATGTAAGGTGGCTAGCTGAACCCCAGGCCTTGTGGGGTGGCTAGCTCTCTCCATACACTAGTAGCTCTCCCCGGTACCGTGTATGCGAGGGCCAAGAAGTCGGTATAAAGTGGCCAATCTTAGCCCCGGGTCCCAACCCAAGGGCGATCAGCTCTGCTCTGTACTAAACAGGGGACAGTCGCTCTCCTTGGTACTCCGTACTCAAGGGTCAGCACACTTCCCTATTCACAATTCCAGATCCATTCCCTTTATTTCTAGGGGCTCTATTCCTATTTCCCCATAGGGTTCATGCTCTTATTCTTCATGCCATTCCATACCAGGTTTCATCATTTCTATTTTCATTCTCAGGTTATACTCATGCAGCTTGTATTGCTATCGTTCACATTTTCGTACTCAGGTTATGCACAGGCAGCTCATATTTCTATCATTCACATTACCATTCTCAATTTATATACATGCAGCTCGTATTATGTCATTTAACGTATACAACAGGAAAGTCACATGCAACAGTTAACTAGCACAAGTACTTCATATTTCACAGGCAGCTGTTATTCATTTACAGGCAGTTATTAACATTCCTATCTACTCATTCAAGACTGTAATTCATTCATCCAATACAAGCATTTCAAGTATTTCTCGTCCTAGGATTCATGCCATATCCTAGGTTCTAATTATTCATCCTACACATGCATTCAAGTTTATAATTAAACTAGGGGAAGCCACTCTACCAGCCAACCTAGGAGTATTGGGGGCTTGAACGGCAGGCTCACGTGCCTCAGCAAGCCTTGAACCCGCAACAGAATGAAGTCCTATAACAAGGAACAATCACAATGGAACATTCAAAACAGCATAGAAAGCCTTCTAACAAGTAGAGGAACTCACAAGGAAAACACCAGTATCTTGTTTGTGTAAAACGGAACTCAAATGGACCCTAAACGGGTCAAAAATAGGGTTTCTGACTCAAATAAGACGTCTGGAACAACTTCCAGACGTCTTAAAAGTGTCCAGTATCGTACCTCAAGCTCTGCGTCAACCTCAGAGGTCCAAGAACTCTTCTGAACCGTTTGGACCCAGCTCCGGATGTCTGAAAGTGCTTCTAGTCGTCTGGTAAGCTCCCTAGACGTCTGAAATGCGTGGGAGGGCATGTCCCGTGCCTTCCTTAAGCAAATCCTGCACACCACCAGCAAATCTTCTCAAAACAAACCATGCGAAGGGTAGCAACAGAGTGGCCTGCATGGCCGTATCCGCAAGGGGAACGTACCTTCGCGAAGCCCTCTCCTCAGACATCTGGAACCGCCTCTAGACGTCGGCTCCGTCGTCTGGAGGTCACTCCAGATGTCTGATTCTGGGCAAAACCCAGAACCAGAACCTGCTTCCGCTCTCTCGTGCCGTGCGTGGCCGCACCTCACCCCCCCTCGCCTACAGCTCCGGCTGCAGCAGTGTCTGGGAGAACTCCCCCGACGCACTCCTCTTCGTGCACGCGCCGCTCCAGCCGTGCGCTCCTAGTGAGCTCCCACACGAGCTCGCAAGCTCACTCTCCTCTCCTCACGCCGCTCCTTAACGTCGCTCTCGCGCTCTCTCGCTCGCGCTGGGGTGAAGGGGAAGGGCAGAAGTGGCTGGTGGTTGTGAAGTGGGGAGAACGAGAGAGGAGGAGGGGGGTTTTATAAGGATGGGGTTAGGGTTCGCTTGGAGGGGGAAATAGAGAGAGAAGAAGGAGGAAAATGAGAGAGTACTGTCTGCACAGAACCCGCGCGCAGACGTGAGCTCATACTCAAAATTTTTGATTTCCAGATGTCTGGGAATGTGTCCAGACATCTGACCGACAGTCCAGCCATCTTAAAAGGCTCAAACAGCATGGGTCTTGACATTCGTAAACAGTGTTAATCTCAAAAAAGGTCGTTGGATTTCCCAAGGTAAGGTTGCGAAAAAGGCCGCTTGCTCATCTAACGACTTATCGCCCCTTTTTATTTTTTTCACAAATCTCCTCCCTTCTCCTAAATAAATAATGGAGCCATGTCCCTTCTTCTAAAAAGCCCACCAAACAGCACCTAAGGGTGGTTTATGGTGGGGGATGACCCTAAAAAAGAGGGGTTATCCCCTATTTATGGTGGGGGTTGCTCGAACCCTTCTTTGGTTGGTTATCTTGTGTTAAGGGTGAAGGTTCTTGCCTACTACCAGGAGGGGTGACGTAATAAAATTGCGGAAATAAAAATATAAAAAGCAATCTCACAAAAATAGGCAATCACAAAATGTACACAAAGATTTTTAGGTGGAAACCCAAACCGGGTGAAAACCACCACCTAACCCTCTCGAGTTAGGATTTTCCGATCAACCTAGTTGATCAAATCCACTAACCGAATCACTTTGAACGAGGGTGATTCAACCTCAATACAACCACGCTACAAGTACGAGGGTAGCGTTCCTCAACCCCTTCTCTCCACGAGAAGGATTTTGTCCCACGAAGGAGACGGGAATTCGCAAAGCGAATACCCAACCAAAAGACAAAGATAAAAATAAACAACAAACCTATAGAGCCAACAAAGTAATAAACCTAAGCTTCTATAGGATTTAGGAAACTCCCCTTTGCTAGGAGTGCGTCTACGATGACGCGGTGCGTGAGCCACGCGACGGCGCAACTTCGCTCTCGTGGACAACGGCGGGAGAGCGGGTGTGCAACAGCTTGATGCTCTCAAGAGAATGGTGCTTGAGCTTGGAGAGCAAGAGCTAGCTAGGACACAAGAGAGTGGAAAGTGTAATACAAATTGTTTCTTGTGTATCTTGGTCTCTCTAGGTGTGTATCTTGTGTATTTTTGTTTACAAAGGTTCCCCTCTATTTATAGAGGACTTAGGAAGGCTTTGGAAGGCTTGGAAAAGCTTCCATAGCCGTTGGGTGCAAAGCCCAAGAGAATCAGGCCGAAATCAGGACAATGATTACACTTCACAGGGTTATCAGACGTCTAACTCTGGCATCAGACGTCTGGAAGGCCACTTTAAGACGTCTGATTCCAAGGTCAGACGTCTGATTCTATGCGGGTTTCTCCCTGACTTGAATCAGATCTAAACAGGGTTTTTGTACAAGTCCATCAGATGACATAGAGGACGTCTGGCACTAAGTCTGGACGTCTGGAAACCTACTTTTACCGTGGGAATTGATTTCCAAACGTTGCAACGGCTAGAAAATCTCTGAGAAGAGATTTTGGGTCAGCCGAGGCAAAACGGTCATTTATCAGACGTCTGTGAAGTCCTATGGACGTCTGATAAGGCTCTAACGGTCATATTCTTGAGTGTCTTCTAAGCCAGCCAACGGTCCACTAACTGGACGTCTGGAAAAGTCATCAGACGTCTCCTAAGACGTCTGGTATAAGGTCTGGACGTCTGAATTCATCAGACAGAACTAACTGTGTCCAGCCTAACAGTTATCAGACGTTTGAAACAACAGTCAGACGTCTTAAAATCCTTTATCAGACGTCTGATTCGTGAATTAGACGTCTGGAAAGTCAGTTTTAACCCTATATTGGTTTTCTAAGTGTTCTACAGAAAACCTACGTATCCTAGGTTGTGCAGGTGTTCCTAGGACTACTGTTAGGGTTCTTTGAGGCTCTTTAACATAATGTCTAAGGAAAATAAAGAGCAAGAAAATAAATACAAGAGATACATGAAAGGATAAAAAAGAATCTATCCTATTCTTCTTGTCTTCCATCTCCAATCTTTCGCTCCACGCGAACCTCCTCTATTTTCCGTCAAGCTCCTCCAATCCGTCCTGGATGCGAGCTCGAGTTCCGTCTAAACACGTCTTCATTTGCAATTGACCTGAAATCTAGGACTCAAATTGCAAATGTTAAATAACACGTGTTTTGTTATCATCAAAACAAATGATCGTGGTGCTCTAGCACCAACAATCTCCCCCTTTTTGATGATGACAAAACCGTAAATAATAATGCATAAAAATCCTCCCCCTTTTTGACATTATCAAAAAGGTTTGATTGATTTTATATTTCCTATTACTCCCCCTTAAAACATGCTCTTCTATTTATTTTTAACAAAGGTAATGTCCTCCCCCTTTTTATAACAACAAGATAGCTATTATTTTTCTCCCCCTTACTAAAGGAAATTTAGCTACCTTATTTCTCCCCCTTAAAAATTGACAATTAGCTCATCATTTTTTAACTCCCCCTATCTAAATGCTTATGATAATAAGATAAGGTTAAGAATTTTTACCTCACCTACCATGGCCAATAAAATGGCCCGAATGGTGGTGGTGGATGCCACATCGGATGGGGCTCCCATCCGTAGCTTGGAGGCCCGGACATTGGCGCCGGTCTCCAATCTGGTGGTCGACGTGCGGCGGGTCCGTCGTTTGTTCGCCGTCTCGTCGGTCTTCTTGTTCTCCTCCTTGGTCTACTCCTTGGTTCTCCCAACTTGAGTTGACCAGCCTTGAGCTTGTAGGTCCAGTCCTTTATGTTGTAATCATCCCTGAACCCTACAAAACAAGATTCTAATTCTTTCTTCGGTATCCAAGTGAGCTTGGATCCGGATTTGTTAGAAGGTCTCCTTGATGGAGATCCTTTCTCAACCTTAGGGCTATAAAAATTATCAACTTTGTTGATTAATTTGTTAGAATTTTCCCTAAGACATGCAATTTCTCTTTCTATAATTTGCATCTTAGTCTTTAAATCAAAAATTTCTAACTTTAGACTATTATTTTCCTCAATCAATTTATTATTTTCATTGATGAGGTCTTGATTTTCTAATAACAGGTTATTATCCTTAGGACTAGTCTCTATATCCTTGAGTTGTTTTTCTAACCTATCATTTTCATTTCTAAGAAAACTAAGGTTCTTTTTAATGCTTTTATTTTCTACCCTAAGTGATTTACTAATCTCAAAAAGTTCATTAAAGGCTTCTTGTAAATCCAGGTTTACCTCATTGTCGGAGTCGCTTTCGCTGTCGATGTCGCTTTCTCCGATTGCCATGAAACCAAAGCAAGTGGTTTCTTCTTCTTTTTCTTCTTCTTCTTCCTCCGAGATGGAATCCTCATGAGTGCCTTCCAACCTCCTCCATATCTCGTGGGCGGTGGTGCACTCTTGGATTTTCTCGAACTCTTCCGGACTCAACGCGCAATACAAGGCATTCATTGCCCTTGCGTTGAGTGAGAGATCTTAAATCTGCAGCTGCGAGTAGCCTCCTTGGGGTCGCTTCGGGATCTCGTATGGGGTTTCGCAACATCCCCATACCTCGAATTCAGTGGCTTGGAGCCACGTCTTCATCCTCAGCTTCCAGTAGCTGTAGTTGTTCCCGTCAAAGTAGGGCGGACGGGTTGTGGACTGCCCCTCGGAAATCCTACTTGTGGAACAGCTTCCCTCCATGTTTAGATCCTCGCCGGTTTGTAACGCCGAAAATGCGAGACCTGCTCTGATACCAATTGAAGGTTCTTGCCTACTACCAGGAGGGGTGACGTAATAAAATTGCGAAAATAAAAATATAAAAAGCAATCTCACAAAAATAGGCAATCACAAAATGTACACAAAGATTTTTAGGTGGAAACCCAAACCGGGTGAAAACCACCACCTAACCCTCTCGAGTTAGGATTTTCCGATCAACCTAGTTGATCAAATCCACTAACCGAATCACTTTGAACGAGGGTGATTCAACCTCAATACAACCACGCTACAAGTACGAGGGTAGCGTTCCTCAACCCCTTCTCTCCACGAGAAGGATTTTGTCCCACGAAGGAGACGGGAATTCGCAAAGCGAATACCCAACCAAAAGACAAAGATAAAAATAAACAACAAACCTATAGAGCCAACAAAGTAATAAACCTAAGCTTCTATAGGATTTAGGAAACTCCCCTTTGCTAGGAGTGCGTCTACGATGACGCGGTGCGTGAGCCACGCGACGGCGCAACTTTGCTCTCGTGGACAACGGCGGGAGAGCGGGTGCGCAACAGCTTGATGCTCTCAAGAGAATGGTGCTTGAGCTTGGAGAGCAAGAGCTAGCTAGGACACAAGAGAGTGGAAAGTGTAATACAAATTGTTTCTTGTGTATCTTGGTCTCTCTAGGTGTGTATCTTGTGTATTTTTGTTTACAAAGGTTCCCCTCTATTTATAGAGGACTTAGGAAGGCTTTGGAAGGCTTGGAAAAGCTTCCATAGCCGTTGGGTGCAAAGCCCAAGAGAATCAGGCCGAAATCAGGACAATGATTACACTTCACAGGGTTATCAGACGTCTAACTCTGGCATCAGACGTCTGGAAGGCCACTTTAAGACGTCTGATTCCAAGGTCAGACGTCTGATTCTATGCGGGTTTCTCCCTGACTTGAATCAGATCTAAACAGGGTTTTTGTACAAGTCCATCAGATGACATAGAGGACGTCTGGCACTAAGTCTGGACGTCTGGAAACCTACTTTTACCGTGGGAATTGATTTCCAAACGTTGCAACGGCTAGAAAATCTCTGAGAAGAGATTTTGGGTCAGCCGAGGCAAAACGGTCATTTATCAGACGTCTGTGAAGTCCTATGGACGTCTGATAAGGCTCTAACGGTCATATTCTTGAGTGTCTTCTAAGCCAGCCAACGGTCCACTAACTGGACGTCTGGAAAAGTCATCAGACGTCTCCTAAGACGTCTGGTATAAGGTCTGGACGTCTGAATTCATCAGACAGAACTAACTGTGTCCAGCCTAACAGTTATCAGACGTCTGAAACAACAGTCAGACGTCTTAAAATCCTTTATCAGACGTCTGATTCGTGAATTAGACGTCTGGAAAGTCAGTTTTAACCCTATATTGGTTTTCTAAGTGTTCTACAGAAAACCTACGTATCCTAGGGTTGTGCAGGTGTTCCTAGGACTACTGTTAGGGTTCTTTGAGGCTCTTTAACATAATGTCTAAGGAAAATAAAGAGCAAGAAAATAAATACAAGAGATACATGAAAGGATAAAAAAGAATCTATCCTATTCTTCTTGTCTTCCATCTCCAATCTTTCGCTCCACGCGAACCTCCTCTATTTTCCGTCAAGCTCCTCCAATCCGTCCTGGATGCGAGCTCGAGTTCCGTCTAAACACGTCTTCATTTGCAATTGACCTGAAATCTAGGACTCAAATTGCAAATGTTAAATAACACGTGTTTTGTTATCATCAAAACAAATGATCGTGGTGCTCTAGCACCAACAAAGGGAACCCGTGTTTGTTCGCAGGTTAGTAGAACCCTCATTCTAATCCCCATTTTCTCTCTCCCGCCACCCCTCTCGCGATGTTACTCTCCCGAAGATGCCCCTCCTCTGCGAGGGCACGGTGCATAGCTCCTGCAGCGATTTCAGAAGCCCTAGTGATGCACAACATTCGATTCCCTCGTTTCCAACAACGATTGTTGGTTGTTAACACAGTCACCCTTTCGTGCCATGCGAGGCTTCCCCTTCTTCATGTGTGTCGACAACTATCTGCAAATTTAACAATCATTTTTTATTGCCTACCCATATGTACCATTGCAGGTTAATAATTTTACACCAACAATTTCTCTTACTTATATATCCATGAATGAAGGTCTCTATTGATTTACACATAATGCATTTAACTTATTTGTATAGGTTTGATTTTCTTATTAATTAGAAGTAACCATCACTTCTTCAAGACTATACGAAAACTTCTCATGGTTTCCCAAATAAGTTAAAAAAAATGTCCACTATAATTACTCAGCTTTTCATTTATTAAGGAATTTGAGAGGAAGTATCATAATATATTTCTTCTTGTTTAAAGTCGTGGATTGCAACACTTGTCTGATTGAAAGTATTTGCTATATTTATTGTGCCAAAGATGAGGATCTCAGATGTAGATCAGAGCTGCTCATAACTTAGATTGTTGAAATGGAATCCAACTCAATTTTTGTAAAGGAATAATATCTTTTTCTTATTTATGTTATTTTTATTTCTTAATGTAATATGTCATACAACAATGTCCCTTGTAACAAACTTGATGATCCACATGAATTGAGTACATAATGCCTAATTGCAGAGATTTCTTGCAAAAGGAAACATTATCTTTTTCTTATTTATGTTATTTGTATTTAGCAATGTAATATGTGATGTTGCAATATATCTTGTAACAAATTTAATTAATTACATGACAATAGAATGAAAAATTTCTCTAATACAAGTTAATTTTATTTTGTATTTACTATTCAACTTTTCTAATTAGATTATTATTTTTTAACAAAAAATAACCCAACTAACTTAACTATCATTTCAAGAGTAAGCATGTCTTTTGTCATTTTAACCCTCATTCTAACTCCTATTCTCAAGAAAATATCCTCCTATTATATCATAGGATAATCTACATTCCTAACACCCCCATTTAGTAAATATAAATAAGAGTTAACCTATATTTACAAGTAAATATAAATAAAAATCAATCTCTATTATAATTTGTTAATTTGAATTCACTTACCCAAACCGTAAATTAACCCCTAGACTATCACAATTTGCTAAAAGAAACGTATATAAATAAATAAATATATATATATATATATAAGTCTGTTCATGAATGCGCAAGAGCAATGAACCGCATATTTGGTCAAATCAACATGTAGGACACGGGGACTTTCGAAAAGAGGTGACGGGCACTAAATTGTCTTCTGCTGCGTGTCTGACTCAACTCAAAAGAATATTACAAATTTACCGGCAAAAAGAATTACCCTGTCCTTAGATACCATTGGCGACTCCTAATCGGTGGCTTACATGGTGAGATGGGAATTTGTACCTTGGATAGAAATGAGTTAAGGAGGGTTCGTTTATTTTTGTTTTTCTTTTACGTATATCACATCAATTTTAATATCTACTTACATTATAATACCTCCGCTCACGTTAATTTTAATAAATATTAAAATATATCCATTCTAATATAATATTTACCCACATCATATTATTATATTAAAATATCATATACTAATATAATATCACCTTACAAATCATTATAAATTTTTGATCATTGTAAGTTTTCTAATCAAACACCTTCTCAATTTATTTCACTTTAATTCTATATTGAAAAAGTTCAAACCCTCCATCGGATATAATATTTAGGGTTAATTTACTTAAGAGATTAACTTTTTTTCGAGGGGTTAACCCTTATTTACTTGAAGGGTTAACTTTTTCTTAATTAGTACGGATTAAGAGCTCTTAATACTAATTTGTCTAACACCAGTTGTTATTGGTGTTTGACAAATCTGTGTTTAAGTCCAACAATTTTATTGTGCTCTCATGATCTTTAATTTAAAATTTTAACACCACTAACAAGTAAATGCTATAAGACTTAACACTTTAACTTAATACCAATTTCAATAAACATAAATTTATATTAATACCACTCTACAAGTAAATATAATTAAAGATTAACATCAATTTCATAATTATTAACATTAATTTCCTAACTCTTCAAATAAATTAACCCTTAAAGTACTATCTTCCGGTGGTTGTCATTCTCAAATTTGAAAAAATTGGAATGACAATACAAGTAAGACTTACTTTTGAGAAGAAAATGTAAGCAAATTAGACATCTATGATCTAATAGCTTTAGAGTTAGATATCACAGAAATTTATAATAATCTACTTAACAGTGGTCGTGCAGCGAGAATTCCCCTCTAATTACGCCGCAAGACTATACTTGAGCTCAAGGTAACTCATAAAAGTCAAAGGACGAACTATTTATCTCTGTACATATCAGTAGCGTAATTAAAGAAACTAAATTTATGGAATAAATTAAAAAAAGTGGAATAAGTTAGTTAATCTATTTAGGTATTTTAATAAATTAAAATTATTTTATATAAGAAATAAAATAATTTAAATTAAATTAAATCTATTTAACCTAATATAAATAAAAGATGAATTAAATAATAAATTAAATATTTAATCTACCAATCAAACGTAACTTTAATAATTTATCCTGAAACCAGCGATTGCCGGATTGTTTATTTTAATCGCACTTTGATTCCAAGCCATCCCAAAACAGGCCATTGGAGGCTATAATTTTGCCCTGGAAATATCTCCAGAATTATAAAGTGTTCTCCTTCCAAGTGGTCCTTTGATAAAAGACTTTTTTTTTATATTTATTACCTTTCAAGAGAAAAATACTCGTTTGAATGGAAGCATTTAGACGGTGATCAAGAATGGGAAAAGTTGCATGATAAAGCATGTTCGGTCTAGCTCTTCCTCGAGATCGTTAGATAAAATTCAATCTAATTAGTTTAGATTAGATGACGAAACTTTCAATTTATTTTAATTGGATTAGTTTTTGTTACGAACGTAATTTAAGATATTTTTTTAAGACATTTGTGATCTATTTTTGGGTGGTACGTGGGACTGTATCTGCGTGCAGGCACGCGCAGACCCACAACCGTCTTCCTCTCTCTTTTTCCCTCTCTCCTCCTGCTACTGCAGTCTGCCTCACTCTCTCTCTCTCTCTCCCCGCGTGGCTTTAAAAAGCCACTCCCTCTCCCTCACTCTCATCACCTCCGCTCCCTTCATCTTCTCCTTCCAGCCAGTGCGCAAGTGCGAGCATGAGTGAGCGGCGGCAGCGATAGCCGCGGTGGGTGCGGGAGGAGGTGTTGCGCGAGGGAGGAGGCGTCGGCCGTGAGGGCTTGAGCCTGCCGGGGCAGCGAGAGCCGACTGGCGGGGGCGTAGCGGGCGCGGAGTGACGCGGGAGGCCTGCTGCAGCTCGAGCAGCAGGCGGACGAGGCGCGGCGCGGTCGTGCATCGCGGGCGGAGGGCGAGTCGCGCTCTGATTCTGGAAGTTTTTCCAGAATCAGACGTCTGGGTTTCCAACCAGACGACGGGGAAGACGTCTGGAGGACTGTCCAGACGTCTAAAAGGTAAGTTATTTTCGTACCTTCTTCCATTCCTTCGAACGTCCGTACTGAGCACGAGGATGGGTACGCGCAGGTTCTGAGATTCGCAGCCAACGCGAATCAAACGTCTGGCAGCGGTGCCAGACGACTGGAGGGACTTCCAGACGTCCGGGGTGACCATCGGACGTCTGGGAACTAGGTCAGACGCCCCCGCAGGCTTCTGGACGTCTGAGAGACTACGCAGGACAAGGTACCATCTGATCCCCATTTTTAAGGCATCTGGAAGAAGTTCTAGACGTCTTATTTTGCAGTGTTTCGTCGTTTTCGACCCGTTTAGGGCCTGTTCGGAGTCCATTTTTCGCGTTTCGAGTTGCGTGATTTTCGAAATTAAATCCTCTACTCGTCTACAGTAGTTGTATACTATTTTGAGAAACTCCTTGTATTCGATCCTTGTGATAGGACCCCGTTCCGTTGCAGTCTCGGGGGTTGCGGAGGTACGCAGGATTCCCGACCACGCCCCCAGTACGCTTGTTATAACCGGTAGAGTGGCTTTTAAGTTTATAGTATAATCTGTTAAATTATGGAACCATAAATAGAACCTAGGACATTGCATGAATCTTAGAAATGAGAAACTAGAATGAATGGTAGATCCTAGGGTGTTGCATGAATCCTAGGGCTGGAAAAACTAGATTGTATGATAGATCCTAGGATATGGCATGAATCCTAAGATGAGAAAACTAATGGCATATATGAATACTGCAGTCTTGGAAAATGTGGAAAGGAAATAATCGCTACCTGTAAATTGGTTTAACAGCTGCCTGTTATAAATAAATACACGTGATTGAGAATATGGGATGTATGAACGTGAAACTGGAAAGGTGAAACCTGAATGTGCTGAGTTAAAAGAGCTGGAACCCTACGGGGAATTAGGAGCAGAACTCCTGGAAGGTGAATGGAATATAATTGGGGAAGTGAGCTGGCCCTTGAGTACGGAGTACCAAGGAGAGCGACTGTCCCCCTATTTAGTGCAGAGCGGAGCCAGCCGCCCCAGGGACCCGAGGTTAGGTCTGGCCACTTTGTATCGACTTGCTGGCCCTCGTGTACACAGTACCGAGGAGAGGTACTAGTGTAGGGCGAGTACTAGCTACCCCACGGGCCCCGCGGTTCTGCTAGCTCATCTACACCGACTTGTTAGGCCCACTGGGCAAACCAGGGTAGTCAGGCGAGGGTGCGCGGACTGTGGAGGGGCAAGACCCCTGTTTGGTTACTGTGGAGGGGTTGGACCCCTGTTACTGAGAGGGCTCTGCCCTGTACTGGTTCCGTGCTGTGCTTTGGGCGCACCCGTTAACGGAAACGACTGACCGCGTGCCAGTGCGGGTTAGCTACCTGTGCGTTTATCGCGCGTGCCGTAGTTACCGTTACGCCTGTCCGTGACCTTGGGGTGGTTGACTGAGAGTAGGATCACCACGGGGGACTCTCCCGGCCAGGAGAGCACCACGTGCTACTTCTACTTTTTGGAAAAGACTGCAATCAAGATCGTTCCCACGAGGAACATTCGAGATCAAGTGAAGGATCTGAGAAATAAATGAAATCGTGAGACAATTGAAAGACGTAAATAAAGAAAGTAACAGAACATAACAGCTACTGTACACTCTACTGTTTCTTTTGTTATAGTTGCCACTCTAGTCAGCGTTTTGCTGACGTGTTACACTCGTTACCTTTCAGGACTAGGTGTTGAGCAGCCAGGGTTAGCGGCTACAAAGGACGCTCGGCCGAGTAGGGTCCAGTAGAGTTACCACTGTTCTCTTGTACCTCTTTTTGTTCCACTGTAGTGAGTAGTTCTTATTACTGCTGTACTTTTCTTTACCTGCAGTTCACATTATGTTATTAATATTGTTCTACTGTTGTGGTGGTATATACTGTAGTGGTTTTTTTCCTTACTGCTATATTTTCTTACTGTTAGTTATATTCATGCTGAATGTGGTTTATTTTACTGCTCTTTTTGTTACTTCCTCGTTAGACGACTAGGTCTTGGGATTAGTCGAGTTTATCCGGTTCTCGTATCTCGTAGGGACTCGGGAATCGGATCGTTACAGTTTTGGATTAAGATCTTAATTAATTTGATTTGATTCATGATTCACATAATTTAGAATATTTTGTAATTCTTTAATATATATATATATATTTTGTAAGAGATAAATCTAAATACTTAAAAAGACACTTAGTATAAAAATTTCAAAATAATTCCTTCCATTCCAAACGTTTCCCTCCTTGTTAGTTCCTTTACGTTGCTATAAGTTTAATGAAATAAACAATCTTGTATGGTATAATTTTTTAATTTTTTTTTGACAGATGTTAATGTTATTGTACTAATTGTCGGAAAATAAAAAACTTTAAATTTTGATTTTGAAGCCTTACTTTTAAAATTTTACATTAGTTAATAGGAAAAATTATGTATCATTAAATATATATATATATATATATATATTTATTTAAATTCAAACTAATCTAAAATTATATGAATTGAATTGAGGCAAAATCATGAAATAGATTAGATTCGATTGGAAATACCAAAATTGAATTCAAATTCGATCCGTGTACACCCTGCTAACCATTTCCACTACCATCTTGCTCATGCTATCTGCACTTTGATAACCTTATCTCTGCCCCCACCACCCATGGATGCACATTCCCACCACATCATTTGGTTTGGGCTTCCCCTTTTACCCTTTTGTTTTTTTTCTTTTAAATTATGTTAGGGATGCGCATGTATGTAGACACTTAGATGTCACTTGTTTGACATGGTTGAGGGACTGTTTGGAATAAGGAACCGACACAAAAATTTATCGTTTGGTTCTAAAATTTGAAATTATTTTACTTCAAAATTTAAAATTTAATTGATTAATTATTTGAGAGGAGTAATATAATTTTACTACTCCTCTCAGATAATTAATCTATGATAAGATATTTAATAACACACAGACTTTCTTCCTTCATGTAATAATTTTTCCGGGTCCTCCTACGTGAATCCTTGATGGTGGCTGGTCATCATGGGACCATATTTTTTTAAAAAAATATATATTTTCATTAAGAGAGAAATTAGATACAAAGAGAATGCACCACAGAGGTCAAAAGGCAGTTTGGTTGGTCGTGGTAGGTGATGGATGCTGATTTTCTCTTAACATTCTTAATTTTGCCTTGCCGTATACTTTCATCAAGGGACATTGTACTTGTTGCTTCTCCTTTGGTTCAATGATGGGAAGTTTTCGACGGGAAAAAGCATGTTCGGTCAAGTTTCATCATTTTATTGGATTTCATAAATAAGTTGGATCGACACAAAATAACTTAACAAAGCTAACAAATTAACTCCTTAAATGCCATTCTTCACTCCTCGTTCAATCCCTCCCTTTCCTTCTTGTCAGTCACCATTTTTACCAAAAGTTACAAGGACCTTTGATTTAACGCCATCTACCTTTCCTTTTCTCAAATATATGCAACAAGTACAATTGCTTTCGGTGATCTTAAACCTAGAAACAATTAATGAGGATATCAGAAAAAAAAAAAAAAAAAGAAGAAATCTCCAATCAAGGAAATAAGTAAGGGAGTTCACCATCCATCTTAGTACGTACCCTCAAACTTTGTATCTCAAAGCAAGTGGAAGTATCCAGGAGAAAATAATATAATAAGTTTAAGCTCTATTCCAAAGAAAATACACTAATTGTGGGCTTCAGTATGCGTTGTCCAAAGATGACAAATTCATAGCCATAGCAAAATCTCATACCCATAAATATTATTAACGTTCGTAGACACATCACCGTTTACTGCACTGTAAATTCCTAATACGAGTTCGAGTAATATTGAAATCTCATACCCTTTAACCTCCAATCCTAATGTCAACCAGAACCGCCATCCCAAATTAAAAATCCCATCAAGCCACTACATCCCTCCTATTACCTCCCTTTTGTATCTAGGGTCGATGTCAAGTTAATAAGTCAAGCTTAACTTGGTTTGAACTCAAGCACAACAAGGTTGACCTTGCTCAAATTTGACCAAGTTGGCTCAAGTTTGACTTATTTGACTTGAGATAGGTTTGTGTGTCAAAGAAATTCACTTATGACTTTCACTTAATTAGGAGACATTATCATACTTCAATGCATCGAGATTGAGATGATCACATAGGGATAGATGAGGAAGGTAGAATAAGGGTTTTGCCATACTTGCAATCAAGGAAGAAAGAGGACTGACGGTGGAGAGGGGGAAGGAGAGGCAGATGGGGAAGCAACAGGTAATCAATGCTTGTTGTGCATGGGGAGGAGGGAGGAGATGAGTGTGCATAGGATGTGAGGAGCGTCAGCCATCGAAGGTTAGGTGTCATGGAGTCATAGTAGACTTTGGAGACTTAAGACAGTAACTTTCCACGCACAACATTTTCAACCCATATGTACAAATACATCACATTTTGATATGTATAGGACACCTGTGATATAAAATTATTCATTTTTTAAAAAAGATGTGAGTAGAAAAACGTGTGTTGTAACGTGCACTCTCGTATAATAAAATATATTATTATATTTTAATTTTCAACTGTTGTATTTTAATTTTCTATCAGTTAAAAATAAATATACATCGATGTATCTTTATTTTCAATCGATTTTTTACTTATATAAATTAATTTTTCATTTGGAAGATAGTTTTTCATCTTTGGATTTAGAGTTTAGAATTTAGACCATAAATCTTAAACACAAAACACATAAATTAAAAATCATTTTTCATTTTTCAAGTAAAATTTCATTTTCTATCGATGAAAAATCAAAATATATTGATCGGTTGAAAATGAGAACATACTGATGTGTTTTAATTTTTCATAGTGAAAAATCAAAATACATTGGTTCAAAACTAAAGTACATTGATACATTTTATTGAGTGGTGGTATATATTACAAAATATACATTTCTTGATTTTTTTACTTTGAACAATAAGTATCAATTTAGAATCCTTGGATTTAGATCCAATGACCACATTCGATACCATCGATAAAGAGATTGGTATTTTCGTTTGAGGCTACTAAAGTGGTAGTTACAAAAAATACTTTACAAATACATGATTACAATGAATAAATAATTGCTCTTTCATTCCGTATTAAATATTACCAAATTGAATACACCTGTCTTTCCTATTAGTTGTTCTAAAAACTTTCTGTTACAAGTCATGTGAATATCGGTTACAAGAAGAGTGAATGCGCATTATAATTGGTTTGCGCAGACCTACCATGCATGGACCACAAGTAGTGCGTATACCTTTTATAAGTGTTGTGTGTAACTATTACAGTTGGTGTATATACTTGTTATAAGTATTATATGTCTAATATAATGCATACATACTACATGTACCATATATATCCATACCACAGCTATTGCATATACATCTATTATTTGTATTACATATACATGCTACATTAATATATGTACCTACACTTATTGTAAGTATTATACATACTATTAAAGTAGTTTATTTTTCTATTACAATCTAGTGTGTTGAAATATCAGCTACAACTTGTAGGGAAATGTATTATAGAATGTCTCGATAACCTGATACCAATCATGTCGTGAATAGCTTCCATGAGGTGGTGTGAGGACACGTTACAACTAGGACACAAACCTTTTACATATTATAATAGTATAATGTCACAGTCGAACCCTCCAATAGTCCCAGATTAGGTGGTTGAGTGGTATCCTGCAATCACCTCAGAATCTTTTCCTCGATTACTTTTATTAAAATATAGAATTATCATCTGCATTTTACAGAACTAAGGCATGCATGCAGTGTAAAATAAATTACGTACTCATTTGAGTTCTTAAAGACAGGAAAGAATATACTTCCTTAGTTCGCCTCTCACTACCACCTAGTTGGGTGTTGAAACCCATACATAGAAAAAATAGGAAATGAGCAAAAAGCTTAGAAAGGAAAAGAATAAACTAAATAAAGGATAATTACTGTATATACACTTACCTCCGATTCTTCTTACAATATTACCACATGGTTCGTGTCCTTTCCTTTGGCCATCACCATGCCTCTTTTATTTTAAGGCCCTTATCCTATCCCATTTAGTAATATTGCTCTATCATACACATGTATCTACCTTATTTCTACTGGTGCATTCCTTAAACCACATTCCTTGACTCAGGCTTGCATAGACATCTTAATACAATATATACAGGCCTCTCCGATTTACCACTCAAGTTTGTGGCATACTTAACTAATCACCCAACATACCTACCAAGTCTCTTACCATTCTACAATCCTAAGTTTTCCTATTGCTCACATCCAGGTACTTAGAAGACTAGCCATCTCAAACATGCATGGCTTATAGCTCTATCTCTACATTTCATAGGATTCCTTTCTATCATTCCAAAGCCATGGAAATCCATGCTCAACTCTAATTGATTATCCATATTGAGTGATGATAAGCTTTACCTAGGTAACCTTCCATGCACGGTTGTGGCACACCAACATCATTCACCAAGTAGAACTCTTAGGTTACTAATCATCATATGCTACTTGGGTAATTGACCACCACTCAAAACCTGATATACAAGTCATGGCTCATGGTTGATTTGGTAAATCACTCCTTTAGCCTCTTATCTTGATAAGTGTCAGGCTAAGAAACATATAAGAAAATAGCTTGTCGGGACCAGTGGGGTCTTGTTGCTTTCTCGATAATCCTCAACTATCAACTTCAAACTTTAACACCTCTACAAGAGGTCATTACCTTCAAATGAATATGGGTACCTACAAATTTGAGTGTTGATGCACCAACCGATCTTGTCAGACTAAGTGCTAGCTTTGAATTGTGGCTTAGCTAAGTGAATGAAGATTCATGCTCCATTATTCCACATAACCAATCATGAGTTGTGGGATTTCATCCCAAGTCAAAACATAATTCCTACCTTGGTACTTGTTATATAATTGTTTCCAAGATTTCTTCCTTGGAATTTGTGTTTACGATTCTTGAAGGTATCCCTCCCAAATTCATTAGCACCATGTTAATCTTTTTCCTAGGTTGTAGCATTCTAAGTTATCTATTTATAATGTTTATAACAAACAAACATCTTACGTTGGGTGTTTAACTAATCTCTTTGGGCCCCAAGCTCAAATTTATTTTTTATGAGCTCATAGTTTGATTTAAGTGTCCAAACAACTAGTTTGGTTGCCCAAATCTTCATCTTCAATCCTCAACCATGCCTCCAAGTTTAGGCACCCAATCGACCACTTTGGTCACCTAAACCTATAATCGAGTTAATCTTCGTGAAAAATCTAGTACAATTCTTCAATCTGTTCAACACAAGTTTACTTCTAATCTCTCTTTGAACTTCCATATTCTCTCTAATTAAGCCTACAATAGAATATAAGCCACAAATTCAAATCAAACTAAGAAAATAGATTCAATAAAACTTGTGAAACCCTACTCATCAAGAGTTTTCAAACTTAAACCCAATGGAGTGTGGCGTCTCTTCCTTATGGCGATGGTTCATTTTACCCCAACTACTTTGCTAGATTGTCTAGATCAACTTGAAGACACATTAGCCTTTAAATATTAACTATACAAGGGCATAAGCATAATTGGGTGTGCTTATAAGGGCAACCATGTCAAAATCTCTACTATTTCTAAGTCGCTTTCCTTGTTTAAATCCTTGACATGAATTTTCCGACTTCTGAAAGCTCTAGAATTGCAATCACAAGAGCCACATTTGCACTTCTGAAAAGTTCTAGGACAAAGTTAGTGCATCTTCGAATTTAAGATCACATCGAAAAATGAAATTGCAAGTTTTACTAGGTAATGGAGGTTTAAGATAGGATTACTCCAAGGATTCAATTGAGAACGATTAATCATGTAAATTATGGTGGTGTAAGAATGAGAAAGTAGAATTAACCAATCATATAAGAACACAAATTTTTTACTAGGTCTCACTGTAAAGGATGTATGTTTTAGAAGGAAATCTAACTTTCAAAGCACTTTGTAATGAGCGATTGCAAAGAGAATCTTATATACTAGTGATCTTAGCTCATACAGTAACCTTCGATACCTAGGAGCGTTGGGCATGTACTTGATTTATAGATGCTTTGCCATTTCTTTTGGACATTTAGTGTTTTATTTACAATGGAGATGATATTTAATTTTCATGATTTGATTTTCATCCGATGGATGAGGCATGCAATTCAAGGTTGATTCTTAGTATGAGGCTATTGACAGGTCACTTTGTCTTTGTTGCTAATATAGCAAGACTGTCAAGTTGCACACTAAAGACATGTAGAAGCATTACAAATAAATAACAAAAAAGGTATAAGTATGGAATCGTTTTGGATTGATTAAGTTGAACACCTTGCTTAATTTAATTTCTGTCTATTATTAGGTTGAACTATTATCATACTCAATCAGATTTTAGACTTATTATTTTCAAAATTGGGACTTAATTTTTGTATTTCTATGATAACTTATTGTAACAACCCGATTCTCGAGTCCCTACGAGACACGAGAACCGAACCGACTCGACTAATCCCAAGACCTAGTCGTCCAATGAGGAAGTAACCAAAAGAGCAGTAAAATAAACCACATTCAGCATGAATATAACTAGCAGTAACAAAAATACAGTAATAAGAAAAGGAACTACTACAGCATGTCCACCACAACAGTAAAACAATATTTATAACATAACATGAACTACAAGTAAAGAAAAGTACAGAGAGTAACAAGAACTACTCATTACAGTGGAACAAAAGGGGTACAAAAGAACTGCGGTAACTCTACTGGACCCTACTTGGCCCAGCGTCCTCTGCAGCCGCTGACCCTAGTTGCTCAACACCTGGTCCTGAAACGTAACGAGTGTAACACGTCAGCGAAACGCTGAGTAGAGTGACAACTAAAACTAAAGAAGCAGTAGAGTGTACATTAGCTGTTATATTTTGTTACTTTCTTTATTTACGTCTTTCTATTATCTCACGATTTATCTATTTCTCAGATCCTTCACTTGATCTCGGATGTTCCTCATGGGAACGATCTTGATTGCAGTCTTTTTCGAAAAGTAGAAGTAACACATGGTGCTCTCCTGGCCAGGAGAGTCCCCCGTGGTGATCCTACTCTTAGTCAACCACCCCAAGGTCACTGACAGACGTAACGGTGACTACGGCACGTGTGGTAAACGCACGGGTAGCTACCCCGCACTGGCACACAGTCAGTCGTTTCCGTTAATGGGTGCGCCCCAAAGCACAGCACAGAACCAGTATAGGGTAGAGCCCTCTCAGTAACAGGGGTCCAACCCCTCCACAATAACCAAACAGGGGCCTTGCCCCTCCACAGTCCGCGCACCCTCGCCTGACTACCCTGGTTTTCCCAGTGGGCCTAACAAGTCTGTGTAGGTGAGCTAGCAGGACCCCGGGGCCCGTGGGGTAGCTAGTATTCGCTCTACATTAGTAGCTCTCCTCGGTACTGTGTACACGAGGGCCAAAAAGTCGGTACAAAGTGGCCAGACCTAACCCTGGGTCCCTAGGGCGGCTGGCTCCGCTCTGCACTAAGCAGGTAACAGGTGCTTCCCCTGGTACTACGTACCCAAGAGACAACACACTTCCACGCCTTTTTTTCTCAGTTCCATTTCATTCTCTTTCCAGGAGTTCTACTCCTAATTCCCCGTAGGGTTCCAGCTCTTTTAACCCAGCACATTCAGGTTTCACCCCTTTCAGTTTCACGTTCATACAACTCATATTCTCAATCATGTTCATTTATTCATAACAGCCAGCTGTTAAATCAATTTACAGGTAGCTATTATTTCCTTTCCACCTTTTCCAAGACTGCAATATCTATATTCATATCACTAGTTTTCCAGTCCTAGTTTTCATGCCGTACCCTAGGATCTATCATTCAATCTGGTTTCTCATTCCTAGGATTCATGCAATGCCCTAGGTTCTATTAATTATTCTATAATTGTAACATATTATGTTAATAATTCTTAAAGCCACTCTACCAGCTACAACGGAAGTACTGGGGGCGTGGTCGAAAATCCCGTGCGCCTCTGCAACCCCCGAGACTGCAATAGAACGGGATCCTAACACAAGGATCAAACATAAGGAGTTTCTCAGAACAGTATATAATTACTGTAAACGAGTAGAGGATTTTATTCCGAAAAGAACGCAACTTGAAACGCGAAAAACGGACTCCGAACGGGCCCTAAACGGGTCGAAAATGACGAAACAGTCCAAAATCTGACATCTGAAACCTTTTCTAGACATCTTAAAAGGTGGTTCAGAGGATACCTTCGCTCTGTGTAATCCCTCAGACTTCCAGAAGTCTGCGGAGGCATCTGGCTTAGTTCCCAGGCGTCCGATGGTCATCCCGGACGTCTGGAAGTCCTTCCCGTCGTCTGACACTACGGCCAGACGTCCGATTCTCGTTGGATGGCGAGTCTTAGAACCTGCACGTATCCACTCCTCGCTCTCAGTACGACGGGTCGCAGAAACGGA
This sequence comes from Thalassia testudinum, assembly GCA_037157565.1. Classification (NCBI taxonomy): domain Eukaryota; kingdom Viridiplantae; phylum Streptophyta; class Magnoliopsida; order Alismatales; family Hydrocharitaceae; genus Thalassia; species Thalassia testudinum. Next base: position 16,915,893 of record JAZHRO010000039.1, read on the forward strand.
AGAAGGACGAAAATAACTTACTTGCCAGATGTCTGGACAGTCCTCAGATGTCTTCATCGTCGTCTGGTTGGAATCCCAGATGTCTGATTCTGGAAAAACTTCCAGAATCAGAGCTCGACTCGCTCTCCGCCCGCGACGCGCCTCGTCCGCCTGCTGCTCGAGCTGTAGCAGCCCTCCCGTGTCACTCCACGCCCGCTGCTCCCCCGCCAGCCGGCTCTAGCTGCCCCGGCAAGCTCGAGCCCTCACGGTCGAGCGTCTCCTCCCTCGCGGAACACCTCCTCCCGCAACTCGCCGCGGCTGCCGCTGCCGCCGCTCGCTCGCTCTCGCACCGGCTGGAAAAGGAGAAGAAGGGAGCGGAGGAGATGAGAGTGAGGGAGAGGGCGAGGGCCTTATAAGGCCGCGCGGGGAGAGAGAGAGAGAGAGAGAGAGAGAGAGAGAGCGCAGCACTGCGCCGGCAGGAGGAGAGAGGGAAAAAGAGGGCGTTCGCAGGTCTGTGCGTGCAGGCGTGCAGACGCAATCCTGCGTGCCGCAGAAATTAAAATCCCAGACGTCTGGGCCACCTCCCAGACGTCTTAAAAAGACGTCTTTAAACCGCGTTCGTAACACTTATGAACCGAATAAGCTATAATAGATTGCTATCTATTTGATTATAATTACACTTAAGATTTCATAGAGAAATTCATTAAATCAATTCTACTACCCATTGCATTAGGTTGAGGAATATGTTAATTGAGGATGGGTCTTAATTTGGAGTTAGCTCATCCCTATGGATTGCAACCCTTTGTCTTGTCTATTGTAGCACGTGTGCCACCTAAGGCATATATGTTCAAGGTTTTAAACTCTATCATGGCAACTAAACACAAGGGTTGCGCTTATTGAGAGACTTAACCAACACCTCAAGGATGAGTTGACGATAGCCACTCACCACTTGTGTTGTGTTCTCAAAGGCACCCCTCTCCTTCAAGTAGATTTGCAGCATGTCAAGCTCTGGTAAGGTTTTTCACTTTGCATCATATTAAATCACATGCTCCACTACTTATGCAGCCCTTGGTAACTCCTTTGAGTTTCGTTCTTGTCAACTTTCTCCCTTAGCAGGATACTTAACGTGTTAACTTACAACATTATATGGATTCATGGGCAACACCTAGTATCCATTGCTTACGACTATTTAAGAGGTTTATTTTCCTCTGAACCTCTATTTATATTCACTCTAATTATGCACACATATGAATTAAACGAGACTTGAGAATTTTTCCCTCGTTACTAAAGATATTAATTCTTCTCCTCTTATATTGCGAGTCTTTGAACATTGAGGGGAAGCAGACTGTCGCCTTCCCTATTCTAACTCCATACTTGGAGAGTTGGTGAACTTGTATTTTGTGAAGTGAAACTTATGTTAATTTTCATTTTTATTTACTTTGCAGATACGTGTTAATATCAGTTTCTGTTTACCTGAAACTAGTGTCAAAAACATGTCTAAAGAGTTATGAAATCGATATTTTGCTTGACATTCTTCCCAACCAGTGTTAGTATAATTAAGATGACTTTGAATAGATAAACTTGGGTTAAGTAAGTTGATTAATGGAGACTAATCTCTCAAATGAAACGTTAAGTAATCAAATATACTGACCCTTAATCGTACGTAAGATTATCGTTTCTTTTCCTCCCGGGGTTAAAAGGGGAAGGATGTCTCTAACTTTTCTCTACCACGAAAAAAATCCTTCCAGTTGAAGTGAGGAACCTTGGATCTTGATGTAAATTATACGAACTAAAATATTTTAATTAAGAGAGAGAAAAAGAGGGTGATCGTTGCACGATGACTCCACCGCATTATTGCTGGCAGCGTACATGTTCTCGGGGCTGAAACCATCATGTTCCAGTGAAGAAAACCACGTGACAGCCGGCATGAACAGCAAGAAGCAGGTCCCCCGTGGTGTGCTCCATCTTTTCATAACGGGGTTTCACGTAATTGTCGAAGAAAAAGGGACTGCACCACGCATCACATGCTTGCATGCACACACGTGTATATATGGTCACACAAAAAAGCCAACGATTGCTCGCACCTAAGATCTGTATTTTAAAGATGGACGCCTCAAACTTGCCACTTTTGACACCTAATCATACAATGCACCGACGTGACTCCTTGATACTTTACAAACATATACGAGCACGTTAAAGAATACGTATCCAAATCGAAAGGAGTAATAATATGCACAAGTTTAATTTTAAATCTTTTTTTAAATGTGTGTCATCCTTTGGTAAGGGGAGGGGTTGAAAAAAATTCTGAAAAAATAACATAGGTAGGTTATTTCTCAACTAAAAGTGAAGCTTTCAATGTACCCTAAAAAGGTGCATTTTTAAAGATCGGGAACTTTAAGTCGATGAAAGTGATGGTACGACATTTATGAATTTTGACTGAAATTTGTTCGCAGTCAATATCATTTCTCCGACCCTAATTTGAACTCTCCCTCGTTCTCCCAAGTTCCAACCACATCCTCCCAACCGTACATCTCTCGACAAGACGACAGCTGGAAGAAGCTATATTAAAGACACCAAGTGCATTAATTGCAGATATTAGTTACGGATTATTTCATTCATTGTTCCGTTCAACGGGGTCAAAACACGTACTCTGACAATATTCGAGGTGAAAAAAACGGATGCTTTCAAACAGCTAATGCAAGATATCATAATCCACGATCATTTACCTTCTTTCTTTCTATGTTTCTTTCTTCTTTAACTCGATCAGTTACTTCCCTGGTGCCTAATTTAGCAAGTGCAGGGATCTTGAGTAAAAACTGAGAATAATCTTGCCATGTACAATGTGGTCAAGGGTAGTGGGGAGCCAACGGTGCTAATGTAAATAGATTGATCGGCATGGGTCTCAATCGCTACCGATAAATTCTTATTTGTGTTTACTTAATAGAGTTAAGAATAAATATTAACATGTAATGTGAAAAAAAAAAAAAGTAGTATTTACTTGATTTTAGAGGTTAGAATGAAGGATAAGGTGATAAAAGATATCATTGTCCCTAAAAATGATAAGTATATTAGTTGGTAAATTATTTTTTATATTAAACAAATATAATATAAATTCATTGATGAATTATTTTTTATATAATATTATTGATAATATTTTAAATATCACCGATGATATTTCAAATATTATAATATATACTTATTTCAATAGTCACTAATGAGTTTATAATAATAAAATATGACTATTTGTTTGATTAGTTATATCATTATAGTTTAAGTTTACATTGAAATAAAGTTAATTGTTTAATTATGTATTAACTATATTAAAAAGGCTATTAACTTAAATATGTTAACCTACCGAACATGGTGAGAGAAAAGATGAGACGAGAACGATTGTTGAGATGATGAGGGAGAAAACATGACTTGGAAAGGAAGATTATCTCAACTTGTCGTCAATCCTGAACTTGCTTATCTTGGATTACAAAGGCAAGGCGAGATTGGGTTGATTAAGGATGTAAGTTTTGGTAAATTCAATCCGAATCTAATTCAACCCGATCTGAAGAGAATAGATATTGTGCTTGGATATGGATTTTATCTAAAAAAATTCAATTGGATATGAGTTTGAATATATACCTAATTGATTACCAGATTCGAGTACCTGAATAAAATCCCCATTTACATAAAATCTATAAGTCCTACCCTAAGTCTTTCATTCCCCTAGCTCTAATCTCTCCTATAAGTCCATCTCTGATTTTAAAAGTTGGAAGTACTTCTGAAACTTTTATTGAACATTTATTTTAGAGATAGAAATCTTTTATTTAAAATATGCTTGCAATTTATTTTTGATATATTCCCTTTGAAATTCTTTTTTATAACAATTATAATAAGAATCACTAATATTGAAGTAACTTAAACTCTTAATTTTTAACTTGTTAAAAATAAAAAATTAATTAATTATGTTATAATTTTTTTTTTCTTCTTTAACTTTAATTTTGATACAATCTGATTGTAAGATCAATTTATAAATGAATACTTGATAAGTAAATGAACACTCGATGGGTAGATGAACATAGGCATGCATTTAAATTTTTACACCTGATAGATAAATTGTTAAGATATGAATTTTATAAATGGATACGAATATAAGTTTATCCAAACTCGATATCCCTAAGGTTGACTCCTATTGTAAATAGAGGTTAACTTCTAAAAAGAGAGATTCACCTCTATCATAAATTAGATCTAAGAGCCACGGTACTCCAATAGCAGAAAGTTGACTCCATGTTTTTGGACCTTCGAGGTATATCTCCCTCGATCCTTGTTACTTCACTGGGCCCTTGGAGAGCTTTAATAAAAAATTAAACTCGGCATCTATCTTACCCGAAACCGAAGTCATTAAGTTACATAACACATCCAAGTGGTAGGCTACTAACCTTCAAAATTTGCTTCTGTCAACTCTTCAAATCAAAGTCATTTTGTCGAGGACAGGGATAAACAGAGCTGCCAAATCTATGCAACATGACAACGCTTCTGGGAGAACAAATTCCATGGATGGCCGTTGAGAGTCCTGACTAGACTCGAACGTGAACAAAGCAATCTTTTAGATAAAGGGAGTGGAGGACTGACTTCTCATTCAGGAAAAATATGCAGCACTTGCAAGCTGAGTGCATTTCACAATTACGCATAGCACAAAAGGTTACTAAAAAAGGGTTGTTGGATCTCTGGAGGGGGCCTATTTGTGTAATGGGTGGGCTAGCACATGAAGACCATGTATAAAGCTCGTGTAAGGCTTCCTGTGGACATGATAAAGAAACACCAAAGGTAACCTGCATGCTCCAAGTCTTTAAGCACGTAGACCAAATGTTTTATGGAACGACACAAAATTTCTGCAGTTAATGGTCTGCTTTGCTTTATATGATACAAATATATATTATAAATTATCTGCATACATATACAACAGAAATTGATTATACATCATCTGCCTAGAAATATTATTTCAAACACAACTGGACTCAGCTGTTATGATACTGAATACAGAAATGAAAAATGAGGTTGTTCACACGTTGTCTGACAGCTCAACATACCTTCTGCGTTCTGCGAGACACTACCCCTGATTACTTCTCTCTCATGAGCTCTAATAATAACAGTGCTTTGGCTTTGTTCTGCAAAATGTGTTTTCCTCATTTGATGCCTTTTTTTTTTAATGTATGGGAATACTCGGAGAAAGTGCACCGATTGCTTCAGATGCAGTAGGAGAATGAATACATGATAGAATTCTGGCTCTGACCTCCAGAACCTGAAAATGGCACAAATTTGTATGGATATTCATAATAACAAATCGACATATCAAGGATGTCAACATCAACATATTATCTTTTTATGAATAAATTGATTGATGCAAATCCAATTTCAATCAACTTATTAGATCCGGATCGGGCAGATTCTGTCAAGGTGGACCAGACAAAATTGGTTCAGGTAGGTATCGGCTTATCCAGATTAGAATTTTCTGATTCACTGGCTGGTTAAAACTAGAGAACTTTGACTAATCATGCATGCTTGATTGTCTTGACTTTTTATAAGTGGTAAAAGTGAAAAGTTTGATTTGAGCTTATGTAACTCATGATTTTGAGGTTCTTATGGAGAAAAGTACCTTGAAAAGTAGAAGTGATCGCATCTTGAATTGTGTGAGATCAAGCGTTCTCAGTTTTAGAGACTTCTTTAATACAGACTCCAGCTTATGGTACTCCAACTAAGGATATAACAAGGCAGTTTTCTGCATAATTATCGTTGGTTTGGACAATAAGCAGGCTGTACAGGGAGTGCAACAAGATGATAAAAAATAAGAAACTGTTGGCAGTTGACTACCGGTTTCCAGTGTTCAATCAATGTGGTCAGCATGGGAAAAGTCAAACAAGCTGATGGCGGCAGGTAGCTAATGAGTCAAAAATAGGCCGAGTGAAAGAATCAGACTAACTTTCTAGCAATCTTGTAATGACTCCTAGCCCTAGGCCCTAGTGTATCTATAGGCTAAAGATAGAGAAGTTATTTCCAAGGGAGATGAGAAGTTACAGGTTAGTTTCAAGGGAAACAAACATTTTCCTTTGATTAATGTAAAGCTACAAAAAACATAAGTATAAACCATCACTAGCAATATTATAGGCAAACTTAAAAGAATTATATGTACCCAAAAGCATAATAGTTCATCCATTCTCTTTTCTAAAGCCCCGTTTACAATGACCATTGTAGACCACTCATTTGGGTGGGAATTATGCATGAGGGTCTCCACCATGCAAAATTTCAGGCATGCATCCCTTGATGCATGTGATGCAACTGCGAGGTTGCGTTTTCTTGTCTTTCTATTTTTGCCATTTGGGGGGGGGGGGGGGGTGTGGTGTTGTGTTGTTTGCAGTGGGAGGAGGTCCTGAATGTTCTGTCTCTCTCTCTCTCTCTCTCCCTCCATACAAAAATATAACTTGTGAAGGAACAAGCAGGAAGCTTCAAGAAAAAAAATCCTGCTAGCTAGCTCTATATAGAGGACTAGAATTAGAGGCTTCGACCAGTAATATCTAATGACAGATCAATGTCATCATCACCAACCAAAAAAATTATTGTAAACAAAATAGAAAACTGTTGACTGCCAACAATAGAAAAGGAACAATTGCACAGGCATTCAGACAATTAGACATGCTTCCTGATATAAAAATAAAGATTATCCAAGGACAAAAGCTGACAGGAGTGAGAAGGCAATTATTCTAGAGGTCATTATGGTATCAAGATACTTGTAAGTTATCTGATTCAGATACAATCTACCAGCTGGCACTAATCTCTGACACCGTACATGTTTGGTTGCATGTTAACTACTACTACTACTTCCTCCTCCTCCTCCTCCTCCTCCTCCCGAAAAGATTGCATGTTAACTTTTAAATTGGATGATTTTCCAGGATAAGTGGAAAGGTGTTTAGTAACTTTCATTAGGTGGTTCTCTGAAAAGAAAAAAGTTTCATTAGGTAGTAGGATAAGTGTTTAAGTTAGATGTAATAGGTAAGTTGTATAGTGTAGATAAAGAGTAATAATCTTTGTTTAACATTTGATATTAGGTTGATCTTTTTATTGTTTCGTAGAATATGGTGACAAGTAGTAGCTTAGATGTGATAACTGAGTTGCTGTGTTCTAGGTGGGGGAAGTGGGAATTGTAATTTATTTAGTTTATATTTTTTTGATGAGATTTATTTATTTTATATTTGATGTTGGATTGGTTTTCTCCCCATAGGAATTGTGGCACACTGAGAATTGTGGAGGCCACATAGATCTCGCACTTAATAAAAGGCAACTGTAGTGAGAACTGAGAACCCACCAAGAGAGGATAGTCTAGGGATTAAGCTGGCATGAAAGACAACTTGAGGCCACTGGAAAAGATTATCAGTCACAAGTCATCTGAGAGTCGAGGCAAATGAAAAACCTAACTAATAGATACACCATGATACCTGGAGTTTGAAAAGCTTCAATCCACGTCCTTTATAATGCACCAAATCCCATCAAGGATTGATCATGATTTAGTAAATGCTATCAAATGCATAAAGTCAATTCTATAAGAAATAAGGGCGTTATGACAAAGAAGCAAGTAAGCTATTTGACTGACATGAAGGATGAGGATCCATTTTAGAATCACCTGAAATACTGCAAAGTTCAAAGTAAATAATCATTCCTCCAGTGCCAACAGTGCATCCCAATGAAGTTTTAGTGCATCACATGCCTTGGTAGATGAAAGAGCTTCTATTATGCTATGTTCTTTGGAAGAATGCTCGGTGACAATTTTCAGCTTCAACAATGTTTCGATGGCATTTTCAATAGGCATGTCAACCTGCATGTAGAAGATGATAGAAGTACATAGAGATAGAGGGAGCAAAAAAGGTGAGAAAGTGATGCTTGGTGATTACCTTTGTCTTAAACTTGGTATACAGGAATCTTTCACATGCATCCTTGGTACTTTTACGGCAGTGTGCCTGTTCCAGAATTCAAAAGAAACGCCAGTTATAGCATAATGTATTAGATCAACACAATTGTTTCAAATTGTAAGTTGATGCCACCAAATGGAAAAGTTGAGTATGCTCTGCTGAAAAAAAGTTGAAGCAATCAGATAAGTGCATCACCTACTTTTCAAACATTTTAACCTTTGGGCAATGAACTACACCATTAACAAAGTATATTGGAATTTTATGATAAATATTCATTCAATTCTAATAGCAAAATGATATTGGCTGGAATAACTTGAACTTATCCCAGATATCTTTTTTTTTGAATAGGCATCCCCAAGTAACTGTAACAATTTTCTTAATAAAGTTGGTCCAAGTGAAATTATGCCAAACGGAATGTATTGCAGAAAAACAAGAGACAGAAAGGAATAGGCAGACATGGACAACTGTCTACTGCATTTGATTTTTCTTTGGTTGGGGGGTGGTGGTAGGACTTTTATGATGCCGGTGTGAACTCCCGTGTCTGTATCTCACAGTCACAGGCATAAATGTAGGAGACATACTGAAACGGGAATGCAAATATAGATGCAAGGAATCACATCAAAAGAGTATTTGGTTTATGTTATAGTGACTCACAAGAAGGCTCAATGGGGAGCAAGTCAATCCAGTAAAGTGACAATAGAAAAAGGTAATGGTAATTTCTTGAGTCATGATTTTGGACAAGGTGCATCTTTCTTTCTTCCATGCTTAACTTTTTCCTCCATTGATGTTAGGATCAGCCATGGTCTTTACAACTTCCATAAATAGTATGGGTGAATTCATAATCATTGTTGCTTCAAAAAAAGCATGCACAAAAGGTCATAGCTGTAAAGAGGTGGTCATGGACTCGTGGTGAAGACAGAAGGTCCAACACATGGACTATTTTTAAAGGTGAAGTATGATCTAAAACTGAAGTCGCTTGACACACTTTGACCTCTCTGTCGACGGGTGTCCTTTTGCTTAAGTTGCACAGTTTCTCTTTGGTTGGAAATGGGATCTTGGTCTGATCACTTGCATAGACCAAGTTACTACTATGATTATTAGCCTCGATGCCTTTCCTGGTAACCCTACTAATGGAGGTCGATGTCACCATCAAGGGTCAGTGATGCAACTGAATTATGTTTGATATGGGAAGTGTAGAGGCGACCATAAAGGAATCTAGATCAGAAGATGTTTTGAGTAAACTGTACAAGCAATCCATTCATGCCACAAGAGTCTCACAAGGCATCCTAGCAACAAGCAAAGCTAGTCCTAGGCTACTTGACAGGATCCAACACCCCTAATAACTCCCATTGTGATGTATCAATGCACATGAACCTCTCTTGAACAGTGCGAAGAGAAGATGGAGTGGAGGAGTGGAGAGGAGATAGCTCGTGATTGGGATTGCATGAGTTAAGACTTGATGTTCCTTTGGGCTCCACCTCTTCCTTTCTATATGTGAGAGTTTAAATAAAATGCCACATGACGTGGTTGGTGAGTTGGCATGGAAGTCCACACATGGGTATGTGTGTGTATAAAGTTGGTGTGAGTTGTGTTGCCTTGTGTGGCAAGTTTGGTTAAGGAGATATTTTGGTGTGGCTTTGTTGTCAGGTTTAGTCTTTTAGGAAAGTTGTTTTGAGTCCTATTAGGATTAGGAATATTTGAGTCCTATTTTTTTATTTAATCAATTTGTTAAAGGTATTGGATCTCTTTAAATAGAGACCAACACCTCTTGTTTTTTCCTTGAGTTCCATAATAATAAAATATCCCCATCTCTAATGTGGATTCCTCTCCCACATCTCCTCTCCACACCAACTCCCTCTCTCTCCCTCACGCTAACCTTCTCCACCTCTCGTTGTGCATGTAGACTCTTCCCAAGAGGAAGAGAACTCCAACCCGATTCTTCACACTATATAATGAAAGAAGTGTTGCTCACAAAATGATAAAAGGACCCATAAAATGGCATTTACAAAATAGCGAATGGTTGAATCAAGTTTTGATCCATGTGGTGATCAAATTGCTCCATCCAATAGTTGGTTTCCTTTTCTATGGGCCTAACTTGGGGATGAGATAGTCAGAGAAAATGACAAGTTTTATTTCTTAAATGAAACCCTATACCTTTTTATATAGGAAGAGGTGTTGAAAAAATTACAGTATAAGTCTAATAGGATAAAACACATGACATAATAGTCTAAAACAATAATTAGAGAGCTTTGCCAACACTCCCTCTCAGCATATATATCAATTATGCTCAGCTTGGAGCAACATTTATCAAATGCGGATCTTGGAAGAGGCTTCATGAATATATCTGCAACCTGATCTTTAAAAGGTACAAATGTAATGTAAATAACTCCACGTTGTATCAAGTCTCTAATATAATGGCAATCAACCTCAATATGCTTCGTCTGTTCATAGAACATTAAGTTGTTTGCAATGTATGTAGCAATGAGATTATTACACTTCATCTTCATTGATCCCTCTACCTGGACAAGGAGATCATGTAGCACTGATCTAATCTAGATCATCTCTGTAGCTATCTGAGCCATAACCCAGTATTCAGACTCTGCACTAGACCTGGATACCACCTGCTACTTCTTGCTCTTCCATGTCACTAGATTTCCTACCACATAAGTGCAGAACCCAGTTGTTGACTTCCTATCTGCCATGCACCCTGCATAGAATAGCCAACAATACTCATAGGTGTGCCCTTCTGAAATAAGATACTTCTGCCAGGTGTTTTCTTCACGTATCTAAGCACCTACATAGTAGCATGCCAATGCTGCTTGGTTGGTCTGTCCATGAACTGGCTGAGCTTCTCCATTGCAAGGGAAAGATCAAGACATGTAATAGTAAGATACAAAAGCTTATCAACTAACTGTCTATAAGATCTGTTATCTACAGGTGGAGACTCTGCATCATAGTGGTGTCCTTTGGGATCCATAGGTATATTAGCAGGTTTGAACGCCATCATTCCTGTCTCCTACAAGACATCAAGGGCATATTTGCGCTGACTGAGAACAATGCCCTCTCTGTTGTACACCACTTCAATGCCAAGAAAGTATCTGAGCTCATTCAGATCCTTCATCACAAAGGCTTCAGCAAGCTTCCTTTTCACCTCTGCTATCCCAGCAATGTCATCTCCAGTAAGGATTAAGTCATTCACATAAACAAGAAGTACAACCACTCCCCCTTTGCTTTTCCTGACAAACAATGAGTGATCAACAGAAGACCTTACAAGTCCTATGATCTGTACCTCCTCTGAGAGTCTCTAGAACCAAACTCTCGGACTCTGCTTCAAGCCATAGATGGCTTTCTTCGGTCTACATACACACTCTCCCTGAGTCTCAAACCCCGAGAGTTGCATATAGACCTCCTCTTGAAAATCTCCATACAAGAACGCGTTATTCACATCAAACTGATGGAGATGCCAGTCGTAGTGAGCAGCTATAGACATCAAAATCCAGTTAGTAGACAATCAAGCTACAGGCGAGAAGGTACTAAAGAAATCTATCCCATACGCTTGGGTAAATCCCTTTGCCACCAGTCTCACCTTATAGCGAGATATCATGCCATCTGGGTTGTACTTAATAGCAAAGACCCAACAACACCCCATCGTTTTGGCGTGAGAAGGCAACGTGGTCAAGTCCCATGTCCCTCTGGAGCGTACAGTAGCCATCTCATCCTCTATGGCTTGACGCCATTTTGGATCTAGCATAGCCTACTGATGGGATGTAGGAACCTGTTGAAATTGTACTAGAGGGGGGGTGAATAGTGAATTTAGAAAATATTATAAGACAAAAATACAATCACAAAAAGAGGCACAAGATTTTTACGTGGAAACCCAAAACAGGTGAAGACCACCACCTAAGTCAATCCCTTAACTTAGGATTTTCGATCACAAAGTGATCAATCCACTAACCACACTACTTAAACGAGGGTAGTGTACCTCAATTACAAATCCCACCTCCGATCCATAAACGGAGGTTTCTTTCTTCACAATGAAGAGACAGGGGCCCGGCAGGCTGGATACCCAAACTACAATAATAGAATAAGAATGAAATAACACCTATAGAACACCCCAAAATATTAATGACTTCCATATCTATTAAGCATAAAAAGAACTCCCTGAGAATCAGCAGAAGGAAGTACACCGGGAGTACTGGTTTGCCCTTTAATTAGAGTGTTGGCACAGCACAAGGGCAATAGGAAGTAAAGGGTAGTGAGCAAATGATTTTCTAAGGAAATTGAATCTCAAGAGGTGTGTGTTGCCTAAGATGGGTTGTAGTCTATTTATAGGCAAGTTTGGAACCTTCAAGAAGGCTTGGGAGAGGTTTCCTAGCCGTTGGAGGCAAGTCCCAAGAGATTGGGACGAAATTCAACACAAATCAAAGCAATCATGAATCTGACAGCAATATCAGACGTCTAATTTTCGGTTCAAACGTCTTATAAGACGTCTGATTACAATTATGGACGTCTGATTCTATTAGCCAGGCTTACTGTTTTTATTTGATTGAAATAGGGACGTCTGATATATTCATATAAGACGTCTGATAAAAATATTGGACGTCTAATTATAAGTGGATTCGTCCTTGTTTTGATCAGATCCAAATAGAGTTCTAGATTTTAAGGAACAGACGTCAGTCTGGACGTCTACCAGATTTCCTAGACGTCTGGAAGAATAATAAGGACATGCCTCAGTAATCTAAGAGTTGATCTTTGGTTTCTAATAAGATTTACATAGAAATAAATGGGCAACGATCCATTGATAGATATCTGGAAATATGTCCAGATGTCTAAAAGTGTATTTGCCCGTTATAACACAAAGAAAAAGGGCACTTGAGTCTAACGGTTGGTTTAAGGACGTCCAAGCTATGTATTTGACGTCTGGATAAGGCTATGGACGCCTGATAGAATGTTGCTTCGACTGATGCCTAAGAGGTTAGAATGTAAACGCAATGCTATAGGCAGTTAGATGTTTAAAAGAATGATTAGACGTCTTAAAGTTGAAAATCAGACGGCTGACAGTTATGGATGTCTGATTTGTGTCTTAGTATTAGGTTTTTGTTTCTAATTTAACCTAAGTGTAGAGAGCCTAAGTTATTTATAGGTTATGTTTGGGGGCTCTTTACAACACCTCTAGACTCAAATAAAATAAAGATTACAACCTTTGAAAGTTTACATAAAAAGCCTATGACCTATGACAACACTTATGCTAAACTAGTCTTCATGCTTTTAATCCTTCGACTTGGAAAATTCCATAAAACCTACAATTGTGTTATTACAGAGAAAAATTTGCTATGCTTATGCTTTATCTCTTTTTCTTTACTTTGTAAAATCATCAAAATATTATTTATGAGGGGTTGAACTAACACCTGTGTCTCAGACAGAGCAACTGTGAAGGTAGCAAATGAACTGCTAAGATTGGCAGTAGAGGTTATCCCTGCAGTATAGTAATGGGCACAACTACGATGAGCTTTCTGAATAGCAATTGGAAGGTCATGATCCATACCTAACATATACAAGCACCACTAGGACAACTTACATCAGTATCAACCCATACCTAACCAGGGGAGGAGACAAGTGACTGAGGTGGTGGGGGGGTGTGTTTTACTCGCCATGCATGCTGTTTATATGTTACAGGTAACCTGTAGACCTAAGTGATCTTAGCCTTTTGCTTTATGGAAGTTTCTTTAGCAGTGGTATCCTCACCATGAGTGACAGGAATATGTTCCAAAGGAACTGGTGGAACAGGCATAAGAGTTGAGCCTCTTTCAAATGCCACCTAATGACAATTTGTAAAGAAATATGGAATAGGCTCATGAAATGTAACATTTGCAGTTACATAACGCTTTTTGCCTCAGGGGTCATAACATCTGTATCTTTTATGGGTGCTACTGTAATCCAGAAAAACACACTTCACTGCTCTTGGGGCCAACTTGTCCCTGCTAGGTCCTAGAAGGTGAACAAAGGCTACACAACCAAATACTCGAGGTGGTACAGTAAATAAATCATTCTTAGGATAAAGGACCTGCCACGGAACTTGTTCCTGTATAACTGAGTTGGGCAACTTGTTAATCAAATAACATGCAGTTAACACTACATCTCCCCAGTATACCTGTGACACATTATGCTGTATCAGTAGTGTTTTGGCCACATCGACACATAATGGTGTTTTCTTTCCACTACATTCTGCTACAAGGTATGGGGCATGATGTCTGGTGCATAATTCCAAGTGATCTATGAAAGGCTACTAACTTAACCGTACAGAACTCTAAAGCATTATCAGATCATACAATTTTCACAATGGTAAAAAAATGAGTCTATTTCCAAAATAAATGTTTTAATCACATACCCAACCTTAGTTTATTCTTCAAAAGAAATAGTCTATAACCAAGTTTGTCTGATACTCTACTAGAACCCCATACATCCATATGAAGTAAATAAAAAATAACAACAGAACTATGAGAGGAACTGGAAGGAAAACTAGTTCTGTGATGCTTTCCCAGTTGGCATGCATCACACAATCTCGGTAGCAGGCGATATGTGAGGGATGACGCGTCGAAGCTTGTCCAGTGAAGGGTGTCCAAGACGACGATGCCACTGTAGAGTTGTACCAGCATTAAAAGCAACATTGCCCTGACACAGCAGCAAATGGAGTCTGAATTAGGCGATACACACCCCTCTCCTCATATTCGCCACCAATCATCCTCCTCGTGAGCTTGTCCTGAAAAATACAGCCCAATTCATCAAATATAGTGTGACAATGTAGGCCATTTGTAATTCTACGGACAGAAGCTTAATCGAAAATTCTGAAACATAAAGAACATTAGGCAGAATCAATGCAAGAGTCACAGCCACATCTCCTCTGCCATGAACTCGACATTGCCTGCCATCTACCACCTGCACAGATCTACCTGAGGGGACATCTTAAACTTGTCTGAAACACGTCTCATCACCACTGAGATGCTGAGCCGCACCTAAATCCACCAGCCACAAGGTACTGTCAGAGTTACCAGTACCAGATCTATAAGTAGGAGTTATACCTGAGGAGGCTAAAGTAGCAGTATCAGCAGTAGTAGTGGTCTCCTGAGTCAATTGGGAGAGGCGCTGCACAACAATATCATAATCAACATGGGATACCATATCACTCACCTCCTCTAAAGAAACAACTTAGTTGACCATGGGAGGTTGACCATGCTTCGTCTAGCAAGAGGCCTTTGAATGGCCAATCTTCCCACAATGCGAGCAAATGGTGTGGGGTCTGCCACTCGTACCCCAACCACCACGTCCTCTCCCCTTGGTAAATGGAACACCTCGTCCTCCATGTGCAGCAACAACAAGTACAGGAGTTTATCCAACCTCTAACATGGATGGCTTAACCACCACCCTACTTACATGACTGTAAGCTTCCTCAAGTGATGGAAGCTCAGCTAGAGTCAGGATCTGGGACCTCGCAGCCTCATAATCTGGTCCAAGTCCATCAAGAAATTGGAGGACATCATACTCCTTGTGTGCCTTCTAAGTGGCATAAGTGCAGACAGGATGATAAGCATTGTACTTCTCAAGGAGCCCCTTCAGAGTGGCATAGTACTGAGAAAGCGACTGACCCTCTTGTTTGAGACCACCAATATCATGGTGAATCTCAAACACCTTGCTGAAATTCTTCTCGTGAGAGTACGTGTCACGTAGAGAATCCCACATCTCCTTAGCCGTCTTGTAGTACATAATCCCATCACCAATCTGAGGCTCCACTGAATTCATGATCCAAGCACAGACCATTGAATTATCTTTCTTCCATGTAGCATTCTTCCCTATCTTATCTTGTTGCTCCAACTCCAACAAAATATGTTCATAATCATGTCCCTCGACAGTCATGAGGAACATCTGAGACCATCTGGCATAATTGGCCTCATTCAACTTGGCGATAGGAACAAAGAAAGGAGATTTGTAACTCCCATTATCCATAGTGGTACCCGATGACACCTTCGAAGAGCCTGAAAAGGCCATCGTGCCTTAGGACTGCCACAATATATCACACAGATCTGAAATCAATATTCAGATTTGAGAATCTCAAAATAAGAGGAAAAATGATCTCTTGAACATGAGATCTAAGATCTAAAGACCCTAGATAACATTCCAAGAGTCACATGCACCCCTTAAATCACGGCTTAATGCATGCGAGGGTACGGGGAAGACCTTAACAACGCTTCACGAGGTGCTACTCCCCCTTTTCAACGAGAACATCACGCCACCAACCACCACTACTTGCTACACAGGGTAGGCAACGGTGCTGGAGAGGAGGTGGCAGTGCTCTGTCCTCGGCAAAGGGGCAGCAACGGCTCGAGAAGGCACTGGCGGAGCCTTAGCAGGCGCTGGCAGAGCCCTAGGAGGAACTGGTGGAGCCCAAGGCGGCGTTGGCGACGGTCTACAGCAGGGTTGCGGAGCCCTGTCAGTCAGGCGATGGCCTGACGAAGTAGGTAGACTGACAGCAGAGGCCGATGGCGCGTGTCCGTAGCGACGGTGGCCCAAGCGGTGATCTGTGATCGGTAGAGGCCAGTAGACCGTTGGTGGAGGCTCCTCTGGGTGCTTTTAAGAGAGATTAGGGTTTTGGTGGAAGGTTACGGAGGCTTGGGGTGGGATACCGGAGCGTCGATCTAGGATCACCGCTCTGATACCAAGTCAGAGAAAATGACAAGTCTCATTTCTCAAATGAAATCCTACACCTCTTTATATAGGAAGAGGTGTTGGGAAAATTACAGCATAAGTCTAATATGACAAAACACATGACGTAACAGTCAGTCCAAAAATAGTAAACAAACTAGAAAACTAGAGTGCTCTACCAATAGAGATAGCTTGAGGCATCTGTTGGCCCTTATCATTTGTCTCTACACTCCTATTCAGGCTAGCTACAAGAGTAATCTTCAAATCAATTTACAC
The DNA here is from genome assembly GCA_037157565.1 of Thalassia testudinum. Taxonomy (NCBI): domain Eukaryota; kingdom Viridiplantae; phylum Streptophyta; class Magnoliopsida; order Alismatales; family Hydrocharitaceae; genus Thalassia; species Thalassia testudinum. The sequence goes on from JAZHRO010000039.1 coordinate 16,932,794, forward strand.
AAGTCATCAATATTTATCTTCAATAACCGCTCCCAAGTTAACAAGGCACTAGGCCAATTGAAAGTCTTAGATGGCAAATTGAGTGAGTCAGAGAAGCATTGGATGTACAAATAATGTGAAATTGAGGAAGTTGACAAGGCACTCGGTTGGCATATGCCCAAGAAAATGGGAATTGTACATGCAAATCACACAAATGAAAAAGTGTGGAGAAACATGTATCTGAAAATATCATAATTCTATTTGAACTTCTTTTATTGAGAAGAAAAAGGAGGGTTAACAAAGGTTGTTAACCCCTCCATTCATTAATCAATTCGAACTGCTATTTGTGAATCATTGAGAAAACTATTGAATATGTACAATTCGCTCATGCCCAAGTCACACATTGCTTGAGAGATGTTAAGCACGTAGGAGGCCCTGTTGATGTTCCTAGGAGAGTTGCAACTCTAGAGGAGGTAGTTGAGTAATCTTGAGATCGTAGGAACTGTATAGTTGCTTAGACTTTAGGAAGCACTAAATGCTTGAGAGTGGAGACAAATGAGATCTTTGAGCCTTGGCATATGGTTGCACCTTAGTTAGCTAGCAAGCTGATCTGGGATAGAATGCTATATGGAAAATTCATGAAAATTATTGTATTCTCAAAATGGACAAAAAGCTTAAAGAGCACACTATAATTGTCCAAAATTCAAGATGAGTAGTGCCTTAAAGAATTCATAATCATTTAGTGATACACTTAGGTCTTGTTTGGTAGAGATTTAAAGGGAAATTTTATCCTATGTGTCAAGGCTAAAGTGCCCAGTGCATGAATAGTGAAAAAATTTTATTCCTCACCTATCACATCTACCATCGTCCATCACATCTACCTCTCACCAATCATATCTACCCCTACTAACTCGCTCTTACCCATCACTTCCACCTATTACATCTATCCTACTAACCCACTCCCAATACAAATAAAAATAAAAATTAATAATAACATATCAACTCAACTATCACATCCACACACACTAACCCTCCTCTTACCCATCCACTTATTCCTCCTTAAAACTTTCTAAATTTTACCCAGTCTCAAACTTTAAACCTCTACCAAATAGGGCCTTAGGCTCTGCAAAGCCCATGGAGTTGCACTAGGCGAAAGCCAAGTTGGCCAATAAGATAAATGGATCCACCTAAGTCAAATATGTGTGCCACTTTATGACTAAAGTACTTTGCTTAGTTCCATGGCTTTTTCTGAGCTAGTTATGTTTCACTTGACTACGTCTAAGCTACTAGAATTGCATAGCGTGAGGGGGACTCAATCAACTTGAAGAAAAAGAATGAAAAAGGCAAGGAACACAATCAATTTTCTTAACTTGTATATGCACACACTCCTAATGACTGAGTCACCATGTCAGTTATTGACATAAAGCACTTCTTTTATGGCGATGGGGTGATGCTTCCAGGGTGGAGAATGTCTGTTGACGGGATCTTACACCATTTCACCTTGCTCTGTAATTTTTGATGCTTTAAGCTCTCCTTTTTAATGAAACCCTCGTTTCAAAAAAAAAAAAAACAAGAAAAGTATTTCCCTTGTTGACAAAAATCAAGGTTTAGCTTGAAGAGAAAATAAGGAGAAGCACCGTTGGCAAATATACTTCAACATTTCACTTTGAGAAGCTTGCAAAACAATTAAGGAAAAAAAAAAGAGCATACTCCAAGGTGCAGAAATTTCCTGTCCAAGTCAAAGCCCTGACCTGATGTATTTTAGATTGGAGAAGAATGGCATATGCCAAAACTGCTTCCTTATACTACATTTGTGAATAATATGAATATAGTTAGGAAAAACCAACCCAATTAGCCAAAATGGAGTCTCCAAAAAAGCAATTACAATATTGGAACTTCCTTACCCGCTGCTGTTCTGATGCATCTAGAAGGAAGTGCACTGAGCCAAAACCACTTGCCAGCGTTTTCTCATATAGCGTCTTGTTGACTAAAAGCTGTAATGCATTTCTCATATGACTTATCAAGGTAATCTTTCCCAAAAGAGCTTATAGAAATTAAAGTGGCAAATATATGGAAGAAGGGGGAAGATGGTTGCAGTGAGGGAGTACAGTGAGGAGCTAATGGAAGGATTAAGGGCATTAGCTGTTCTCAAACTTTGGGGAAAATGCCTCACTAATATTGAGGGGATGAAAGTGCAATATGCATCTTCCCAGGTAAACTTGATTATATTTGGATTATACAATTTTGTACATCTGAGCAGTAAGAATGGAAGATATATAGAAAGTCTAAAAATGATGCAGTTAGACATGGCAACATTCCATAATTCATATAGTTATAGAATAAAAATAATTATAACTTACTTGGTATCTATCCCATGTTTGCTTATATCCCAGTGCTACACGAGTTGCATAAATTATAAGAGCACTGATAGCTATCAAATCAAGCAAAAAGGCTGACCTACACAATTCCCAATTAAATAGAATAAGACAACATCCAATAATATTAAAATAATAATAATTTAAAATATATATGACAAATGGTCAGCGATCCAACTCAGCAGATGTAATACGATACTCAAGTTTTTTAGCAATTGCTTTTCAATAACAATCAAGAAATCAATCCTTAGCAAAATGGCAGCAGTGTAGACTCAAATTTTGATTCTTGTCGCTAAAGAACACTGAAAAATCAGTCAGCAACAGAAGCAATTACATCTATGCTTGATGTTATTTTTTAAAAAAAATGTATGCTTGATGTAATAAATTTACGAATAACACAATTACATATAAATATATGGAAAGATTCAGGACGCTAGCAAGAATAAAATGAGGTTACCAGAATAATTTTTGGATGATTGTTTTTTCTTTTTGAAAGGTTTAAGGATGACTACTTGACACTAGTAGTCATCCAGATTTCATTACTAATTTTAAGTTCAAAATTATGTCAAGCAGAATTACAAAACAGCCCACTCCCCAATGGGGGCCCAGGCGTCGGAAGGCAACATTCACTCCATTTTTCTCTCTCCAAATAGCCCACAACATGGTCAATGGAGAAGCTCGCTGTGACCTGGATCTATAATTGGCTGGTCCATTTGCTATTCTTCCTTTTCTAAAAGATCTCCAGAAGCCTTCAAACGAGGTATTATCCATGCTCAAGCCCGGCCCTTGCCTAGCATTGCGTGGCAAATGTACAAGAGAAAAACAAGTGATCTATGTTCTCATCTCCCAATTAGCATAGAGGACACGCTATTTCCACAATAGAATCTACTTGCACCAACGAACATTTGTCATTAACTGTTGTCTTCGAAACTCCCAGGCAGACAAGGGCAGCTTTTGCCTTTCATAATTTTAGAGAATGTGTGGTGGGTTTAGTACCACAACGTGAGATGTGAAGTGTTGGAGTGTGTGGTGGGGTAGGCATGTACCTCTCACTTATTTCTTTGAGAAGAATACAAAGATATCAACCCTAGCAGAGTCTTCTCTCGTGATTTTCTTGCCGTTCTCTGTAAGTAGGGTTTCTATGTAAACCTAAGTATTCTTTATGTGATGATTTTGATATCTTGTTATTTTACTTTTGCTTATTTATATTATTTAATATGGTATTAGAGTAGTTCGATTCTTGGATTTATTTGATTATCATGTTTTATCATTATCAATTTGTTCTTGTACTTGGAGTTCTCTTCTAAGAAGAAGGATCTCTAAGAGGATCCATGCTGTGCAGACGGTGGTACACCATGAAGATTGAAGGAGATGGAGGTGCTGCATAGATCCAAGGGTAGATCAAGAAGCTGGGGTCCAAGGCCAAGGTATCGATTTGAGGCCCTTTGCAGTGCTCGAGGAGAACCCTACATCGTTTACTTGATCAAGCCATCGATCTAGATCCTTCGCAGCAGCTCGATCAGTGATTGTAGCAACGACTCTTAATCAGGAAAGAAAAGCGGGCAATGAAGGAGGTCGAAGAAGGGTGACGTGTTGTAGGTGATGGTGATGAAGGCACTGCGCTTGAAGAAGAAGACGATGGAAGTGGCAAGGAGGCGACGATCGTGGCTACAGCGACACTACGTAGAGCCCCTCTAGGGTTGGGGCATGATCTCGACGTTCTACTTCGGCATGGAGGTCGCTAAGGGCGGCAACGAGGAAGAAGCGATCGATGGAAATCAGTGGTGAAGCAGAAGAAGGCGATGGCAGTGAAGATAGCAGCTACGTGACAACGATGGAGGCGCGGTGTCGAGAAAGATGTTGAAGACATGAGCAACAATGAAATTGGTATCAATTGAAGCATGATGGTCGATCGTGTGTGTGGGTCTTCCATTCCACCAACGCTCAAGAAGCGATCTTCGACGTTGGTGGCGGTGATGAACGCGGTGAGGAAGAAGGAAAAATGATGAAGACGCGATCTCGTTTAACACTGTGAGTTTAGGATCCTTACTTTTTTTTGTCCCCCCTATTTCCTTTTATATATTTTTGTTGAGTATCATTTTATTTTACAAAGGAGATAAGTGCAGGAAGAGAAGAAAAAGGAAGGGGAGATAGGGCAGAAGATGAATACAAAAAAATAAAGGGTGACTGTAGTTAAAGAATATAAAAAAGGAAAGTGAGTTGAAAAAAATGGAAATATCGAGAGAAAAAAGGGAAGAAGGAAAAAAAAAAAAAAAAACAAACAAAAAATATATATCAAAGAAAAATGATAATTATGTTTAAGAGAAGAGGAGAGAAGCTCTTCTCTAGTCATTTTGTTTCTTCTTTTTGTAATTTTTTTCTCATACAAGTATGAAGAAAGGGGGAATGTAGATCTTATTATAGTCATGCCCTGTTTGGAAGTCCCTTTGTTGTAGATCAACATGTGAGAAACCACAACTTTGGAAAGTCCAGAGTTTCAAGATCTCTAGAGAAGGAGATCCAATTTCGAGGTCTTCAAAGGAAGGGTCCATATCAGGTTTCTATGTGGAAGATCCAGTTTCGTGAATTCCAGAGGGGAGATCCAATTTCGAGATCTTCAGAGGAAAACCCATGTCAAAAATACTAAATGGGGAACCACCAACACCTGTTGAGGTCTCCAGAGGAGAGGCTTTTGTTAGAGCCAACTACAACAGTTCGTCCAACAACTCCAAACTTTGCTGATGTGTCGTCATCAGCACGCCCACCTACAAGCAAGCAAGGTTCAAAATGCCGATTTCGATGCCGTGCCGATGAAATTCCAAGTGTGCATTTCGTGAGCATGCCGTGGAAATGCCCTTTTTTCGATGGGCATGCCGATGCATACCAACAAAAATAGGAAAAGTAATTAAAAAAACCATCAGCAACCTTGACATGGGCACCAATTTCACTAGCATGCCGACAGCATGCTGACCGTGCCGAGGGCATGCCGACAATGCTGACAATATTCCTGTAAATCGCCGTTTTCTTTATGTCGGCACGACCCTTGCTTGGAAATGACTTTGCCGACGGCATGCCATCGGCATTTAAATCAATGCAAGCAAGAACCAATTGAGAGAGTTGTGTTATGTTGTTAGAGAGGGATTTCGCTGTTGTACAAGTTGAGCATTCCATGATCCAGCTTGAGGGGAAGTGTTGGAGAATATGTGGTTGGTTTAGTACCATATCGTGAGATGTGGAGTGTTGGAGTGTGTGGTGGCCTATAAATAAGCATGTACCCCTTGTTTCTTTGAGAAGAATATAAAGATATCCCTATCGAGGCCTTCTTCCATGATTTTTTCCTACTTTTTGTGAGTGGCATTTTCACGTAAACCCAAGTATTCTTTATGTGATGCTTTTGATATCTTGTTATTTTACCTCCACTTATTTATATTATTTAACACGTAATAAATGATAATTTCTCGAGAAGTCAACTTCATCTTCCAAAGCCGGCCTCAATTCATGGGATGCTTGCACACTAAAAAGTCTCCCTTCTCCCATTTCCAACCATCTTCATCTTCGTAAGATAAATACTTCCAATTACTTCATGAAGCTGCAACCATTCTGTCATTCTAGCCTGAGAGAGCCCCAAATCAACTACCTTTGGCCTTCCCTAAAGGACCACTCTAACAATCAATCAATCTAGTCTCCTTGTCCTATTCCAGTGCATATGCCCTGCGAAAAGTCATCCAAAGGGGACCAAGTGTGCATAAATTGTCTATTCGGAATCTGAATATGCACCCATTACCAATCACAGAAGAGAAGTATCATGGAAAATGGAAAACCTTCACCAACCTTGTCCAAAAAGGGGATTCTCCCTCCTCGTGTAAGACACCTCTCCTCCTAACTGACTAAAATTCCCTCAATAAGGTGATCAATAGTCCCAGGTCACCCATCATCACCTTGGCACATCGCTATGCTAATAGTGCTTAAAGAGAGAAGTCATTCCATTTTGTTGTCTTTTGACGATTTTGTTATTTTTATATTATTTGAAGGCATGCATGTATTTTGTCCCCTAGCCTCTCCTATGTATGGAGAGCTAGGGTTTCTTGAATGAATAGAACAGATCTTTCTTCTTCCACATGGCATCAAAGCGAGAGAAGTCATTCTATTATATTGTCTTTTGATAACTTTAATATTTTTATATTACTTTAAGGCATGCCTATATTTTGTTCCATAGCCTTTCCTAAATATAGAGAGCTAGGTTTTCTTGAATGGAAAGAACAACCCTTTCTTCTTCTGTAGTGCCATACTTATATCCCTTACCCTTCTGATCTCAAGCCTTGGTGGTGCCTAACAATAACGTTACTAGTCAGATCTACCTAGATCTGACCAATGACCGATTGTGCCAGTAAGACTGGTCATTGAACATGTTACTAGCTAATCAAGAGGAGGTTGGCAATGGTGGTGTCAGTGACGATATGGCAGCAATGAAGGCAATGGGGGCAAGGCTAAGGTCCTTTGGTGTTTTTTTTGCTTATTTGGTAGATAGAAAACAAGGGGTATACGAATAAAAGGGGGTATGGACAACTATTGGTCTAGGACCAAGGCTTTGATAGCAAGTAGAAAGAAATAAAGAATCCATTATTTATTGAAAACCTAATCCTCATCATATAGAGGATCTAGGAAAAAGTACCAATGGGCCCGTGTACAACTAATAAATAACAAAGAACAAAAAATACGGGCAAACTAAAGCAAATTCCAGAAGTATTTTATCTATATATAGCAATAGTAACTAAATAATCAATAGTTTGAGGTGGATGTCTATAGAGCACCTATCATTCATCCTTTTTTTTCACAAAAAAGTGCAAGGTCCTGGGAAATATAGCTTGACCTTGCAATTTTGCAAGAAATGGTTTCATGACTTGAATACAACACATATGACAAGCAATCTCCCCCTCACATGAGGTTCACTACTCGCAATTTTAGAAATATGAAACACCACTTCTACCTTGATGAGAATTTTAACTCTATTGAAATAACAATTTCTATACTCCTATTACCATCTCATTTCCACCCCCTAATTGTAAGTATGAAGAATTGGGATGGAGTTCTCTTTCTTTTGGGAAGAGTCTATACACACAATGAAAGGTGGAGGAAGCTAAGTGTGTGTGAGAGAGAGGGAGAGTTGGTGGAAGAGAGATGGCACATGGAGAGGGAGAAAGGAGAGGAGTCATGATCGATATGAAGAAATTTTTATTATTGGACTCAAGAAAAAACAAGAGAGTTTGTTCTCTATGTAAAGAGATCCAATCCTATTATTGACACCAATCACAATCCCAACAAACTTGGGTTTAGGATTGTTAAACCTAATTGACTCTTTCCTAAAACAACTCAATCACCACAACTAAATAAAGAAAACTAGCAAGCAAACCCTAAACAACTCATGCACGCATACCTACACACACGCACATAGACTCACACTACGGGACACTGCCACATGGCACCTTCTCATGGATCTTCACACTCCCCTCTAAGTTAGACTCCCAAAGTGGAGGAAAGACTTGTTAGGGAGGAAATTTTGAGACTAGTCACCACACCAATTGTCTTCACCTTCCACGTCAAGAAATTAGCTCGGATCTTCTAAAGAGGAGCCACTTTGAATAACTGAAAAACTTTTAGCAACTTATAGTAGTTTCTATCGTAGCGTAGTAGACTTGTCGTTACTTCAAAGAAGAGATTAGAGATGCTCCAACTTGGCAGAAGTAGACACTCCTTGGAAGTTGATGATGACATATTGGCCAAAGGAGACCACCCATGCCTGCCCCAGCACTTATCTGGCATGTGATTGGTTCGGTTGCAATGTGGGCATGGAGGGTAAACTCGACCATGGCCACAACCTCTTCCTCGTTCACATCCTGCATCACCTTGCGTGGAGACTAGTGCTGAAGATTTTGGAAGGGCCAGTGTGGAGATGCTAGACTTATCTACCTCAATCTTTTCAAGACGATTGTAAATAGTTTCAAGATCAAGTCCTTCTGAAGAGAGAATCTGATTTCGCATGAATTGATAGCGGGGGTTTAAACCTCCTAGAAATTTACACGCTTGCCATCTTGCGTGGGATTTAGATTGCTTGTCGCAACAAGCCAGCTCGTAGATGCCAAGTTCTTCAAAGAGGCCTTACATCTCCATGAAGGGAGAGATCCCTTTGATTTGTGTTCCAAATATGCCAATAAATATTTGCTAACTTGATGCAATTAGTCCTTTTGGAAAACCTCTTCTTGAGTGTGTCCTATATATCCTTGGTTGTCTTTATACAACATATTGGCTGCAATAGAAAGGTCAATTGAGTTCATAAGCCAATTCATTACCATATAATTCTCCTTCTCCCACTGCTTCACGTTTGTTCCATTACGTGCTTTAGGAGACTTGTCAATAAGTACGTGGAGCTTATCTTGTCTACCCACAAAGATTTGAAAGGCACGTGCCTATAGGAGGTAGTTCGAGGCCCCATCAACTTGGTGGTGCCTTGAACAAGAATCTTCGTCTCCATTGTGACTAACGACTTTGCATCCACCATGGCCTATGTACAACTTGTACATAAAACAAACTTTTTTCCCAGAGCCAAGGAGACACCATGGTCTTTCCTAGGTAATGACGTGGAGTCGAGGGGACACCCCAATCCTTCCCACGCAAACTTAAGGAGATAGGGCATGGACCTCTCTCAAACTTGGGCCACCGATGTTTCTTCTCCACAAGCGAGATCTTCACGCGGATCCTAAACTTCGGTGTTGCGTAGAATCGCCCACTCCGATACCATGTGACGAATTGGGATGGAGTTCTCTTCCTCTTAGGAAGAGACTACACGCATAATGAGAGGTGGAGGAGGTCACACATAAGAGAGGGAATTGGTGGGAGAGAGACGGCATGTGGAGAGGGAGAAAGGAGAGGAGTCATGATGGATATGAAGAAATTTTTATTATTGGACTCAAGAAAAAACAAGAGGATTCAATCTCTAGTTAAATAAATCAAATCCTATTATTGACACTGATCACAATCCCAACAAAGTTGGGTTAGGATTCTAATAATCCTAAACCTAATTGACTCTTTTCCTAAAACAACTTAATCACCACAACTAAAGAAATAAAATTGGCAAGCAAAGCAACCAAACCCTAAACAACTCATGCACGCATACCTACACACACACACACTCACAGACTCACGCCATGTGGCACTGCCACATGACACCTTCTTGTGGATCTTCACAGTAAGTACCATTGCCAGCCTGCCAAAACGTTAGGCAAATACCTTAAGTGAAAAATGAATGAATAAAAAATGCTCTATTATTAAGGGAAATCGTTTAAAAGAAGTATAATAAATATGAAATGTTGTGAATACACGGTTATCAATCCTATTGTAGCATAGCTACCATATAAGTTTTTTTTTTTGAGTGAAAATAGGAACTACCATATAAGTTACCAAATCAATTACTTTAATTATGTCAATTTATTAGGTTAAAATATCAATTGGACTGCCGCTGATTACAATAAATCCACTTGAGGATGAATGCTGGTGAATATCAAGTGATACTGCTAACTAATGGCAACTAACAGCAGAACCGTAAAGTTTCCATTTGCATGAAGGAGTCTCTCAAGTACTTCTAGAAGTACATTAGATTATTTGAGCTTACAGCTTAAAAATAAATATATTTCCATGTAAAAGCACTGAGTTGTGCAAATTCCACAGAATAAGAATTTTTCCTGTGGAGACTTGCAGAAACATAACAAGGGCTGACGGAGATTTACTGTTCACGTTACCGTTCACGTGAACAATAGCATGAACACTAACTTACTGTTGGTGTGAAAAAATTAGGAAGAGAGGAGGAAGTTTGAATGCAGAGAATATTATTGCAACTCAAATAATAATTTGGTTGTGCCTCTCTTTATATATAGAGAGAACTCCTAATTCTAAATAAGTAAGACATAATTGACCCAAAAAACTCTAATTATTCTACTAAAAAAGGTGCCACAAGTTGGAAAAATTTGAACTCCAAGCAACTTCCTAAATACCTAGGGCCAATGGCCCTTTATTGGACCCAAAAATGCACCTACATGGACTGTCCATGTGGCAACTGTGCCACATGGCAGTTCACGACTTTATTCCTTCACATGTTTGCATGGAATAAAGACGACCACGTGGGTCCTAATAGTCAGCCAAGGTGGCCTTATGGTTTTTGGCTTGTATGCCAAGTTAGTTTTGTGCCATATGTGACAACTATGTTAGAAATAATTAGGAATAAGTTGATTTTTCTATTTTAGTTAATTAGGATTTGATTTCCTATTTTTCCATATTTAGAAATAGGATTACTTCTTTTTAAAAAGAGAACAGTGCCTAGTTGTTATTTGAGTTTGCAATAATATTTTCCACATTCAAAACTCCCTCCTTTCTCGTTCTTCACTGCCAACTCCCCTCTCTCCCTCTCTCCATGTGCCAACATCAAGAGGAAGAAGGGCACCCTCTGTGAGTTCCAAATCTTAATATGGTATCGGAGCGGGTCATCCAAGCCCCTTGATCCCACACGTGGAGAGAAGAGCTCCACGCAAGGTCACGTGGAGTTACTTCTGTGTGCATGGAACACGTGGAGTCGCCTTGGAATCGAAGTGCCACGCCAACTCTACTATGACTAGGTGACCTTATACGCACCCAGAGACCCAAGCGACTTGGCGGACTCTTGGGCGTAGAAGCAACGACACCAAGAGATTAAGGGGGCACATAGAACTCTCCAGCATGCTGAGGAATGCCAAGATCTAGTGCTTGGCTCTCGAGTGTACAAGAAGAGGCACAAAGACCTTCCTCAACCACCTCAGGTTTGACGACAACAATGGCAAACACAGATGCTCAAGATAAACTCTATATATTTTCTGAAAAAGCTCCTGAGGCTCATAGGCTTACAAGTTTTTTTTGAAGGTAAGTCTTCACCCTATCTGACTTTGACTTGAGGAGGCGTGTTAGCATAGAATAAAGATTTACGTTGCAGTGCCACGTGGCAACGTAGGTCCTAGTAGTCGGCCAAGGTGGCCTTAGGGTCATTGGCTTGCATGCCAAGTTAGTTTTGTGCCATATGTGCCAACTGTGTTAGAAATAATTAAGGATAAATTGGTTTTCCTATTTTAGTTAATTAGGATTTGATTTCATTGCTTCTCTTTAAAAGGAAAGCAATGCCTAGTTGTTATTTGAGTTTGCAATAATATTTTCCACATTCAAAACTCCCTCATTTCTCCTTTTTCATGGTCGACTCTCCTCACTCCTCTCTCTCCATGTGCCAACATCAAGAGGAAGAAGGGCCCTCTCTGCGAGTTCCAAATCTCAACATTTCCAATTTTCTAGAATGTGCCAACTGTACCTTAGTTTAGCTCTTTACTGTCACTAAAGTGGGAATATCCCCATCCTCCAATAAGTATGAGGATTTTATGACACGTCTACTTTATATTTATTAGAAACTATGAATGGAAAAGCTAAACTAAGAATGCATTTTGGAGATTACATAGGATACTACAATTGGGTCAAACTCCAATGGACATACTTACGGAGATGAGATGACCGTCTCAAATTTATAATTCACGAAGAATGCCAATAGTCCTAGAATGCTTGCCACATCCAACCGTATCTGCAAAGAAAGTAAGAAACAATATACATTTGAAATAGATTTGCCAACATATGGGATTTCTGGGCTGACCTAAGATGAATAAGGTTGTAACCATAGTAGGTAGCAAAGCATCCATGTCAAAGTCGACAAAATAAGATGATGTGAAGTTTTCTGGTGTCCACAAGCAAAATGTTTTATACACTGGAAAGCAAAGTGAAATATGGGAAAAGGATTCCTTTACAGGAAAAAAGAATAAGATTTTCCATCTGTCTCCTTTACTAAATCAATATATGAAAGTCCCTCCTTTCCAGGGTTTGGTCCCTTTCTTAAAAGAAGCACAAGCACATGCACCAAAAAAAAGGAGAAAATCTGCTTTCCCATTTTCCTTCTCAATCTAAAGAACTCCCCATTTAAAATTTCAAATGCAAATAAAATATGGTTCTAGAGTGAACAAGGAGAAGGCTAACCGGGGTGATTGCTATCTAGAGGAGGTAGACTAGTCCTCTTGAGATCAGTTTTTCTACATGCTGCTCCTCTACTTGTCTATTTTTCAGGTGCCTAGGAAGGTGGAGGAAAGCTTAGGGAGGTTAGTGAAATCCTTTTTCTGGAAGGGGTTGGTGGATAATGCGAAAGAGCCGAGTTCAGTGAAATGAAAGGATGTTTGTTACCTGATCAAGGAGGTTGGACTTGGAGTGCTTGACTTCTTGAACTATACCCTCCTGTAAAAATGGGTGGCAAAGGTGATGAGTGGGGATAGATCTCTCATAACCTATGTTCTCTTCACTTGCTCTTGAAGATGCCTAAGTTGGGATAAAATATTGCCAAACCATGGTGTGTTACCCTTTTGGAAGGGGCTTGTTCGTGCCATGCTGATCTTGATATCTTTGTTTGTTGCTCACCTTAGATATGGATTTGATTCTAGGTTTTAGACTGGTATTAGGTTCTTATTAATAGTGTTAGAGTATTAGAAAAGTTGTTAGAGTCATTAGGATTAAGATTGAGTCCAATTATGTTAGGTTTGAGTCAATTTATTTAAGTTTGAGGGTCCTAGTTAAATTTATACAACTAGTTGGGTGTCATATGTAATTTTTCTATCCCTATTCTATATATAAGAGAGATAAGGGCTCCTATTTTGAATAAGAGAGGCATTATTTTCTCAAACATGGCATTTGTGAAGAATGAAGAAGTCACGTGGATTGCCATGTGGACAGTCCATGTGGCCCCACAGTTCACGAGAATACGAGGCTGGTGGCCTTAGTTTTGGTGTTGGCTTGTTGCTTAAGTCAAGAGTTATTTGTTGCAAGTTTGAATTAGTTAAGTTGTTTGAGATTTGATTGAGTTGTTCTAGTTTTAGGCTAATTAGTTTTTCCCTTTTTTAGTTGATTGTAATAGGAATGCTTCTCTATTTATAGAGAGGATGTCTTGGTCTTCCCTTGAGTTGAATAATAATATTTCTCATCTTTCTACAACTCCTCTCATCTCCAAACGTGCCCTCTCTCTCCATCACCCACCATGTTCCATGCATGGGATTAGGTGAAACTTGATGCAGCGTAGAGATGCACGCTTGGAAGACCCACATGTGGTGGTTGTTGGCTCGTGGATCAAGAGAGAGAGTTAGTAAGAGAGAGAGAGGAGAGCAGTTGAGAGAGATGTTGGAATATAATATATTCAACTCAAATAAAAATTACATAGGTCCTCTCTTTATATAAAGAGCTAATCCTAATCTCTAAACAAGGAAACAAGAATCAATCAAATCTTTAAAATAAGGAAATAACATATCCTCCTAATAACTTGATTAAATGACACCTAATCATACTAAAAATAGAAAACTTGGACTCTAAGCAATTCCAATCAAATCCCTTAGGGCTAGCGCCCCCTAGGTGATACGTAGATAGACTTGCCACGTGGCACTTTATTCTCCACACTCCCCCTCAAGTCAAGACCAGGAGGGCGATGACTTGTTCTTTGATTGCATGAGGCTCGATGCCCCACCACTCTTCATCTTCTTTGAGCCCAGAGCTCTCCAACTTGTTGTTTGTAGAAGTCATGGTGTAACCTCTTGCGACCTTCGAAGTTGTTGCTTCTTTGGCAATCTTAATAGTCATCACAACGACTGTTGTAGTCTTCTTCCCCTTTTCTTCTTAAAGTATGGCATATATCTTCTCAAGGTCAGTAGGTGTAAGTCCATGCATGAGGTGCTAGTAGCCCCACGTGGTGACCTCCTAACCCTGTCCCAACACTTATCCTATGAGTGATTGGTGCGCCCACAGTGTTGACATGGAGGATTGACATGGCCTAAGCCTCGGCCACGTCCTTTCCCATGCCTTGCACCAACATCTGGGATGGTAAGTGTGGAGTTGTCGCTCTTCGTAGTAGCCCCTACCACTGGGACCTCCATTTTCTTAAGATGGCCAAGGATGGTTTCAAAATCCATCTGATCTAAGAATCTGATCGTGCATCAGATGATAGCGAGGATGTAACCCCCGACAAAAACTTGGCCGCCTGCCATCAAGCATGTGTCTCCTATTTATCACAACAGATGGGCTCATAGATGTCTAGTTCCTCGAACAACACCTCTATCTTCGTGTAGTAGTCAATCAAGGAAAGATCTCCTTGACTGGTTGTCCATATACCCATGTAGAGATCGATGATGCCCGCATTACTTGACTTCTGAAAGTACCTCTTCTTTAGGGCTGTCTAGATCTTGTATGCTCTCTTTTTGTACAACATATTCGAGGCGATGGCAGGATCAACTAAATTCATGATCTAGTTCATCATGATGTAATTCTCCTTCTCAAGTTTCTTCTTCTTAGTTCCATCTTTCTGTTCAGGTGCTTCTTCAAGTAGGATACTAAGTTCGTCTTGGCCCCCAACAAATATTTTGAACACGCGGGCCCACAAGGCATAGTTGGAAGCACCTTGAAGCTTGATGGTCGTTCCTTGAATAATCACCTTGCATTCTCCAGTCGACAATGTGGCCTCAGTGTCAACCACCTTACTCGATCTACGATCCTTCTCCTACTCTTCGTAAGGCGCTGGATCTAACAAGAAGAGGATTTGTTGAGAATCCCCACACACGATCTCTTAGGCCTAATTTACGGTGGGGGATAACCCCTTTTTTAGGGTTATCCCCTGTTTACCTCATGGGTTAACCCAACCCCTCTTTGAGGACTTATCCTAGGTTATCCTAACACTGATTACCTCGAGGGTTAAGCCAACCCGCATTCCAACCCTCATTTTCTCCCTCTTCAGCATGCGTTGTCATGTCTTTTTTCTCCCGAAGATGCCCCTCTACCTCGCTTCACAGGGCGATGGCACAACAAAACTAACTCCTAATGCTCTCACTCTCTCTCTTCCGCATCATAGCTAGTACTCTACCTTAGATCTAATCTTGCAACGATCATTGACAAGCAAAGGCAGAAGGAGGAGAGAGGATGGGGCGTGTAAGGACGAAGACGGTAAAGAAATTGTTGCGGCAACTGATAGAGAGGTACTACTCTTGCACATGAACAAGAAGGTGATAGAGGAGGTGGCGATCATCCCATCGAAGTGACTCCGGAACAAGATCGTGGGGTTCTCCACGCACCTAATGAAGCGGATCCAGAAGTGCCCCATGAGGGGGATACCCTTGAAGTTGCAAGAGGAGTGGGAGTGCCACATGGATTTCATTCCCAACGAGTCGGCCATAAAGATCGACAACATAAAGGTAGACAAGGAGACCATCGAGATGCTCGCTTCCCTCGGCATGGCCAATCTCCCAGGCATCATCAAGCAGGAGGAGACCACTTTGGCAATTCCCTCTCTACCCTACAGTGCCCGCGGTGGCCCCAACCTCGCCAAGTACAAACTAAAAAGATCTCTGATCTCTGATCATGATATGCCATTTGTGATGATGGATCGAGGTTCTTCATCAGTTTATCATTATTAGAGTCCTTCCTTCCTTTGTTTTGGTACCAAAGTACTCTTCTTTATTGTTCTTTTCATTTGGTTTGTCCTGAAACCTTTTAGATGTGATGTTGTGTTATGCTAGAATTTTTTTTGTTTGATTCTCTTCTTATATGGGGGTCTTTGTTTTGCTGGAACTTCAATGGATGGTTTGTCATCCTGTTAAGTTTGTCTTTCTTATGCCTTTGCTTCTTGTTTAGGTTTCTCTATTAATTTGATTGTGTTCACGAGTGGTGTGGGTTCGCACTTGTTTGGAACTGAGATCCCATTCAGAAGCCCAACAACATAAGATTCATTGATTCAAATTTGTGAGGGGAAGGGGAACGAATATTATAAAATCAAATCACATTGTTTTAATGGGAGACACAAAAGAAAAAGAGTCAGTGCAGAGGAAACGAGATCTTGTTTCCCTGGTTCGCTTAAATTTTTCAGTCTTAAGGAAAGACCATTGCTGTGACATATGCAGTTTATTGTTTTCTTCTCCCAAAGTGTGGTGTTATGTATATTCATTAGCAGCATTGAGAGAGAATAAACCAGAATATAGTAGCTTAGCTAACAATGGAACTTAATTCGGCTTAATGTTTCAAGAGATCCAAGTGTGAAATATGCAGGCTGAGAAACTAGAAATAGTTTCATTGTGCAATGTTATCTAATTAGGTATAATATTCTAATGTTGATCTATCATTATTTATTCAATGAATAAAATTAGGTCATATATTACTATCTCATTCTGCAATTCCTATTTAACCTATCTTCTGTTTCGATGTGATTATTCTTAACTGCACAATTTGAGGTATATAATGTGTAGTCTACAATCGACTTACTTGAGCCCCCTTTCCATATGACACATACCCTTTTCTTTCTTAGATTTACATAATCCTTCGGTATGTCAAATCCTACAGACAAAGATTTGTTTCATCCTACTTTGTCAATTGCTGTAAGGAGGAGATCCAGATCTATATCAGCAAATTGGCTTTGCTTTTGTAAGTAGTAATTGGAAGTCCCCCGTTCATGTCGTACAATTCTGTTGTCTGTCTTTAAAAGAAAGCACAATGGAGTTGCTCAATCGGTAAGTTTCTATTGCAATTCTATTGCTTGAAGTATTTCTTTCTTTGGTTATCTTAATTGTTGAGATAGGATAGGTTTTGAGGTAATCCATAATTTTAGATTAAGAGAGTGTGCTTTTGATCCCACTATTCCTTCATCAATTCCTTCTCACTGGCTATAGTTTCATACCAAAGATTGTCCTCACCATACAAGACGTATCATCTATATCCATCTCACACTATTTTCTCCATTATGCTTGCGTCTTAATTTCTGTCTCTGACTAAAGACTTTAGCAACCACTATTTGTTTAATGGGAGTGTTGTTAACAATCTTTTTATTGTTTTTTTGAAAAAGGAAAGGGTAGTTATCCAAAGTGATAACTACCCAAATATAAATTATAAATCAACAGCCACCGTCAATACAAATGGCAGACCCCAAGGTCCCCCACTCACAAGGATTCACTCCAAAGATTAAACAAAGAAATAACAGACTCAACAAAATTCTCCACATAAGGCCTCTGGCCTCTGAAAACCGCAGCATTCCTGCCCAACCAAATGCCCTATAACAACGCCAACGGCCTGGCCCTCTCCCTTGTACGGAAGACAATCCGTCCAACATCACCCCCTCCATTTCTGAAGCTGTGCCAAAATTCTTCAAAAGATCGACATTCCCACCACCCTGCTCCCACCCGACTCCATATCTGCACCACAAGCGGGCAAGTGAAAAAAAGGTGGTCAATCTCCTCCTCACCTCCACACAAAGGGCAAACCTTACTCTCTCCAGGAGCCCACTTCGCCCTCCAAACCTTGGTCACAAGCCTTCTCCTCCTAAGTAGCCAGACAAAAATCTTGACCTTTAAAGGACACGCGGCCTTTTAAATCTGTCTGCAGTCCCTCACCAGATCCAGCTCAACCATGGAATCTCCAATGGACAATCTCTTGTAGGCACCCCTACCGAGAAATCACCTTCATCCCAACCAAACATATCAGTACTGGAAGTCGGTTGCAGCCCTTCTAACTCTTCAAGAAAAATCTGGAAATCATGAGTTCTCGCATCTGAAAGGTTTCCTACAAAGCGCGGGCACCACCCACCTTCCCATACCTCGGCCACAGATGCCTTTTTGTTCTGGGACAAAGCAAACAATCTCTGAAATCTTCTAACAAGCACACCTTGTCCTGTCCAATCATCCTGCTAAAACATGAAAATCTCCCCCGTTCCCACCACAGGAACAAAACAGTTCACCCTGGGAGCCACCACCGACAAACCTTTCAAAAAATGAGAAGCATCTCTCGGCGGAGATATCAGGATATCCCACCACATCGGGCCACCATAAGCCATCTCGAACACCTTGCCCAACAAATCCTCCCTACATTCCAAGAGGCTCCCCACCCATTTCGCCAACAGGCTGTCATTAGACCTCCCCAGGTCCCTCACCCCAAGTCCCCCCTCTTCTACTAGCCTGCAAGCCTCCTCCCACGCAACCAACCTGGCACTCGGTCCACTCATCCCCTTGTTGGACCAGAAGAAATTCCTCATAAGTCTCTCTATCTTCCCGACAACCTGTCAAGGCATCTTCAGGACAAAAGTGAAATACGACGGCATCACTGCCAAAACCGCCTTGAGCAAGACCAACCTTCCATCCCTTGACAAAAGCCCGGACGCCTACCCTTCCAGTCTCCCCTCCACTCTCTCCACCAGGGGAGCCCAATCTTTCACCAGAATCCTGCCATCCGTCAATGGTAAGTCCAAATATCTAATCGGAAGTTTCACTTGCTCTGTGCCGAGACCCAAGCTACACCCCCTCACCTCCGCCTCAGTCAAATTGAAGGGGACAAAATCAGATTTCGACAGGTTGATCTGCAGTCCCGAAGCCTCACCAAACAAGAAGAGTAGAATTCGCATTCTCCTGGCTTCCACTTCCCCACCTTCAATGAAGAAAACCGTATCATCCGCATACTGTAGTAATGGAATACTCGTCCCATCTCTCAAGGAGAAACCCTTCACCAAGTTCCTCTTACATGACCTCTTAGCCGCCTTCGCAAGTGCATCCGCTGCAATCACAAAAAGCATCGGGGCCAAAGGACACCCTTGCCTCACCCCCCTCCTCGGCTGAATCCAACCCCCTGCCGGGTTTTCCATTGATAAGAATCGAGAAAGATGTCGTGGTGACACATCTCTTCATCCAGTCAATCCACATTGGCGGGAAACCCCTCTTCACCAAGGATGCCCAAAGAAACGACCACTGAACCGAGTCATAAGCCTTGCTAAAATTAACTTTCCACATGAAAGCCTTCTTCTTACTCCTCTTCCAAGACGATAGGATCTCCAAGGCCAACACATAACCTTCCAAAATGTTTCTGTCGGGGACAAAAGTCGTCTGCACCAGGTCTATAATCCCAGTTAACGTCCCCCTCAATCTATTCGCCAGAAGCTTCACCACAATCAAGTAGATAGCATTCGAGAGGGCTATCGGTCTGTACTCCTAGATCTCCTCAGCACCCTCCTTTTTCGGCAGCAGGAACATGTAGAACTTGTTCATCTTATTGAAACCCAAATTTCCAACTTTAAACTCTTGCACAACTTGCATCACATCCTCCTTCACCACCGGCCAGAACTCTTTATAGAAGGCAACCGGAAAATCGTCCGGCCCCGGACAACTGTCAACGTTCAATCCCCAGATTGCCTTGTAGACCTCATCCTTCTCAAACGGACCCGTCAAGAAACTGGCTTCTGTCTCCCCGATCCGCGGTACCTCAGACCCCAACCATCTCCATCTTCCCCCTCGTCTTCTCCCAGTAAACTCTCTGAAGTACCTTGCAGCTGCCCCCCCCCCCCCCCCCCCCCCCCCCCCGCCTCTCTTCCCACAAACTCCTCCACATCCCACCAACCTGTCAATCCAGTTCCTCCTCCTCCTCCTTCCTGATGCAACCATATGAAAAAATCGAGTATTGGAATCGCCTTCCTTCAGCCACCTCTGCCTGGACCTCACCTTCCACTCCATCTCCACTTTTCGGTCTTTCTCTTGTATACCTGTATCTGCCTTGCTCTGCAAACCCTGTAAACGTCAGAAAGGAGACCAACATCCTCCACCATGTCCAATCGTGCAATCTCACTAAGAGCCTCCTCTCTCTCCTCTTCCCACGTTCCTCCCTAATCTGCTTCATACGGACCTTCAAGAAAGATCTCAAATCCTGCAGCTTAGCTTCCAATCTGAAAGCCACCGAGCCATCCACATGAACCGACCTCCACTGCTCCTCTACCAGCCCCCTGAACCCCTCTTCCAGGAGCCACGTCCTGTCGAGCTTAAAATACGTACCATGCCTCCATTCCTCGTTCGAAGCCCACAACAAGGGAGTGTGATCCAAGAACGGCCGCTCAAACAATCTTTTTATTGCTATCCAACGTAAATGGGACCTCTTCATAGATTTAAGTTATTGTACATATTAAGAAGAATCGTAGAAGGGGGAAAAGAAACTAAAGTTACACAGACTGAATCATTGGAGAAAATATTGAATTTGATGATTGACAGCACAACCTACTAGGAAGTTCATGTATGTATGGACTTCTAAACTCTTTTGTTTAAAAGCGTTTTTAGGTCATCTTGTGTAACTATTTAGTAAGGATTCTCTTTGAATCAATTGATTTCTTTTCATTTGATGTTGTGGATAACATAGTAGCTATTATTCTTTAAATAGCTACTTTTATTATTTTTATAGATGGATAGGATCAAGCTTTAGTAAGTATTAGCAATTTTGCATGCAATACAAGCAACCATCTTCTTAAATAGTTGCATTTTTTGTAGGTTAAAGGGAGAACATTCAATTCTTGCATTCATTACCTCATTTTGCTATTCTTCTTCAATACTTGCATTAGTTTGGTTCCTCCCAACATGCACACACAATACTCTATTCTTGAAGGATTCAACATATGAGTTTTACTCCGCAGCAAAATGCAAGCTAAAAACTAGTTCCTATTTAACTTGTGTCCTTTCGACCGTTTATGATTATAATGTTGCTACCAAAGTTTATTAGTTGAAACTATTGAGCGACTGAACTCTAGATAACTGGTAGCATATGATGAAAGAGAAAAGATGTGCAAATTACCAAGGATGGAAGATCAATACACTACTACCTACCACAAGCAGGTGGATTCATTTATACCAGGAAATTCCCTTTTGGCAGGGCAAGCATATTCAATATAAACTGCCATTTTCTGGTTTAATTATGTCATAGAAGTTGTTCAACAAGCTTCTGATTTTTGCTTGGAAAAAGCTACAGATACTTATTGACTATAACCAAAACTTGGTGACTGTTTCTTTCTCCATTTCTTCTTAAATTTGTCAGGGGAAATATGTGTAGTCAGGGCATCATATAATCACTCAACTCTTATAAAAGCCCTTTGTTTTTCCTTAATGTGTAAATGGCCAACAGGAAACCAACGAGGTGAAAGTGTCGTCACCATAATGCACAGATTGACCTTGCATCTAATATCATTCTTGTAAAGTAGTAGTTGTAAGTTCCTGATGATACAATTGAAATTGTCACCCCCTCAAATCCTTCTCTCAAAGGTTTTGTATTTGCCATCCAACCTTTCTAATTAAATTAATATTATTTAAACAAAAAAACATCAACTAACATAACTAACATCCTAAGGGCAAGCATGCCTTTTGCCACCTTATCCTCCATTCTAACTCCCATTTCCAAGTAAACATCCTCCTTTCACATCATAGGATAACCCTCATTCCTAACCTCCTTTTCAATAAACACAAACAAGGGTTAACTCCCATTTGCAAGTAAATAGAAACAAGGGTTAACCCTTGTTGCAACTTTACTAACCTGAGTTAGCTAACCCATACCATAAACTAGGCGTTAGGCCTTGCGTAAGGTGCCAAGGTCTTACAAGGAATTCGTTGAGTGAATTCCCAAGTCGGAGAAGAATGCCACGCATGTGTGGCCTTGTTGTTGATGTGAAGAATCCACAAACAAGAGAGTTCTCTTTTTTTTTTTGAAAAGTGAAAGGGTAGTTATCCGAATGATAACCACCCAGGTATTTCATTCAAAAAAAGAGGCTCTAAGCCATATCACAAATTACAACTCCAAATGGAAATAAGCGAAAGAACAGACTCCACAAAATTCTCAACATAGGGACACTAACCCCTAAACACCACCGCATTCCTCCCAAGCCATATGCCCTACAAGATTGCAAGAGGCTGCGCCCTGTCCTTCTTCGTCCAGAAAGCATTGTGTCCTCAAGTTCTGCTACCACATCAAAGATCTCATATTGCAAGCTCTAATACCATGTGAAACTTGATGTAGCGTGGAGGCTCTTGGCATGGAGATGAACGCATGGAAGACCCATGCATGGTGGTTGTTACCGCGTGGGTCAAGAGAGAAAGAGAGAGTTGGCAAGAGAGATGTTGGAATATAATGCATTCAACTCAAATAGAAATTACATAGGTTCTCTTTATATAGAGAGCTAATCCTAATCTCTAAACAAGAAAAACAGAATCAATCAAATCTCAGGAAATAACATATCCTCCTAACAACTTCATTACATGACACCTAATCATACTAAAAATAGAAAACTTGGACTCTAAGCAATTCAAACCAAATCCCTTAGGGCTAGCGCCCCTTGTGTGACACACAAACTTTATTCTCCATAGTATTAAAGCGAGATTCTTCATCTTAGAGATTCCAAGAAGTCACGTGATTGCATCGACGACCGCTTTGTCTCAAGTGCAATTGCGCACCTCCTACGTGCAGAACACACATTTGCACCATTTGCACTTCGTCTACCATGCACCTAGCATGTGGTTGCACCTGCCTGTTGTGCACATAGTGTGTGGTCCTTGCCCACTGATCGCGTGCCAAGCGTACGCCATCTACCTATTTACGTGCGCATAAAGCATGACCCTTGCCTGCCTTTCAGTATGCATACACGCACCACACGCACTTCCCTACGTTATCGCACACACACTGTGCACGTTGCCTTTCCTATATCGTGCTTAGCGCATGCTAAGTGCTACTCCCTGTTGCATGCCCCTTGCACCCTTGATACTACCCTTGTTGAATGCTTAATGCACATAAAACCTACTCCTTGCCAAGCGCATAGCGCATGGCCCTCCCTGTGCATGATTCTGTGAAGTACACACTAATCTATGTGACATCATGTACCTCTACATAATTTCCTTATTATTGGTTTTATTGTCCTCATGGCGAACTTGGAATCTTTACTACTATTTGCTTGGGATTGTCTCCTAACTTGCTTAAGATTATTTCTCGCCTATTGATGCTACTGCTTGGGACCGCCTCCCATTTTACCACTACTACTATTATCACTACTTGGAATCGTCTCCTATTGCCCGCTTGCTCCTCCAACCAGAAGATATCCTATATAAGTGGGAGATACATTTTGCCTACTATAGCAAGTTGGGCTCAATTGTCATCTACAACCCAACTTGAGGGGGGGTTTCGGAGTCTTTAAGATTAGGATTGAGTCCAATTATGTTGGGTTTAAGTCAATTTATTAAGTTTGAGAGTCTTAGTTAAATTTGTATCATTAGTTGGGTGTCTTATGCAATTTTTCTATCCCTACTCTATCTAAAAGAGATCAAGGTTCATGTTTTGAATAATAGAGGTATTATTTTCTCTAACAAATAGTAACTTAGAAGAAACAACTTTTTTTATCAACTATAACATCAAGAGGACCTATGGGGGGAAATTACAAATGGATCCTTAAAGAAATAGCGAACAGAGAAATACTAAAAATTAACAAGGTTTAAGATATCTCTATTATCGTGTATGGGGGTTATTGTAAGTCTTTTTTCTATTTTATTGAACTCCATGTAATTTGCCTGGTTTCTTTCTTCTATAAAAGAAAGGTTAGCAACTGCGCTAAATTCTATTTCAAAAATAGATATCAAGCTCGTTGCAATACATATATCGAGTGGCGAAAAGCGCAAATCAAAACAAATTAAAATTAACCACGCAAAATAGAGCGGGTCGTATTCACAAGGAGGCACGTGCCCCTTAAAACTTGCAAAATGAGAGAAATGATGTTCACGAATGAGTAACCAAAGAAATCGAGCCAAAATCCCCTTTAGATTAGGCTAACAATGCATGTTACCACTGAAATTGCATTTTAATGAAAGATGAGTAGGGTTCTCACAGAATCACTAGAATATAATGTTATTTAACCAAAAATCCCACACTTGTAGTGGCAATGCAATGTAATAAGTAATTGAGAGTTTCCTGAAGTAAAATAGGGGAGGTGCTTCAGGCACCACCCACGTAGGATAGAGTGAGGCCGGGTGAGAGAAGCTCGCCGGAGGTGGAGTGGAGCGAGGGCTCCGTGGCGGTGGAGCCGAGGCACGACATGGCCGAAGTCGGCCGATCGGAGAGGATGATGGTGGGTGGGCTGCTCTTGCTGGCTGCAGCATGGGCGCAAACGGTCGCACGTGGCACGCCGCTGAGCGCGGCGAGCAGCGGCCGCTGGTTGCCTGGCGTTGAGGAGAGTGGCGGTGGTGTTGGCGGCTGTTGAAGGTGACGATGGTGGGTGCATTGGGTTCACGTGGTTGCAGTGGACAAAGAAGATAATAGAGGCTGCACGATATAAGGTTGCGAGGCTTTGCGAACGGTGATGCGGGCTATCACCCCACACACCCACGGTGGCAGAACTCTTGCCGCTATCGAGGCCCACGGTGTGTAGTGGAAAGCTTGACGCTCTGCATGGTGATGGGGTGGATGGTGGCCTGCTCTCCTATTTTACGGCAGTAGCACAACCATTGGACTGGAGCGGAGGGAACGGCTAGGCCATGAAGGCCAGATCCGCTCCTCCTAACCTTTGAATGCTGAGACTGTGCGGGTAACGTTCCTTGTAGGGAGAAGAAGAAAAGAAAAGATTGGTTATTTATATATAAAACCTAAAAGAAAGTCTAAATCCTATTTCTATTAAATAATGCATGTAATGCATGCATGCAAACTGAATTATAAACTAGCCTACTTAAATTCTAGTGCATGCTATCCTAATTAAGTTCTAAATCATATTTACCTATGAATGTAATGTATGAAATATGCATGCAAGCAAATTAATAAACTAATCTATTTATATATTAATGTATGCTATGTACATATAAACATTATTCTAATGTCTAAGCATTTACGTATTCAATTAGCGCACAATTATGGGCTCATCAGCTAAGGTTTCTTTATTTAATGAGAAAGTTCATTTTTCCTTAACATGGTACTAGAGCAGTGATCTTAGATCAATGGTCTGATATCCTACCAAATATCTATCAAATAAAAATGTTCAAATCACCAACGACATGGTGATTTGAACAATGTTCAACAAAAGGGCACCTGCAGCTGCAACGATGCCATCGGAAATCTTAGCAATGCCGTCATCGTTGTCTCGTGTTGGATCAGTTGTAGCACCACTGATTGGCCTGTTGTGGCCTTTGGCGTGGATTTGTGCCTGCATAGAAGGTTTGGAGAAGTTGAAGCAAGTGTTCACTCCATGATTTTCTACATGATGAGCCTTCTCTCATGATTTAGTTCCAAGTTTTTCTTGGTGATGCGTCTTTTCTCATAGGTGGTGATCAAGTTTTTCTTTATTTGCATGATGAGCTTTCTCTCATGCAAATCAAGTTCTCTTTTCCCAAGGAGGCAAAAATCGAACTTGTGTGGTGTTGGTCTCTTAATACACGTGGGATATAGTAGGAGCAACAAGAGGCCCAAACCTTGGGTCATAGATTCAAGTGCATCAATTCATCTTACTAGGAATACTATAGAGGTAAAGAACCCCTCTAAGCCACGCGGAATCAAGGAAGTCAAAGTAGCCATTGGGGCAACCTCTCCTATCACCAAAGTTTGAGAGGTCCCATCTAGGTATCACTAGTTCTACGTGTTGGTGAAACATCATAGGAGACACTGATACCTGGACCTAAACAATAACAGTGGAAACACCGATAAAGAAGAACAATGGAAACAAGATTAATTGAACAAAAGAACACAAGAACGAATTGCTCTGATGCCATGTTAAGATATATAAAAGGCAGGATAAAATGAGCATGAAATCAAAGCATAGCAAGAAAATATCACTTGGGTTTAACATGGAAACCCTACTCACGAAGAGCAATGAGAAAACGACAGGGGAAGGCTCCTAAGGACTTGATATTTCTATTCTTCTCTCTCAAAGATAAAATGGGGGAATACACTAGCCTTTTATAGGAAACCACTCACACATTCGTCTCCACACACAATGTGGGACTAAAATGGCCCACTTACAACTCTTTACCTCTCAACAATAAGTGAAAAAACTTGTAGTGGATTTTCCATCCATAAGATATTCCCTTTAGTTTCCTTCATATTTGCCAATCTTGGAATGCTCCCCTTGCGTATCATATATAGGTGCCTACTACATATGAACCTCTTCATTGAGAGCTCCACCCAAGAAGCCATTCTTAGCATCCATCTAGTACAAATCACCAATTGGAGCTGAAACAAAAATATGAATTACAATGATGCTCAGTTGTGCCATAATGTAGAAGGGGATGAGTCAAAAAAGTACACACCAGTCAAAAAAGTACACACCAACCTCCACATGTGTTACGAACGTGGCCTCAAGACGGATTTTTAAGATATCTGAGAAGTGGCTCAGACAACTGATCAGACATCTAGAACCCTTTCCAGACATCTGGTATTAAATTTTTGCGGCGTACGGGGTTACGTCTGCCCGCATGCGCGCGTAGACTGCACCCGCCGCTCTCTTCTCTCTTTTTTCCCTCTCTCCTCCTGCAGGGCGCAGCTCCTTTCTCTCTCTCCCCGCATGGCCTTATAAGGCCCCTCGCCCTCTCCCTCACCCTCATCTCCTCAGCTTTCCTCTTCTCCTTCTCCTTGCCAGTGCGAGAGCGCGAGCGAGCAAGTGAGCGGCGGCAGCAGCGGCCGCGGCGAGTGTGCGGGAGGGGGTGTTGCGAGAAGAAGAAGACGCTCGACCGTGAGGGCTCGAGCTTGCCGGGGCAGCTAGAGCCGGCCGACGGGGGAGCAGCGGGCATGAAGTGTCGCGGAGGGGCAACTGCAGCTCAGGCAGCAGGCGGACGGGGCGCGGCGCGGCCGTGCGTCGCAGGCGGATAGCGAGTCGGGTTCTGATTCTGAAAAATTTTCCAAAATCAGACGTCTGGGCTTACGACCAGACGACGGTGAAGACGTCTGGAGGACTGTCCAGACGTCTGGCCGGTAAGATATTTCTATCTTCCTCCTTTTTCGCGTGTACGGCCATGCGGCCGTCCGCCGCGCCTTCGTCTGCGAACTGTCGTGCTAAGAGTAGGGTGGGTGCGTGCAGGTTCTGCTCGGGAGGGCACGAGGACTCGCCATCCCACGTGAATCGGACGTCTGGCCGCAGTGCCAGACGACGGGAAGGACTTCCAGACGTACGGGGTGACCATCGGACGTCTGGGAACTAAGGCAGACGCCCCCGCAGGCTTCTGGACGTCTGAAGGACTACACAGAGCGAAGGTACACTCTGACCCACATTTTAAGACGTCTGGAAGAGGAAGGTACACTCTGACCCACATTTTAAGACGTCTGGAAGAGGTTCCAGACGTCTGATTTTGGACAGTTTCGTCGTTTTCGACCCGTTTAGGGCCCGTTCGGAGTCCGTTTTTCACGTTTCGAGTTGCGTTCTTTCCAGAATAAAATCCTCTACCCATTTACAGTAATTATATACCGTTCTGAGAAACTCCTTGTGTTTGATCCTTGTGTTAGGATCCCGTTCCATTGCAGTCTTGGTGGTTGCGGAGGCGCGCAGGATTTCCAACCACGCCCCCAGTACCCCCGTTATAGCTGGTAGAGTGACTTTTAATTTATTTAGCATAATTTGTTATAATTGTAGAACAATTAATAGAGTCTAGGGTATTGCATGAACCATAGGACTGAGAAACTAGATTGAATGATAGATCCTAGGGTATTGCATGAATCATAAGACTAGAAAACTAGATTGAATGATAGATCCTAGGGTACGGCATGAATCTTAGGACTGGAAAACTAGTGGAATATATATATATTGCAGTCTTGGAAAAGTGGAAAGGAATTAATAGCTGCCTGTTATGAATGAATAAATATGATTAAGAATATGGGTTGCATGAACGTAAGACTGGAACAGTGAAACCTACAATGGCCAAACAAAAAGAATACGAACCCTACGGGGAATTAGGAGTAGAACTCCTGGAAAGAGAATAGAATGGAACTGAGAAAGTGAAACGTGGAAGTGTGTTGTCTCTTGGGTACGTGGTACCAAAGAGAGCACACATTACCTCTTAGTGTAGAGGGGAGCTTACCACCCTCAGGTTGAGACCGGGGTGGGTTTGGCCACTGTACACCGACTTGCTGGCCCTCGCGGACGCAGTACCGAGAGCTACTAGTGTAGGGAGAGCACTAGCTACCCCACGGGTCCCGGGGTTCCGCTAGCCTCCTACACCGACTTGTTAGGCCCACTGGGCAAACCAAGGTAGTCAGGCGAAGGTGCGCGGACTGTGGAGGGGTTGGACCCCTGTTACTGAGAGGGCTCTGCCCTATACTGGTTCTGTGCTGTGTTTTGAGCGCACCCGTTAACGGAAACGATTGACTGCGTGCCAGTGCAGGGTAGCTACCCGTGCGCTTATCGCGCGTGCCGTAGTCACCGTTACGTCTGTTAGCGACCTTGGGGTGGTTGACTGAGGGTAGGACCACCACGGGAGACTCTCCCGGCCAGGAGAGCATCACGTGTTACTTCTACTTTTCGGAAAAGACTGCAATCAAGATCGTTCCCACGAGGAACATTCGAGATCAAGTGAAGGATCTGGGAAATAAATAAATCGTGAAATAATAGGACGTAAATAAAGAAAGTAAAATATAACAGCTACTGTACACTCTACTGCTTCCTTAGGTTTTAGCTGCCACTCTACTCAGCGTTTCGCTGACATGTTACACTCGTTACTTTTCAGGACCAGGCGTTGGGCAGTCAGGGTCAGCGGCTGCAGAGGGCGCTGGGCCGAGTAGGATCCAGTAGCGTTACCCGCAGTTCTTTTTGTACTTTCTGCCACTGTAGTGAATAGTTTCCTTGTTACTCCTTTTACTTCTTTATTGTAAACTTCATGTTATGTACATATTTGTTGTTCTACTGTTGTGGTGGTGTATACTGTAGTAGTTCCATTTCTTACTGCTGTATTTTGTTACTGCTAGTTATATTCATGCTGAATGTGGTTTATTTTACTGCTCTTTTGGTTACTTCCTCGTTGGACGACTAGGTCTTGGGATTAGTCGAGTCGATCCGATTCTCGTGTCTCGTAGGGACTTGGGAATCGGGTCGTTACAAGATGGTATCAGAGCAAGGTCATCCCGAGAAGTGAATCAACTAACTGGAAAATAACCAATTCACATGTCTGTAACTAGAGTAGCCACCACAACATATCTTTTGACATGAGTTCTTAGACGTTTTTCGTTAGATATCGTTCCGTATTGATGTGTTTCCGCTTTGTTTCGCATCTCCTTGCAGGAGATGCCTAGTCGCGGGACTAGCGAGGCGGGTCGCGGGCGCAGCCGAGGACGAGGTCGGCGAGGTGGGCGTGCTGATGTCGACGCCTCAGTGGACCAGCCACTACTCCCGAGCATTCAGGCCCAGGACCTCGCCCAGCTGATACGGGATATTGTGCGAGAGGAGCTCCACCCACTGCCCCGAGCACCTCTCCCTGAGGTTGCGGAGGGGGAGTCCTCTGTGGGACCACACGACGGACGCAGCGCTGGACACGGGGGAGGGGATGGGCCGCCGCCGCCCCCACCTTCCTCCGACACTTCTGTGCACAAGTCACCTTTGCTTGGAGGTGCACCAGCATCTCCACTGCAGTGCCACTTCGAGCTCTTCAGGCAGTTCCGGAAGCTGAAGCCCCCCTCCTTCAAGGGGATGAGGACCCGACCAAGGCAGAGGACTGGCTCGAGCAGCTTGAGAAGATTTTCGACGCCCTTCGCCCCCCCGGTAGAGTGCCGCGTGGCCTTTGCCACGTACCAGCTGGAGAGTGCGGCACACAGGTGGTGGAGGGCGGTCAGGGGACAGGAGAGGGACGAGTCGACCTGGGATCGATTCATCACCCTCTTCTGCGAGCAGTACTTTCCCCAGACGTGGCAAGACCAGAGGAGGCAGGAGTTCCACACTCTCCGCGAGGGGACGATGACCGTGAGCGCGTACCGCACGCGTTTTCTGGAGCTGACCCGCTTTGCAGCGACCGCGGTAGCCACCGAGGAGGAGCGTCTTTGGAGGTTCACCGAGGGGCTCCGGCCTGCGATTCGGGGGTATGTCAAACCCCTTAAGCTGCCTACGTTTTCGAGGGTGGTGGAGGCAGCTATGACCTACGAGGAGACCAACCCGTCCGCGCGAGACACTGACGGCGGGTGGAAGGGGCCCTTCCAGCAAGACTTTTCACGGGGCCGGCGAGAGAGGAGACACGTGGCGTCCGCAGGAGAGCCGTCACGTTTTGCAGGGCCATCAGTGGCCTTTAGGGGCCCTCGACAGGGGCCAGTCGCCAGCACCGGACCCTCGCCCAGCCGACAGCAGGGACTTACTGAGGGCGGGAGTCGGGTTCCCCTCCGCTACCAGTGTGGCCAGCCGGGCCACATCAGGAGGAACTGCCCGTCTAGGGCAGGAGGTCAGCAGATACTTCCCACGCTGAGCACTGGAGGACGCGCAGGAGGCCTCGATTCCCAGACGCGAAGAGGAGGACAGCAGTCACGAGGAGGGTACCGGCCAACACCTACCCGTCCGACGCATAGTGTGGCTGCTTCGTCCGCACCTAAAGCTGAGGGGCACATCAACGCCCTGACACACAGGGATGCCAGAGCTTCGGGATCGATGGTGGCAGGTATGGTTTCAGTTTCCGGCAGACTCGTTTACACACTTTTCGATTCCGGCGCTACGCGCTCGTTTGTC
Source organism: Thalassia testudinum (assembly GCA_037157565.1). Taxonomy (NCBI): domain Eukaryota; kingdom Viridiplantae; phylum Streptophyta; class Magnoliopsida; order Alismatales; family Hydrocharitaceae; genus Thalassia; species Thalassia testudinum. Next base: position 16,963,715 of record JAZHRO010000039.1, read on the forward strand.
ACAGCCAGTTTCGCAGTTAGTTTGGGCCAGGACTATACGCTGTTAGAGAATCCATTCGTAATCAGAGGTCCGAGTGGTCAGCTGTTTGTGGATGAGGAGGTGTACACAGGTTACGAGGTCAGGGTAGGGGACATAGTCTGCTAGCTAACCTGATTGTGATACAGATGGAAGACTTTGGCGTAATTCTGAGGATGGACTAGCTGTCCGCTTACCACGCTTTGGTGGACTGTTTTGAGAGGAAGATCGTCTTCTCCATACCGGAGTTGCCTTCTTTCGAGTTTCACGGACAGCCAGTGGACAGAGGCTTCAGGTGCATTTCGGCACTTCGGGCGGCGAGACTTTTGAGCCAGTGGTGTGAGGGCTTCCTAGCTTGTGTGGTGGCAGAGCCCAGCCCTGTGGCAGACTTCCAGAGCATCCCGGTGGTCAGAGAGTACCCTGACGTGTTCCTAGACGAGTTACCAGGACTACTGCCCGAGCTTGAGATCGAGTTTGAGATCTCACTAGTACCAGGGACCAACCCCATCTCCACCGCACCATACCGGATGGCACCGCTTGAGCTACGAGAGCTCAAGTCTCAGTTGCAGGATCTTTTGGAGAAGGGCTTCGTGAGACCCAGTGCGTCTCCCTGGGGAGCCCCGGTACTGTTTGTGAAGAAGGATGGTACCCTACGCCTTTGTGTGGACTACCGACAGCTGAATAGGGTCACCATTAAGAACAGATATCCACTGCCGAGGATCGATGACTTGTTTGACCAGTTGCGAGGTGCCACGGTGTTCTCCAAGATCGACTTGAGGTCTGGATATCACCAGTTGAGGATCATGGAGGCAGACGTCTCCAAGACAGCTTTCCGCACCCGGTACGGACACTACGAGTTTTTGGTCATGCCGTTTGGGCTGACCAATGCCCCCGCTGCTTTCATGGACCTGATGAACCGGGTGTTTAGACCGTACTTGGACCAGTTCGTGGTGGTATTTATTGATGACGTACTCATCTATTCTCGAGATCAGACGCAGCACGGACAACACTTGCGGATGGTTCTGGACACACTGAGACGACGTAGGCTGTACACCAAATACAGCAAGTGCGAGTTCTAGTTGAGGGAGGTGACCTTAGGTCATGTGATCTCTGGAGACGGCCTGGCGGTGGACCCAGCCAAGGTCGAGGCAGTGCTCAGGTGTGAGAGACCGCGTTCAGTCACTGAGATTCGCAGTTTCCTAGGACTGGCAGGCTACTACAGACGGTTTATCAGGGGTTTTTCACAGATTGCGCGTCCTATGACATAGTTGACCCGGAAGGACGTGCCCTTCACTTGGACAGACGCCTGTGAGGCGTGTTTTCAAGAGCTGAAGGAGAGGTTGACTTCGACTCCCATGCTCACCATCCCTGACAGTAGTGGCGGGTTCGTTGTGTACACAGACGCCTCCTTACAGGGGTTAGGAGGTGTGCTCATGCAGAGAGGTCACGTTGTCGCTTACGTTTCGTAGCAACAGAAGCCCCATGAGCATACCTACCCTACCCACGACCTGGAGCTGGCAGCTGTCGCCTTCGCGCTGAAGACCTGGAGGCACTACTTGTATTGTGAGACCTTCGAGATTTTCACAGATCACAAGAGCCTCAGATACCTTTTTGATCAGAAGGAGCTCAACATAAGACAGAGACGTTGGTTGGAGCTCCTGAAGGACTATGACTGCAGCATTTCCTACCACCCGGGAAAGGCCAACGTGGTGGTTGACGCCTTGAGCCGGAAGGCGCCCACACACTTGGCCAGTTTACAATTACAGAGTTGGAGCCTTTTGGAGGAAGTGGGCAGTTGGCGACCCCTAGAGTTACGGGAACACTGTGGGGCAGTAACTGTGACACGACAGACTAGGCCAGAGCTGATAGACCACATCATCACAAGACAGATGGCCGATCCGTACTTGCAGTCCCTACGCGACAGAGTACTGTCAGGAGACCCAGGGGACTTCTTTCACAGACCAGGTACTGCGCCTGAGGGGACGGTTGTGCGTTCCCAGAGACGAGCTGTTGAGAGAGCTCCTGACTGAGGCACACGGTTCCAGATTCACCATACATCCGGGAAACACGAAGATGTACCACGACTTGAGACGCGAGTTTTGGTGGAGGGGGATGAAGCGGGATATGGGTGAATTCGTGCAGCAGTGCTTAGTGTGCCAGCAGGTGAAAGCCGAGCATCAGAGGCCTGCAGGGCCGCTACAGCCGCTTCCAGTGCCAAAGTGGAAGTGGGAAAGCATCACCATGGACTTGGTGGTGGGCTTACCTGTTACCCAGCGATGACACGACGCAGTCTGGGTAATTGTGGATAGACTGACGAAGACGGCACGATTCTTGCCGATCCGAGTCACTTTGGGACCAGCACAGTTGGCAGAGAGGTATATCCGCGACGTGGTACGACTACACGGAGTTCCACTGGAGATCGTATCCGACCGGGATACCCGCTTTACGTCCCAGTTTTGGGCTGAGTTTCAGCAAGCCCTGGGGACGCGGTTGAGATTCAGTACAGCCTACCACCCCCAGACGGACGGACAGTCGGAGCGTACGATACAGATACTTGAGGACCTTTTGCGTGCCTGTGTACTGGACTGGAGGGGCTCTTGGGAGGAGCACCTGCCCCTGACGGAGTTTACATACAACAACAGCTATCACTCTAGCATCAACATGGCTCCCTACGAGGCTCTGTACGGACGGAGGTGTACGGCACCCTTGAGTTGGGTTGAGGTGGGGACCAAGTGGGAGGTTGGCCCCAGGTTGATCCGGCAGAGTCAGGAGGTAGTCGAGCAGATCCATAGGCGACTCCGCACTGTCAGGAGCAGGCAGAAGAGCAACGTGGATCAGAGACGCAGAGATGTGTAGTTTGAGGTTGGGGACCACGTCTTCCTTCGTGTTTCGCCCATGAAGGGCCTGCAGCGGTTTGGGGTGAGAGGGAAGCTCGCGCCGAGATTCGTGGGGCCCCTTGAGGTCCTGAAGCGGGTTGGACCCGTTGCTTATGGACTTGCCCTCCCTCAGCTTTCTGGTGTGCACGTGTTCCATGTGTCCAACCTCAGGAAGTACGTTACCGATCCCAGTCACGTCCTGAGTCACGAGAGCGTCGAAATGGGCGACGACCTGACTTACCCCGAGCGGCCAGTACGGATTCTTAACAGAGCCGTCCGCAGTTTGAGACAAAAGCAAGTACCCTTGGTGAATGTTTTGTGGAAGAGCCAGCGGTACGAGGAGGCTACCTGGGAGCCTGAGGCGGCAATGCGGGAGCGGTACCCAGAGCTCTTCGCGGGAACATCTTTTCGGACCGGTTTCGATCCTCTTTGAGTTTGTTATGTTTTATATGTCGTTCTTTTCGCACCCTAGTTAGCGCAAGTTTCAGGGACGAAACTTCCTTTGAGTTTGTTATATTGTTACGAACGTGGCCTCAAGACGGGTTTTTAAGACGTCTGGGAAGTGGCCCAGACGTCTGGTATTAAATTTTTGCGGCGTACGGGGTTACATTCGTGCGCCTGCGCGCGCAGACTGCCCCCACCGCTCTCTTCTCTCTTTTTTCCCTCTCTCCTCCTGCAGGGCACAGCTCCTTTCTCTCTCCCCCCGCGCGGCCTTATAAGGCCCCTCGCCTTCTCCCTCACCCTCATCTCCTCAGCTTTCCTCTTCTCCTTCTCCCTGCTGGTGCGAGAGCGCGAGCGAGTAAGTGAGCGGCAACAGCAGTGGCCGCGGCGAGTGTGCGGGAGGGGGTGTTGCGAGAAGAAGACGCTCGACCGTGAATGCCCGAACTTGCCAGGGTAGCTAGAGCCGACCGGCGGGGGAGCAGCGGGCATGGAGTGTCGCGGAGGGGCTGTTGCAGCTCGGGCAGCAGGCGAACGGGGCACGGCGCGGCCGTGCGTCGCGGGCGGAGAGCGAGTCAGGTTCTGATTTTAGAAAATTTTCCAGAATCAGACGTCTGGGCTTACGACCAGACGACGGTGAAGACATCTGGAGGACTTACGACCAGACGTCTGGCCGGCAAGATATTTCTATCTTCTTCCTTTTTCGCGTGTACGGCCATGCAGCCGTCCGCCGCGCCTTCGTCTGCGAACCATCGTGCTGAAAGCAGGGTGGGTGCGTGCAGGTTCTGCTCGGGAGGGCGCGAGGACTCGCCATCCCACGTGAATCGGACGTCTGGCCGCAGTGCCAGACGACAGGAGGGACTTCCAGACGTCCGGGGTGACCATCGGACGTCTGGGAACTAAGCCAGACGCCCCCGCAGGCTTTTGGATGTCTGAAGGACTACACAGAGCGAAGGTACACTCTGACCCACATTTTAAGACGTCTGGAAGAGGTTCCAGACGTCTGATTTTGGGCAGTTTCGTCGTTTTCGACCCGTTTAGGGCCCGTTCGGAGTCCGTTTTTCGCGTTTCGAGTTGCGTTCTTTCCAGAATAAAATCCTCTACCCGTTTACAGTAATTATATACCGTTCTGAGCCCCTTGTGTTTGATCCTTGTGTTAGGACCCCGTTCCATTGCAGTCTTGGTGGTTGCGGAGGCGCGCGGGATTTCTAACCACGCCCCAAGTACCCCCGTTGTAGCTGGTAGAGTGACTTTTAATTTATTTAGCATAATTTGTTATAATTGTAGAACAATTAATAGAGTCTAGGGTATTGCATGAACCATAGGACTGAGAAACTAGATTGAATGATAGATCTTAGGGTATTGCATGAATCCTAGGACTAGAAAACTAGATTGAATGATAGATCATAGGGTACGGCATAAATCCTAGGACTGGAAAACTAGTGGAATATGTATATATTGCAGTCTTGGAAAAGTGGAAATGAATTAATAACTGCCTGTTATGAATGAATAAATATGATTAAGAATATGGGTTGCATGAACGTAAGACTGGAACAGTGAAACCTACAATGGCCAAACAAAAAGAATACGAACCCTACGGGGAATTAGGAGTAGAACTCCTGGAAAGAGAATAAAATGGAACTGAGAAAGTAAAACGTGGAAGTGTGTTGTCTCTTGGGTACATGGTACCAAAGAGAGCACACATTACCTCTTAGTGTAGAGGGGAGCTTGCCGCCCTCAGGTTGAGACCGGGGTGGGTTTGGCCACTATACACCGACTTGCTGGCCCTCGCGTACACAGTACTGAGGAGAGCTACTAGTGTAGGGAGAGCACTAGCTACCCCACGGGCCCCGGGGTTGTGCTAGCCTCCTACACCAACTTGTTAGGCCCACTGGGCAAACCAGGGTAGTCAGGTGAGGTTGCGCGGACTGTGGAGGGGTTAGACCCCTGTTACTGAGAGGGCTCTGCCCTATACTGGTTCCGTGCTGTGTTTTGAGCGCACCCGTTAACGGAAACGACTGATTGCGTGCCAGTGTGGGGTAGCTACCCGTGCGCTTATCGCGCGTGCCGTAGTCACCGTTACGTCTGTCAGCGACCTTGGGGTGGTTGACTGAGGGTAGGACCACCACGGAGGACTCTCCCGACCAGGAGAGCACCACGTGTTACTTCTACTTTTCGGAAAAGACTGCAATCAAGATCGTTCCCACGAGGAACATTCGAGATCAAGTGAAGGATCTGAGAAATAAATAAATCGTGAAATAATAGGACGTAAATAAAGAAAGTAAAATATAACAGCTACTGTACACTCTACTGCTTCCTTAGTTTTTAGCTGCCACTCTACTCAGCGTTTCGCTGACGTGTTACACTCGTTACTTTTCAGGACCAAGTGTTGAGCAGCCAAGGTCAGCGGCTGCAGAGGACGCTGGGCCAAGTAGGGTCCAGTAGCGTTACCCGCAATTCTTTTTGTACTTTCTGCCACTGTAGTGAGTAGTTTCCTTGTTACTCCTTGTACTTCTTTATTGTAAACTTCATGTTATGTACATATTTGTTGTTCTACTGTTGTGGTGGTGTATACTGTAGTAGTTCCATTTCTTACTGCTGTATTTTGTTACTGCTAGTTATATTCATGCTAAATATGGTTTATTTTACTACTTTTTTGGTTACTTCCTCGTTGGACGACTACGTCTTGGGATTAGTCGAGTCGGTCCGATTCTCGTGTCTCATAGGGACTCGGGAATCGGGTCGTTACAACATGCACCTCTTAGCCATAAGACAACTTATACCCATCAACCAATATCATTGGAAGATACTCTACTTTAAAGGTACACTTTTACCCTACCACATATACATCAACATCACAGCAGGTGGGTTGTTTGACTCTCAAGTTCCTTCAAGCAAATGTGCAAACATTTTTTTCTTCCACAACTTGTCACCATTTGGACCTAGTAGCACCTACTGGTGAATGATCGAAATTTGTCAATAGTTAAAGCTAAAGGAAACAGCCTAAGACTACTTTAAAGATGATCATGAGAGACGATGGAAAATTAGATGCACAATTCAAGTCCTTTGTAAAGGGCAATAGGGAACTCACTGCAAAAAAAAAAAACATTAATGTCATGCACAAGTTTGATAGAGACTACACTCGAGGCTCGTGAAGGCTTTGACATTAAAGATGAAATGAATCAATGATTACACGACTAGTCATGATACTTAGTGGGTGTGACACCTCAAAGGTCGTGACACAAGTAGGGATGGTGGAATATGTGGTGGGGCAAAATCACAAGCCATTAGCAAAGCACTAGACTCATTGATGAGCAAGAAGATAGCGAGTAACATCTATAAATAGGATTGTACCACCAATAACCCTTTTAGGCTTTTGAAATAAGCCAGTTGTTCATCTCCACGCAAGAATTTCACCAACTATGAAAGACAAGTGACGACGACTTTCTTCTTAAGAATGAGTTCAATTTTGAGCATCCACGGTCCACAAATAGGGACCAAAATCCTATGATGTTATGCCATGCTATTAATGTATATAAAACTTGGGCTTACTTTAAGTACTCTAATTTCTTCAACCAAGAAGTAGTAAGACCAAGAAAGCCTATTAAGAAGTGTCTAGGGGCACATCACCGGTTAAAGGGGCACGAGGAGCAGTGCAAGACAGAGGCGGCCAATCCTACCTTTTTAACAACTACTTATGAAGTGAAGTCCAAGTACGAGCCTATTGGAGCTATTACTACTATAGTATATGCTATTGGAGCTGTTGCACCCTTCATATGTACAGTGATTTGTGGAGGAGAAGGAAGAGGAGATTCAGACAGATTCTATTCACTATTGCTCATAATAGGTAAGGCTCTGATTCCTAGTCCAATTGGTGAATGCCACCAATAAGGGAAGGCACTTCACTAAATTTTTTTACCAAGTTCAATCGTACCAAACTGATTTCTGCTCCTTCCCCTTGTAATAAAAAAGGAAAGCAGTAGTCAAGGTATGTGAATGGCCAATAGTGTTGATCGAAATGGTGAAAGGAAGTGCTGGCATATTCCAGTGTTCCTTGATCACTCGTGGATTCCAATCTGTCTGAAGAAGGTGTCTACTCCTTTATCATAAGTAGTACTTCATGAGCCTTATCATGTAAGGGGAGATCAAAGATCTCTACTTGAATGCTATGGAGGCACAATTAAGAGCAAGAACAGACAGATCTGAAATAGATGCTAGGTTCAACTTGATTGATGATGGAGTGAATCATTATCCTACGTCTGGAGGAATAGAATTAACTGATTTCTGCTGTTGGAGTATGCTCTCCCAGGACAAAAGTAACAGAGCTGACAGAAAACTTACCTAAAATTGACCCATAGAAGGTGAACAATGTACAACCAAAAACTTTTTTTGTTACTTTCTCAGAAATCAGGTGCTAACATGGTATATGTTTCCCTAGCATAATAGACAGCATCCTATTGATGAGATAGGAGTCAAAATAGCACCTTTTCCTAGTAGTAGATGCTATATTAGCTTTTATCATCAAAGATAAACAACATCTAGAGGATGACAACATCTACATTCTTTGTCATTCTATTTGAGCACAAATGCTTTGGTGAACAATCACATGAAAGAAGAGCTTCCTTTGGAGGGTGGATTCTGCCAAAGCATATGACTCACTGTCTTGGTTATATCTTTGGTAACTGCTCAGACATCAAGGGTTCCTGAACATGTGGATATCTTGGATAAAGTGATGCATTACTACTACCTCCTCTGTACTGATTAATGGTAGATCAACTGGGGGTTGGCCGCAGTTGTAGAGGGGCATCAGACATGGATGTCCTTTGGCCCCATCGCTGTTCATCATTGCCGTAGACACTTGCATTGATGGCCTTTAAGGTGTATGGTGGTGGCCTCCTAAGGCTTCTCCATGATGGGCCATGGATCTCTAGCGACACCAATTTTACAATATGTTGATGGTACACTATTCATCATTGAGAGAGGGGGTGTGGAAACAGAACACCTGGGGGCTCTAGTTTGCATTTTTGGTGCAATATCAGGCCTTTGTGTTAATCATTAAAACTCAGTATTCATGCCATTCAATATGGCAGAAGATGAGATAACTAATTGTTCCACTTTTCTATGTATGGAAGTTGCTCATTTGTTGTGTTTATCTTCACTTGCCTTTGAAGGGGAAGTAGGAAACAGCAGGTGATTGGTTACCATTTATTGATAGACTAGAGAACAAATTGGTTGGGTGGAGAGGCCAGGTCTTGTCCCGAGGTGGACATCTGGTGTTGCTAAAATTCATCCTGCTTTTTCTGTCCTTTACTCATCAGTCTTCAAGCTGCTTAAAAAATATAAAGAACATTGATACAGTAAGAAAAAATTCTTCTGGAAAAGGACACAACTAGATGGTGGTTTCAGCCACATGGTGAAGTGGGAGCAGATATTTAGACATGTGAACAGGGAGGATTGAGCATCCTCCATCTTCATGATTTTAGTGATGCTTTGCTGGCTAAGTGAGTGGTCAAGCCAATGCAGAAAAAGGATACACCTTGGCACATGTTCGTTTGGCTCGTTTATTGGGGGGAGTAGAGGTCAATTTTTTGCGGTCCATCAATTGTGTGAAGGGGCCCAAGCCACGTTATGGGGTGTATATCACACCTATTTGAGCTACTCAAATTTTAGGAGGATGATTGGACTGGGCTCAGATACTTAGCTATTGTGCTTCCAGACTCTATGCTTTGGATCCTAATTAGAATTACCCTAGGGTAGATGTTTGGGATGGCTCATTGACTAGGAGCACTAACTCTTGGACATGATGTTTTGAAGGATCCTCCTCTGCGGCTAAGATTCATTACATGCAAGATTTGTTGGTAGTCATTCAGAGTTTCTAGAGAAGGGAAGGAATACTACACTTGCTTAGGGGATAGGTTCTCAGTAAAGAAGGTTTACAAGGTGCTTACAGTAACCAATGGGACTAACACCTATTGGGGAATGGATTGCCCAGCTTTTTGGAAGATGAAAATCCCTCTAAAGGTGAAAATATTCCTGTGGCTACTCAAGAGAGGCAGGGTGGTTACCAGATGGTTCAGAGAAGAGAATTGAGAGCATCCGTTCATTAAGTGCAACTTTGCCAAGGAGTTGTTTAGAAGGATGGACATCCCCGTATTTTCCAGTGATATTGGAGAGGTCTTTTGGGATTCATTTTATCGAGGTGGCTAGGTTGATTTGCAGATGCTAGTAAAGGTTGTTGCCACACTCTTGTCATTATGTCTACAAAGGAATGGGACCTTCTTCCAAGGCAATAGGGCATGGATGGAAAATGTCGTATGGATGCACTTAACTTTTTTGGTTTTTGGACAAAATATTTGTAATCCCACCTTTTCTTTGATGAGTAATAAAGTAGATGTCTACGAACCTCCAGTAGGCATCCTTTTAATTTTTTTTTTTTTTAAAAACAATCACATGAAAGATGTAAACCTCAAAAAGAATGTTAAAAACATAGTCCAATAGCATAATTAGATAGAATAGTTTCGAATACAAGATGTCTTTTTAATTGTAGATTTATTACATTCCCTACACCAAATTTAATTTTCAAAAGATACATAAGAAAAGACATCCACAATAATGACAGCTTTTATTTCCCTCATGACTAGGAATGCAATGAGAGCCCAAGAAAATGTAGATGAACAAAGGTCAAATAATGACTTGATACTTGGGCTTTGACTCATCGAAAAGCATCCCTCATGATACTTGTATAGCTCATCTTGAAACATACTAAAAGAGGGCATCAAGGAATGACTCCATGGAACTTCAGTTGTGGGAGATGTCTAATATGAAGGTGCTATTGAAGACAAGGTGAGCTCTCCTATGGGATAACAAGAATTGGAACAAGCAACAGTTGAAGACTAAAGTAAGTGTTAAACATCCTCTCCCTCACATGCTCTTCACCATCAAGTCTTGAAGGATACACCTAAAAGTTTCCCTCACCTTTGACATATCTCTAAAACAGTACCTGCTATAGGTTTTAACTCAGTCTTTTGTGGTCTAGTTAATTAGTTATGCACTCATCTCTAAAAATCACAATTAACTTCTCAAATTCCTCTTCAAAAAAAATTATCCACTTAAGTATCCTTTCAGCCCCACTATTCAATTATTTTAATTTATCTAGGGAGGTAGTGAGATGACTTGGAAATTGAATAAGGGAAACAGAGAATACAGGAAGAGTCCTACTTAAGAAGACTTCAAAGATGGTGGTTATCAATCAGTACTAATGGAACGATGTCCTAATGGTGCGAACTTCAATATTCAGATGATACTATGGACCAAAAGAACTTCTATAGTTTCTCTTGAAGGGGATGGCAATGGCCCAAAAATTGCATGTTCGAAAAGGTCCAGAAAAAGAGACGATGAATGTGAAGTTTATGGTCTGGAAGTAGCCTCAATAACAACCAAAAGTACCAGAGTACTGAAATTAAAACATAACTAACCTTGAAATCAGTTGACCAAATAAAACATAAGTGAAAATACTTAAAAGGAAAAAGCATGGGCATTTCGTCATGGCCCTGTTCTAGTAGAATAAAGCATGGGCATTTCACAATGGTCCTAATTTAGTAGAAATTACCGTGTCCAGAATCCGGAAAGAAAGCTTTTTGTGAGGAAAGATAACCTGCAAAAAATAAATCCTGATCAGAGCAGCACTTTGTGAAATAAGCTAGAACATCCCCATTGATGTATAGCAATGCTGAAACTAAGAAAATGCAAACTTGCAGCCAAAAAAAAGTGGCACATTATCCTGCTTACTGGAAGATCTGGAATAGGAATTTTTTCGTAAATCTTCAATTGCAATGGAAGAACCATGTCTTTATCATTGGACTTTCTTTGTTTCATATCCTCAGTGTAAAGCAGAATCAGTTCTTGAAAAGATGGCTCCTATTCAGATACAAAAAAGATTTTGAAAAAAAGAATGATATTGTGAAAATAATGTTCCCTGGAAAATCCTATTAAGTTTTGCAGCTTTTTTTGCACAATAAGCTTCACAGCTAATGAACAGAGTTTACAAACAATAGTACTCACTGTTTATAAGTGAGTGGAAAAAAGCACAAATAAATCAATACTCTAATTGATTACTATTCAACTTTTCTTTTTTGTGCGGGCAAGGCTAATATCAGTCACATTTAAGGCACAACAGAATCAAAAGGAACCCAACAAAAAAATAATTACATGAGTACGGCAACAAAGTCGCCACTTGAAGAGGCAACTTCCATGTGGTGCTTAAGCTGTCTCTTGAAGAGGAACTTTAGTCTCTTATTCAAGAGGTGACATCAGTGGCCACAACAAAGTCGGGACTCTAGTGCCTCTTCCATAGCCACCTCTAAAAGAGCCAACTTCAGCATGGTTTCTTAAAAGCCCTGCACCTCCCCTACCCTTTCCCTACCACACCCTTGACAACCCCTGTGCCTGTCACTCCTCGCACAACTCCTGCTCCTGCTTCTCGCTGCCATCAGTTGATGCTGTCTCCCATGCCTGCCACTCAACCATTGCCCTCTCCCTGTCACCATAGGTACGCCTCCCCTCCCTCCTATTGCCACTGCTGCTGCTATTCTTTTTTTCTTTTTTCTTGTTTTTGCTAAGATGGGTTTTTCTGGTGGATGAGGTTTAAGATGTAGGATATGCTTGTTGCTTAATTTGTTGATTATTTTTTAACTTAAATGTAATAATTTGGTTTAAATTGGTAGGTTTTGTTTAGTTGTCTGACTTGGTACATTTATGTGTTATGAGTGGAAAACGTTGAATTTTGAGTGGAAAAGCAAGGAGAGGATGGGAAGATGACTGAATTAGAAGAGAAGAATGGAAAAGGAAGGAAGAGGAAGAGGAGCGAAGGATGATTAAATCAGAGGAAGTGTGGAAAAGCAAGGATGAGGAAGAGGATAGGAAGATGATTAAATTGGAAGAGAAGAGCTGAAAGGTAAGGAAGAGGAAAGGCATGGGAGGATGACGAATTAGAAGAGAAGGGAGGGAACTGGAAACATATCCCTCAACAGAATGATAAATGAACTAATCACCTAGAACAAAATAAGGGAACCTCTCTCAAAAAAACACACAATAAAGGAGCCTCTACTCTCGTAATGGAAATTGAAAATTGAGATAAGCAAGAGGAGCTTACTTGTTTCTTGGTCTTATCATGAGTTCAAGTTATCATGCATTCTCTTTCTTTGTTCTTGATCTTTAAGCAATAAGTAATAGGAATTTGTATGACGTGTAGTTAATACGAATGCTATTGTATGACCTTGTTTTAGTTGCACAATGTTAATGGTGGGGATATCATTCCTTCCATATGAGGACAAGGATGAGCTAGCAAACATGGTGGTGTGCCTGTTATACACAGAGGACCCACCAGAGCAACCTCATAGCCAGCCAGATGTGGATCAGCCAATGAAGTAGCCATAACCAGAGGCTCACCCACCTTATTTGCACCAGCCTGAGGTTGTTCCTCCCCAAGAGCACCATCCAAAGGATGTACCTCACTAGGACAACCAGCTAGAGGACATTCCTCCCTAGGATAACTGATCAGAGATTGTCTTACCCTCTGAGGACCACCCCGACATGTTGACGTCATCCCCAACTCCGTCACCATCTACTATTCAGATGCATTTACAAAGATTTACTTTGTCACTCCTGACAGTTATGACAGCAGATACCACAACTATTATTCCATTAGCACCCTAGAAGAGGCATCTAGAGGATGATGAGATGGGGGAGTTATGCAAGTCTGCACACAGACTTCAATCATTCCACCTTGACCACTCCGGTCTACGAGTGACAGAGGTTCTCACATTGAGCAAATTAGCATAGCATCACAGATATGACCTCTAGAGCATCTAGATACCTCCAAGATGTATCAGAGAAAGAAAAGAAAGAATTTGTTTGACATGTATTTTATTTTTGAGGTTTGTATATATATACCCTTGTAAACTTTTAATAAGACATATATACCCCTATGTATTTGGTATTTACGTATATACCCTTATAAAGTTACTCTATTAAAGCCGTATGCCCCTGCTCCATTAAACCCAACAGAAAACATCATAAAAAAATAAAAAAATTTATATATATCTCCCTATATTTATCTTTTTATTTATTCCAACTCCTCTTCCCCCTTCCTCCTTCTCCCTGTACTCTTCTTCCTCCATCATCAACCTCTTCCTCCACGAGAAACATCCAATCTTGCTCGGAGACGACCTCTTCCACAACCTCTCCCCATCCTCCACCTCCTTCCAACATCACCTCCAATCCCAAACACCTATCTCGCCTGACTCCCTCCTCCCGTACAGCCTCCCCTCCCCCGACCTTATCGACCCCTTCCTCCACCCCATCGAGCCCATCCTCGACCTCTCCTCCGCTTACTGCTGCCTCTCCTCCTCCCGTGACCTCAACTGCTACTCCCTTCACCTTAAGCAGCGCTCCCTCCTCCGTTTTGTCGACGACCCCAAACTCCTCCGGTGATCCCTCCACTCTGCCACACTCTCGACCTCCACCACAGGGTCGTCCTCTTCACTTGGCTCCGCTATGAGCACCGAAGGATGAGCTCGAGCACCCCAACTCCTACGCCCCCACTACCTGTGGTAGCCCCTCCATCGAGTGCCCCCGCATCACGTTGCTCCTCAATGGCTACAACCCCGAGATCACCCTCGCGCCGTGCCCCTGCTGCCAATCCCTCGCACTGGGCACCCAACTCATTGTCGAGGAAGAAGAAACCAAGGCTGATGAGGAGAAAGAAGAGGGAGGCAACAACATGTTCTACTTCGAGGATGAGGAGGTCCCATGCCTTCAAGAGCGGATCGCGGCACTCTCAAGGCCATCTCACGCGATGATGTATGGAGGATTCGTGATGCGTATGTATCTGAATAGTCTAAAATGTCTATTTATGCATATTCTTAGTATAATAGTTGCATCATACATTATAAATATTGTATAACATTCATCATCTTGCATTTAGGTTAGGTTGTGTAAATTTTAGGTTAATTTTCCCTTTTTGTGGTCAGGTAACAAGGTGACTTTTAATCGGGGCATCGGATCGAAGATCCAACCGTACAAATCTGATCAGAATGACGCTTGGAGTTCAACGACTCCAAGATTTCCCTGATCGGACTTCCATAGAATCAGATATAATCCAAGGAAGGTCAGAGATCAAGGGCCAAGATGGTGTAAATCCATACTTTAGATGACAAATCCGACTACACGAATGGGTTCGGATCAACGATCGCAGCCCAACGGCGTGAAAATCGATCCAATCTGACATCCGTGGCACCATCTACAACTCACAGAAGATGGACGACCATGATGGCATCACGTGACGCCATCACAATTGCCTAAATCGGTCGCAACACCGCTTCTCAACCTCTAAAGGCACGAGCGAGGCAAGATCTGGGTCGTTGGATCTTGATCCAACGGCCACGGGCGCGCGTGCTTAAAACATAAGCGCGACAAAGCAGCAGCCGCAGCGCAGCGGTCGAGTGCCCTTTCACGAGCGCGAGGCGCGGGTTCGATCCCCGCTGCGCCTCAAATCAAGCGTGGGCCCGAGAGTAGCTAAATCAGGCCGTTGGATGGCGAGCAAACGGCGTAGATGTGGGCGACATGGCATGCCCAGATGTAAGGAGTGCGAACACGCCATCAGACGCGCTCTTATGAAGGTGGCAAGCGTGCGTCCTGAGCCGTTGATCTTCGATCCAACGACGATGAAGGAGGCCGCATCACCTCTTAGCAGGCGTTGAGCGAGATTGGGCACGGCGCGTTTAAGACGTCCGATCTCGCCACGCCCAAGTCGTCCGATCTCACGATCAAACGGCTGATAAGGCGAGATCGTGCGCGGGCGTTGAGGCAGTTGAAGGTGAGGAGGCGAGCGTGCGCGTGGATCTTCAGCCCACGTTCAGGCCGTTAGTGACGGATAAATCCATCACTAAAGGCCCTGAATTAATGTTTTATATATAAAAGACCTAATTGCCCACAACCTCTACACCTATATATAGCCCTACGACCTCCACTTCATCACTTCATCTCTTCTCTCACCCCCTCCAAAGCTCTAAGAGCTTGTCCCAAACCCAGAATGCTCCTCTAGAGTAAAAATTAGAATTTTTCCACCTTCCCCCTTCGCGGAGCATCCCGCGGTTGTCCTCTCACTCCATTCGGGAAGCGGATCCTGCGAGAATGACGACGTCCTACCTCGCCCCCGACTCCTCCCGCTTTATCCTCCTTCCAGCTCCATCTTCCAGGCGTCGCTCCGTTCGACTCATCCTCCAAGCAATCGTCGAGGAAGATACTTCTCTCTCCATTCTCTTTACCACTTTCTAGAGTAGATTTACTGCTTTCTAGCGTAGATTTCCTGCTTTCTAGTTATAATGATTAGTGTAATGAATAGCATTTGGTTATGAGATACATGTTTATTCTACCTCTCTTTTGTCTTTATTTGTAATATTCTCTCTTCTATTTATTATTTGTTAAATAAATAGTTAGTTTTCGACCAGCTAATCTATTTCGTAACAAATAAAACAAACGCGTATTTGTAATCAAACGTCCACCTCCCTGTGTTCGACCCGGAATTTCTTTACGAATTTCGGTAAAATTTTATCTGTTGATGGATTGCTTCACAAATCGAACTACAACGGATTTTCAAAATCCAATTCCGATCGCGTAGTTTTCCGCTTACAGCAATTCGTGAGTTGCGACGAGAGAGGATCACCGTCACCCACAATGGGATCAATGATGGAGGAAGAGGAGTACAGAGAGGAGGAAGGAGGAAGAGGAGTTGGAATAAGTAAAAATATAAATATAGGGAGGTACATATAAATTTTCTTTTTTTTAATTTTTTTATATTTTTCATTGGATTTAACGGAGCAGGGGCATACGTCCTTAACGGAGTAACTTTATAGGAGTATATACATAAATACCAAATATATAGGGGTATATATGTCATATAGAAAGTTTACAGGGGTATATATATAAAAATCCCTTTATTTTTTTGTAACTCTTGTTTATCAATGTAACTGTTATAGAGAGATTATAGTCTTTTGAGTCTTCTTAAATCATGATTGAGTCTATTTATCTTAAGTTTAAGAGTCCTGGTCAATTTTATATTCCCACGTAGATTTCTTATATAATTATACTAGTTTTCTATCCCTACTATTTATATAAGAGACATCAAGGTTTCAGTTTTCAATGAGACTTTATTTTCTCCAATATGATATCAAAGTAGGTTTAGGGTTTGGAAAGCAAAAGAAACACTAACTCTTTCTCTTCTCTTTTTTTTGGGTCTTGAAGCCACAATGCTACTAGCCTAGATTGCCAGTGTTGCCCTCTAGCCAAAACCTTAGCTGCACGGATACCCCTACTAGAGCTCCAGATCTGACATCGTTAGGGTGTTGCGAAGCTACTTGGAGCGTTGCCCCTTCCTTGTGATGCTGCAGCAGCGATAGGGCTTATCGCCGAGAGGGTCTCCTAATTTGATCTCCTGATCTGAAAGTCAAACCGCTGTAGTAGATCAAACTTAGTGTTGATTGCCAGATCAGACTTTCTGCATCACTAGTCCGAGTCACTATTGCTGCTCCTCTTATTGATTTGATTCAATTTTCCTCCCTTATCAAACATGGGCTCAAGTCTAAATTAACACTTCTCTCTATGCCTAGAGCTCCTCTGTTGTGCATGGCATGGTATACTACATGAACTAAGCACCGAGAGACTTTCTATGTATCGTGCATGCCTATTGTGCACTTGATTGCGTACCTTATTCACTTATTGGTGATCTTCAACTGCCTTTCACATGATCTCAGTCTGCTTCTCTGTCATCTCCATGCGTAGTGCACACTCCTGTGCACGAAATTTTGCATCCTTACCTGCTAGTCCTATTATTCTCATGGCAGGCTTGGAATCTTCACTACTGATTGCTTAAGATTGTTTCCCAAATTGCTTGAGATTGTCTCTCGACTACTGCCTGCTTGGGATCATCTCTTAATTCTATTTACTTGTTTCTACTTGGGATCATCTACCACTCTCCTACTACTACTATTTCTACTTGGGATCGTCTCCTGCTACCTGATTGCTCATGCTGCTTGCTTGCTCCTCCAACTAGAAGATGTCTTCAGTGAGGGGGGAGTTGTGTTTTATGTATTGCAACAAGTTGGGCGTGATTAACATCTACACTCCAACTTAAGGAAGAGTGTTAGTATTAGAGACATATTAAGTCTTTTGACTCATTTTAGATTATGTTTAAGTCTATTATCTTAAGTTTGAGAGTTCAAATCAATTTTGTTTGAGATAATTTAGGAAATATTATTTAGGAAAATATAAATTATCTATTTTCGAATTGTTGAAGATATACTTTAGTTTGTTTAGGATTGGATTTGTTTCTATGTTTAGGATTAGGATTGGAAGTAGGATTTATCATTCTCTATATAAAGGGATAAACTCTATTTGTTTTCTTTCATATTTGAGATGAATGGATTCTAGTTACAAAAATCTCCACATTGTATCAAAGTAGGTCCATCTTGAGACCCCAATGACAAAGGTCTTAGCGCAACAACAATGGTGAGGAGCAAGCAACATGTTCAATTGGTGGCGTCGGCAAACTTCTTCTTGGGCTAAAGGCAATGTCGAGCATCTTCGGCTAGAGGCGGTGGTGAGGATTCTTTTGGTTAGTAGTGGCGACAAGCCAAGCTCTAAAGGTAGATGATTTTGATTTAAGTCTTTAAGAGATTTCTTCTTTTTAACTTTTTAGGTATTGTTTAACATGATGTACATTGTACACTTTGTTTTGCTTTGATTTATATCTGATTTTAGGTTTTTGATCTAGATTTCATTTTAGATTTTGATAACATATTTTGATTTAAGTTGATTTGAAATTTGTGATTTACTTTTCAATTTAGATTATTGATTTAGATCTTGTTTATGTTCATTGATAATAGATTTTGATAGAATCAATGGTCGATGCATTAATTTGATCGACTTCTAATAGTGCATTCATCGCAAGTATGTCATTTTATGTTTCACAAAGATCTAATGACCTAGGTTGAAAATATGCTTAAAGTGAAGACCGACCTTAATATGACATGTCAACTTTGTGGCAAGATGGTGAAGAGGGGATAAATAGAATGAAGCAACATCTTACCTGTATCAAAGGAAATGTCGCACATTGTCAAAAATTTGACCTTGAAGTCGAAAAAATTATCAAGGATTATTAGGGGCAAACTTCAAAGAAAAAGCATGACAACAAGACAAGGCCACAACTATTCAAGAACTAAGAGACAAAGTGGTCATTAAAACAAACTCAACACCCTCAATTGAGATCAAAAAGGATAGTTAAAGGCCAAGAATGTCAGAAACCATTGAGGATTGGGGTATGCATCAAACTACAATTAATGATGCATTTTCCAAGGAAGAAAGAGCACAAGGGTCAATAAGTTTGTGGCGAAGTTTTTTTATGATAGTGACATCTCTCTCAATGTAGTCACCCACCTGGCTTTCATTCGTATGTGCGGGCAATTGAACAGTACGGAATGGGAGATAAACCTACTTATTATGAGCTCACGGAGACATTATTACAAGATGAAGTAAATGAGACAAAGGAGAATCTAGAAAGTCATAGGGAGTTATGGGAGAGATGGATGCACAATTATGACAGTTGTATGGATAGACATGAGGGGTAGAAGCATCATGAATTTTTATGTGAATTGTAAGCTAGGCACAAGCTTCCTAAAGTCTGTGGATGCAATTGCCAATTCCCACACCACAGAGTATATTTACTCTTTGGTTGATAAATGCATTGAGGAAGTTGGACCAGATAATGTTATTTAAGTTATGGACAATGCCTCAACAATTTTGGGAGTAGGAAGACTATTCAAGACCAAATATCCCAAGATATATTGGTCGTCATGTGCCGCTCATTGCATAGATCTAACGCTCGAAGAAATTAGTAAAGAATCAAAAGTAAATAACGTTGTTAATATGGAAAAAGAATTGACAACCTTCATTTACAATCAAGGAAAAACCTTGAACATAATAAGGCAATTCACACAAAAGGACATTGTGAGACTTAGTCATACGAGATTTGCAACAACTTTTCTCACTTTACAAAGTGTCATGGACAAGAAGTTAAGAATGATGTTTTCTTCCAATGAGTGGAGAGCTTGCAAGTGGTCCAGAACAAAGGGAGGTGAAAGGGCAACATCTACTGTTTACAACACTACATGGTAGCAACAAGTGTCTTTGACCTTGAAGGTCCTCTCTCCCTTGGTTCATGTCTTGCGCATTGTCGATGGGGACCAAAAGCCCTCGATGGATTTTGTATATGATGGGCTTGAGGATGCCAAGAAAGAGATAAAGGTTATGTTTAAAGACGTTGAAGCACAATACAAGCCATTCATTGAAGCCATTGTTTCGAAGTCGAAAGGGAGACTGGATTCTCCCCTTCGTTTAGCTACCTACTATCTCAATCCGTATTACTATTACTAAGATAAGGATATGATTGAGGACTGTGATGAATGGCTTCTTGGAATGCATGGAAACTTTCTATCCTAATATTGACATTCAATATCTCATCATAAGGAAGGAGTTAAATATACATAAAAGGGGAGGGGGCTCATATGGTAAACCAGTTGTTGTGAGACAAAGACTTATAAATGATGACGATTTCAATGTACGTATTCATTACTCATTAATTAATGGATTTGTGAGAAAGCGACTTATGTATTATAATGGTCAATTCATTAAGTTAATTATATCATGCAGTTGATTGGTGGTCATTATATGGGTTGAAGACACCTCATCTAAAAGAGATGGCTTTGAAGATCCTAAAATTAACATCATCATGTAGGTGCGAAAGGAATTGGAGTTCTTTTGAGGAGATAATGTTAAAAATTATGATAATTAATTAATAGTTGGATTACTTTTCGTATTGGTATTATTTACTTTATAAATAAATAAATTGCAAGTCCATATAAAAAAAAGGAACAAACTTGAACTTAAACGAATGAATGACCTGGTATATTCCAATTTCAATTCCAAGTTAAGGGAGCATCAACTTAAGAAGAAAGATCCCTTAGCCACAAAAGATAAAGCTCATGTTAGGGATTGGCTAGAAGGTAGTGAAGGAGAGCAAGAGGTGTTTGAAGAAACGGGGTTGGCATGGAACTTGGTTGCTGAAGCAAGTGGTGCAAAAGAGTTGCATAACAAGAGTCAAAGGCTTGCACGTCCCTCAACAATATTCCAAAGCTTAGATGAAGAAGAACCTCCATTAGATGAGGAGACTAATGAGGAAGATGATATCCTTGTCACAAATTTTGAAGATGGATGTGATTAGAAATGACACTTTTAGGCTTTTAGTTAAGTACTTATTTGGATGAACATTTTGGGTGTTTGGCCTTTTATATTAGCTAGTTTTTGAATATTCACTACTATTTTGTGCTTGTTTAGATGAATATTTGGATTCTAATATTTACATTTTATTTTTTCAAGATGTCTAATCTTTTATATTCTAAGTTATATAGTTATTAAAGAGTAAGAGTATTAACTATATTTTTTTATTATACTACTCGAGGTGGTTACAAAGTTATAGCATTGCATGTAACATAAATTTAATAAGTTAACTAAATTTTATTTTTTTTAAAATAAAAAATGTAAATCGGCATACTCAACCCCATGCTTATTCAAATACTGCATACTTTCTATATGGTGACCTAACCAACCACATACCGCATGCCAACTTCCTAAACCTTGGACCCAATCCAGTCCCTGCATCGCTGCGTGCACCCCTATCACACAGCAAGGGTTGATGTGTACCAGGTGATGCCACGCGAGAAGATTGAACCAGCTTGGTCCCAATTCAATGGTTCGATCATCCTCTTTGATCGGTTCTTAATCTTCTTGGTTGGTGAGTTCAATTGCCGCGATGGCAAAATCTTATGAAGGGTGAAGAACCCTCTCCTACAAATGTTCTGTTGCAAGTGCAATTGCTACTGATGTCACAAAAGTACTCTGCCCAATTTATAACTAGCTCAAAGGACTTTACTTAGGCCTTGAACCACACGATCGACGCTAAAGAGGCCAATGAGTGGTGGGGTAATTGAACCACGTGCTTAGCTCCATCTGTAGATGCCCTACGTTAGTTTTGCCTCCTCATAGCGAGAAGGATTTTTTGCTAGTGTAAGGCGACTACAAGTGCTTGGAATCATCTCCCCTTTAGTAACAGCTTGACATCGTCTTCCTTACTAGTGCTTAGTATTGTCTCTCCTGCATTGGTGCTTGCTTGGGATTGACTCCTGAAAGAGCGATCTTCGTTTTCAATAAAAACTTTAGCATGAAATAACATGTCGTTGTATGTGATCGCGTGGTAGAAAATCGCTTTTCAAAACATTTTAATTCTCAGAATCTAACCACGAAAATGGTTAAGTTGTCTCCACAAGGAGGAATTAGCCTATTGAATGTCTTATTTGTTCAGGAATATCAGCAGATGTACATACTAATTATTACAACTCACCTTCTCACATAAACTCTTAATCTAAATAATTAATCAGGAATGTAGGTGTTTATATGCAAAATTAGCACAATATAATATTCCAAATAATGACCTTGGTAATAGCAAACAATGTTAATATTAATCTCCTATCTAATGACACCAATTTACTATAACCAATATCTCACGTTGTATGTCATTCATAAGAAGAAATCAATCATATGTAATTCAAATTTAAGCAAGGGATGTCCATGCAATTTCAGCCAAATATTATATAAGATAAATAAATGAACAGTACTTCCAGCAATGGCATGATTCGTAAATATTAATGCAATAAAAAATAGAGGATTTCTCCTTTCTTCCTTGCACATGAAGAGGGAAGGCCGACCGGCTGCTAACGAGCAAGGGAGGTTGACGAAGACGAGGCCGATCCGATGGAGGTCGCGGCGTCGACAGAGATGGTCGGAGGTGGCCGACCGGCGAAAAAGAAGCTCGCCGGCGGCGGGTTTCCAACACGCGTGCGTGGGCTGCAGGAGGTGCCGCCACAGGCGTAGGCGAGCATGTGGTGGTGAGGCGAATCCAATGGAGTCGACGGCGTGGGGAACGAAGGTCGTCGGGGACTGCTGTGGTGGTGGCCCTCCCACTGTTTGTGGGGTTCCTTCAGTGTGCAAAGGAAGATGAAGAAGACGAAGGAGAAGAGGAAGAGGTCGGGCGGTGGCGCACGGGCGTGCACGGGTGCGCGCAGCGCGCGCGTGGCTAGTTGTGCGCGCATAAGGGCACGCTACTGCTATGCGATTGAGCACGTGCGTAGGGTGGTGCGCAGGTATGGCTGCACGCGGTGAGGGATGCTTACTGTTGGATGACAAGGAGGAAGAAGAGGATGAAGATGAAAAAGAAGTGGGATGTAGATGGGGTTGCTGTGGTGGTGGCCGCACGCTGTCACCGTGTGACCGTTGAGAGGACGAAGGAAAGAGGTAGGTGCGCACAGACCACGGTGCACGTTGAAGTCCACGATGTACACCTGTTGCACGGTGATGGAGGTAGAGAAGTCCCCGCCAGGGGGAGCGAAGATGATTTCTTCTCTGGTGCGCGGGTTTTCTCTCTTTATAAAAATCCCCCCCTGTTTGTTCCGCCTGCCGTCGGCTTCGCCAACCACTTGCAAACATCGCGAGTGGTTGAAACTGATGGATAAGCATTCACCGTTCTATATTAGACGTCTAACTTCATCACCAGACGTCTTAAAATATGTAAAAATAGGAACTTGTGATGACAATTTCCCAGACGTCCATATTGATCTCCAAACGTCTTATAGATGTAGAATTGCACGTCTGGACTCTTCACCTAGCTTGCATTCGTCAGATAAATTATATTATCATATCATATGTTATTAAATGTAAAATTAAATGCAGGGCAAGGTGAATTGTCATATAACTCCTAATTAATTAACAAGAATAAATAATTAAATAGTACTTAGGCTAAATAATAGTCCACAAAAGTGGACTTATCAACTCCCCTATTTCACTATAGTATGGGATCGTCTACGCTACTACTACAACTTGCTTGAGATCACCTCCCAACTAACTAAAGGTCTCTAAGTCAGCTTTTTTGTTCTAACTCCAAGAGAGTTAGGCTTCCACTAGTGAAGGAACAACTACTTATGTGCCTGCCAGACTGCACGCTACCTTGCCTGTCTTCCTGCCAGCTCCAGCTTCGGACTACATCAGATGGGGGGAGCTCTCCTGCTGCACTGTTCCTACAAGTTGGGCATTGTACACTCCAACTTAGGAGGAAATGTTCGATATAATTTAGGAAATAGTATTTAGGAAAGTAAAAATTATCTCTCTATGTTTTTAGGAATTCTCTTTCTATGTTTATCTCTTTCCAAATTGTAAGAAATAAGTTTTAGTTTGTTTAGGATTTGATTTGTTTCCATGTTTAGGATTAGGATTGGAAGTACGATTGATCCCTCTCTATATAAAGGGATGAACTCTTTATTTTCTTTGCAATAGTAGGATGAAATGAACCAAGTAGTTTATTCAAAAGCCCTACCTCTCAATATATAGAGAGGTAGGAAAAGTACATAACAACCCCATAAATAAAAGAAAAATAAAAATGAACACCAATAAAAGCATAATAGACTGAAGGGGTACAACACTCTCCCTTAAGATGGAGCATAGATGTTAATCAGAACAATAGATATCCAAGGCAAGCCATGCCAAAGGCTTGGTAAACATGTTTATTGTTTGGTCCTCAAAAGAAACTAGAGTAGTGTAGACGAGTCTCCTCTAGATTAAGTCACAAGTATAATGGCAATCAATCTCCACATTCTTGGTCCCCTCATGGAACATGGGGATGCTTGCTGTGTACGTGGCCGTTCTCTTGTCACATCTTATCTTCATAGGAGCATCAACGGTCATGTGTAAGTCCATAAGAAGTGACCTCGCCCACATCATCTCAACTGTAGTTTGAGCCAGTCTAAACCCTAAACCCTAAACTCTACACTATATCTAGAAACAAGTGATTGTTTCTTGTTCTTCCATGTCACAAGATTGTCAACCACATTTGTACAAAAGCTTGTACTATCAACCAAACACCCTCCATAACCTGCACCTGAGTAGCCCGCTATGCTCAAAAAGCCCCTCTGCTAGATAAGATCCCATGTCCTAGTACCTTCTTCTAGTACCTCATCACCATCATTGTACCTTCTTCAAGAACCTTATCACCATCATTATAGCGTCCCAGTGCTGTCTTGTTGGCTTGTCCATAAACTGGCTCAATTTGCCAAGAAATATTAGGTTTGGTGAGGATAAGATAAAGGAGCTTGCCAACTTGTTGTTTGTACTGCTTGTTGTCTATCTTCTCTACCTCGTATAAACGAGCCTTAGGATCCACGGGGATATTTGCTGATTTAGCCCCCAACATGCTTGTCTCCTGCAAAACATCGAGTGTGTACTTTCTTTGGGATAAAACAACACCTTTCTTGTTGCATGCAACCTCAATACGAAAAAAGTATCTTGATAGCCTAAGGTCTTTCATGACAAATTTGCCTGCTAGACAGTTTTTCACCTCAGCTATGCTACTCACATCATCCCCTGTAATAATCAGGTCGTCCACATACACAAAGAGTATAATCACTCCTTTCCTTGTCTTCCTAACAAGCAAAGAGTGATCAGAAGAAGACCTGTGGAAACCAATAGCTTCAACCACCTCAGAAAGCTTCTAAATCCACGCTCTAGGACTCTACTTTAGGCCATATATAGCCTTCCTCAGTCTGCATGCACTCTCTCCTTGAACCTCATAACCTGGGAGCTGCTGCATGCACTCTAGCTAGTGAAGTTGTCAATCACGCTGAACTGCCACGGAAATGAGGATGTACACTATAAGGAGCAACTGGAGAGATGGTGGCAAACAAGTTCACACCATATGTCTATGTGAACCCCTTTCCAACAAGACGAGCCTTGTGTCTAGCAACAGACCCATCTAGGTTGTACTTGATGGCCAACACCCATTTACAACCAACACACCATCTGGTAATGTAGTGAGCTCCTACATGCCACGTAAGCGAAGAGCCATCTCATCCTCATGACCTGACGTCATTTTAAATCAAGCATGGCCTACTGGTAGGTAATGAGAACCTAAGCAACAGAAAGAGCCTGGCAAAATTCCCAAATATCATCCCTAAACACTTTGTAGAAAACGCCCTAATAACTAGATATCAGGTACAACTGTGTTGAGCCTTCCAAATATCAATCGGAAGGTTAAGGTCATTTGACATTATATTTAAAGAGGGAGCAACCTCTGGCTTTGAAGCAAGATCTACAGTATCACAACTAGGCAATAAATCATCTGTCTGTAAACCATCTGTACTCACTTGAACCGAGGAGGATGGTGATGCCAAGGGGGTGGTGTTACCTGTACGTCACGAGTAACCTGTAGATGATGGGGGGATCACAAAACCATACAGGTCCACTACAAGAAGGCACAAAATCCGTGACAGGAACAACCTACAAGAGTTTGGGGGGTATGGGTATGGGTGCCTTAGTAACCTCAATAGCAAGACTACGCTCAGCAGTAGAAAAGAAGGGAATGGACTCATGAAAACTGACATCAGCACTCACATAATGTCGGCCAAAGATAGGATTGTAGCACCAATATCCCTTTTAAGTCCTAGAACACCCCAAGAAAGCACACTTGATAGCCCTCGGAACAAAGCTTAAAAGCAACACACCCAAAAATGGAAGAACTCACAATCAAGATGTAATAGCTGTCAGGGTATTTGTTCATGGATCACAGAGCTAGGCATCCTATTAATTAGGTAGCAAGCAGTAAGCATGGTATCTCCCCAGTAAAGTGGGGGAACACCATGATGAATTAAAAGGGTGCGACCAAGATCAAGTAAGTGCCTATGCTTCCTCTCAGGCACCCCATTTTGTTGAGGTGTGAAGGTAGGTAGTTTGATGTACAACCCCATGAGACTTATAAAAGATAACAAGCTTCTTAGTGCAACATTCAAAAGCATTATGATAATGAATGATGCTATGTGAAAATGAAGAGTGAGGGAGCAGGAGGAGGCGAGCGTGCAGAAGTAAGGGGAGGTGCGAGCGTAGGGGGGCGAGCGGGAGTGTGTGAGGAAGGATGGTCAGCGAGCTAGGGATGGACGTTGGTCGGAGGGCGATCGAGGCAGAGGAGGGTGGCATTGGAGGTGATCTGTTTCAAGTGCGGGATGGGGGCATCTGGTGCGGGATTGTAGAGACCCCGTGCAGTGTCTCCGATGTGGGAAGCTAGGCCATCAGAGGGCGTCTTGCGCGGAGGTGCTGAGGAGGGGCGCGGTCGCGGGCACGTGGGAGGTGAGGCTCCCGCCCCCGCCGGAGGGGGCACCTTTGGTTGAAGTCGAAGCCCCGTGGTCAGAGGACTCTGGGAGGTTCGAGAAGGCCCTCGCATCAGGCTCTGGTTGCTGTGGTGGTGGAGGGCTAAGTAGGGGTTCGGGTGCTGGAGGCGGAGGTCGCCAGGGCCCTCGGAGGCGAGCCTCTGAGGCTGCAGACAGTAGGAGAGGGGAAGTTCCTGCTAATGGGAGCTTCGGTGGTGGCGATGGAGAAGCTTCTCTTCAGCGAGACCTGTTGTGCGAGAGGAGTGGTCCAGTGGCAGTGGGCGGTGAGATCGGATGGTGTGAGAAGGGAGCGCTCGCCGCGGAAGGTAGCGCTTTCGCCGGGCCTGGTGGGGATCCCACTTTTCCTCCGAACTCGACAGGTCGTCGAAGCGATTGTTGCTCCTTTTGCGTGAGTGCAAAGGTGCAGGGGGCTCGGTCTCGGCAATGAGGACCTTAGCACAGTGTGGGCTGAGGTGGAGTTGTAGCCGGGCGAGCTATTGAAGGAGAAGGTGACGCTGCAGTTGGGGAGTGCGTCCTGGGTGATCCTGGGTCTTCTGAGGCTGGCGCGAAGTCAGATCCAGGTACGGATCCGCACTCGGACCCGATACCGACTCGTGGCTCTCTATTAAAAGGCCCGCGGAGGGTCCTGTTGAAGGTCGAGCACAGCGTTTCGAGCCCTGGGAAGTAGGGGAAGATGGAAGGCGGTCGAGCGAAGGGATCGATCCTCGGCGAGAGTGAGGGTGTGGGTGGTCCGACCAAGCAGCTCCACCAAAGGATCGAGAGGCCGTGGGCGATGGCCAAGGGACCCCCCAGGGCGCGAGGACCGGAGGCACCTGCGACGAAGAAGGATCCACTTCTGTGCAGAGGTGAGGGTAGAAGGTCGGCTCTCGACTCTCCGCTGTAGGCTTGCTCCTCGTCGGAGGGTAGAGATGGGTAAGGACTTACGGACCCTCGCCGGTGCAGTGAGAGCAGCGAAGCACCTGGGTGCCCAGGTGAGGCTCATCCGATGATGGTGGACCCTCTGTCTGGCGGAGGGGGGCAGGGGGCTACGAAGCGAGGGCCCGACGGTGACGACGACACTCCTGACGTAGGAGGTCCTCGACAAGTCCTGGAGGAAGGGGAGGACCCTGGATTGGGGGGGCGCGGCAAGGAGGCCTCTGTGGTAAGGACTGTAGGAGGGGGTCTATCAGTGGTGGGGGAGGAGGCTAGGGACAGCGCGGACAGGGAGGGCAGCGGCGTGGGGAAGGAGGGCGTGGGCGATGGGGTGGGGAATGGAGGCGAGAAGGTTGAGGTTCTGAGGGGAGGGTGGGCTGACGCCTTTGAAGAAGGGGAGTTGGAGCGGATAGCGAAGGGAGCTGGTTTTGGTCGAGTGAGGGGGCAGTGCAGTTGGAACCCCATGGTGAAGGTCCTCACATGGAATGTAAGGGGCCTCTGCGATCCCACCCGCAGGGGGACGTTAAGGTCTTACCTGTCCAGATGGAACCCGAATGTGGCTTTTCTTCTGGAGACGAAGCTGCAGGAGTGCGATCAGAGAAGGTGGGGAGAGATCGGGGGAAACACAATGCGGGGTTTCCTGGCTCTTGGTACGGTAGGGAGGTCTGGTGGGGTGATTGTTGGCTGAAAAGAGAGGATCTGTTCTCGGTGGTGGGCTCGGAGGTAGGGATGGGTATGGTCACAGTGCAGCTGAGGAGCGACGGGCTCATGCTGACGTTCTCCTCGGTTTATGGGCCTATGGATGAAGCGGGGAGGAGCTCATTGTGGGAAAGTCTTTGGCAAGCGACGAAAAGCTTTCAAGGGAGTCTGTGGCTCATTGGTGGGGACTTCAATGTCACATTGCAGGCAGAAGACAAGCCGGTGGGGCAGAGATCAGGGCTCGGAAGAGCTCGCTGGCCTTGTTGCAGAATATGGGTGGCAGGATATACCCCCTACCTCCTGTGCTTTCGCATGGAGAGACTCAGGGGGTCAGATGTCAAAGCTAGACCACTTTTTATGCTCGGTGGAGCTGGCTAAGGTATTTCCAATGGCCGGGGCTCGTGCTATGGAGAGGCCTTTCTCGGATCACACCCCGCTGATGTGGGAGTATGGCGAAGGAACCCGGTGTGACACATACTTCAAATTTGAGAGGGCATGGCTGTTGGAGGGTTTCAGGAGCCTGGTGGAGAACAAGTGGAAGGACATGCATCTGGATGGATCGGCGGCTGCGAAGCTCCTAGAACTGAAGCGGTTTCTGAAAGAGTACAGGAAACAGCTGAAAGAGGAACGGACCAAGTTGCAGGACAAGGCACTCGCAAAGATTCAAAGATTAGATGGAGTGGAGGACCTGGGACGGATGACAGACTCGAAAGACAGGATAAGGCGAACTGCATGAAAGTCATCCAGGAGGAGGACAGGAAAGCCGAAGTGGAATGGAGAACCAGATCTAGGCAGAAGTGGGTCAAAGGAGATTCGAATACCAGATATTTCCATTTTACAGCTTTTGCCAGGCGTCGGAGGAACTGGATTGAGAAGCTGCAGGTGGGCAAGACGAAGTTCTCCAGCAAGGAATCTGTGGGGAGAGCAGTGGCGGGTTACTTCAGGGGCTTTACGAGGTGGAGGAGAGGAGGGAGGTGGAGGTAGAGGGGGCTGGGGGCTCCAACTATAGGGGCTGAGGAAGCGGAGCGATTGATTGTACCCTTCACGGAGGACGAGGCCTGGGATGCAGTCTGGGGGTTGAATGCCGAGGGGTGTCCGGGGCCAAACGATTTCCCAATACTCTTCTTCAAAGAATTCTGGTCACTGTTGAAAGAAGAACTCCTACAGGTCTTGGCAGAATTCAGGGAAGGCAACAGGGGCTTCGAAAGATTGAACAGGTTTTACATGTTCCTCCTACCGAAGAGAGAGGGGGCGGAGACGGTTCAGGACTACAGACCGATAGCACTGTCAAATGCAGCATACCTAATCATAGCGAAGATTCCAGCGAACAGACTCAGGAAGGTGATTGGCAGGATAGTATCGAAGGTGCAGACCGCTTTCATCCCAGGGAGGTACATTTTGGATGGCTATGTGGCGGCAACAGAGATCCTGGCGCATTGGAAAAGTGGAAGAAAGGCTTTTCTGTGGAAGATAGACTTCGCGAAAGCCTATGACTCGATAAAACGGTCCTTCCTATGGGCAACCATGGCCAAAAAGGGCTTTCCACAGATATGGATTAGATGGATGAAACAGTACATTACCACAGTATCTTTCTCGGTTCTCATTAACGAGAACCCGGTAGGAGGTCGGATTCAGCCAAGGAGAGGCGTGAGGCAGGGTTGTCCCCTGGCACCTTTGCTCTTTGTGCTGGCAGCAAATGCCCTGGCCAGGGAGACCGACAAAGCACGCGCGGAGGGGTTGCTGCAAGGTTTCCCCTTGGAGGGAGGGGATGGTATCTCAGTCATGCAATATGCAGATGATACCCTCTTCTTTGTGGAGGGGTCGGTGACAGAGGTGACACGGTGTCACATCATTCTAGAGATGTTCTGCAAAGCATCAGGTATGCGGATAAACTATCCTAAGTCCTCTTTCGTTCACTTCAACATGAAGGCTGGGGAGGCAGGGATATGCTCAAAAGCGTTGGGGACAGGAGAAGGGACCCTTCCGCTTCGGTACCTGGGGTTGCCCCTGACAGATAGGAAGATATCGGCACAGGATTGGACCCCGATGATGGAGAGGATTAAGGGTCGGCTTTCGGGATGGGCGTCGAAGATGTTATCTAGAGGAGGGCGGCTGGTCCTTCTCAAGGCAGTCCTCTCAGCGATACCAGTTTACTCCTCGGTGATCAAAACGCCTCGGAAGGTTGAGGACAAGATCACTAGCTGCTTGAGGAATTTTTTCTGGACCAACTATGGGACGGGGGGGAAGGAGGAGAGATTGGTGGCTTGGAATGAGGTTTGTCTGCCGTTCAGGGAGGGGGGTTGGGAGTCATGGAAGTAGGGAGGATGAATGATAGCCTTATGATGAAATGGATTAACAGGTTGCTGGGGAGGGGGGGTCTCTCTGGTAGGAAGGATCCTACGCTCTTGCTATGGCAGGTCGGTGAGTTGGGAGCTCCTCACATCGCCTCCGAGAGGAGCATCTCATTTCCTGAGGAGTTTGTCGCTGGTAGCGCCGAAGGTCCGATCTTTTTTCACCTCAGTACTAGGTTCAAGCGAGGATTTTAGATTCTGAACAGACGACTGGATGGGGCGCTAGCGGAGCGCTTCCCTAGGTTTGCAACTTTGGCGGCTGACAAAGGAGCCTCGGTGGTGGATGTGTGGAGTGGCACGTGGTGCCCGTCTTTTATAGGCAATCTGTCATATCAGAGATATGGTGAGTTGCAGGTTCTCTTGCAGGATCTCTAGGGTTGGCAGCTCGAAGATGGAGTGAACAGATTCGGGTGGGAGGAGGGAGATTTCTCGGTGCAGGATGCATATAGAAGACTCAGCGGCCCAACCACGTTTGGGAGCATCGACCTAGTCAGAGATTGCCAGCAACTCTGGGAGGCCTCCTGCCCTTTGAAGGTCAGAATTTTCACTTGGCTCCTCAGGAGAGGACAACTGATGACGAGGACATGGAGAGCCTGCTAGATGTCGGGTGCGGACAGGTCGTGCCCTTTTTGTGGCCAAGCGAAGGAGGATATTGACCATCTTTTCTTCGCCTGCCCGATGGCTGTGAGCAGATGGGGGACCAGTGGTGGCCACTTGGTTCCCATGCGGAGTTCTGACAGTTGTTCAGATGTGGTAGGGTCAACGGGGAGCGTCAGGTGTTCCGGTCGAGAAGAAAACGGGACAAGCCGTTGGTAGTTCTCTGGGCGCTTTGGCTACGGAGGAATGCAGTGGTTTTTAGGGGGTAGCACCTGTATGTAGATAATTTTGTTGGGGCTGTAAAGGCTTTTGTGTTGAGTTGGGAGTGTAGCTCAATGATGTAATCTTTAGCATTTTCTTTTAATGAATATCTAGGTGGGATCTAAAGGATCACCACCCTTTTTTCTTTCAAAAGAAAAAAATTCAAAAGCATTATCAGATCTCATAGTTTTAATAGAAGTAGAAAACTCATCTTTATTTCCAAAATAAAATGCTCAATAATAATGCTAACATCAGGCTTATTTTTCAAAAGAAATACCTAAGACAAATGAGAAAAATCATCCATGACAACAAGATAATAACGGTGACTCAGCTAGCCAAGAATCTGACTAAGGCCTAACGCATCCATATGAAGTTGAAACAAATCTCTGGACCTAAGGCTACGAGTGGTGGGATAAGAAGCACGATGTTACTTTCCTAGCTGGCAAGCATCAAAAGTAATCACAACAATAGGTGAAACATGGGGGATCACACGTTTGAGCTTACCTAAAGGAAGATGGCCAAGATGGAGGTACCACTGGAAGGAACTCCCAACAACAAAGGAAACCTCCCCATGGCAAGTAGCAACAAAGGGTGACGAGACCAAGCGATACACACCCCCTCCCAACGACTGGCACCAATTGTCCTCCCCATTAGCTTGTCCTGAAAAGTACAACCTAGATCATCAAAGATGGCACAACAATTTAGCTTTTTTCTAATTCTAATAACAAACAATAAACTAATTGAAAAATCTAAAACAAATAAAACATCTGGTAGTCCTAGCATAGGAGTAACTGACACCTCCCGTTGTCCTACTATCCTAGAGTGCCTCCCCTCTGCTACTTGTATAGTTCGACCTGATGGAATAGACCTAAGATGGCTGAAACAATGCTGATCCCCACTAAGATGACAAAAGGCTCCAGGGTCAACCAACCAGTTAGTACACCCTTGGCCATCAATCCATGTAACAAAACAAGCTATATACCTGAAAAAGAGGCAAAAGCAACTATCTCAGTAGCGGCAAGCATCTCCTGAGTCAACTGGGTCAGGCGCTATAGAAGTGCATCATAATTAGCCTTTGGAATAGGAACAGTGTCACTCGACTCCTCTGAAGTAGAATTACTAATTGGCCGCAGCAGGTTGACCATTTTTTGTCCAACAAGTAGCCTCCACATATCCGATCTTCCTCTAACAGGTGCAAGAAGAATAGATTCTCCCTAGCTATACACGGCCACGACCTCTACCACGAGGTACTACACCTCCTCTAACTCCGCATCTAGGGGTGGCAACAAGCGCAAATATCTGTCCACTAGTCTCAATAGGGAGTAGGGTCACAGCTATCCTCCTCAATCTACTGTACGCCTCCTCCAAAGATGGAAGCTTTATGAGAGTCAGAAGCTGAGAGTAGGCTGCTAAATATTCTGGATCAAGTTCAAAAAGAAACGGTAATACAACCACCTTTCTACAGTACTTGCTCTATGTAGCACATGTGTACATAGGTCCGCAGGCATTATACTTCTCCAAAAGGCCCTTCAAGGTAGAGTAGTACTGTGACAGCAAGCGACCCTCCTAAGTCCTGACGAAGCTGAGAGAGCTCATGATAGATCTAGAAGACTCAACTCAAGTTCTTCTCATGGGAATATTTATCTCGCAAGCTATCCCATGTTTCCTTTGTTGTCATGTAGTACATAATCTCATCCCCAATGCATGGTATAATGTAGCTCATGATCAGAGCCTAGAACATGACATTATCTTTCTTCCATGTAACATTCCTTCTTGTCTTCTCCTCTAGTTCTGGCTGAAGCAAGTTGTACTCTTTATCATAACCCTCCACTGTCATGAGGAAGGTCTGTGACCACCAGACATAATTGGTCTCGTCTAACTTAACCATAAGACCAAAGAAGGGACTCTAATATGTCCCTATTTCCGCCACAAAATCCAATGTCACCTTCGGCGAACTTGAAGATGCCATCTTGCCTTCAACCGAACCAAATCAATCAACACATCAATTTGAACATAAAAATCAGATCTGAATCACGTAATTTCAGATCATCGGGAATTAGAACATCAAGTCTTTCAGGCGTAGCAACCACCCCTAGGGCAGGAGAGAACCCCAACGGTGGCTGCCTTTCCCTTATAGAGGTTGTTGTAGCTAGATGAGAAGGGAGGATGATGTCACCCTTACCAGAATATGTCCACACACGACATAGAAAGCCAAGAGGAGGTCAAAATCGACAGCGAGAAGGCCCTACAACGCTACTGGCAGCAAGGCGACGGCGTGGAGGCCGCAGACCACCGTTGAGGACTCCTAGGCGATGGCGTTGGGGCACCTGCCACCCATAGCGATGGTGTAGGGGCAGCCCTGGCCTTGCACAAGCTGGCGGCAACGAGGAGGAGCCCTAGTGGCGGTAGAGAGAGAGAAGGCTACAGTTGATGGGATATCTAGGCATTGGTCTACGACCGCTACTTTGATACCAATTAGGATGAAATGAACCAAGTAGTTTATTCAGAAGCCCTGCCTCTCAATATATAGAGATGTGGGAAAAGTGCATAATAACCCCATCACTAAAAGAAAAATAAACATGAACAATAATAAAAGCATAATAAAGCGAAGGGGCCTAATAAAGATTTAAGATTAATGAATTCTAGTTACAAATTGATATTCTTAGTTGGATTTCTTATGTAATGAAGCTAAGGGTTCTATCAGTAACTATTTCGTTTTTGAAATTAAATGAATGTGTTTGTCTTTCAATTAGCTTCTCTCTCAAAGGGAACAAAAATGGCTTTGTCTATTACTGGAATGATATGTTTGTTTTAGATGAATTTAGAAGAGGAATGATGATGGCAGTAGTGGCAACATTTTTTGCAGCAAATGCACCTGGCTGATGAAAAATGATAGCAGCAGCAGCAGCTGCCAAAAACTAATACAAATAAAGTCACCTCCATAGGGGACCAAAGGTGAATTTAGCACCAAGCAACTTCATCAGTGCAACCCCATAATTATGCTTTTGAATAACATTATTAATGAAATATTTTTTGAAATAACTGTCCATACATATAGTCGACCTCACTTAGTGTAAGAAAAAGGTTTGATGTTGCTGAGTAATTGTTCATACAAATTTCTTCCCCATTGAGCACCAAATCATAAAGGATCTTTGATATGTAGCTTCTGCATTTGGAAAAGCATGACAACATGGTACCAGGCACTCATATTCAGCTTTTCCCATGAGACTTAATCAAGTAAACATGTGGCATTGAAGAACTTTTGCCTTCATTTGAAAAACAATACTACCACCAACAAAGATTTTAGTGACAGACTATGTATATTCATTAAATAAATTGTGTCTCTGTGTGCGTCCATGAGGTAAATTCCCTGTAACTGTCTCAAAAATCCCACGTACTTACTGGAGAAAGGGTCACATCTATTTGATGGTATATGCCTCTTGTTCATGTGTTTTCCGAGAGAACAAGAAATGAGATGGAGTACGGAACTTCACGGAATAAAAGCCTAGGTGGAAATGACCAAAATAGTTGCCTGACTCCACAAGTAATTATGTTAACACATACAAATGCCCATGGAGGATGCATGTAAACAATGAGAATTTCTTCCTCAGTAACACAGCCACAAAATTGCGTAAATTTAGGTATCATAAAAACCATGAGAGAAAATAATATTTCATCAACTTCTTCATAATCATAAATTTCCATCTGCCAGTCACCTATTACTGGAAAAGGAAAAAAGAAAAAGAGTAAGAAAAACAACTACCTCTATTCCGTTCCCTCAAGGCAAAAACTCAAACCAGCATTAAAAGAAACGAGTCTAGGGATGGCATTTGCAGAAAACATCAAAGAGTTCACTCATGAAAGCATCAAAACCACCACTCTAAAGGCAACAGCATGCATAGATGATTGGACCATTGTCCCAGTATGTAACACCTTACCAAAAAAAATACCGGTGTATTAACACCCCTTGACAAGGAGAAAAGGTGAACTAAAGTTGGCTAGTAGTTCTAACATGGTCGATCACTGTAATTCCAACAAACATTTTATAAGATCCAGCAAAAAAAAAAACACTAATAGACAATTTGCTCTGAAAACAACATACATTTTTCCCTCTAAATAGTTCAATCCACTGCCCACTTTGCTTTTAGAAAGGCCAACCCTACTATTCTTAGTTGGTTAGTTCATAAGCAAACCTAGAGAGGACCACCACATGATCCAAAATTTCAACTAGGAGATAGATGGTGTTAGAGATTTGGAGAATAGAAAATTTTATTATTGAATCAAAAAAGAAAAGAACATAGAATTGGTTCCTTTATATAGAGAAGGTCAATCCTACTTGTAATCCTAATACAATCAAATCTAATATAATCAAATTTCTAACTACTTAAAACATATCATTATAATTTGAAAAGTAACAAAATAGAAAGAACCAAAATACGAAAGAGATAATTCTAATTCCTAAAACACCATTTCCTAATTTTCTCTAACATCTCCCTCTAAGTTGGAGTATGCAATGCCCAACTTGTTACATAAAATAAAAATTAACTCCCCCCTAAAGTAGACATCCGGAGGAGCAAGCTGCAAACTAGAGGAGTTGGAGCGGTCATAGCAGAAGCAGCCACCACGAGAGACAAAAAAATAGTAGCAAGCAGGTAGTAGGAGATGATTCCAAGCAATGTCGGGTAGTAGGCAAAGATGGGAGACGATCCCAAGCAATAATAACAGTAGTTGAGAAACGATCTAAAGTAGTAGCTGAAGTAGTAGTAGTAACGGTAGAAGACTGTAACAGAAGTAGCAGTCATGAACAACAATAGTATGCTTGTAGCAATAGTTGCAGCAATGGTAGGTAATAGGAGGTTGTAGCAGAAGCAACAACAATAGATGAGAGATGATTTCAACAATAGTCGAACAGGAGACAATTCGAAGCAATGGTAGTACGAGAAACTATCCCAAGCAACAAGACGGGAGATGATCCCAACTAGTAACAGTATGAAAGACGATCCCAAGCAGCAACAAGATGGGAGATGATCCCAAGCAGTAACAAGATGAGAAACAATCCCAAGCAATAATATTAGCCACGCGATTTGTGGCAACAACAGCAATTCCCATGGAAAAATTTTTCTAATTTTCAATGCACACATGGCATGGGACTATCGCGTAAGGCTATGTGCAATAGAAGCAACCAGAGCAACCACAAGACCATGCACATGGCAAGAGTGCGGGCGAAGTGCTCATGCAAGTCACGTGTGCTAGTACACGCTGGCTGATGTATGTTATGCGTGAGTGCACACAGGAAGCCAATGCAGTGGCGTTCGTGTGCACGTAGTGTCTATTTAGTAGTATGCACAAAGGAAGAGTAGTGCACGCGAGGGTTTGTGTGCAAGAGAGGGCATCGGCTTGGTGTTGTGTGTAAAGAAAGTTGATCACATGTGCAGGAATAGGAAGGCATACAACAGTAGGTTGTGTGTAGGAAGCAACATCGCACGTGTTTAGAACATAAGGAAATGAGGCCCATAGAGAGGCCGCATGCAGGAGCAAGGGTTGACGGTCTAGGAGAATTCCCTAAGACTCTTCCCGCTTTGATACCATATGGGAGATTTGGAAAATAGAAAATTTTATTATTGAATCTCAAAGAAAAGAACATGAAATTAGTCCCTTTATATAGAAAAGGCCAATCCTACTTGTAATCCTAATACAATCAAATATCTAACTACCTAAAACATATCTTTATGATTTGGAAAATAACAAAATAGAAAGAACCAAAATAAGAAAGAGATCATTCTCATTGCTAAAACACTATTTCCTAATTTTCTCTAACATATAGAAAGCAAGTTATGCAACACCTTAAAAGGTCCAACCATATCTTCTAATTTACATTTAACTTCAGACTTCATTTCATATTGAATACAAAAATTCTTAGCAACTGTTTTGAAATACACCTATAAGTTTGTCATTCATGCAAAATTAACGGTGAAGATGCTAGTGGGATCAAAGAATAAGAATAAGAATTTTTTTTTTTTAATTGAGAGTTCCCCCTATAAGTCGGATGAGTCGTAGGTGCAAGTTGTAGATGTGATTCCATTGTAAAGCTTGAAAGTTGGAAGCTTTGGAACTCCATTGCCATGATCTTATTTGTGAAGGGCCAATAGGAGTCCTCTGCGGGGGTTGTTGTCCCTGGGCAAGCTCCTCCATGCAGGCCTTGAGGGAACAAGATTCTGCATTGTGTCCCTCAAGACTGGACTCCCCTTTGTCCTCAAGATCATCCAATAACATATTGACTGAAGACTTTTAAAATAGCAAAATAATGTTTTCGAACAAAATACAAAACTTAATTTGGTTTAGAATCTAGACCAGACCCTTAGATCCAAAGGTTCTCTTGAAATCAGTAAAAGATATCCAACTAATTGTAGTTTAACAAAATAATGACAGGAATGTGTACAGTTTGCATTCATGGCTTGTTGGACCAGAGAGTCTCTGCACTCAGACCTTGCACCGAATTTGCTTGTTTTTTAACCGAATTGGGATGATGATTGACCTTAAGAAGTTCAATTCCCTTGTCAAAAAAGAGTAGTATTTATAAGACTATTTCCAATCATCCAAAAAGATAACCAGAATATTCTATTTATTCCTGTATTATATAGCAAAGTAGTTCTCTTTTCGAAATTTTTTCTGGGGCACTAACGCTGAAGGCTTCCCATGTTTTCCAGCCAAGTTTGGGCAGTGGTGAAGTAATGTATATTTCAGATGAATGACAGATTAGCCAGTGATATTGTGTTTTTTTCTTGGGTACAAGATCCTATGGCATCAGCAAAAGCATGTTTGTCAATTCACAACAACTCAGCTCTTGGGCCCTCACTCGCACCTTCTGCAGTGCTCACAAAATGGTACTTAAAGGACCTATCTTGGTGCTTATTTATGGCATTCACTTTGTGAACTCCTGCTTTGACTCTTGGAATGGAACCCGGCAGGGTTTTGGGTCCAGACAATTTACAGGATGATGAGAGGTAGTCAGCAGGAGTAAAAGGACTTTTTTTAATTGCAAAATAAGGAGAAAAGGGGCTTATGGAATCATAGGCTGACTTGCATGTCCAAGGCTTCAGTCAAGGTCTGGATCCTTTTATATCTGCTGCATAGGAAGCATTTGGTCACAGACTCACAAAGGAGTAGAGGCAAGATTTTGATATTATCTGTTCCTTTGGTGCCATCTTCTTTGGCTTCTATGATTCCCTTCATCAGCATGGATGGCCAGCAAGGTCAATTTAAATAGATGCTTCATCCTTAACTCCTTCTGAAATAGCTTTAGTGGATGACGCACTTTCTCAGAAGTCAGACCCTAATACTTTAAAATCTGGGAAGACTGAATCCTGATTAGGGGCCATTTTGTGGTCAATTGGGCGGGAGACATGTGGGTACAATTCTGAATTCGCTATTACACATTTGCTCTAGTTTTTATTTTTTTTAATGCGGAAATGGTCTTTCTTTATCCACGGGCAATGAGTTTTGATAATATTGGGTGTGTCCATAATTATAGAAGCTTCCACTTTTGTGCTTATCCCAATTGTGGGCTCAGTTTTGGATTGGCAAGGATTGGAATGGCACTAGCTCCTCAATATTCAGAAAATCCAAATCAAAAGAAAGGAAATGATGACACTGAGACAGTTAGAAATTGGATTGAGTTTTCATCTGTTGATCAGGCAACCCCCAATTCAGTTGTTTCAACTACATATCAGAGAAATGATTCTGTCTTTGATGGAGCCAGATGTTATGTAGACCTTGTACAGAGTCCCTATTGAAGGTTTCGTCCCTACCAGGAGGGGTGACGTAATAAATTGCGGAAATAAAAATATAAAGCAATATCACAAGAAATTAAGCAATCACACAATGTACACAGGTATTTTTAGGTGGAAACCCAAACCGGGTGAAAACCACCACCTAACCCTCTCGAGTTAGGATTTTCCGATCAACCAAGTTGATCAAAATCCACTAAACGAATCACTTTGAACGAGGGTGATTCAACCTCAGTACAACCACGCTACAAGTACGAGGGTAGCGTTCCTCAACCCCTTCTCTCCACGAGAAGGATTTTGTCCCACGAAGGAGACGGGAATTCGCAAGGCGAATACCCAACCAAAATACAAAGATAAAATAAAATAACAGTCCTATAGAGCCAACAAAATTAAACCTAGCTTCTATAGGAAATAGGAAACTCCCCTTTGCAAGGAGTGCGTCGACGATGACGCAGTGCGTGTGCCACGCGATGGCGCTACGTCGCTCTCGTTATCTACGGCGGGAGAGCAGGTGCGCAACGGTTGAATGCTCTCAAGAAAATGGAGCTTGAGCTTGGAGAGCAAGAGAGTCTTTTCTTTGGACACAAAAGGTTTGAAAGTGTATTGCAAGGTGTGTGTCTTGTTTTTCTAAGTGTGTCTTGTGTGTTTTTGTGTTGCAAAGGTTCCCCTCTATTTATAGAGGCCTTAGGAAGGCTTTGGAAGGCTTGGAAAAGCTTCCATAGCCGTTGGGTGCAAAGCCCAAGAGAATCAGGCCGAAATCAGGACAATGATTGCATTTCACAGGGTTATCAGACGTCTAATTCTGGCATCAGACGTCTGGAAGGCCACTTTAAGACGTCTGATTCCAAGGTCAGACGTCTGATTCTATGCGGGTTTCTCCCTGACTTGAATCAGATCTAAACAGGGTTTTTGTACAAGTCCATCAGACGACATAGAGGACGTCTGGCACTAAGTCTGGACGTCTGGAAACCTACTTTTATCGTGGGAATTGATTTCCAAACGTTGCAACGGCTAGAAAATCTCTGAGAAGAGATTTTGGGTCAGCCGAGGCAAAACGGTCATTTATCAGACGTCTGTGAAGTCCTATGGACGTCTGATAAGGCTCTAACGGTCATATTCTTGAGTGTCTTCTAAGCCAGCCAACGGTCCACTAACTGGACGTCTGGCAAAGTCATCAGACGTCTCCTAAGACGTCTGGTCTAAGGTCTGGACGTCTGATTTCATCAGACAGAACTAACTATGTCCAGCCTAACAGTTATCAGACGTCTGAAACAACAGTCAGACGTCTTAAAATCCTTTGTCAGACGTCTGATTCGTGAATTAGACGTCTGGAAAGTCAGTTTTAACCCTATATTGGTTTTCTAAGTGTTCTACAGAAAACCTACGTATCCTAGGGTTGTGCAGGTGTTCCTAGGACTACTGTTAGGGTTCTTTGAGGCTCTTTAACATAATGTCTAAGGAAAATAAAGAGCAAGAAAATAAATACAAGAGATACATGAAAGGATAAAAAAGAATCTATCCTATTCTTCTTGTCTTCCATCTCCAATATTTCGCTCCACGCGAACCTCCTCTATTTTCCGTCAAGCTCCTCCAATCCGTCCTGGATGCGAGCTCGAGTTCCGTCTAAACACGTCCTCATTTGCAATTGACCTGAAATCTAGGACTCAAATTGCAAATGTTAAATAACACGTGTTTTGTTATCATCAAAATAAATGATCGTGGTGCTCTAGCACCAACAATCTCCCCCTTTTTGATGATGACAAAACCGTAAATAATAATGCATAAAAAATCCTCCCCCTTTTTGACATTATCAAAAAGGTTACATTTCCTATAACTCCCCCTTAAAACATGCTCTTCTATGAATTTATTTTAACAAAAGGTGATATTCTCCCCCTTTTTGTAACAATGAGATAGCTATTATTTTTCTCCCCCTTTCTAAAGGAAATTTAGCTACCTTATATCTCCCCCTTAAAAATTGACAATAAGCTCATTAACTTTTGACTCCCCCTATCTAAATGCTACTGATAAAAAGATAGGGTAAAGGGTTTTACCTCACCTACCATGGCCAATAAAATGGCCCGAATGGTGGTGGTGGATGCCACATCGGATGGGGCTCCCATCCGTAGCTTGGAGGCCCGGGCATTGACGCCGGTCTCCAATCTGGTGGTCGACGTGCGGCGGGTCCATCGTTTGTTCGCCGTCTCGTCGGTCTTCTTCTTCTCCTCCTTGGTCTACTCATTGGTTCTCCCAACTTAAGTTGACCAGCCTTGAGCTTGTAGGTCCAGTCCTTTATGTTGTAGTCATCCCTGAACCCTACAAAACAAGATTCTAATTCTTTTTTCGGTATCCAAGTGGGCTTGGATCCGGATTTGTTAGAGGGTCTCCTTGACGGAGATCCTTTCTCAACCTTAGGGCTATAAAAATCATCTACTTTGTTGATTAGTTTGTTAGAGCTTTCCCTAAGACATGCAATTTCTCTTTCTATAGTATTCATCTTAGTCTTTAAATCAGAAATTTCTATTTTTAGACTATCATTTTCCTCAATCAATTTATTATTTTCATTGATGAGGTCTTGATTTTCTAATAATAGGTTATTATCCTTAGGACTAGTTTCTATGTCCTTGAGTTATTTTTCTAACCTATCATTTTCATTTCTAAGAAAACTAAGGTTCTTTTTAATGCCTTTATTTTCTACCCTAAGTGATTTACTAATATCGAAAAGTTCATTAAAGGCTTCTTGTAAATCCAGGTTTACCTCATTGTCGGAGTCGCTTTCGCTGTCGATGTCGCTTTCTCCGATTGCCATGAAACCAAAGCAAGTGGTTTCTTCTTCTTTTTCTTCTTCTTCTTCCTCCGAGCTGGAATCCTCATGAGTGCCTTCCAACCTCCTCCATATCTCGTGGGCGGTGGTGCACTCTTGGATTTTCTCGAACTCTTCCGGACTCAACGCGCAATACAAGGCATTCATTGCCTTTGCGTTGAGTGAGAGATCTTGAATCTGCAGCTGCGAGTAGCCTCCTTGGGGTCGCTTCGGGATCTCGTATGGGGTTTCGCAACATCCCCATAGAGCGAAGTCCGTGGCTTGAAGCCACGTCTTCATCCTCAACTTCCAATATCCGAAGTCCCTCCCGTCGAAATAGGGTGGTCGGACGGTGGATTGCCCTTCGGAGATTCTGACTGCGGCTATGCTTCCCTCCATGATCTAGATCCTCGCCGGTTTGTAACGCCGATTACGCGAGACCTGCTCTGATACCAATTGAAGGTTTCGTCCCTACCAGGAGGGGTGACGTAATAAATTGCGGAAATAAAAATATAAAGCAATATCACAAGAAATTAAGCAATCACACAATGTACACAGGTATTTTTAGGTGGAAACCCAAACCGGGTGAAAACCACCACCTAACCCTCTCGAGTTAGGATTTTCCGATCAACCAAGTTGATCAAAATCCACTAAACGAATCACTTTGAACGAGGGTGATTCAACCTCAGTACAACCACGCTACAAGTACGAGGGTAGCGTTCCTCAACCCCTTCTCTCCACGAGAAGGATTTTGTCCCACGAAGGAGACGGGAATTCGCAAGGCGAATACCCAACCAAAATACAAAGATAAAATAAAATAACAGTCCTATAGAGCCAACAAAATTAAACCTAGCTTCTATAGGAAATAGGAAACTCCCCTTTGCAAGGAGTGCGTCGACGATGACGCAGTGCGTGTGCCACGCGATGGCGCTACGTCGCTCTCGTTATCTACGGCGGGAGAGCGGGTGCGCAACGGTTGAATGCTCTCAAGAAAATGGAGCTTGAGCTTGGAGAGCAAGAGAGTCTTTTCTTTGGACACAAAAGGTTTGAAAGTGTATTGCAAGGTGTGTGTCTTGTTTTTCTAAGTGTGTCTTGTGTGTTTTTGTGTTGCAAAGGTTCCCCTCTATTTATAGAGGCCTTAGGAAGGCTTTGGAAGGCTTGGAAAAGCTTCCATAGCCGTTGGGTGCAAAGCCCAAGAGAATCAGGCCGAAATCAGGACAATGATTGCATTTCACAGGGTTATCAGACGTCTAATTCTGGCATCAGACGTCTGGAAGGCCACTTTAAGACGTCTGATTCCAAGGTCAGACGTCTGATTCTATGCGGGTTTCTCCCTGACTTGAATCAGATCTAAACAGGGTTTTTGTACAAGTCCATCAGACGACATAGAGGACGTCTGGCACTAAGTCTGGACGTCTGGAAACCTACTTTTATCGTGGGAATTGATTTCCAAACGTTGCAACGGCTAGAAAATCTCTGAGAAGAGATTTTGGGTCAGCCGAGGCAAAACGGTCATTTATCAGACGTCTGTGAAGTCCTATGGACGTCTGATAAGGCTCTAACGGTCATATTCTTGAGTGTCTTCTAAGCCAGCCAACGGTCCACTAACTGGACGTCTGGCAAAGTCATCAGACGTCTCCTAAGACGTCTGGTCTAAGGTCTGGACGTCTGATTTCATCAGACAGAACTAACTATGTCCAGCCTAACAGTTATCAGACGTCTGAAACAACAGTCAGACGTCTTAAAATCCTTTATCAGACGTCTGATTCGTGAATTAGACGTCTGGAAAGTCAGTTTTAACCCTATATTGGTTTTCTAAGTGTTCTACAGAAAACCTACGTATCCTAGAGTTGTGCAGGTGTTCCTAGGACTACTGTTAGGGTTCTTTGAGGCTCTTTAACATAATGTCTAAGGAAAATAAAGAGCAAGAAAATAAATACAAGAGATACATGAAAGGATAAAAAAGAATCTATCCTATTCTTCTTGTCTTCCATCTCCAATATTTCGCTCCACGCGAACCTCCTCTATTTTCCGTCAAGCTCCTCCAATCCGTCCTGGATGCGAGCTCGAGTTCCGTCTAAACACGTCCTCATTTGCAATTGACCTGAAATCTAGGACTCAAATTGCAAATGTTAAATAACACGTGTTTTGTTATCATCAAAATAAATGATCGTGGTGCTCTAGCACCAACACCTATCAACTATAGAATTGTTGGATGGAGAATTGTGATGCATAATTGGTGTAATCCCTCTAATTGTTTCTATTACATTTGAATGAA
Source organism: Thalassia testudinum (assembly GCA_037157565.1). Classification (NCBI taxonomy): domain Eukaryota; kingdom Viridiplantae; phylum Streptophyta; class Magnoliopsida; order Alismatales; family Hydrocharitaceae; genus Thalassia; species Thalassia testudinum. The sequence continues at coordinate 17,008,104 of JAZHRO010000039.1, forward strand.
TAACAATTTTAAGTAGTCATACCATCCATGTCCTTTTGTTTCTGGTTGTCTTTACTAATTGAATATCCGAGCCCAAAATTTCATAAAAAGTTATCCATTTTGATTCAGTATGTTGTCTAATCCAGATGCAATTTGAAATATTGATAAAGCGCCATATATAGAACCAAATAACAAGGAATTGGATCGGAAAGTGTTTGGAAGCCATTATACAATGCAAAAAGTAGCTTATAGTTCAGGATACCTGCAGAAACGACTGTGAAAAAATAATAGACAGACCAGTTCTGAACATCTTCCATAAGTTGTTCCCACAAGATTCTTTTGTTGCTGGCTTCCAAATATCAGAAAGAGTTACCCTATGCAGAAAGGTGGGCCTGGATATTCAAGATTCACCTATCATGAAATGATCCATTCATTGAAAACCATACCACAGATGCATGGGAGATGACAAATGCTAATTATTGGCTATAAATTGAAATTAACATAGAGAACAAACAAAAGCAACCAACCTAAGTCAAAATTAGAAGTTTGCAAGATCACAAGTAGCAATTACATGGATAGACCTGATGATCTATGTCTAGTTATTGGCTCTCTGTGTTGCTCTAGTGCAAGAGTTATAGCATGCAATTGTATGAGTTTAGTTTGGTCTACAAGATTGCAAGGTGCAATTATCCAAAAAAAAACAGTTGAAGAGTATACATACTTGATACAAAATTTTTGAAGGGGCCATTATACAAAATATGATGTTCCAAATGCTAATAGGGACATAAGCAATACTTGGTTAACCTTTTTAAGTCATTCTAAGGGAAGGATGTGGTTGAGAAGTTACAGCATGTACATTGGAGTAAGGAAGTGGAAAGAAAATGAACTAAACCTTTGGGATTTTAAGTCAAATATCGCATGACCTAAGGAAGTAAACCATTTTTTTTTGAAAAGTGATTTCTTTATTTGACTTACCTATGCTTGGGATGTCAAGCAAAGAGCCCCACATCTAAGAGGATGAAGGAAACTGAAAGAACTCTCTTTACAAGCCAAGTAAAATTCAACAAGTTTGGTATTGAACTGCCAGAGTACGATGGTTTTTTACCACAATAAGGGTTGGTTTTCCTCAAAAGACAAAAGCAAAGTGCTTTGAGCATAGGTGGGTCAGTGAAAGAAATAGATCAAAGAATTAAGCTTAAGCTTTTTTTTTGTGAAAGGAAAGGAAATAAGGATGACTACTGGGGTCGGTAGTCATCCACTTCATTACTGCTGAAGTAAAAAGGCAGATTACAGATTCCGGTGCCAAAACTTGAACAAAAACAGACTCTCTAACCAAATTTTGCACCCATGCCCTTTCACTTTTGAACACAACTCTATCTCTTTGCAACCAAATACACCATAAGACTGCCATTGTTTTCATTCACACAAGGGAATCCAGCTGGTAGCCTGCCCAAAACGCCCTCCAAAAGTCATCAAAGCAGCCCACGTAAGTACTCAGAATCTCCATAAGCTCCCAAAACCCTTTTGTAGAATAACAAGAGAGAAATAGAGAGTGAATCTTCAGCCACAGTTCCACACAAGGTACAAGTAACATCATCATCATTCGCCCAAACTCTTCTTCACATCTTTGCCACCAACCTCCTTCTCCTATGTAACAGAAGGAATATTTTTACCTTCAAAGGAATCTTCCCAGAAAGTACAAACATTTCTAATGCCAACACCATATCATCCTTTCACCTCCCAAATTAAACTGTTAGGAAATAAATCATAGGGAATAAATTAGGATTGTGTTAGGTGTTTTTCTATATTTAGGTCCTTGTTATTTTTAGTAAATGTGTGGTGTGTTTCCATGTATGTCAAGGCCCTCTCTCTATATAAAGAGGGCTAAGTCCTCTATTTTAATTCAATAAAATCCATATTCCTCCAAAATCCCAACATGGTATCAAAGTAGGTTTGATCCCGTGGGAAAAGAGAAAAGAAGAAAGAAGGAACCCTAAAGGGGGGAGGCCCTCTAACAACGACGCCGACCTCTGGCGAGCCACCGGAGAGGCTCTCTCCTCTCCCAAACTTCTCCCTTCTTCTTCCTCATCTATTCCTCTCCTTCGTCTACTGTTACTCTTCTTGAATGCCACCGGAGGGAAATGTGTCCCCTCGTCCTATCCACTACTTCGATCAGTACCAGGCTCAAAAGGTGTGTCACCAACCCATCGTTGACCAGCCGCACCCTCTCCGACGGCCATCAACCGGGGCAATCTTCGCCAGCAAGCCCAACAGGCCAAAGCGCCGCCCCCTAAAGACATAGATCCAGATCTCTGTTTTAGCCCCCCAAACCTCGTTTGATCGAGGATTTGATGGGCTCTCTCAACTCTTTGGAGGTCAAGCCACCGAACCAAGGTGGCCCAGTGATCAGAGGTCCATCAGAGCACTACTATCGACCTCTTCTACTATAACGCCATTGGATAAAGAAAGAAGAAAAAAAGGGGGGAAAGAAGGAGAAGAGGGAGATGGTGTGCAACTCATCTCCTCTCCTCTGTTTGCAGCAGCTACAAGCATGATATCAGTGACAGCAACTTAGGTTTCCTCTTTTAAAAAAAAAGGGTGGGTTATTTGCATGTTAGGTCCAATTACATTTTTCATCCCTTCTTTTGGGGTACTTGTATATAAGCCCTAAAAGTCTTGATTTTTATAGTTTGGGTCCTCATATGTTTGAGTGGAAGACACAAGACAAGAGCCACCTCAAGATGTCAAGAGTACGGGCTACACTCTCACGCACCTCAAGAGAAACCAAGTGTAGACTGACTCTGTGAGGGCGTACACGAAGAAGGGACTACCACATCGACAAGAGTTGACCTCCGCTATCTAAGGATCCAAGTCTCAACTTGCGGGAGTGTTAAAAAATAAATCATTAGGAATAAATTAGGATTGTGTTAGGTGTTTTTTCCATATTTAGGTCCTTGTTATTTTTAGAAAATGTATGGTGTGTTTCCATATATGCCAATGCCTCTCTCTATATAAAGAGGGCTAAGGCCTCTATTTTAATTCAATAAAATCAATATTCCCCCAAAATCCCAACATACAAAATATACTTTCTTTATTGAAAACCTTTTGCACTACCATTCCGAAGAGTTGGGCTAACTCACCAAAGGATGAAACTCCAAAATAGAATCCAATAGAGTCTATAACTCCACCAATCGTGCATTAGAGAGGTTTCTCCTTAATGAGGGGCATCAACGTGCCATCCTAACCTATACTACAAGGCTATTGCCTCGGACTACCAAGCTAAGCGAGAAAGCCAGACGTCACCTTAGAGCTATTCTAGGTGTGAGGCTTCATATGGGCAATCACCCGATTACCTTGCACCTCATCACCCTATTGACAATTCACTTTAGATGAGACTATAATACCCTTCTTTAGTTTTAAGTTATATATATTATATACATATATATGTTAATGTTATATATATACTCATACATGTATAGATATACGTTTTTTTTTTAAAGAATATATAGATATATGTTGTTGACAGCTTTAATTTACTCTCAAGTTTTTTGAAAAGAGGAAGGGTGATTATCTATGTCATAATCACCTAGAAATTAATTCATTAATTCATTAATTGACAAAAATGGCAGCAATTACAAAAGCATCTCCCAGAAATGAATAAGTGATGAGATACTGGAAACAAAATTCTCAATTTAGGTAATGTGTCCCTTGAAGACCGCTACATTCCTTCCCAACCAGATTTCCCAAAGTATTGCCAACACCTTGGCCTTCTCCTTTGATCTAAAAATATTATAGCTTGCATCCAATCTCCCATGCCTAAAAAAACTCCTAAACTAAACTTGATTTGAGTAATCAATCCACTCAAAACCAATCTTCATCTAAACCTGAGAAGAAAATGTGCAACCAAAGAATAGATGATCAATATCCTCATCTCCTGATTTGCACAGCAGACAACTCCTGTCAATCTCTGGCATCCATCTAGCCCTCTATACCCCTGTCATAAGCCGCCCTTTTCGTAATAGCCAAGCAAAGATTTTAATCTTCAATGAACAATCTCCCGACCAAATAACTCTGAAGAAATCAATTTATGTTGGATTCTCAATATTCCACAATCTAGAGTAAGCCTCTCTAACAAAAAACTCCCCTCCATCCTAGAGCGAAGCATCCATTCCTCCTTTAGGTGCAAAACCATACAGTTGTTGTAGCAAGGCTTGAAAATCCTCCAGTCTCTACTGAGAAAGATTCTGGCATAAGCTGGGCACCAAAAGCCATCCCAGCAATCATGTACTTCAATCTCCCTATCTATGGCCAACGTGAAGAGTCTGGGAAATTTCTCACAAAGCGGACCATCCATCATCCAATCATCCCTCCAAAAATGGAAAACATCCCTTGTACCCACATAAGGAGAAAAGAAACACCCGATCTTGGTTGCTATCACTGCTAAGCCCTTGTAAAAATGTGGCACGCCCCTCGCAGGCAATTCCAATAGCCCCCAATTTAGTAGAGGCCCATAACATGCATCTAACAACCTTCCCAATAAGTCATGTCTACACTGCATAATTCTGTTAATCCAATCAGAAAGGAGGTTGTCATTGAAACTTGAAAGTGTCAACGTTTTGGATTCCCAAGCCCCCCTCTTTCAACGGCCTACAAATCTTCTCCCAAGCCACCAACCTGGCACCCTTCCTTATCATGCCAAAAGAAGTATCGCATCAAATTCGAAAGCCTCTTTTCCATCTTCTAAGGGAGCTTAAAAACAGACAAGTAGGCCAACATCAAGGAGATAACAAATTCGATCAGAACCAATCTACCTCCTTTAGATAACATTTTGGAATCCCATCAACTTAGCCTTTTTTCCATCCTCTCCACCAGACGACACCAATCTCGAACACAAAACGGGAGGCCCAAGTAAGATTTCGGTAAAGAATCAACCGTTGTGCATAAAGTTGTACCACAATCCTGTGCCTCCTCACCAAACATTTGCATAAGAACAAAAGTGGACTTCGCATAATTGATCTGCAGCCCTAAAGCCTCCTTAAACATTTCTAGCAAGATGCGCAATCTTCTTACCTCAGCTGTGGATCCATCAATAAAAAATAGTGTGTCATCTACATATTGCAACACCAAGATCTATCTAAAGGTCAACTATTGTAGTACATCCACAAAAGACAACTCCCAAACAAGCACTAAATGTGGCCCTTACCAAAGCATCAGCCACCAAGACAAAGAGCATGGGTACCAGAGGACAGCATTGCCTAACCCCCCTCCTCAATTGTACCCAATCGCTAGCAGGATTACCATTAACCAAAATAGACAATGAAGTAGTAGTGACACAACATTTCATCCAGGCAATCTAGACCTAGGGGAAACTTCTTTTCACTAAAGAAGTCCAAAGAAAAGGCCACTGCACCTAATCATAAGCCTTACTAAAATTCACCTACCACAAAAATGCCATCTTCTTTTGACGTGCCCACCAAGCTAGCATCTTAGAGGCCATGACAAAACCATCAAGGATACTCCTCCTTGGGACAAAGGTTGTCTATACCAACGAAATAAGATCTGGTAGTACCCCTTGAAGCCCATTTGCCAGTGTCTTGGCCACAATAAGATACATTGCATTGGAGAGCACAATCGGTCTAAAATCTTCAATGGCCTTCGCACCATCTTTCTTGGGCAAAAGAAACATGAAGAATTTATTCAATCTGTTGAACCCCCTATTACCCTCCTTGAACTCCATCACTTGCATAACATTCTCCCGAACCATCGTTTAAAATTCTTTAAAGAAGAAAATAGGGAAACCATCAGGTCTCGAGCAGCCATCTGCATTCAAGCCCAACAAGGCACGTCTTTGAAAAGGTTGTTGCAAGCATACTAGCTTGTGCATCTGATATGCTCTGTGCATTCCCTTCACTCCACCTCCACCTTCTTATTTGTCCTTCCCAAGAATCTCCTGTAAAAATTTGCTACTACTTTGCCCACATTATCGTTACCAAAGAAAGTTGTTCCATCCACCGTAAGCTTTTCAACCCAGTTCCTTCTTCTCCTACTAGAATCCATGAGATGAACATAACAAGTGTTGGAATCCTCCTCCTTTAACCATCGCTATCTAGATCTCACCTTCCAATTTACCTTTGCTTTTTTATCTTCCTCCTAAACCACAGCCACATGTGCAACCCTCCTTTGCAAGTCCCCAACAGAAAGGTCACACCCATCCTCCAACCTATCTAGCCTTGCAATCTCCAAAAGTGCCTTACATTTCCTTATGACCCTCCTTTCACTAACCTCTCTCCAATATGCTCTCAAGTTGCATTTTGCTTTCATATATATTACCAACTTAGTTACTATTTGTCTATTATGACATACAATATTCGAATTACCAATTTCGACGTCGTTTCGATAAATTTTTCAAGTGCGCATTTCGCTGGCACACCGAGGGCATGCTGTGGAAATTCTCGTGTTTCAATATCAGATTTCGATGATGTCAATGTCCCAAAATAGTCCATTTCAGATGTATGCCAAGGGCATGGCAGAGAGACGCCGATACATGCCGACAAAAATGATAAAACTAGTCAAAATGATTGGAAGTTTAAGAATAACTATTTAAATGGATAAATATTTCCATTTAAACCCTAAACATTGTCTTATACTTCCTATTTAAATGGATAACTATTTTTAAAATTAAGGACTACAAGAAGAAAAGTGTTAATGCTAATTTAAAAGAGAATATATTGGTGATATATTGTTGGTATTAGGAAAGTTGAAGGAAATTACTAAATATGAGTTAAAATGGGTAAAAATGTTACAATATAGAAAAATGCATAGGCTTTAGAAGATCAAAATCACGTTTTGAGGAGCCCTCCACGGTACGGATCATCAATATCTTTCAAGTTGACAACATGCAATACATAACTCGTGTAACGGTAGCAGCAATGCAGTGCAACAGCAACCCGTCAGTAGTCAACAGTAGCAATGGCATGCAGCATGCATCACGCACGCACGACCCAGCAGCAGGTAACAACACAAACCGACATACCATTAGCATGCCGACAATTTCGGTGGCATGCCGACAATTTCGGTGGCATGCCGCCAGCATGCTAGAGATATCTGCATTTCGAAAAGCATGTTGTATCGAATGGCATCTCATCAAAAACCCATGTTTCACTAGCATGTCAGGGGCATGCCAACAACATTTTAATCGCTAATGACATATAAGTAATATATATGAGATATATGTTACAATAAGTAATTATGATATTTGCTTTACACACACACACATGTATATGTATATATGTTACACTAACATATGTATTAGTTTTTTTCTTGAAAAGATAATATATGTATAAGGTATGATGTTAGGTTTATATTCTACTGCAATATAGTATATACAATAAGGGTTGGGAACCTACACCAAAGTGTAGAAAAATTTTCTTAGATTCATGCTTATATTTTGTTTATGTTTAATATTTTGAAATGATATTTTATAGAACAAAATTATTCACTAACAATGATAAGTATTTCAAATTTCACCCAAAAGGGCTACCCCTAATGTTCTCATCAAATGGATCAAATTTTAACAATATTTAGATCATTAAAAATAGTTGAGCATGATTACTTTTGATGGAATGTATAGAAGTATTGGATTGCCTTGCAATTCGATACATGATATGATCATTTAAGGTGATTTAAAGACCTAAAATTTCATTTTACAATATCATTAGTAGACAAAACTATGAGTGTGAATGTAGGAAACTTTTTCTATACTTGAGTGTAGGCTCCCTTTTTCTATACAATATACGCCCTTCCCTTATTTTAGTTGTTTGTTTTGGCTTGCTATAATATATGTACCATACATATAACACGTGTATTCACTATATGATAACACAAATATATACGTCATTGTCACTTAAATATGATAGGATCATTCTTTTTTTTTTCACTTAAATATTGTTATTATATGTTTCTTATAAAAACTAATGCTACCATATGTGTTGGTTAGGCATATCCAATAGTTTAAAAAATAAAAAGGCTTGTCACAACGATTCAATTGAGTGATCACATTTCTGTTGCTTATCACCTCGAGCAATTAAGGAGCTTATTGCTTTGCAGTCGCTTATTGCCTTGATAGCTTTAATCCCAATACTCCTCCACTCGTTAAAATGTATCTGAAGCTAGGGCATACAATCTTGGGCTTCTTCCACAAAAGGTTCATCACCCATCCAGTCATCCTTCCAAAACTTGAACTTCTTCCCATCATCCAAATGGGGTTGGAAATAGATAGCCATCCGTTGCATGATAAGCACCAATCCTCTCCAAAAAGAAAATAAGCTAGGAGGTGATATAGATTGGTCAGACATCCTTAAAGAGGACCCATAAGAATCCAATAGGTACCTGAGCAAAGAAGCCCTTTGAGATGAGTTCCGAAGGCCCTAAACATTCCAAGTGAGGACTTTAACCATAAGTTGGTCGAAGAAGCCCCAATCATGACCACACTAGGAGCAAAGCTAGCCCTGGCACAACAACAACCACTCTACATTGTGCTTCATCCAATGTTGGAGGCACGTCCATGTCACCTACCTTACGTGTTCGTTAAAGGGGAAAAAGAACAATTCCTTGATAAATGAACTTCTAGAGTTGTGAAGCCTATTGAGTTGAACATTACCTTGCTTTCTTGTCCACTCGAGGAACAGTATGCCCTACTAAGCCACTTAAATCATCCCTTCTTTCTCATCGTTGTTGTTGCCATCATCCATAGATTTGTCATCGTAAGCCCAAGTGTTCTTAATTGTTATGCTTTGATATTACATCCTTTCTTGTTCCACGTAAATGCAAATGTTCTTTTTTATTCCATTTTTATTTATTTCTTAACAAATACATTAGAATTGAACAAAATTTCTATAATGGCAAGATAGGTCTACGAAAAACTTCTTAATCCTCATGCTTGGAAAGCACTTCCACCCTTACTATTCATTCTCCCACCCTTGCGACATGCATAGCAATGAGGGGTGAAATTACCTAATAAGTGATTTTCCATGATTCCTAAATTTTTCGTGTTTATCTTGCAGAAATCTAAGCGGTATTTCTTATCTAATCTATTGCATTGAGATTATTATTCATAGGTTATAGTATATCTCATCATATCAATTAATGATATCTGAGCATTTCAACAATTGAGCAGAATTCAAGCATCTAAATATCTGAGTTCTTATTGTATTGAGATTTGATGATATTAATGTAAAGTTTATCCTCCACAAACAGGGAACTTTTTTCTTGGAATTTAGTGGCCATTGGAATATCAAAATTCTTTCATTGGTCTTCTTAATGGTTCGCCTATTATCATAGGTCTTCTTATTTCTTTCCTGACTTTTATCTTGTCATCTTTCAAGTTTTCAACTACATCCAACTTTTAAGTTGGATGTCCAACAAGGCCATCCATGGGTTCCCTGGACAACCTACTTACTTGAGTAAAAGGGCTTTCATGTCTCAAGCATTGAGTTGCCCTTGCCAAATTATGTTAGTCATCCTACAGGCTATCCATGGATTTCCCAGGATGCACCAAATATCCCCCACTTACAGAAGAGAAAGATTAGCAACTCTACCGTAGAGAGTCCAACTATTGCTAACTAAGTGGCAACACATACAACGGATGCTAAGTTTCCCTTACGCAGAGAAGGGCATCACCAACAAATATTCATGAGAGATGTGTCTCGGTAACCCTTTTAGCAGTTAAAGGAACATCTAATAAAATATAAATATGCCGAGTTTTACAGGAAAACATTCAAGTAATATAATGTTCGGACTCTTTAATCAAATCAGATTGAGAGAATGTTGTCAACTGACAACTAGGTTGTAGATATTACAAAGGAAAGGATTTAATGAGGTTTGTTACCAGTTGATAAGGCGGTTGACTAAGTCAAGGATTCAAGTTTAACCAAGTCAAAGAACCTGGATAAAAACTCATCCAAGTGCAGGATGATCATGACAAATAATCACCACATTAGCAGAAGCAATAACTAAAAGCAAGTTCCAGCAAATAGAATACCAAGCTGCCAGATCCTATAGAGGGTTAAACCGCCACATTGGCATCTCTTTCATCTTTTCCAATTCGGGCTTTCCTAGTCACTCTTGCAAGAGCAAAATGAGAGTGCAAGTGAGCTCTAAGCAATTATTTCTTGACAGTAAAATCTGGTGGTTCAATCCCACCCTGAGATGTACACTCACAACTCGTGGGTGGATCTTGGTTGATTTAGTGAAAGATTTCTATGGAACCTCCTCGATCCGTGGAACCTCCTCACATAATAACAGTGTCACCTTAACCTCCCAACTCAACCCAATCACCTGTCTTCACCCTCTACCTTGGAACCACCTCCCTCTTCTTCCTCCTCTATCCACTTCCACAAGACACAGATCACACAACAGACGGCCAACCCTGCCACATCCTTCATGGTGCAGTCAAAAATCATCCAAACATTGTTTGAATTGCTCCATTTCAATTTAAGGTAAGTTACTAAGCAATCAACAACTGCAATAAGGAGGTAGAATTTTTGCAACAAACTTCTCAAAGTCATCAGTGATGTAACAATGGTAGGTCATTCTTTATGTTCTAAGATGGAAATGTAAGGAAGTGACCAATGCAACAATCAAACTTCCTTTGCCACCTTTCAAAAGGTTAGATTGCTGTCTTTTCATCAGTCACAAGGGTGACTCGCAAAACTCTGAGATAGATTACTATTATGAGTGTAGAATCTCCCAAGTTCATGGACTATGACATATCTTTCGAGTTCAGCAAGAAGCCAAGAGCATCAAAGATTATTTCACTGCCTTCTTTGAACTTAAGTCATTAAAGTCTTAGGTAGGCTTAATGAAGTTGGGGGTGTTATTAACAGTCATCACAGTAAACTTTCAAGGTGTTATCCACACCAAGTCTGCATGGAAAACGTCCTTGGAATCAAAAAAGAGGGTGGAAAATTACCCTAACCATGATGTAAGGATCACTCTATAGTTGTTGGAACCAAAGCCTCCTCGGAATCATGCGTTGATCTTCCATCACTTTTGTATGTCTTTTTTAATATATTTTGGAAATAACCTGCAATTAATCTAAATTCTGCAGATGTCCCCCTCTCCACCACCACCACCACCACCCTGGCTAAAAAAAAGAAAAACATTCCGCCACCCACAAACCCCCATAAGATATGTGGTTTAAGGCAATCATCCCTTAGATACTGATGGAACTATCAATCCTGTAACCAATAGCTGAAAGGGCACTTTTTGATGTTTAATGATATCTGCTTTTGACTTGCTCCCCAAAAAAGTCTGTTTAGAAAGCCACTTGAAACTATTGTCGGATGCAAGTAATGCATGCATGGTGCACATAAGTAATGCAATCACAACATGATGGTAACAGCGCAGGGGATCTAGAAGTCAATCAACACTACTAGAGCAAATAATATATATTTTGTTCACTTTGAACAATTGTCTGATGCATAAGAATGTGCATGGTGCATGTAAGCAATCCAATCATAATAAGATGGTAGTGGTCTAGGGGATTGGGAAGTCGCATTACACTGCTAGACCAACAATCAAGAATTTTTCAATTTTTTTTATAAGCTTGTGGGCATATCATGTATTCAGACATAAATCAGCATGCAATTTGCAAATTAAATTTGCACACTGGTGAATCCAAGTATTCTTGGCATATTAGAGCAGGTGCTGCAGAATTAGTGGTAGCTTTGAGCCATGAATTGCTTCCAGACTGCAACAATATCTTTAAATTTAACGAAAACGTAAGTAGTAGACCCACCTAATAGAGTCCACAAGAAGCATTCATATCTCCAGAAAGTGCTCTAATTACATTTTACAACGGGGACCATATCAAATCCATAACCAAGCCTTTCCCATATCAATGTAAGCCAGCTACATAGATTCCTCCCCTTCATTTAGATCTACCCTGGGAAAAGATCATGTCATGTCTGATGGCTTCCTTCTAACATTTCTTAGCATCCAATTTCTCACACCTCAAACCCAGAATTAAGTCCATGTCAAAAATCCGTTAAGATTTAAAGCCAACTATCAGCAACCGAATGCAACCCTCCAACCAGAGCTTCGGCTATCCATTGACAAGCAAGGACATGACTATAGTCATTTACGCTGGAAATCAGAATCAAGAAAGATACTTCACATATAGTGTTTGTTCATCCTACGCCAGGATCAAACTCTCCATAACATCAATAGTTGCATTACTTATATTTCCCTTGTTTGTAGACAACGAAAGTTTGTAAACAAAACGGATTTGGAATTGTCTTTCGTTCCAAGGCTTGTATTCATGTGCCTCTTACATGAGTGCTTCCTACCTGAAATTTGCCCCCAAGAATCTAGGAGGCCCTATCGTAGTGGATTGATCCTTGCGCCTCTTCCCCATTCTCATTTGATCACAGCGGGCAGCAAGTCCAACAAACGAAAGGAAATCAAAAACCTGACATTGGGTTTAGGGATGCATTCCAGTAGTACTCAGCAAGAGAAAAACAAAATGGTTTAAGCATATCAGAAATGAGTGCACTAGAAGCAAGATCTACGATCTTCCCTAAGAGGTCATGGTTTTTGTGAAGATTGGCGAGATACAGAGCATGGAGAGGCTCTTCCACGTAGAAGAAATGGCAGCAGCAGGTGACTGCCAACAGGGGCAGCACACGTTGAACAGGAGAGAGCGATAGGCAGCTGGTGGTGAAGAAGAGAGGGAGTTGTTATGTTGGAAAGAAAAAATACATTAACTCAATCTCCAAACAATTACATAGGTTCCTTTTATAAAGAGAACAAGACCAAATCTCTAAAACAAGAAACAAACTTAATCATATCTCCTAACAATAGAAAAGACCAAATCCTCTTAACTACTTGCCTAAAAGACAAAATGCCATTCCAAGCAAGACCAAAACTCCCCCTTAGGGCCGGCACCCCTTAGGGTTGACACAAGCTGCCACATGGCCAAACTGATCTGCCACATGGTATCTTATTCTCCACAGTTTCAATAATCAACTTCCATGCCAAACTGAGTGTTGCAGAAGCTTGTTTAGGAGAATTAAACACACCATAATAAATGCACGTTAGATTATCTCCTCCATTGATTGCAACATAGACTATTGGTAATGGAAATGCAATTAGCACAAACCTCAAATAGGCTTCTCTATTGTTATTGCCATTATCAAGCTTCGAAGACATCTCAGGCAGAGATGGAATCAATCCAATCCAAGTTAACAATTTCCTCATAAGCCTACCACGTGGACCAACATATGACAAGAGCCCTTCATAGAGGGGCACTGCCTTTTGTGCCGCAAGCCATATAGGCAGTCTGTTATCAGCACCTTCGTCATTTTTCCACTGATTTGTATACCTGTTCTCAACATAGGACAGCTTGTTTTGTGGTAAATATGGTTCTGCAAGCCAAGCCTTTGCTCTCTCAATCCAGTCTTGAATTTCTTTAGTCTGATTTGACTGCTTCAGTGCCTACATTGAGTAAAATCCTGATAAATTATTAATCATATATAAATGAGTGAAAAAGTTACACTTCATTTTGAAGATTGTTATGGGAAAAGAAATTGCATGGATAGAGACAAGAGTATAGTTTCAATTTACCAATTTGAAGCCAAATTAGTATTGTCTAAACTTCCTTAACTGAAGATAAGGATCGATAGAGAGTTTGACTGTACAAGAAAAATTCACAGTTGTAGAACAAGCTTGCAGAAAATATCTTAAAAGATACACAACTCTTGTCTTTCCAGTCTGGTGAGCAACCCATTGTTGAGTTTATTCTGCTTTCAATACTTCTATGTTTTTCTGAAGGGGTTCAATACTTCTGTATCTTGTTTTTTTTTTAAAGGGTTCAATACTGTATTGGTCCCTCTCACTAGCTTAGAGATCTAGAGAATAATATGGTGCAAAGAAAAGATTCTTTCAGACCTGGATAAGTGTTCAGTTATCCAAACAGGCTACAATTACTGCATGCAAGCATACACAATTAACAAACTTTTAGTAGCAGACTTGCCATGATTCCAAGAAATCTGGTCGCATTCACAAGCACCCACATTAATTACTAGGTTCCCTCATGCCTGAAGCAATGGCTTTTTATATATTTGTCTAGGTCATCTTAGTGTTGCAAAAGTCGATAACCAGAATTTAGTCGTCCAGGTCACTGACTAAGGAATATACGGTATGGAGGAGAGTAGTCAAGGAATACTCGGATGGGTATTTTTTTAATATTGGGATATATATTTATTTATAAAATATATTTGTTATGAATGATGAAAGGATCTTTCTTATTGAACCAAAGAACCCTAGCCTTTCTTTTATAGAAGAGGCATTGGGCAAATTACAAGGGGACACTCAATAAAATAAGAAATAACAAGACCCCCAAAAACACTTAATAACTCTAACAATATTAATAAGATATATTTACTTGCATAATTCAACATTTCATTGAGGAAAATAACCATCACGTAAGATCAACCATTTTGAAGTTCATGGTAGTGAAAATAAGTCACAAACCATAAATCCAAAAGAAATAAATAACACAACTCAAACTTTCTAATTATTGTAACTTGTAACTGGGTCAAGTTGGGACCTGGTAATGGACCCACATGTAGAAATCAGCCTTATAGTAGGCCGACTATGCCGGCTACTCGGCTGAGTAGTTTGGACGACCAACTATCGACCTAAGTATGCATAGTCGGGCTGGTGGGGGGGCCAACTAAGACTACTCGGCTGAGTAGTCAGCCTAATCTGTCAATTTTTACAACGCTGTCTTGAAGTCCTTATTGTGACTCTACTTGTATGAAGTTTGTAATGCAATGTATGTGATTTAATACAGTTTACCTCACTTATTCGAATGCCCATCTCTTTCACTGGTTTAGAAAAGCGAGAGAAAATTCCCTGTAGAAGCTTTGATTGCAAGTAGTCCAACTTTTCAACAAGAAGCATACCTTTCTGTCTCTCCGCAGTATATCCACGCCTGGAAGATGAATCAGATGTTAGTACACTTACAAATTCGTGCCTACACAAGGGAAGCATTTGCATTTCAGGTCAAGCTCTTCCATGGCAAGTAAACTGCCTACAAAAAATTCTTCTGTGATGAAAAAGGGTGGCCACTTGAGATCAGTAGCTATCCCTGCTATCACAGTGCATCAACTGCTATCTAACTTCAAAAGTGCAAGGCTATTATTTCTGTTCGAAATTGAAAAGATATGCTGGCAGCTTTGCAATCCAACATAAATTATTCCACAAGACATCTAGTCCGTTTGGCCTTTGGAAGTGACAGCTATACATTCATTCCCCGCAAAGTAGATCCCACTGCTTCTTGCTACATATCAGGTAAAGAATAGATCTGTCAAGTTGTCATTGAGAGAACAGTTCCAAATCTAAAGATATAGGTACAGAGAAGTGGTTAATATTGATGGTTGGGCATCATGCTCAAGTCAATCGACTGTGAGCTAGAAGCTCTCACATAGTATCAGGGCCACACTGGTGTAAGGATTAACATTTAAACACCACAGCTGATTTATTTGTCTATGTATAGGATCCAAGAAGGCCAACAAGCGGGCATAGTAAGAGAATAGAAAATATAAAAATGGTTGATAACAATCGGTGGGCTCTCTATTCAAGCTGACTTTGAGTTACACACCCTCATATT
This sequence comes from Thalassia testudinum, assembly GCA_037157565.1. Classification (NCBI taxonomy): domain Eukaryota; kingdom Viridiplantae; phylum Streptophyta; class Magnoliopsida; order Alismatales; family Hydrocharitaceae; genus Thalassia; species Thalassia testudinum. The sequence continues at coordinate 17,023,756 of JAZHRO010000039.1, forward strand.
ATATCAGAGCCACATTGGTCTACCAGCCAATATTTAACCTTGATACCCATTGACTTGTCCACATGAGGAAGTACAAAGAGAAAATAGCCAAACATCTAAAGATGTGAAAAGAAATGGTTAATATCAATGGTACGGCCTCTCAAATCAAACGAATTTGTTTTGAGTTTTTTTTGTTTTAATGCTCCTGCAATGAACTAAAAAATATCTTGGCTCCGCTTCCACATTCGAAAAAGGATTTATAATTCCCATTACAGAAGATAATAAGTCTGTGCAAAAAGCTCATCTATATGCAGAATGAGAAATTAGCTTTCATGTCTGATTAGCGCCAAGGCAACTGAGGATAAAATTAGAGAGACATTCAGAGTCGTTTCAACATTGAGAGAGAATGTCAATTGCTGCTGTGAATGTGTGAGAAGTTGGGTGATGAACCATATTACAGTGGGTTAGGAAAAACTGTGAGAAGTTGGGTGATGAACCATATTACAGTGGGTTAGGAAAAACTAACAGTCTTGGAAAGAAACCACTAGACATAATCTTGCTTATTAGGATTGAAGACTGGTATTAGGATTGAAGACTGGGTATGAGTTGATACATATCTGAGCAACAATTTATGTGGGAAAAGAGTTTGTTTCAGTTTTGGTTAAATTTCAGATGAATACAGATCATGTATAACATATGATTCCGATAAGTATGAAAATCTTGAATTAAGATTGATTTACAATCTCATTGAGATAATCCAAAAAAGTTTAAGAATGCCTATCCTTGATCATAACAGGGCATAACCCACAAATAGTTTTTATAAATTAAGTGCAAGACGAAGCTGGGGAGCAAGCTTGCATGTAGAAAGAGTGGGTCAGTGGATTGATATCAACTAACTCGGTAGGGCTCTTTTGAATGGCGCCTAACATAGATATCTGTCTCTTTCTAAATAAATCGGTCCAAAAAAGTGGAAAGGCAACTCCGGCAATTCCATTTATTAATGAATTGATTTGGATGGGTATCGGAGGTTGATAGCCATCCTCTTATTTTTCAAAAAAAAAAAAAAACTTTAAATGCTTTTGTTAGGAAATGAAATCAAAGAGATATTGTTTGAGTTATTTTCTATTTAGGTCATTGTTATTTTTAGTAAGTGTTTAGTTGTGTTTCCACGTATGCCAAGATCCTCTCTTCTCAAATCAATAAAGTTTATATTCTCTTCAAAATCCCAACATGGTATCAAAGCAGGTTTGATCTTGTGGGAAAAGGGAAAAGAAGAGGGCAGAAGAAACCTTAGAGGGGGGAGGCCCTCAGATGGCATTGCCAGTCTCCGATGAGGTCCTCTCCCCAACTCTTCCTTTTCTTCTTTCTTCCACTTTTGCTCCTATTGTTCTCACCACTGCCAAGGAAGAAAAGCTCACCGACACCACCACCAATCGCGCACTAGCAAAGGACCACCACAAGAGTCATCGCCGGTGCCCTAGCCTCTGCACCGACCTACTCCGGTGGCCATCGAACCGGCCACGTGCCGCCGGTGGCCCTATCTTTGTTCGGCGTCGCCCATTAAGGCGGTGGATTGGATCCCTATTTGGCCCCCTAAACCTCATTTGATCGAGGATTTGAGGGTACCATTGTACTCCTTTAGGGCCATGCTACCAGATCGAGGTAGTCTAGTTCTCCCTCGACCCCACTGAAGCTTCGCCATGCTCCTCCTCTACTGTGCTGTTGCTCGAAGAGAAAGAAGAGAAGAAAAGAAAAGTAGGGGAGGCCCTCCAGTCTAGGGTTTTATAGGGAAAAAAATTAGGGTTATTTTTTATGATTTAGTCCACTTTAAAGTTCAATCCTTTGTTTTGTGGTACTTGTATATAAACCCTAAAAGTCTTGAGTTTTATTATTGGATCCTCATATTATGTTTGAGTGGAAGACATAAGGAAAACAGGAGCCACCTCAAGATGTCAAAATTACAGACAATGCTCTCACTCAAGAGAAATCAAGCGTAGATTGGCTCTATGAGGGCGTACAAGAAGAGACACACAAGGTTGAAGACACGAAGAAGGGACCATCACGTCAACAAGAGTTGATCTCCACTACCTTAAGGATCCAAGCCTTTGTCGTCTCCCGCGTCTCAACTTACGGTGAAGTGTTAAGAAATAAAATCAAAGAGAAATTGTTGAGTTATTTTCTATTTAGGTCATTGTTATCTTTAGTAAGTGTTTAGTTGTATTTCCATGTATGCCAAGGTCCTTTATATAAAAGGGTTAAGGCATCTCTTTTCAAATCAATAAAGTTTATATTCTCCCCAAAATCCTAACAGCTTTAAAATGAATAGCAGAAGACCATTCAACAACCACTAAATGCTAAATTAAATATAGTAAAATAGATAAAGAGATTGGCTACCAAAATAAAGAGATTGGCAAAAACAGTTTCTAGGTCCTATTTATTGGAAAACTAAGATACAAAGGCAGGAACAAGATGCAGCGCCAAGGTTTCATTGCTTGTCATTAGCAATTTCATGATCATCACCTGAAAATAACTGCATTAGACTGCAGTGCCTTTTTCCAATCTACATATATTGGTAATGTCAAGAGGTAATCTGTGTTTAAAGCACGTGCCAATAATAAATCCTGAGCAGATATCTCTTCAAACTGTGCATCTCTCAAGAGTTTCATAAAAGCTTGTTGGAATCGGATCGCAGCAGCAACTCTGTAATGTGGCATTCAAACCAAGAAATCTGAAAGTCAGGAGCTAAGTAGGACAGCAAAAACAAAGTCCATAATTTGAATACGAACATAACAAAAATATTTCAAATATTCATGTATAACTCCTAGTTAATATGTCCCACAGCATGCAAGAAAAAGAAAGATAATTTATGGTGCTAAATATGTTTAGCAATTAAGGAATCTAATCACAAATCTTAGCACTACTAAAGGACGATAAATGTAAAATTGCCTTCAGATGATGAGAAAGCATGTTTGGCATTTCATAGATGTACATCACAAATTGGGATTCAAGTACACTGCAATTTGAGACTTAAAAAGCTCATGCGCAACATTTGGCTCAAAGAGATCCAATGAGGAAGGTAAGCTGCATGAACAAGCTAATCTCTTTATCTCTTTGAAGCATTTAATATCATGTGTTTGGGCATGACATTATAGAGTGGATAACAAAGTAAGATCTTGAGGCAACACTAACTGACTTTGCCCAGTTTTTCAAAAACGGCATTGTGGGCACATCAACTGCACCAGCTAATACATATACCAGATTATTTTCTCTAGCCTATAAAAAATGATAGATGATTTATTGATTCCAATAAGACAGTCTCCTGACGCCATGAGTTAAACATTGAGCTATAGGATTTTTCAACAAAAGCATTGGGAAGACCAAAGAATGTATGAAGAAATCTATCATGAATGATGTGGCTGATTAGATCCAAACTTTGTGTACAGTCCAGGATATTCCTAACATTCATGCAAGTGAACCTGACTAATATGAGAAAAGGCTTGCTTTTTACTAACAAGGTTCACAATTCATCTCCACTATCATAGGTTGGTTGAATATTTTCAATAATAACATATTAACCACTACATTTTTAACTCTTTTAGCAACTTCCATGTTAATAACATTTCACAACAATTTCTATAATTTAGCCGTTCATATTGCAAGGTTCATATCCAGACGCAATTGGAAGGGACCCTCACAGGCCTGATGGACTTGAGGCAACCACCCGAAACACTAATCCCAAATTGAGAAGAAGCACTGATGGTAGCACCATCATCCGTCATAACTAACCTAATTTAATCAAAATCCAGTGAAATATGCTTCTAAATAACCATCTGAGGATCGTAATCCTGTTCTAAGCTAGATTTGAGAATAAGAGAAAATAAGTTAATTATGTTGTTTTAACATCTAATCACAGTTGCAGATTAACTACAGGATTAATCAGGGCTTAATCCAATGTCAAATGAACTTAATTTCCCAAGGAATGAGCCTAAGCTAATTGAATTAGAGTTTTCTGAGATTTGAGGATTAATTTAATAATAAAACCCTAATTAAAGCATCACTTCAATTGAAAGGGTTTTGGTGAAAAGAAACGTAATCTAAACCTCCTAAAAATAATTTGAAAATATTCTATGAGGTTTGAAACTTTCACTTTGACCAAAGAAATTTTGTTTAACCAAAAACAGAGACTTAGGCGGGAATTTACTTTATTATTGGGCTTCAGTGTAAATTACCCAGTCAAACTATGTCAAAACCCAAATTTAAGGTCACCACTAGATTCGTTGGGTCCAAATTAGGCTGCTCCTAAATTTTGAGTCCAATCGGAGCTCATCTTAACTCAATTTGCAATTTAGCTCATCTATCCCTGCTTATTGAAAAAATACCCCTATGCCTTTGACTTTTCTTGCGATTAAGCCCCTCCACCGCCTTCTTCCTCTTCCCAATCAGGAAAACACAGCAGCCTTCGAGCACCCATGTGCGCAATCTTCATTTGAGGAGTTCTCCAAATCAAGACCAAATCCCTCCTAATTTGGAGGGATTGGTCACGAGTTGATTCTCTACAGATTGCACAAGATCTTGTGCTCCAATTTGGAGCATACAGCTCCAACGAAGCTCGAGAATTGCATATCATTCTTGCCAAAATTCGCAAGGAATCTCGCAAATTCAAAGCAATTGGGTGTACAAACATCTTCTATTTAAGCTCCTGCATGCTTCTAAGATGAATTTAGTCGAAATTTGGCTGAAAAACCCCCCCTCTTCCTCCTCACCGGCCATGCACCAACTCAACTCCGGCGACCTCCTTCGTCTACCTTCTTCTGTGAGTGCTTCCGACCAGTAAGCACCACCATCCTCTTCCTCATCTTCTTCCAACGCTAGCCAACCATAGCTAGGTCTCTTTCTCCTCTTCTTCGTCACCGTTCTACCCCACCGGAGCCACCTTCTTCCTAACGTCCAGCTGGCCAATGCCGGACGTGATTCCTCCTTCGTTCGTCCAATTAAGTAGCCCCCTAGGTTCCTCTCTTCCCCTAGGTTAAGTTAGGCTCTTTAGACTTAGGATTTAGCCCATCCTCATCGCCGCTCTTCTTCCTAGCAGCCGGCGAGCTCGAACTGCCGCTCCACACAACCATCCACCCATCCATCTACCTCACAAGTACCATGGGAGCTTAGAGAGCAAAAGCCCTCAAGAAATTGGGGCATTTGACTCCCCAAACTCCACGCCGGACAACTCACTCCACCACCACCTTCACCACTCCGACCGACCTCTCGAGGCCCTCTCACACCAAATCAACCACACCACCACCTTCGTCACCTTACGACGAAGCTTCTAGGTATCTAATTGGGGCCAAAAGCCCATGCTTTTGTTTCAGGTACTCCGCCATCACCATCGTCTTCTCCAGTGCCGATGACCTTCATCCGACAATCAAACACCAAGGCAGCACCCTCATTGAATGCGGTATCCTTTGAGGCATCTACCTAGGCCTTTGGATTGGCAAGTCAAGGCCAAACAAGTAGCAATTTAGCCAAAATAGTAGCAGCTCATGTTCGCTGTAAAGAAGAAGAAATACGAAGAAGGTGGCTGCTCTTAGTCCCACATCGTTTGTAGCTGGAGCGAGATTCAGCAATAAGAGGCATTTCGTGCCTTATTGGGACGCCCACGATCACAAGGGGTTGGGTACCCTACCCACGCACACACATGCCCGCAAACACGCGAGCAAGTGCATAGGCCTGGTATGGGCCAGGTTTTGCCTCAATTTGCACGTGGAGCTAGGCTGATTTTGTGGCTTGATTTGAGCTCTCCTTTGGCTTGAAGATTCTAAGTGTTTAGGGCCTTGGCTTTAGTTGAAGAAAAACCAATTGTTTTTTGCCCTTATACTTCATTTATTTTTGGAGATTAAGAGTTCATTTTTATCTATTGAGAGTGATATTTATTGCAGATTCTATCTCTTCTTACGTCAGATTATTGTACTCATTTTATATCCAATTCATATATGTTTGATTAGTGGTTTGGACTGCTATCATTTTGCTCCCTAAAACAACCTCAGACTCACATTCGAGCTTATAAATTTACGTGTTTTCATCGCTTTAGTCACTATATTACGACGCATATTTAAAACCCGCCTTCAACGCGATAACAAGCACCCCTCAGCTCTTAGAAGCCTGCTATTGTAGTTTAGAGTGGGACTATTTTGGACTAGTAATCTATTATACCACTTTCATTCTCTCTTCCCTGTCCTTCAAACATATGCTGTCAAATTGATCATATCCAAAGTATGCATGTCTTGTGCCACTTTGAACTTTGTACTATGGCAATCATAAGTTGGATGTATACAATCTCATAAAGCAATGTTGCTTTACCATCATCAATCACCAAAGGCATGACAGGCTGATCATGCAAACAAGGCACGTTCTGGTGTCCTCAACCCCAGTTCAATATCTTCTTATGAAGTGATCACCTTGAAGCCTAGAAATTTAGCTTCAAGCTTCAGAAGTAAGTAGTTTCACTTCAGTATCAAAGGCACTTCAATTTCCTTTACCACGATTCTGTTTTATGTCATTGGTATCTTCCATTTTTCATTCCAAACATTACTATTACATGCTCCTCTTCTTTGTAGTGGAATTTTTTGCGATTCCTCTGTCTTTGTTGTTTCTCCTTTATTTTTCTTCGGGCGAGGGGGTCAATATAAGGATTTTCGGATGGATATTAGGAGGATGAGAAATCATCTTATATTGTTACTATCAATAGTGAAAAAGATTGCTGATTGCCCAAACCAGGCTTAGGGTTGCCTTCAAAGGGTTGAGAGCTAGATTTCCATCGGTACAAGACTTGGCAGAAAAAGCACTGTAATTTAAAAAAGGTAACAGAAGTTTCCATAGGAAAGGGGAAGTGGCAGATATGATGGCACAGAATATTCTATTTTGTATTATTTATTTTTTGAAAAGGTATTTTGTACTATTTATATTTCTGTAAAGGGGACCAAGTTTGCTGAATTCTGATCTTTGCGCAAAGATGCCTTGTCAATAAGACTAATATCCACCTTCTCTATTCTCAGCATCCTTGTGGTTAACCCCCTAGAATTCAGAAAGAGACCACCGCTGTTGCTTGTAGAATCTTGCTGACTTGAGCTTTAAACTTCCAATGATGAGTAGTTATTGTGCATGAGCTCCAGCCAGTTCAATCTGAACACCATGAACAACCAGTTCAATCTTACCAGCATGAACAATGGAATAAGCAAGTCAATGAAGAGTCCCCAAGTTGTTCGACTTCTTTCATTGAGTCAGCCCATCTTGAGCAAGGGCCTCTTACAGCTCTTGAATTTGTTTTCAACCTTTTTCTCAATTGATGGACATATATGGATTCTTGAGAGTGGCATCCTGATAGCTTGTCCGTTACAGATGACTAAAAGCTCCCAAGTCCAAAGAGGCATGGAACTTCTTTGGACGAGGCCCCTTTCTTAGAGATTGATCCTTATTATGTCAGGTGAAGCCCCTTTCAAGGCTATCCACATGTGGCTTTTGCCTAAGCACTGCATGGGACCAAACAACATGAAGCACAGTGGTCAGCTGGTCTTCATCCTACCTGTTCTTTCTGTAGCCTAGAAATAAAAAGTGTTGACCAGCTTTTCTTTAGATGCCCTTTTACAAGGAAGGACTTGTGGTATGTTCTTTCTACTTGTTTGGGCCAAATTCTAGCAAGGGTTTCCTTGATAAGGGGGGTCTATCATGCTCATCTGATAACCTTTGTCTGGGTTAGCTGGTCATGAAGGATATCTACACCATTTTGGGTCATATAGATGGTATCCATTCTTTTGGGAAGTCTACGAAGTGCTTCGCTTTTTCCTCAATCATGGGCAGACCTTAAATGGGAAGTCTAGCATGCTCCTCTTTCATAGCATTCATTTTTCTCCAATTTTGGGTGGAGCCAAGCTACTGTTTATTCCGCTAACATCACATCGCAAGATTTTGTATATCTCTCAACCAAACTAACTCCGCATGACTTATTCCTTCAGAAAACCTTTATTCTAGTAAATGGAGGGATAACTTATAAAATCAATGAGGTGGAGATATCCTTGTTAACCCTCTGTTTGTATCACAATGCATCGCATCACAGCAACAACTACATAAACTTTGTTATGGAAGCTAAAAATTCCTTTGAATATTGAAGTTTTCACTTAGCTTCTTAGGCTAGGAAGGTTACTAACTCAACTGTTGCAGAGGTGGGAACCAAGACTCCTTTGCTACTTGTTCCATCTGTGATTGTGTAGAGGAAAACATCTCAGATTTATTTTTCAGCATTGCTTCTTGTTGAGTGATATTAAATATTTGTACATGGTTATATGGATCTTGGGTGTAGGTCCATGTACGTCATCTCTTAAAAATAGTGTAGCACATCCCCCCTCCTCAAGTAATTGTTCTTAGTTGAAACAAAACCCTAAGTGCCAGTAGGAAGTAGGACCTAGTGGAGCAAGTGCACCCATGGATTTTCCCATAACGGTTTTCCTCGTAACCTCACGTGTTGTGTGCATGTCTGACTCGATTGACATGGTATTAAAGCCTAGTCGATTGGGCTCTTGCATTGGTGGTTAAACTCTCTGGGGTTCCCACACAAAAGTTACAAATCGAGGGGCCTCCGATCTCCATCGAGGTTCCTCTCTTGTGCTTATAGGTGGATCGTGCATGGGGGCCCCTTTGAAAGGTCGTCACTCATCACCGATCATGCGACGTCACAAGCAACAACCCACCAGCAGTAACGGTTGTTGCATATCTTCAAACAAGCCTCTTCCCCTCCCCTTTTCTCATTTTTGGGGTTGCTTCACGACTGGAAGTCTAGTTTGGGCATGACCTACGCCCTAAAATCGTGCAAGGGCCTTTTTGGGGCCCTACCTATGCCCTAACTAGTCCTTAAGAGGGTTGCGACGTCACCCAATCCATTTCCAACGCTGACAACAATTCGCAACCCTCAACACCACTCAAGTGAGTTGCTGAGGTCTAGTCCAAAACTTTTTAAAAGGCATTTGATGTTCGGTGGAGGTTTGGTGGCCTTTTTATTCAGTTTCAAGATCTGGTTGCTTGTGCCTTTCACAGTAATGTCACTGGAGTTAAAGTTTTTGGGTTGTTAGAGCCCTATTTCAATTATCACTTGATTTAGGTTGTTGTGCCTGACTTCTAGATGGCAGTAAATGAGAAGAAGATGGACAGTGGGTTGTCAAAAGGCCAAGACACCATGAATATTCAGATCACTTCAACTAAGTTGACCAAGGATAATTATCTTCTTTGGTCCATTGTTGCTGAGATGGCCATTGCGGGAAGGGGTTATATCGATGGCACCAAACCTAAACCCAAACCCAATCCAACTGACAACTTGTGGGAGAAATGGTACTTAAAGGATAGCTAGGTAGAGAGTTAGATAGTCACTTCGGGCTCCATGGAGATTCAATCTCTAATTTTAAGGAAGAAAACAACAAAAGAAACGTGGGAAGTGCCTCAAAGCATGAATGGGAAGAAAAAGGAGGTCCGTGTATATCATCTCATGAAGGAAATCTGCAATCTCCATCAGGAGGAGGATATGTTTGCTGTTAGTTACTATGGAGCCCTAAAATCCAAGTGGGCGGGCTTGGATTACTATGCTAATGAGACTTGAAAATACACGGATGACCAGAAACTTTTTTAGGAACAAAAGTGGAAACACCATACATTTACCTTCTTAGCAGACCTCAATCCCAAGTTTGAAGGAGTGAGGAGTCAAAGTCTAAACTCTTCAAAAATTTCCAGCATTGAAGAAGTCTACTTTTAAGTGGAAGAATATGAAGAGAGGTGCAAGGTCATGAACTCTAAATATGCAAATGTGGATGATGGCAGCCAAGAAGTGGCTCTTGGGAGCCGTAGTTCAAGCAATAGTAAGGTCAACATGGATGGTACGAGGACCAATAGGAAGTATACTCATTGTCATAAGAGCGATCATACTATGGACTATTATTGCGATTTGCACATAGAGAAGAGGACCAAAGGGAAATTCAACCAGAAAGATGCTAGCAAAGCACAAAAGGTGAGGCCGACTACAACTATTACTTTTGAGGGTTCTAGCACAGGAAAAAGCATCTGAAGGAGGGGCAATGTTGACTCTTTATGACCTTACCGCAAATCAAATCTAAAAATTACAAAGGATGTTCTCTAGAGTTGAGCTCTATCAGCAAAATAAGATAGTTTTGATGTCAGGTCTCTCAACCATACTCTCACAGCTCAAGGAAGGTTAGGTAATGATCATGGTCCCTTGGTATCCTGTACCTCTAGTAAGGATAATTAGATTGTTGATAGCAAAGTGACAAATCATATAATCAGAAATACTACCTTTTTTCGACAATACAAACTTAGTTTCAAGCATAACTAGGTTGCTATGGCCAATGGGTCTAATATTACTGTTGCAGCAAGAGGCCACATAACTTTTTTTTTTGAAAGAAAAGATAGGAAGATTACCTAAGATCGACAATCATCCAATAAATGGCATGAACAAAAGGAATAGACTTATAAGTTATGGAGCCATAAATCTGAAATAAAAGCAACCTCCCTCACAATATTATCAACCTATGCCCGCTTCCTTCTAAAGATTACAACATTTCTCAACCACAAGCACTACAAGATTATAAAAGCCTTCACCCAACCAGCAGTGTAGGTATGCTCGGACCAACGAAAAGAGTCCCAAAATCACTCAAAAGCAGAACAATCAGCACCTTGAACTTGCACTTCCCTCCAAAATGACCTCAAATAGTCAAACACATGAAGAATAAATGGTGAAACTCCTCATCCGCTCCCTTGCAGAAAACACAAAGCTTGTCTTGATCCTAAGACCATCTTGCTCTAACAACCTTGGTTACTAGCTTCTCCCTTCTGAAAAGCCATGCAAAGATTTTTATTTTCAAAGGCATGGGAAGCCTCCAAATGGTGATGCAATCAATCCAAAGGTCAGGAATAGTCCAGCCCTCCGATGCAGTTAGATATTCATAGGACCTTACACATTGAGAGACTTCCCTCCTTATAAATGAATCTATCTAATAGATTAGGAAACAGCCGAATGTCCTCCAGCAACCCCACCATGCTATGGAACTTGAGAAAAGACGCCCCTAACACCGCCTGCAAGAGAGGAGACCAAGACCTGGATGTGTTATCCCAAACATCTGAGACCATAGCATCTTTATTACCTACCAAACCAAATAACCATGGAAACTTCTCAATGAAAATGTCACCCCCTGTCCAGTCATCCCTTTAGAACATGAAGGACCTCCCATCTCCCAACTCTTGACAGGTAAAAGAAAAGTGAAAGGCTTGTTGAATGACAGGAGCAAGAGAATGCTAAAAAGCGGATGACCTCCACGATCTTAAACGACCGAAAGCCACATCAACAACAAAACCATACGAGTCATGCATTAACTTCTCCGCAATGCCACCTCCGCTAGACAGAAACCAAACCGCCAACTTCAGCAGCAAAGCAATACTCACCTCATCCAAGGATTGAATGCCCAATTGACCCTTCTTTTTAGGTTTACATATCTCCTTCCAAGGTACCAATTGTAGGAACCTACCTTTGTGATCTGAACCTTTCCAGAAAAATCCCTTCCATACCACATCCAGCTTCGATAGAACTTTCTTTGATGGTTTAAACAAGGACAAGTAGAAAGTTAGGATAGCTAAAAGCATCGCCTTCGCCAAAACAAACCTTCCTCCCCTAAATAGGAGTCTATTACTCCAACCACTCAACCTCTTGTTTGCCCTTTCCACCACAGGGTTCCAATATGTAGCCACTAACCGCTTCCCCTTCAAAGGAAGCCCAAAGTACACTACAGACAAGCGGGCCAACGACATGCCAAGAGAGAGAGAGAGCCTCCTCCAAATCCCCCCATGTGAAAAGGCACCAAAATAGACTTCCTACCATTAATACGCATGCCAAAGAAGTCTTCAAAAATATTAACCAAAGACACCACATTCTCGACCTCAATAACACCTCCCTGAATAAAGAAGACCGTGTCATTAGCATACTGTAACACCAGAACGAGCAACGATCCATCAGCATGCAGAGTAAACCGAGAGAATGGTCCACCTTTGCATCCTTTAAAGCTAGGCATGCCAACGTGTCCACCACAATATTAAACAAAAGTTGAACCAGAGGACATCCTTGTCTCACCCCCGGCTGCAGCTAAGTCCAGGACCCAGAAGGTCTTCCATTGATCAAAACCGAAAAGGATGTCTTCGTGACGCATCGCTTCAAGAGACGGAAGCAATCCTCTGAAAAAACTCTTTCAAAATGTCCCACAGGTACTTCCATACTACCAAGTCATAGGCGTTTGAGAAATCAACCTTCCACAGGAAAAAGGGGGCCCCAAACCTCCTCCAGGTAGCTGCCATCTCTTCTACTAACACATAAGAACCAAATAAAAATCTACTAGAAATGAAGGCCTACTGAATGAGGGAGATAAGATGTGGTAACACCACCCTCAACCTATGTGTAAAGACCTTTGCCACTATCAAATAGACTGTGTTTGATAGAGCAATAGGCCAATAAATTATGGGCCCAATTTCTTCAGACGTAAGAAAAAGTAGAACCGGTTAAGCCTCTCAAAGCCATGCTTAGCCACAAAAACCTCCCCAATCATTGCCATCTCGTCCACCCCAACAATATCCAACAACTCTCTATAAAATAAAACATGCAATCCATCTGATCCTAAGGAACCTTCATGCATCACCATGAAGTCCTCCTCATAAATGTCTCTCTCCAAATCTACTCTTGCATGATCATCCAACACCAACATATCTGAAGGCCCCAACCTCCAATCTCCCAACAGCCTTCTTCTGGTGAACTCTTGAAAATGCAACATAATAGCCTCACAAATCTGCAATCTTTGGTTAAGAACAAAATCTCCCACCTTCAAAGAATAGATGAGGTTAGATCTCCACCTGGCACTTGCTGACAAGTGAAAAAATCTGTTGTTGGAGTCCTCGTTAAGCCATAATTGTCGCGACTTTTCCTTCAAATCCACCTTCCTCTTCATATCCTCCTACACGTTTTCCTGTATCTTCGATCTCCCTTGAAGGTCCAACTAATCCAATTGCCTAAGCCCCTCTTTCCTGTCAATGTCAGCAATGGACTCCAAAGAGGACTGTCTGACCTAATTCCTCTCACGCACCTCCTTCCTATACCCCATCAGTGCTAACCTTATCACCTTGATTTTTTCCACCAAGCCGCGTGTAGCAGACACAGAGTACTACACCTCTGCCTACTTCTCGCACATAAAATCCCCGAAACCCGACTCAAAGAGCCAAGATTTCTAGAATTTGAAGTAGAAGGCCATGGACTCCCCCTTAGATTGTCTTGAAGCAATGGTGTATGGTTCGAGAAAGGCCTCGGCATGAGAGAGACGGACGCTCCCTCACAAGCCTTAGCCAAAGCTATACTGTAAAAGAAACAAACTATTCTAGAAGCAAAGCCCAATCCATTTCTCCATGTATACACCACTCCAGAGATCGAGAGGTCGAAGAGCTCAAGATTGTCCACTACCTAGCAAAATTCACTAGTAGCACCATCCACCTTCCCATCAAGGCTATCCTCCATAGACAAGGTGACGTTAAAGTCACCACCAATCAACCAAGGCCTCTCATCAACAAAATCAGATGCCTACTTCAACTCATCCCACATAATCTGCCTGGAATTTCCATTGCACAAACCATAGGCACCAGAAATAGCACAGGCCAGCCCATCATATGCATGGGTAAAAATGCCTATAACCACTCCAAAAGCCACTAGAGACGACTCCAACTGAAAACTACCCTTGTTCCACATGACAAGCTGACCACCAGATCCCCCCACATAATTGATTGCCAACATCTCTATATGTTAATCGTCACCCATGCTTTTCTTCAAAAGCTAGTCTATGCCTTCAGGATGTGTCTCTTGCAGCACTACAAAATCTACCTTCCAATCTGCCAAATACTTCCACAAAATAGACCTACGAGCTGAATCCCACAATCCCCCGATATTCCATGTAAGGACTCCAACCATCGGAGCGAGCAAAATCCCCCATAGTGGCCTGACAAGCCACCTTCTTTACCTTCAGAACATGTGCAACCCTCGTGTTCAGATACACTCTTGCAATCTCCATCATATATAGGGCTTGGCGCAACCCTTCTTTTGAAAAGCTTTTTCTTATAGCATGAACTATAAAGTAACCCATGCTTAGCTTGGATAGGCTTGGAATGACTGGAACCCTTGGAAGTGGTCGATGATCTCTTTGAAGACATGCGTTGCGCCATCCCTTACATACTACATTGTTCCACCGCAATAGTAGCAACACACGCCGCCTCCCCAACTTCAGCTTCAGCAGCAGCAGCAACAGTCGAGGTGAAGTTCTCTCTGTCCACAGCAGCTCCAATGTCACGACAAAAGGCTATAGCAGCAAGACCAACATCGCCCCAAGCTCAAGCAGAGATGGCAACACCCAATGGCGACCCTCCTTAACGACAACAACTAGTTAAACCCAAAACAAGGTCGGGTCCAAGGCAACATTGCATTCACGAGAAAGGAGAATTGAATCATCAAGAAAAGGAGGGAAAAACATATAGGTAATTGGGCCCAAAATGGATCCTTTTTAGCACCGAAACATGAGTTCGAAGACTCCTCATCACCACACACTGCAATAACAAGCGCAGCACCTTCGGTAGTTGCAAAAACAACTCCCGCCTCCATCTCCTCAATTCTCAATCTAGGCTGGCGCTCGCTACCACCCTTTCCAAGAATGGTGGTGTCGTAGTTGGAAGGCTCTGCTAATCTCGACGATTTGAAATTTGAATCACATGCAGTCTTGGCTTTCCACGCCTGTCAACTACCCTTCTTCCCCAACATCGACACAACTTTGGCCACCTTTGTCCCAACAACCATCACATCCACAAAAGAAAGATGAGGTGATACCTTCCCTTCGAGAATTTCAAAAGAAATAACCCAAAAGCAACCACCAAGCCTCAAAATAGTCTTCGAAGGCAGCTCACAACCCACGTCAAATTCTCCTTTAAGCACCACGCATGAGATGTCTCCCTCCACCAAGCCAATACGTGAGCATCTCCTCACCCTCGCAAAAGGAGCACAGACACCCTCAATCACCTCCAAGCAACGTAAGCGCAGCGAGATTCTGTGCAAACAAATAAAGTAAATTGGCCTTACGAGGGGTCACTCCTCCAAAGCACCATCATATGGAGAAGGGGACCTCCACCTAACCTACCCCACCCCCTACATCCATCTCCATGCTCTAAATCCTTAATTCTCAAACCATATAGGAGAATCTACCCAGGGAGAAAGAAGCCAACTTCCACACATCAAAATTAACCTCCAAAATCAAAAGACTCTTCCTGG
Source organism: Thalassia testudinum (assembly GCA_037157565.1). Taxonomy (NCBI): domain Eukaryota; kingdom Viridiplantae; phylum Streptophyta; class Magnoliopsida; order Alismatales; family Hydrocharitaceae; genus Thalassia; species Thalassia testudinum. The sequence goes on from JAZHRO010000039.1 coordinate 17,039,120, forward strand.
CTCCTTCCAAAGAAAATTGACCACACAAAAGATCCCCAACCAACAAGAACCAAAGCACTTCATGAAGGTTGCCCACCATAGGAGACCACGCTGCCTTCATCTCCATAATAGGTGGACATGGCGAAGGCGGAAGGGGAATCCCTCTCCTCGAGCATGTTCTCCTATAACCCCCCTCTCACACTAAGAAAACCACCAGATCACGGCAGTCGACTGCCAAATGACCCCGTGCTTTGCACTTGTAGCAAATAATTGTCTGCCACCCCTACCCCCCCTCACTACGGCATCACCCTCCACCCTCTCTCACCATGGCCACCGTATTTTTGATCGCTTTTTCCTCAGTGATGCCCTTCACGTTCCTAACACTCCTCTTAATCTATTGTCTATGAGCAAAATTACAAAGGAACTTGCTGCAAACTTATATTTTATGTCAATCGTTGTGTGTTGCGGGATGGAGGAAGATTGAGATTGGTTAGGCCTATGATGGTCTTTACAAACTTCCCGTCACAACGATCGTGAATAACACACACGAGAAGTGAATTGAATTCTCAGACGACACTATAGATTGGGCCATCTTAGTTTTGTTGGCTTGCAAAAATTATTTCCTACCTTATTTTATGGAATGAATGTTCACTCCTTGAAGTGTGAAGTGTGAAGTGTGTCAATTTGCTAAACATTGTCAAATTTCTTTTTCTAAATCTCAAAGTAAAAGTGATACTACTTTCTCATAAGTAAATTCAAATGTTTGAGACCATCTTGTGTTAAACCTATTGATGGCTTCCGATATTTCATCTCTTTCATTGACAGTTGGTCATTTTGTGCATTCATTTACTTGATAAAGAGTCAATGCAAGGTGCTTAAAAGTGTGCAAATGTTTGTGGCTATGATGGAAAATCAATTTAGCACAATAGTAAAAATCTTTTGATCTAACAATGCTCGAGAGTGTCACAACAAATATTTGGTTGGATTCTTCAATAGCAAGGGCATCATCCATGAGACTTCATGCAGCTATACTCCATAGCAAAATGGAATTGCGAAGAGAAAGAATAGACACCTACTAGATACAACTCAAGCACTTCTCATTCAGAGAAATGTTCCTAAGAAATTTTGGGTAGAATTCGTTTTGATGAGCACATTCTTAATTAACAAAATGCCCCCTAGAATTCTTAATGGAAAAAGTCCTTTTTCAATGTTGAGGCTTGAATCTCTACCATTCGCTCTTGCACCTAGGGAGTTTGGTTGTGTTACCTTCATTCATAATTTTCCTCTTGAAAGCAGCAAATTGGATCCAAGGTCAATACGGGGTATTTTCCTTAAGTACTCTATGAAAAAAAATATAAATGTATTGATCCCATCACAAGCAAGAGATATGTTACTCACGATGTCACTTGTCTTGAAGCTATGCCTTAGTTTTCTTCCCAAAATCCTCTTCAGAGGGAGAGTGCTACCATTCAAAATGAGGATTTTGGGGATCTTGGGATCACTAATATGGATCAAGGGGGTGAGGATGGTGGACAAGAGAAAAAAAATGACGATGGCATAGATAGAATGTATGAAAGGATTTACAACAAAAGACAAAAACAAGGACAACAACCTGACCATCATACCAATCCTAAGTCTTCTCAAATCCCTGCACCAGATCAAGGAAATTGCCTTGAGGGTCAGGACTCAAGTCCATATGTTCCTTTTCCTAGCCTTTAGACTGATAATCATAATAAGACTGAGAATGCAAGTGTGGAGGAAGATGCTCCAAATACTTCAAATGTTAAAGACATGCCTATTATTCTCAGGAGGAGTTGAACAGTGTACAAAACATCCTATAAACAAATATGCGGCTTACTCTAAATTGAGTCATAATCACAAATGTTTCTTGTCCTCACTTGCCTCCTTTGTGATTCCCAAGAGTGTTACTGAGGCACAACTCGATCCTGAGTAGGTAGAGGCTATGCAGGAGAAGATGGCTGCTCTATTAAAGAATCATACATGGGATGTTGTTGATACTTCCAGGGATGCTCATATAATTAGCTCAAAGTGGGTGTACACTATTAAGTATAAAGCACATGGGTAGATTGACAGGTACAAGGCCCGCTTAGAAGCAAAGGGATTTACACAGAAGTACCAAAGTTGATTACTCTATGACCTTTGCACCTGTGGCTAAGATGAACTCTATGCGGATTATTCTTGCTACTGTTAGTCATTATTCGTGGAAGCTCCAACAACTTGGCATGAAAAATGACTTCCTAAATGGTGACCTAAAGGAAGTTATTTACATGAGCATGCCCCTAGGATATGAGCAAGAAGGAAAATGTTGTAAGTTAAAGAAGACGTTATATGGGTTGAAACGATCTCCCAAAGTATGGTTTGAACGTCTTCACCTTGTTATGAAAAATGGTGACCACACCCTTTTTGTAACACTGAACACTAGCAAGACTACCTTGCTAATTATATATGTGGAGAATTGACAGCATGGTGGAGGCTCCTTGGGCGTTGAGTTCTACACATGGAACTGAGAGAGAGAGAGAGAGAGAGAGAGAAACTCGGCGAGAGAGAGGGAGACAATGGGACAGGAGTTGTTGATGTGGAAACGTCTATTATTGCAACTCAAAAAATAACATGGTAATGCCTCTCTCTATATATATATAGATAACTCCTAATCCTAAATAAGGTAAATAGGAAATAGAAATCCTAAAACCAAAAACAATAAGAGATAATTAACCCAACAAACTCCAATTGTCATACTAAGAAAGGTGCCACAAGTTGGCAAAACTTAAACTCCAAGCAACTTCATAAACACCTAGGGCCGATGACCCTTTATTGGACCCAAACATGTGCCTACATGGATTGTCCATGTGGCAATTATGCCAAATGGTAGTCCACGTGGCTTTATTCCTTCACACTCCCCCTCAAATCAAGGCCGAAGTAGGTTGATGACTTGCTTGACATTTTTGGTGGGGCAAGAGCCCCCACCATTCTTCATCATCTTCAAGTCTCGAGCTTGTCAACTTCGAGCTTTCAAAAGCCACAGTGAAGCCACTTGCGACCTCCAAAGTTGTTGCCTCATTGGCAACCTCAATAGTCGTTGCGACAGCCATCGTGGTCTTCTTTTCTTCTTGGAACATAGCTCGGATCTTATCATCACGAGATAATTATCTTTCTCCAACTTTTTCTTCATTGATGTGTCCTTGTTCTCAAGCGCTTCAAGTAGGATATGTAGCTTCTCTTGTCTGCTTGCAACAATCTTGAATGCCCTCGCCTATAGGACATAATCAGACGCTCCCTGCAACATGATCGTCATACCTTGGATGATTACTTTGCCTTCTCCAGCCAACACCTAAGCCTCATTCTCCGCCATCTTCTTCTCCAGACAACAAATCTCCCCCTTCTTTTGTACTCCGCGTAAGGCATCGGATGGGATAGCGAGAGGATTCATTAGTAATCCCCTACTTGACTCCTTGGGCCTTACGTAAGGCACCAAGGTCGTCCAAGGAGTTCTTTGAGAGAACTCCCATGCCATATGAAGAATCCACAAATCACGTGGCCTAGGTGTTGGCATAAAATATTGACATAAAAGAGAGAATTCTCCTTGTGTGTGAACTCTCCTCCTTGCTTCTCTCAATCTATACACGTAAAGATGGAGCCTAAATCAAAGGCTCTAATACCATGTGGAGAATTGGCAGTCTGGTGGAAACTCCTTAGGCATTGAGTTCCATGCATGGAACCAAGAGAGAGACTGAAGAGAGAGGGAGAGAGATGGAGAGGAGTTGTTGATGTCGAAAGTTTTATTATTCCAACTCCAATAATAACATGGACATGCCTCTCTATATATAAAGACATAACTCCTAATCCTAAATAAGGCAAATAGGAAATAGGAATCCTAAACAAAATGAAAAACAATATGAGATCATTGACCCAACAAACTCTAATTATCCTACTAAAAAAGGTGTCATAAGTTGGAAAAACTTAAACTCCAAGCAACTTCCTAAATACCTAGGGCCAATGGCCCTTTATTGGACCCAAACACATGCCTACGTGGACTATCCACATGGCAACTATGCCACGTGTCAGTCCACGTGGCTCTATTCCTTCACAGTATACATTGATGACATGGTTGTCACCGGAGATAATGGAGAGATGAATAAAATCAAGTGTCATCTAGCTAATGAGTTTGAAATCAAAGATTTGGATAGGTTTCAGTACTTTCTTAGGATAAAGATTGCAAGGTCTAAGGATAGTCTTCTCTTATCTCAAAGAAAATATGTTCTTGATTTGTCAAAAGAAACAGGAAAACTTGTGTGCAGAGCCATTTCCACTCCTATTAAGGCAAATCATCGCCTAATCTTAAAGGATAGGAAGCAATTAGACAAGCTAGAGAAGAAAAGATATCAAAAAATTATAGGAAAGTTGATTCATCTCACTTTAACTCGAACAAATATCACTTATGCAGTTAACATGCTCAATCAATTCATGCATGCCCCAACGGATACTCAATTCCTTATTGTCAATCGTATCCTCCAGTATTTAAAAAAGAATCGAAGAAAGGACATGCTATTTACTAAGGGAGACATTGAAGCTTACATTGATGCGATTGGGCAAGTTTTGTGGATGATAGGCAGTCTGCTATTGAATATTGCATATATCTTGCTAAGAATCTCATCATATAGAGGAGTAAGAAGCAAATTGTCTATGCAAGATCCAATACTAAAGCTAAGTAGAAAGCTATGGCTACAGGGTTACTGAAATGTTGTGGGTAAAAATCCTAATATTAGGATTCAACCATTACACTCATGTGCCTTTATTGTGACAACAAGGCCACCATCAACCTTGCCAACAATCCAGTCTTGCATAATAGGACCAAGCATGTTGAACTAGACAAACACTTTATCCGTGAGAAGATTGATTCTAGAGATCTTAGCCTCCCCTACGTGATATCAGAAGATCAAGTGGCTGATGTCTTCACAAAAGGGCTTACCCCAACGCAATATGAGGACGTAGGCAAGTTGGGCATGTTTAACATCCACGTCCAACTTGAGAAGTGTTGAGTGGTATTAAATATTTTTCTATGGGTATATGAATCTTAGGTGTGGGTCCATGTACACGATCTCTTATAAATAGTGTAACACATCCCCCCTCCTTTAATTGTTGTTGTTTTTAGTAGAAACAAAATCCTAAGTGCTACTAGGCACTAGGGCCTAGTGGAGCAAGTGCTCCTGTGGTTTTTCTCGCAAGGGTTTTCTACCGAATCTCACATGTTGTGTATGTGTTTGACTCAATTGACACTTCTTAAGGGAGGTTTGGTGGTAGCTTCAAGAATGTTGAGTTGGGTATAGCTAAATGATCTTGGGTATGGATCCACTTACCAATGAGTGTCTACATTGTACTCGTGCCCCACCTTTTCCCTTTGTCTTAGTGAAGATAACCCTAACCCCTAGTGAATGCTAGATATCGTGTACTCCTATGGTTTCCCCACATTGTGGAGGGTTTTCCATGAAAGTCTATGCGCACCATGTGACACCATGGTTTTCCATAAAAGTTTGTGGCTATGACAACCAGAACAAGAAACAAGAGCCACAAATCCCTACATAACATGACTGAGGAAGACTATGGTATGGTGATAGGTTGAACATCAACATCAATCCTTCGGAGATAACTAACTAGAGATAGTCCCCAGGTCACAGGTCAAGTCTAAGGATGGACTAGCATCAAAGATGATGCAACCATCCAGAAACTTGTAAACTTACCATAGATCTCACCAAGTTATCTATGTGGCACAAGCAAGCAAAACCTTCATGTTGTTAAAATAGTTAACCAAGGATTGCTCCCCCTAATTGGCATTGTTCTTAATGCCCACGACTTGCCCATGAAATGGCCTTTCTCTAGCGTAAGGCAACATCTGCACACATGTAATGTTAAAATGCAAGAGTGTCAATAATATTTTTCCAACTATGGATAATATGTTGATAAATTCGAAGAAATGGTACCATTAAGTACAATTCTTAAATCGTTATCATATTTTTAAGTCAATATAAGTGTCTCAATAACCAATTTCTACCCATTAGTATTTTTGTAAGTAATTCAAATTTTGACGACATGCCGTCAACATGTCAAAATGGCTATTTTTTGGGTTAGGCCATATCAACATCAATATAATGTCAAAACACAAGGATTTTGACAAAATGTCTTCGAAATTTCGTTGAAATGTCAACAAGTGACAAAATGCACTTGACATTTCGACTTGTTGCTATTGCTTCTCACTCTCAGTTCTCTCATTCTTCTCTACTACTAATATTGTTGCTCACATTATTGCGACTATTTGTTCTTGTTAGAATCGAATCTCCATTGTTGCTCTCTCTAGCCTCACTACTTTCCTTCTTTGACTCACTTAAGGTTTGATTCTACACCTATCCATAATTATAAAGTAGATCTACATACTAAACTCTAAATCTACCATTATTACAAACATACAAGTCTAATCACAATTAGAATTGAGGAAACATTTGTTTAATTTCTAAAAGAAAATTATAAGTTTAGGTTAACATTAAAGAATAAATAACTTACATCCATCCATACAAGAATAAAACCTAAAACTTGTAAACAATAAGGGCCTATTTACTTCATGAATTAATCATCATTTTCTTCAAGGATAACATCCAACCTAGAAACCCATGATCCCATGTTTGAAGGTGATAACTTATATTTTTCATACATAAATATGATACAATTAGATCTGAACGTGGCTCATAAGGGATGACAAATAAAAATAGCAAACATAATAAACATAATTACATTAATTTAAGTCTATTCAAATTGATTAATCTATCTACATAGTGAAATACCTTAAATTAACTAATAAATTAATTTAAGATCAATTGGTCAAATAGTTAAACTTTAGCTTTGAAATTTTTACGTTAGTTTACTTTAAACTATATATTTAAATCTTTTATCTTTGCATGACTTAATTCAATTCACATATTAATTATTTGATATTTAATTCTTGAACTTGAATATGGTATATAAGACTATACGTTGCATATGAATATTAGGATATAACATTATTATTCTTACATAAACATGTTTAAACTTGTGATTTCCTTAAAATTCTAATCAATTTAACCACTTTTTGCCATTTTTGTCGATATATGTCGGCATGCCCTAGATGTGCCTCCAAAATGAACTATTTTCGAGACATCGAAATCTGACATCAAAATACGGGTGTTTCCACGACTTGCCCTCGGCATGCCTTTGAAATGCCTTCTTAGAAATTTATCAAAACAACGTCGAAATCAGCATTTCAAACTTTGCTAATTGGTAGAGCAATCCATCTATAGATGTCTGCCAATTGAGGATTACTAGACTTCTAGAGTACTCCTTAGATATTAGCACTTTTTCTTTTAGATGATTTTAGCGTATATTTTGGTCCTTACACTGTTCATAGGACAGATAAATAAGTAATGTTTTACTCTTTTTTCTCAAATTCCGATACCTCTATGGATACAGTTCTAGCCTTCAAAGGACTAATAAGTTTGATAGGCATGTCTTACCCACCATGACAATAGATGGTAGAGGCTTCATCTTGGCCTCAGATGACTCTGGAAGAAACCATGTAGGAATTAGGAAAATATCCATAGTAAAAAGCAAGAGAAGCCAAAAATCACCAAATGAGCATGTTAGGAATCTAACATCCTTAACAATTACCAATAATATGCAGTGTTTGTTGTTGCATGGACCAAGCAGTGTAGCAACTCTGTCACTCATCCTAGCAATCATGTTCTAGGCACACTCCAGTTGAATCTATACATGCACCAAGTTTGGCACATGCCACCAGAAAATCCAAAAGTTCTTATTTTATACATCAGTGTCACTTCACCATTGTGTAGAAAAAAGAAAATTCCACTTTTTCAGCATTGTAAGATTACATATAGATTCAATATACTCTTATTTTCAACAGATGGAATGCAGGTCGAAGCATGTGGTTATCCATACTAGCAAAGCCATCCATAAGAGACACTATTAACCATCAGTCCTTATGCAAATCAATCTACTATTTCGTGATATCTCTCTTCTAACCCTAGAACTGATGAGCACACAAACCCAGTTGAAGTGCATGTGAGCAGAGAGTCACATGCACGCACTATGTGCCTCTACCTGCAGGCACTGGGGATCAGCCCCTAGCAGCAATGGTGTGCCATGGCCAGCAAGTGCTGGGGATCAACTAAGTAGTAACTTCCTGCACCAAGTGCAGCAGCTGCACCGCCTAAAGCTGGTGATCAGATATGGAGGCAATTGATGCTCTTGCTTCAGGAAATCTTGTTCAAGTGGGTGAAGATCCAATGTCAATTTAGTTCCTTTGGGGACGGGGGACCATGTCAGAGAAGTACGTTGATTCATTCTAATAAGAAATAAGAAACCCTGAACTATCTTAAGTAGACATTAGAGGAAAAACTATGTAGCAGTCCTTTATAAAAAAAAATTATAACCATGAGAGATACACACGAAATACAGATACTCCAAAAAGACTCCATATCCCCTTAGAAAAAATAAACACATGATTGAAAAACTGTAGCTGAGGTCTTATTTGTGCATCAGCCTAACTTCAGAATGAAGAAACTTAGAGCAGAAAGCCATAAGAAGCTCCCATCAATGACAATTTAACTTTGTATTAGCATATCAAGGTCTGCTTATCACCATTCACAGAAAAGATTGTTTTTCCAGAAGATCATATTCTTCTGCAATTTAATTTTTTTACAGGCAATGGAAGAGCTTGATTGTTCTGCTCCATTCTACAAGAAAAATGACACAACAGGTGTTTCTCATGCATCCTATGCTTGATCAATGTTAACTTTCAATTACATCTCATGCATGTAAGATAAAGTGATGCCAATCAACTAAATATGCCATTTCCGAGAGGATTCCAATACCAGTCCACCAACAAACCTGGCCATATTGAAGGAAATTTCACTTGCACTGCCAAGTGATTCACCGAATATATTTTTTATATCCAACTGACCAAAAACATCGAATCCTGTCCTGTTGTCATCTGCTCCCCTCACATTTATTCTCATTGTTTGTGCAGAACCATCTAGTGTTGGCTGCCTCCAACTGGATAAAGATTCTTCGACTTCCTCAGTCTCGTGCAAACAACTAACTGAATGAGATATCCGCATTTCCTCCAGAAGGGTTTTGTGCTCAGCATGAAGAACAGAATCCAAGCACCTGAACATTCAAAAAGACAATGTGTACTTACAACCTTTTATTGGACTTCTTATATGCTATTCTAAGTGATAGATATTACCAGACAGAAAACTGAGAGAAGAGTTTACTTTTTATTTTGCCTTTTTTTTGGGTGGGGGTGGGGGTAGTGAATAACTTAACAACCAAGGTCCCACTTCCTGACAGAACCCACAATGTTCGCACCGGATACATTGTTGATTAAAACTAATGCACTGTACATCAACATTGATAGTTTTTCAAATTCCAAGGGAAGAAATGAATAATATGTGGAAATGGTCAAATGGTAAAGAGGGTTTATGCAGTTGTTGGAAGATTTATGCACAATGATATTAATAGACCCTGTGGTGATCTTATTTGGAGTATTATTGGGGTCTTATATAGTTACATTTAGTCCCACCTCACCTATTTTAGAATGCCAAGAGGTGAGGCTTATATATATGGAATATCATGCACGCAAGCACCAAATGGTTGACAAACTTGATCGGTACTCTTCGTGTTGGGGATAATGTACTGGAGGACAGGAGGCAGACCTCTGAGGCACTGCAGCATATTTCCATGACTTCATGAGAAGGAGGCTGCAGGGGACTTGGCGTTTGGCCAGGTCAAACATGAGCACTCTTGATGATGAGATGCGTGGTAACCTAGTCAAGGAGGTGACTGAGGAAGAGGTTTTGTCTGCGATTAGTGGTATGAAAGCTGAAGGTGCACTGCGACCAGACAGGCTACAAGTGCTTTTCTTTAGGGAGATGTGGGAGATAGTTGGGGAGGACTTTTTGGCTATGCTCCAGGAGTTCCTAGTGGACAATCAGGGCTTTGAAAGACTGAATAGATTCTTCTATTTTCTCCTTCCTAAAAGGCCCAGAATTGAGGTGATCGACAACTTCAGACCTATTGCCTTGTCCTACCTCATTGTGGTGACAGTAATGGCAAACAAGTTGCATTTGGTCCCACCTTTCTTGCTTAGCCCCATGCTGTCGGCCTTCATCAAAGGGCACTCTCTCCAGGAGTCTTTCATCATGGCTGAGGAGATGGTGGCCACGTGGCAGAGATCCGAAACCCCCTCCTTCATACAGAAGGTCAACTTCTCCAAGGCCTACGACTCCATTTCTTGGTCATACTTATGGGAGATACTTAGATGAAGGGGATTTCCAAAGCTTTGGGTCCAGTAGATGAAGAGGTGCATCACAACCACTCTTCTTCTATTCTAGTCAATGGGAGGTCTAACAGTTTGTGGACGCAACTGCAACGCGAAGTGCAGCTGGGGTGCCCATTAGCCCCCCTCCTATTCAATATTACAGTAGACGTGTTGGCAGCTTTCGAAGCTTGTGCAGGTGGTTTGATATCTGGCTTCAAGTTTGGGGGTGGTGGGTGGGTTGGGGGAGTGACTCTCTTCTGACGCACATCCTTCAGTATGCTAATGATACAACTTTCTTCATGGAGGGGGGCAATAATGAGGCTGAAAATCTTGCGTCAATGGTTAGAATCTTCGGTGGCATTTCTACCTTGGTGATCAATCACGAGAAGTCAGCATTTATTCCTTTCCATATAGGGACAAAGGAGGCGGAGGCTTGTCCACAACATCTCCGTACCTTGGTTGTGTCTCTTTCTCACATCTATTTGGGCCTTCCATTGAAGGGGAAGTGACTTAATGCCAGA